>OW203726.1:17963987-18563987 GCA_934045075.1 Yponomeuta sedellus
GATTCGAACCCGCGACCTCTGGCTATCCGTGCCAGCGCTCTTTCCAACTTAGCTAATGGGCGACTCACTAGCATCAGTGAAATTTCGAACCTCCTGAAGTAATTTGCATCACTTACAGCCCCGAACACCTACTTTGCAGTTAGGTTTTACATCGGAATAATATCGCTGTACCCACATGACTATATTCTTTTTAATGCACTAACCGTGCTAAGAACAATTTTAGAACCTATTTAGTGGCTATACGTAATACAAAGAATATTGTAGAGTTTCGAAATTTCACTGATGCCGGTGAGTCGCCCATTAGCTCAGTTGCCACGGATAGCCAGAGGTCGCGGGTTCGAAGCCCGGCATGGGTGGAATTTTTAGCCTCTAAATAGGTTTTTAAACGTTTATTCATTAATTGTTTTTCCTATCCATGAACTACGATGGTCTTTACATTTCGGTTTCGTAGAATCGACCATACTAAAATGGTTAATTCCACGAAAACAAAATGTATGCAGCAGCTGATATTTTTTTCGGGATTATGCAGTTGTTTGCTATAAGAATGAACACCTCATTTTGATTTTATTTTCTCCTAGTAGTCACTATTTGGCAAAATCAAATTGAAAATAAATTTCACTCTCATTTCTCACAATAGGTCTACAAGGTGAAGGTGAAGATAATAAGTACTCGGAACCGCCGTGCGTGCATGCAACGACTTATGAACGTTGATGAAGCGAAGATTATCTGTCAGGATCGTGGCACGTGGCAGTCCCTGGTCTATGCCTACCCCTCTGGGACACAGGCATGAGGTTATGTATGTAGGTCTATCGATAACTCGTGCCAGATAGGCAAAAATAAGAAAAAGGGCGAGGCCCACATGGTTTTAATTTCCAAAAGACGAAACGAATTAGAATGTAAATATGTAGTACCTAATCCTCATGACGCCTCCTAAATGGATGTAGTGTTTATAAATACCCAGAATTTAATAATTGATATTGAATGAAGTGTCATTCATATTTAATTTCATCAAGGACCACCGATACATGATTTTTTTTTCGTATATTAACGCATCGATTGTTTATTCATAGGAAAGTTTTTCTGACACAATTAGATACGTGTTATCTACTAAATAAAATGCAATTCTATTTCACATGAAACTTTAATACCACTTTAGGCATCAGAATAAATCTATGGAATGAAATAAACACCACTACATAATACGTAAAACAAACTAATACGATACTATTTACATAAAGGATTGGATACATAACAATAGTAAACAATGAAATACAAATACCTACATCAACATACTATAGTATAATCTGATGGCAATTAGGCAAGAACTCAAGATACTTTCATATCCTTACGCTTTGTAATACGGGTTACTAGTCCGTAACAGAGATAAGTATGTATTATACAATAGCAATGATACGAGATGGTATCCATCATGTCACCGAACTATGACCTTTTTCCTTATAACCAGACCATCGCGAAAAATGTCACACTATCCTCATACAGAGTTCTGATGAAGATACAAAAACATCTCTATTTTACATACGACAAGGCCGAATTTCGTTGAACTCCAATTTATGGTTTACACTTGACAATTCGGTGTACATTGCATTGTCGATCAACCAACAGATCAACTAATGGTACTAATTGGCAAACCAATATACATCAAATTTGCCGTCATCAGCAGGCGCCATTGATTTATAACTTAAGACTGTTTTAACTAGTTTTTGACCCAGCAGAATTTACTGCATTGAACTGAATTTTTAACGCTTCATTAAACATATCATCTGAATTAACATGATCTCGTCTTTAATTTCTAAGCCCTTAGCAAAAATATCACTAAACTATGTCCCTGGTCTCGAAGCTATTACGTTCCAAATTGCCACACAATTAAAGACAATAGGAGATAATTAACTTTATTTTTTATTTTAGCAATATTTAGCAGTGACATTATAACATTTTACATACTGGCTTATACATTGCTTCTCGCCCCACACTAGGATACCCTGTGTCGTGGGAACCAGAAACAACGACATCCAAGACCTGGACTTTTTTTTGTTTTGTTTCCAGCCGGGATTCGAACCCGGGACCTCTTGCATGGTAGGCAGACGGCAGACCGCTACGCCACATAGGTCGTCGTTAATTGGCATTTCGTCAGAAAAGGCGACATGGTAAATATTTTAAGAATTATACTTATTTAGCTTTATAATTCATTACAAAAGCTAAGTTATATTTTTTCAAAAATATTAAATACGCAATTTGGTCAAATATCTTCGAGAGTGCGGGGCCTGATAATGCCCGACAAATAACTTGAACAAATTACTTGGACCCGAGACCCGAAATACGTGTATGAGAAATACAGGTATTTAGGGCTTCATAGGGGGTGCGACATGGGACACATCCAGCGACCACACTGAAGGGGCGCGAAAAAGACGCGCAAAAGGCTTCAAACAAAATGTACTAATGGGACGGGACGAAGCCACATAACACAATCACTTGTCCTAATCCCAAACTAGTATACTCTGTGCTATGGTAAGGCAAGGACAAACATGGAAATACACCCAGACTGAGGCCATTTTGTACTGATAGATACCTAGATAGAGAACACTTTATTGTACATAAAAATTGATTTTACACAGATATTTCTGATCAAGTACGGCGGCATCCAGTGGGAATCGAACCCACGACCACTGTTTTGGTAGCCAAGCGTGTTAATCGCTAGGCCATCGACGCAGTCAAGGCAGAGACTACAACGCGTCAGGTCTTTTCGGTGCCCCCATTCTTTTCTGTGTGGTCGCTGGCTCAGAATTGTGTGGGCTATAATAAATATAAATATTCATGGAAATTTTACACAGATCTCGTTAGCCCCATACTAAGTACAACTAAATGACTTGTGTTACAAGTGCTAACTCGACGATAGATTTAATACAATAAATGCATAGATAACATCCAATACCTGAGACAACCTAGAAAAGTTCCTTTCCTAGTTTGACCCGGCCGGGGATGGAACCCGAGACCAAAGTTTAGTCAAATTGAAATAAAAGCTGTTACGTGTCCATCGCTAACACAACACGACTGCGAGGATTTTTGTTCTATTTATTTGCTGGGAATTATAACTACTTAGAACCAGTACCGTTTGGGTGTGGTAACAAAAAATATTTACAAATAAATAAACAATTTTTCTAAATAATCTCGCTTAAGAATAGTCTATTTTACGAATTTTATTAATGCTGTACAGTTAACATTGCATTTAGCCCGATATACAATCGCGTTGATTGTAAGCATCGAGTCAATTGATTAAACTAGAAATGACTAAACTCTTTACCAGCTGCACTATTCTAGAGGTCAATTATTTCTCAGAAACCAGTGATAAAAGTTGAGTGAATTTATTTGAAGCTTTTGCTGATTCGGTTAGGATTAATTAAAATTATTAGGCACCTAAATTTAAATTGATAAAGCAGGAGGAGCAGAAGAATAACTGGTTTCTGAATTGAAAAGTCCACTAACTGAAAGTAAGTAGGAACTTTAAAAACCTATTTAGAGGCTAAAAATTTCACCCATGCCGGGATTCGAACCCGCAACCTCTGGCTATCCGTGCCAGAGGTTGCGGGTTCGAATCCCGGCATGGGTGAAATTTTTAGCCTCTAAATAGGTTTTTAAATTTGTCCTTAGCACGGGTTAGTGCATTAAAAATAAAAATAGTATAATCAAGTAGGAACTTACCTAGTTGTGTGTTTAATAATTTAATTTTGTTTTAAGTAAAATTTCCAGTAACGTGCTCGGGTAATAAACCTAAAAAGCTCGCACGATACAGGGTTTCAGAGTAAAACTGTGGAGTGGTAGACAAAACTTATTTTCGTGGACCTCCTGCGGTTGACTGACTGAATTAAGTCCACCGCATTGCCATTGTAAAGTATACAATATTTTTTTTTAATGCACTAACCCGTGCTAAGGACAAATTAAAAAAAAATCTATTTAGAGGCTAAAAATTTCACCCATGCCGGGATTCGAACCCGCAACCTCTGGCTATCCGTGCGAGGCTATCCAGGCTATGGCTATCTGGCACGGATAGCCAGAGGTTGCGGGTTCGAATCCCGGCATGGGTGAAATTTTTAGCCTCTTAATAGGTTTTTAAATTGTAAAGTATGTGCAATAAAAGTGTTAATAATAATTATTATTAATATTTTGTGTGGATGCTGCCAGAAAATGTAAAATAGGCTAAAGTTCTTGGAAATAAATATTTTTTTAATACATTTATTTTCCAAAAACGAACGAGGTATAACGATATTAAGTGTTTTCTTAATGACATACTCATTTCAGAAACCGGTGGTTATTCCGAAACAAAATGTTGTTTCGGAATAACCACCGGTTCCAACGTCCAGAAAAGCAGTCAATCGAACATAGTAACAATATTTTTACATAATTTACCTAAAATGTGCTATAACAAAGCATTTTCATACAAAAAGTTAAAGCATGTATTATGTATGATAAATGTTAGAAATAGGTATTTAATAAAAAAAACTCTTTCACACTACCACGTAACTTAATTAGTCTTACTGTACACAAACGAAGCATTTTCTTAAGAACATCACTAAATGCAGTTTTGTATTATCCCCGATGCTTTACATTGATTTTAATAGATATTTTGTAGTGAGTCAACAGGAATTTGTAACTGAGAATAATTAAGAAAATGGGCGTACCTATACGGTTTCATTAGGTCTTGTAAATACATTCCTTCTATTGATCATTCTCAGAATATAAAAATAAGAACTCGATACATTTTATGTGAAGCAAAAGTTTTAAAAAGAATATACATATCTTGCAACAAGTGAACAAGAACATATTAATCTCAATGTGTGAATATAGCTGTCTCCATTATTGAAACTCATGTTGATGTTCGCTTTTTGCAAAAACGTTTTAAAAAAAGATGCTAGTTCGTAGTAGCATTACCATACGGAAAAACTTAGTGAGGAAACCTGTGTGTCTGAGAAATTTACATACCTCAATACAAAGCAGTCTGTATTATTTCACTGCATGGCCCATGACTAACATAATTTTTGAATTCGCGGATCTGTACTGCTAGATGAGAAAGAGTTCTCTGTTTGAGAGAAGACATGTGCTTTGCATTTGAACACAAACAACGTACCTATCAGAAACGTGGGTCGGAACTCACTCCGTACCCGATAAACTTCCCTGTAAATGTAAAGAAACTATTAAACTGTTGAAATACGATTATAGACAAGAAAATATAAAAAAAGAAATGGGTATTGTTTTAATTAATAACGCTTCTTAAGGCTCATTAGTTAATCTATAAAATAAAAATGATTCGCTGAATGTGTTGGTAAGCGCAAATCTCGAGAGCAGGTGAACCGATTTCGCTAATTCTTTTTTTGGGTATTCTTTGAAGTACGAGGATGGTTCTTAGGGAGGGGAAATAAAAAAAATAATCGACTGTTAAAGTTCGCTGAGTCAGCTAATTAAATATATGATTGTATAATTAATGAAATTTGAAATGAGAATGAGATAGACGTAAGTTTTAATATTTCTCATAATGCAGAAGAAAAAAATTGGCTTTTTCCCTGCAGTGGGACCTTTATTGGCAGCTTAAATAAAACTGAGAAAAGAGCATATACCAATGAGTTTGTTTTGTACATTATTGTTGAAGTTATGGACATTGGTGAAGTTTTAATAGCAATACCACTCGCAAACATGAAGGAAAACATTGTTAGGAAACCCGAGTGTTTGAGGTGTTCAAATACCTCAGCGCTTGAAATTGAAAATCCGCCGTGGGCACGCGTGGTAATTAAGCCCATACTCCTCTTAGAGAGAAGGTCTGTGCCCTGCAGTAGGGCATTCATAGGCTATAGAGCAGTTCTTAAAAAAAAAACAAGGAAACTAACTGACCAGTTTCAGGAAGTGGCCATTTTAAAAATAAGCCCGTATAACAAAATTAAAATATTGAAACAATTAAAACATGTAACTATTCTCCTTAATTAATTTTGACGGTCCGCCTAGTGACTAAGGCCGGTTGTCTTTGCTTATATTTTATTTCACTATCGTTAGTGTATTTGTACAGTAAGAACAGTCATCAACACAATACAACCTATTGAACTTAATGTAATTTTACACGTATACCGCAGTAAGACGATATTATCTATAGTTAAAACGGATTCACAAAGGTCATATAGGGTGAAATATCTATCTTAAATAAATAAATATATCTCGCTATAAGGCTTCTCAGCCTGTTGGTAGTCAAAGGCGGGTTCTACACAATGACTCCCTAATGTACTGAACAATACATTTCTAAGTTTATACATCATCGAACAATCCTTTAGGCGGTATACTCAGCTTGTCTCGCCTGTCGAACTCTGAGCGTATGGACGGCAGAGTACTCTCGCCGAACCTGTGATCCAGCTCGTCTTCCAGCGTCAAGTCGCTCCTGTGGAAGTCAATATACTGTTATACTGCATAGCTATACAGAATAGACGTGGGTAATACAAGACAAGCAGTGTTACTAGGTTGAACGGCATTAGTTATTGAACGGAAACGTGTTGGCGAGGTACGATAGCTACGTAGAAATAACGGTCATTTTTAAGATGGCGACCGTGTAATAAAAAATTGAAAAATGACTTATTTTGTACGAAAATTTTAGAACTGAAAATCGAATACCGCAGCGCAAAAGTCAGGGTTACGTTGCATAGAATTAAAATTCATGGTTTACTATTTATTAGAAATTTATTTGTCTGCTTCTTGTAACGTTAATAATCATAATAATAATTTATATACATTGCGACTAACCCCCAGATTAAGATAGACAAATCATTTATTAACCTAAGACACACACGTATTAACAATAAGACTCTAATTCGCAGTGTACCTCGAATTGTCATATTAAACACAAGAACTGTTTTATCAATCTCGGTTTTACAAAGCTTGCAAGGCCGAAGGCGAAGCGGCTACGAGTAACCCACCGAAGGCCGAGCTCCGTTCAGGCCGAAGCCGAAGGCCGAGACCATAGATGTACCCGCGCAGCAGTCCCAAATATAAAGGCCTGTGCAGACGAGGGGCTTTTGTCCCCAAGGGAATGGGACCCCCAAGGGAAGGTTCCTGAATCGTAAAAAATGGCCTCCGAGTACTTGTCGCGGACTCAACGCCTACGATTTGCGGTCATTTTGTTACCCGGAAATTGAGTGAAGCGTACACTATGGAAGCAAATGTTCTGAGATTACGTTGTGTTGTAATTTACATGAAGTTGAAAAAGAAAAGGCGTTTCGAAAGAAAACACCGAACTTTTGTCCAGTCCGGTCTCTTGATGTCCTCGGTAACTTGAGTGACTTTTTGTACGGGGTACTTTTAGTCCTTCGTGTGCGTTATTCGATACAATTTATAAGAGATCTATATACACGGACAAAAAGGTACCCGGAGGATAGTCCCTCGTCTGCGCAGGCCTTAAGCAACTCCCAGGACGAACGCTGAGCGTCGCGACCGGCTAAGTTCGAAGCGGCCGGTGATCGGTGCAGGCCGCTTGCCCCTAAGATTACTTACCACTTACCTGTTATAGGGCTCCTCGGCCCCCTGGTAGCGGGCGGGCGGGCGTCGCTGCGGGCTCGGCACGACATAGTGGTCTGAGTCGGCGGCCGCCAGGAGCCCGGTATGGGCTGCAATGTGACGCACATGCACAATAACCGGCTTAGAGAGGGTGATGGTGCGATGGGATGATGGTGTGGGTTCGTTTTAAATTTTTTATTTTTATTTATTTATTTATTTATTTATTTATTTATTTATTTATTTATTTATTTATTTATTTATTTATTTATTTATTTATTTATTTATTTATTTATTTATTTATTTATTTATTTATTTATTTATTTATTTATTTATTTATTTATTTATTTATTTATTTATTTATTTATTTATTTATTTATTTATTTATTTATTTATTTATTTATTTATTTATTTATTT
Source organism: Yponomeuta sedellus (assembly GCA_934045075.1). NCBI lineage: Eukaryota > Metazoa > Arthropoda > Insecta > Lepidoptera > Yponomeutidae > Yponomeuta > Yponomeuta sedellus. The sequence continues at coordinate 17,971,945 of OW203726.1, forward strand.
ATTTATTTATTTATTTATTTATTTATTTATTTATTTATTTATTTATTTATTTATTTATTTATTTATTTATTTATTTATTTATGTATTTATTTATTTATTTATTTATTTATTTATTTATTTATTTATTTATTTATTTATTTATTTATTTATTTATTTATTTATTTATTTATTTATTTATTTATTTATTTATTTATTTATTTATTTATTTATTTATTTATTTATTTATTTATTTATTTATTTATTTATTTATTTATTTATTTATTTATTTATTTATTTATTTATTTATTTATTTATTTATTTATTTATTTATTTATTTATTTATTTATTTATTTATTTATTTATTTATTTAGTTATTTAGTTATTTATTTATTTATTTATTTATTTATTTATTTATTTATTTATTTATTTATTTATTTATTTATTTATTTATTTATTTATTTATTTATTTATTTATTTATTTATTTATTTATTTATTTATTTATTTATTTATTTATTTATTTTTTTCATAACATACACTGTCATAACAGGCAAACCCCAAAACGATCAGCATTAGTCTTATTGTAAATTAGTAAGTATGTCACAATTAAACACATAACAAATTATAATAGTTTAATTTTTAACTGTTGAAACCCTATCTACACAACAGCTCTGTCATAATCGTAGTGAATTGCGTATGCGAGCACTTGAATACGTCTCTGTTAGACTCGCAGTCGAAAATATTGAGCATGCGGATAGCCCGTGTAACCGAGGCTTCTCTCAACATTTCTGTTTTAGCACTAGGCTCGTAAAACAGTTTGAGTCTCCTGCCTCTCCGATAATTATCCGGCACAAACAATCCCACCAGCGCCAACACTTCAGGATTATCTTGCCAGACTCTTAGCAGTTTGAAGAAGTATGTCACAAGAGCCACGTTCCTTCTAACCTCGAGTTGATTGTACCCAACCATACCAATAACGAATAGTGTGGGGTACATAAGAGGATAAAATGGATAAACTCCATATTGCTTAAAATATAAAAATCTTATGAATTTATTCTGAATTTTTTCCAGCATGTCATTGTATTTTGCTACGTGTGGGCTCCAAATGATACCACCCGACTCCAGTTTACTCCTAACCAAAGCATTATATAGAGCTTTAATGGCGTCATAATTCTCGAATCCCCGAGCTTGTCGCATAATAAACCCTAATTTCTTGAATGCACTTTTGCATACAGATACTATATGGTCAGTGAAGGACAAATCGGTGTTCATGAGCACTCCTAGATCTCGTACCTTACTAACCCGAGTGATCACCTCGCCGTCCACCTCATACTGGTGCTCACGGGGAGCTCGGGCTCGACTATACGTCATCATGGCGCATTTCGCTACATTGAAGTACAGTTTGTTTTTCTGACTCCACTCGACGACCCGGTCTATGTCCCTCTGTAGTGTATAGTAGTCTGAGTCACTTTGAATTTGTAGTAAGAGTTTGAGGTCGTCAGCAGCGTAAATAGTTATACGTTTAGCGGGTCTAATTGCAATTGTATTTCTTCTTCTTCAGGCTATATTAGTCCACTGCTGGACATAGCCCTTCCCTAATGAGCGCCATAGCGCAAGATTGTGCCATCATTGGGGGGTAATGCCCATAATCCCCACCTAGGCATGCGGGTTGGGGATCGCAGTTTGGTGCGCTTCCGCACACCCCCCGATTTGTGTCCCTTAGCCGCCTTTTACGACACCCGCGGGAAGAAGAACACCCAAAGGTGTTTGGGGAATTGTATTTCTTAATTAAACTTAATGAATCGCGATACTCATACATAGTTATATATTAAACTAAGAGTTACTACTGCCCACAATAATTGACTGTACTCGCCACTTCAGTCTACCCGAGACCACGGCAACTGTAACACTGAAGAAACGTCGAATATTTTCCGACGTTTCTTAGGTATACGTAACCTTATTAGGTTACGTATACCTAATAAATAATCGCGGTTAGAACCGGTTAATATACGAGACAGACTCATTTTGAGCATTTGATAAATTGATTAATTTTGTATTAAAAATGTTAAAATTTATGGTCTTCCTTCTATTTCTGATAGTATGTTATTTAGCAGAAAATAATCCTTATGATGAAGCCTTCCGATCGGTGTGATAAAGCTACAGGGTAATTTTTTTTCTCGTGTAGCGGGTTCGATTCCCGGTTCAACCGTGTAATTATTTAAAGATCTATGAATGCAGTTTAGATTGTTTTTGAAATTAAAATAATGTCTTCTTTCAGTAAAATGTTCCATCTACAATATTAAAGGTACTTTTCCTCCATGTATCATAGCCGTGGGACGCCCTGTATAACTAGTTGCGATTGTTTGTGAGGAAAAGTTGCCGCAGTCACGGCTTAGTAAGTTAGTTTAGATTAGTTTAATACTCTTTATTGCACACCATACATTTTGAGAATCAATGAAAAACTTAATATCTAAGTTACGTAGTGTAAAATCGGCGGTCTTATCGCGAGAAGCGAGTTAGCAATAACCTTGTCAAAACGTCGGGTTTTAAGGTAATTGGAATTGGTTTAGATAGATAGATAAATGAATAGAGAACATTTAACGTACATTAATGGAAATTACAGCGATATTTCTCAACATAAGAGTACAGACGGCGGCCTTATCACTAAAAGTGATCTCTTCCAGACAACCTTTGGATGGACTTAAGTGTTCATAAAGTTATTTAGCAATGTAGTTTACCTAATAGACAATCGCTATTAGGTAAACAGACCCTATAAACGTACTATGTATGAACATCGCCATAAAAAAATTAAAAAATTAGTATTAAATTTACCATGTGCAAAATTTATCTTTAGGAATTTATCTCTTTGAAACTACGATTTAAATTTTAAAACAAATTGAAAGCGTGGTCTACCTAACGGTCAACACGCTTTACTACCAAAACCGAGTAGCAGATTGTGCTGCGTGGATTTAAATAGTGTTTTTGTAGCTAGACACTATGTCAACAACAGACTGATGTAATAGGACATTTGCCTCAAACTTAGATTAGAGTTCTGAAATAAATTAAAAAATAATATTTTTCTTCGCTAGAGGTCTTAATGTGTAAATTTAATTTATTTTTTCGTGGACTACCTAATTTTTGGTTATTTTATGAGGTAAATTGATGCACGTTTCATACATTATAAGGCGTTACGAGCACTTTAGTTTGAGGATGATTTGCATGGCGCGTTTCTTTATCATGCCACTATTACTTTTCAATATGTGACATTATGAAAGTAGTATTTTTTACTTTTCGAATAATATGTACGAGTATGTTACATATATTTCGTAAAGAAATAAAATACTACGATTACTTATCTTTTTAACAAGGCCTCGGTATTGAGATTAACACATTTTTTTGTGCAAGTTTTTCATTGGTTGACGAGAGAATGAGATTTGATGATGAAGATTTATAAGTTACCCTATGGTATGTATATGCATAGGCACACTGCTTCAGGACGGACAGTGAGGCATTTGCCTTTTGTGGCAATGTAGACACACCACAGGCAACATCTACGTTTTTTCTATATTACGTATTCTTTCTTATTCATATTATATTACTTATCTACTATTTTGTTTCCGTGAATTGTCTGCGAATGAATTTCTATTCTTTCTATTTGGTAAGGGTAGTGAGTAAAGCATATTACCTCCATCGGGCTCCGGCTCGCGGTTCGAGCGGTATCCCAACCGCTCGCTGTAGTCTCTGCGGCGGGAGAGAGATTCTTCTGCGCGCTGCCGTTTGCGCTTCTCTGCGAAGCGGAGAGGCGGGTTAGTACTAATAATCTGCCTTTTGTACCCCGACTGTTTCTCTCTGACTTACATTAGTGACACTGGCGTCCCAAACAGACTCTTTCTGTAGTGACAAACTGGCATCCCAACTTTCACTGGTGACATCTAGCTTTGCAAGCAGATTCTTTCTACAGTGACAAACTGGCGTCTCTTTCTGTGGTGACAAACTGGCATCCCAAGCAGACTCTTTCTATAGTGACAAACTGGCATCCCAAGCAGACTCGCTCAGTGGTGATAGCCTAGCGTCGCAAGCAGACTCTTTCTGTAGTGACAAACTGGCATCCCAAGCAGACTCGTTCACTGGTGACAACCTAGCATTGCAAGCACTCTTTCTATGGTGACAAACTGGCATCCCAAGCAGACTCGTTCACTGGTGACAGCCTAGCGTCGCGAGCAGACTCTTTCTGTAGTGACAAACTGGCATCCCAAGCAGACTCTTTCACTGGTGACAGCTTAGCGTCGCAAGCAGACTCTTTCTATAGTGACAAACTGGCATCCCAAGCAGAATCGTTCACTGGTGACAGCCTAGCGTCGCGAGCAGACTCTTTCTGTAGTAACAAACTGGCATCCAAAGCAGACTCTTTCACTGTTGACAGCTTAGCGTCGCAAACAGACTCTTTCTATAGTGACAAACTGGCATCCCAAGCAGACTCGTTCACTGGTGACAACAAAGCGTCGCAAGCAGACTCTTTCTATAGTGGCAAACTGGCATCCCAAGCAGACTCGTTCACTGGTGACAACCTAGCGTCGCAAGCAGACTCTTTCTATGGTGACAAACTGGCATCCCAAGCAGACTCGTTCACTGGTGACAGCCTAGCGTCGCGAGCAGACTATTTCTGTAGTGACAAACTGGCATCCAAAGCAGACTCTTTCACTGGTAACAACCTAGCGTCGCAAGCAGACTCTTTCTGTAGTGAAAAACTGGCATCCCAAGCAGAATCTTTCACTGGTGACAACTTGCGTCGCGAGCACTCTTTCTGTAGTGACAAACTGGCATCCCAAGCAGACTCTTTCTGTAGTGATAAACTGGCATCCCAAGCAGACTCTTTCACTGGTGACAACCTAGCGTCGCAAGCAGACTCTTTCTATAGTGTCAAACTGGCATCCCAAGCAGACTCGTTCACTGGTGACAGCCTAGCGTCGCAAGCACACTATTTCTGTAGTGACAAACTGGCATCCAAAGCAGACTCTTTCACTGGTAACAACCTAGCGTCGCAAGCAGACTCTTTCTGTAGTGAAAAACTGGCATCCCAAGCAGAATCTTTCACTGGTGACAACTTGCGTCGCGAGCACTCTTTCTGTAGTGACAAACTGGCATCCCAAGCAGACTCTTTCTGTAGTGATAAACTGGCATCCCAAGCAGACTCTTTCACTGTTGACAGCTTAGCGTCGCAAACAGACTCTTTCTATAGTGACAAACTGGCATCCCAAGCAGACTCGTTCACTGGTGACAACAAAGCGTCGCAAGCAGACTCTTTCTATAGTGGCAAACTGGCATCCCAAGCAGACTCGTTCACTGGTGACAACCTAGCGTCGCAAGCAGACTCTTTCTATGGTGACAAACTGGCATCCCAAGCAGACTCGTTCACTGGTGACAGCCTAGCGTCGCGAGCAGACTATTTCTGTAGTGACAAACTGGCATCCAAAGCAGACTCTTTCACTGGTAACAACCTAGCGTCGCAAGCAGACTCTTTCTGTAGTGAAAAACTGGCATCCCAAGCAGAATCTTTCACTGGTGACAACTTGCGTCGCGAGCACTCTTTCTGTAGTGACAAACTGGCATCCCAAGCAGACTCTTTCTGTAGTGATAAACTGGCATCCCAAGCAGACTCTTTCACTGGTGACAGCCTAGCGTCGCGAGCAGACTCTTTCTGTAGTAACAAACTGGCATCCAAAGCAGACTCTTTCACTGTTGACAGCTTAGCGTCGCAAACAGACTCTTTCTATAGTGACAAACTGGCATCCCAAGCAGACTCGTTCACTGGTGACAACAAAGCGTCGCAAGCAGACTCTTTCTATAGTGGCAAACTGGCATCCCAAGCAGACTCGTTCACTGGTGACAACCTAGCGTCGCAAGCAGACTCTTTCTATGGTGACAAACTGGCATCCCAAGCAGACTCGTTCACTGGTGACAGCCTAGCGTCGCGAGCAGACTATTTCTGTAGTGACAAACTGGCATCCAAAGCAGACTCTTTCACTGGTAACAACCTAGCGTCGCAAGCAGACTCTTTCTGTAGTGAAAAACTGGCATCCCAAGCAGAATCTTTCACTGGTGACAACTTGCGTCGCGAGCACTCTTACTGTAGTGACAAACTGGCATCCCAAGCAGACTCTTTCTGTAGTGATAAACTGGCATCCCAAGCAGACTCTTTCACTGGTGACAACCTAGCGTCGCAAGCAGACTCTTTCTATAGTGTCAAACTGGCATCCCAAGCAGACTCGTTCACTGGTGACAGCCTAGCGTCGCAAGCAGACTATTTCTGTAGTGAAAAACTGGCATCCCAAGCAGAATCTTTCACTGGTGACAACTTGCGTCGCGAGCACTCTTTCTGTAGTGACAAACTGGCATCCCAAGCAGACTCTTTCTGTAGTGATAAACTGGCATCCCAAGCAGACTCTTTCACTGGTGACAACCTAGCGTCGCAAGCAGACTCTTTCTATAGTGTCAAACTGGCATCCCAAGCAGACTCGTTCACTGGTGACAGCCTAGCGTCGCAAGCAGACTCTTTCTGTAGTGACAAACTGGCATCCCAAGCAGACTCTTTCACTGGTGACAACCTAGCGTCGCAAGCAGACTCTTTCTATGGTGACAAACTGGCATCCCAAGCAGACTCGTTCACTGGTGACAGCCTAGCGTCGCAAGCAGACTCTTTTTGTAGTGAAAAACTGGCATCCAAAGCAGACTCTCACTGGTGACAGCTTAGCGTCGCAAGCAGACTCTTTCTATAGTGACAAACTGGCATCCCAAGCAGACTCGTTCACTGGTGACAGCCTAGCGTCGCGAGCAGACTCTTTCTGTAGTGACAAACTGGCATCCAAAGCAGACTCTTTCACTGGTGACAGCTTAGCGTCGCAAGCAGACTCTTTCTATAGTGACAAACTGGCATCCCAAGCAGACTCGTTCACTGGTGACAGCCTAGCGTCGCAAGCAGACTCTTTCTGTAGTGATAAACTGGCATACCAAGCAGACTCTTTCACTGGTGACAACCTAGCGTCGCAAGCAGACTCTTTCTGCTTGGGATGCCAGTTTGTCACTAGACAAACTGGCATCCCAAGCAGAATCTTTCACTGGTGACAACTTGCGTCGCGAGCACTCTTTCTGTAGTGACAAACTGGCATCCCAAGCAGGCTCTTTCTGTAGTGACAAACTGGCATCCCAAGCAGACTCTTTCACTGGTGACAACCTAGCGTCGCAAGCAGACTCTTTCTATAGTGACAAACTGGCATCCCAAGCAGACTCGTTCACTGGTGACAGCCTAGCGTCGCAAGCAGACTCTTTCTGTAGTGAGAAACTGGCATCCCAAGCACTCTTTCACTGGTAACAACCTAGCGTCGCAAGCAGACTCTTTCTGTAGTGAAAAACTAGCATCCCAAGCAGAATCTTTCACTGGTGACAACTTGCGTCGCGAGCAGACTCTTTCTGTAGTGACGAACTGGCATCCCAAGCACTCTTTCACTGGTGACAACCTAGCGTCGCGAGCAGACTCTTTCTGTAGTGACAAACTGGCATCCCAAGCAGACTCTTTCACTGGTGACAACCTAGCGTCGCAAGCAGACTCTTTCTATGGTGACAAACTGGCATCCCAAGCAGACTCGTTCACTGGTGACAGCCTAGCGTCGCGAGCAGACTCTTTCTGTAGTGACAAACTGGCATCCAAAGCAGACTCTTTCACTGGTGACAGCTTAGCGTCGCAAGCACTCTTTCTATAGTGACAAACTGGCATCCCAAGCAGACTCGTTCACTGGTGACAACCTAGCGTCGCAAGCAGACTCTTTCTGTAGTGCCAAACTGTTTCTTGTCAAAGTCGTTTCTCAAGCAGACTCTTACTGTAATGACAACTTAGCCATGCAAGTAGCTACTCACAATCTAGCGTAAGCCGACTCTTTCTTTAGTGGGCACTATGTGTCGTTAGCCCACGCCCACGCGATCGCCTATGAAAGCTATGAAACGAGTCGCAAGTATCGTATGTCGACTATTTCTCTGGCGACAACTTAGCTTCTCGAGCCGACTCTTTCCCTATTGATTACCTAGCGTCGCAAGTCCACCCTTTCTTTAGCGACGACCGAGCGTCGTGAGGCCGACTCTTTCAAAAAGAATCATCCGCACGCCGATTACCTATCTAGTAATATTCCAGCACCTAAGTCCGACTGTAGTGACATTTTAGAGGGGATTTCTATTTCCGGATGCTAACCTCGTTTGACGATCTCCCGACCCTCATCGACCAGGTCAGCAGTGAGCTCGTCGTCGCCCACGAACTGCTGAAAGCCGCAGAGAGACAGCAGTCTGCTGCCCAGCGAAAAGTAGGTGGCAGCACACAGCAGCACCACCAGCATCGGGAAGTAGATGTTGAAGCCTTCAGCTATGATGCCTAGGACGTCCATGTGGCCCATTATCTAAAAGGAGACAATAGAAACTTAAGCCTCTGATGATATATGCAGCGTAGATAGGTGTATTGATTTGGACATAGTAGTGTTTGGCGGTGTACACATTTCGCTTTATTATATACAATTGCAATTTATTATATGAAGCGCTCGTGGCCACTAGGCCCAATCACTCGGTTCGACTACGAACCGAGTGACAGTGGGAGGGAGGGCGGTGCATTAGCTAACCGCATGGTGCTTGTGGGATTTTTGGCGGAATTCAGCAAAGTAATTTTAACTTTTTAATGATATTTGAAAGTGATATGCCTTTTTGCATCTACATAATGAGACGATTTATACAGCGTCCAGTGGTATTCTCACTCACACTAGATGGGTGAAGGGACCACTCCGACGCTGTATTGCCTGGGACATGGTTTTATAGATGGTGTAGGCTTGCCCAGTACCTATACCATCCTGACAGCTTAGTCAGCCTAGCCCACAGGAAAGACTAGTCAATACGAGCGGAGCCAACCAAGCCGCGGGTTTCCTCACGATGTTTTCCTTAACGGTGAAAGTGATAGATAGAGAAAGAAATATATAAAATGGTGTAGAGGTTTGCACCGTTACAGTCTAAAGTGGACCATCACAAAAACCGACCTGCGTGTAAAAGGTCTCCATGACCTGTTCCTTGATAACGTGTGAGTCCATATGCACCAAACTGAGGAAGTTGAGGCACATGGCGGGAGTCAAACGGCACACCATCATGCCGGAGAATATGAGGCTGTACTCGTTGGTCTGATGATGCGGAGCCAGGTAATACAGGTTCAGGAGACGGATCTTGAGAACGGTTGAGTAGGCACAGTAGAACATGTAAGCGATTATCAGCGTCGAGATCGTCTGGAATAGAGGAAATGAGTCAACCTTCTGGGCATTTGTGGCGCGAGCGCATTCAAGCATTTTATATTCATTTTTTTTAAGTAGCCTCTATGTTTGTGCCCCACTGCTAGGCAAAGGCCTCGCCCAATTCAGTTCAGAGTTTTCTGTCCTGGGCCACCTCAGACCACTCCGATGGTTGCCGAGATCATCTCTCCAACGTCTTCTAGGCCGGCCGTCATGTGGCACCCATTCGGTGGCGAGTTTCGCCCACCTATTCGGGTGCATTCGACTGACATGACCAGCCCAGCTCCACTTCAGTTTCGCCGTCTGGACACCAACGTCAATATTCGGGTCCTTGCGCGCAGTGTGGTCTTTCGGACGCCGTCTACCCTCCTCAGGCCCAAAATACTGCGCTCCATCGCTCTCTGACAAACCTTAAGCCTGGACGTCAGCGATCAAGTCTGGGAGCAATAGGTGAGAACGGGCAGGATACAAACATCGACGAGTTTCCGCTTTAAGGAAAGTGGAAGGTTGCCCTTTATGAGATCTTTCATGGACCAGTAGCACTTCCAGGCACTTATAGTCATAATAGTGATTGTAAAAGACTGAACTATATTTTGGTTTCCTTGCAGGAATCTAGCAGTCTGTTCCTATATGTGAAAACCTGTAAATGGATCACTAAGTAGTTTATAACTTTTATATGTTGTTTATCAGCTGTTGCTTTTCCATAGATAACAAATAAATAAATATACTTCCGACAAAAGTAGAGCGCATTGGCACAAGAAAATTAAATTTCAGACATATTTTAAGTTTAAAAACCTATTTAGAGGCTAAAAGTTTCACCCATGCCGGGATTCGAACCCGCAACCTCTGGCTATCCGTGCCAGCGCTCTTCCAATTGAGCCAATGGGCCATTCACCGGCATCAGTGAAATTTCGAACCTCTTTACACTATTCTCTGTATTACGTACAGGCAGCGACATCTGGCTTAAGCAAATTGCATCACTTACAGCCCCGACTACCTACTTTGCAGTTAGGTTTTACATCGGAATGATAATGTAATTTCGTAACTGTCTCATTACAGTATTTGTATTTTGCTACTATTGTACAATAAACAAATTATTATTATTATTGTCACTAACTTCAACAAGATTACACTCACCACAATAGCCGCATTGTTATAGTTTCCCTTAGCGGCTATAACAATATTGGCGAAGATGGACAGGACCGGCTTTTTGCTGAAGAACGTCATCTCCGACCACACAACCATCAGCGACATGGCGCACGTGATCACTGCCATCGTCTTCAAGTAGTACTGCTTCAGGAAACACTCCCAGTACCATTCTGCAAAGATGAGAGAGGGAGGAAATTGTTACGTAAATTGTTGTGTAACTATAGGCTGGCGCTTTGCAAGATAATTAATTGTCTCTTATACATATAGGTATGTCTGTTTTTTTTGTATTTTAATATGGAAGGTACCAGGAACTAGCATTTCCTATTGCGTCTAGAAACGAGCGAATGAATGAAAGAACCAGCCAAGTACCAGGACAAAGGAATGAATGAAGGGTGGCCTTTGAGGTTGACAGGACAGCATTTAGGGCCATTACCGGCGAGGCAAGTAAGAAATCATTTATACTTTTTTAATTTTTATTTTAATGCACTAACCCGTGCTAAGGACAATTTTACGTAATACAGAGAATATTGTAAAGAGGTTCGAAATTTCACTGATGCCGGTGGGTCGCCCATTGGCTCAGTTGGAAAGAGCGCTGGAACGGATAGCCAGAGGTCGCGGGTTCGAATCCCGGCATGGGTGGAATTTTTAGCCTCTAAATAGGTTTTTTAAAAGAAATCATTTTTAAAATAAGTTGCCAAAACGATCTTGAGCAATATGGCGTCGCACAGGAATTAGTGACGTCACTAGCCAGTAAGCAAACAAGAGTCAAATCTCGGATTGGATCGGCTGTCGGATTCGATCAATCCTGGCCGTTTTCGATAGAATTGCTAATAAGGCCGTCAATTGTACTATTGTTACGGGCTAGGGTTCTAGATTTGGAGGTAAAACGCTAATGACAACTTTTTCACGGATTTATTCACGCAATGTCTGGTCTGCAGGTCTTCACAACGCGAAATCCACAGGAAGATTCCAAATCGCAGGTCCAATCGAAGTCCAATAGTATCGCTGAGGTCGTAGGTTACCTATCGTTTCGCAGGTAGGTTCGCTCGATGTTCACTCTTCGCAACTCGAAACTGAACTGACTGCGCGCCGCGGCGGTCGCTTATTAAATCCGCCGGTAAGGCTTCGCGAACATTCTTGCATGTACTTTCCTTCGGTGCAAGTGGTAACGACTGTAGAATAGCTTCATGTCATAGAGTTGTGAGCCTTGTGTTAGTAGACATACGAGTAATTATTGCTTGCAGCGTTACTAAAACGAAGCATGCGGCGACTATTCGATAGGCTTCCAGAAGGCTCCATTCTAGATGGTTCGCGATAGGACCGCGACACTATGTACATTTGAGATTATTATGCATTTGTTGTTTTTTCTAGTACAATAAAGAATTACGTTACGTTATCAACCCTTGTATATCCCCACTGCTGGGGCACGGGTCTCTTCCTGCAACGCAGGAAGGTTAGGCCATACTCTACCACGGGGGCCAATTCCGGGTTGGTGGAGGATTGTAAGACAGTGGCGGGCCTTACTGTCAGAAGTTATCAAGCCGCCCATAAGGCCTCTGACATGGCTTAACGACTGCCATTATATGGCAGCCGGCAGCAACGGCTTAGCGTGCCTTGCGAAGCACGGAAGCGCTCGGAAAAATGCCACTAGCGGTAGTCACGGGACGCTCACCCATCCCGTACCTGACCGCGCCTGTTGTAGCTTAACCAAGTGATTGATTCCAATCACTCGGTTCGCCTAGGCCACGAGCGCTTCGTAATAAATAATATTCTTATCTTATTAGTACGTTTTTTTTTTCACCGTCAAATAGCGTACGGGCGTGACGCTTACACTTACGTGTACTTACCAACGAGCGGCGGGTAGAGTACACGATGCAGGGGCGCCCGAGGCGTGCGGAACGTGTGCTGGAAACGGCGGTCAGGCGAGCGAAGGTTGCTGGATACATCCTCTAGGTGGTAGATGCGCTCCAGCATCAGCCCCCACTGCGTCTCCGTGCGCTGGAGCACGTGGAGGGCTTTGATGGTCTGGAAAGTGTTTCTTTGGTTGAAAGACGAACCGACGTACCATTAGCACCGTACAGAGCGGTGCGTTTATTAATCCACCTGACCAGTGTATTGGTTACGGGTTACCCATCACACACACTAATTTCGACATGTTTGACCCTGTTGCAGTTCGTAAAATTTATTTGATTTATGCAGCAATTCTATGTAATTTTTTCTTAGGGCATAATATAACATCTGAAGGTTCCAGGTTTCATTTTTTAGTGCATGCAACATGATATTTTAAAATTAGCCTGACCAGTGTATTGGTTACGGGTTACCCATAAAATACGTCACACTAATTTCGACATGTTTGACCCTGTTGCAGTTCGTAAAATTTATTTAATTTATACAACAAACCATTTATTCTATGTCAATTTTTCTTATGGCATTATATAACATCTGAAGGTTCCTGGTTTCATTTTTCAATGGATGCGACATGATAATTTAAAATTAGCTCGCCAAAAATGTGGAGTTGAAATTAGAAAATACCTATTTTTACTTATAAATAATTCATAAATATATTCAAAATTTATTGTAGCTGGCCAGTCTCGCATACATATAAATTTTTTTTCGCAATACTGTCTGAGTTCATGTAGCGCTTAGTGAGAGTAATAAGTCAACATAGAACACTAAAAAAAAGAATTAGAAAATTCATATCCATAAAATATTTCGACATGTTTGACCCTGTTGCTGTTCGTAAAGTTACACAGCAAACCATTTATTCTACGTCATTGCGCTCAAGTTACCAAGATTATTTTTACGAGATCTAAATATGTTACAGTTCATAACATCTATTACGAGAACGTTTTACCCATCCTTGCTCTGGAAGAAATTGCTTTTAGCAATAAGGCCGCCAATTGTACTATGTATATTTGCAATTGTTTTGTATTTGTTGTTTTTCCAGTGTACAATAAAGAATATTCTTATCTTATCTCTATTATCAAAGGACAGCGCTATCGGTTGCATTTCATGTCATTGTAATTAAAACGTACATCGCCATCTGTATAATCACCAATGTACATACTAGTTCGTTGTTGCAACCATAGAATATGGTATTGAGACAAAAATAAACCAATTTTTTAAAGGACTCATGTTTAAAGGACTCATTTCTGCTTCTCTAACAATATTTTATAAAGATACGGTCGCCTTTATTAATTTTTTTTATTTTACTTTGTTCATGTTCTTTTTTACCTAATGTCCTATTCAAAGTAACCGTTAAACACCAAAGAAACTATTAAAACATCAAGCCTTTTCTTTCATCATCATCAACCATTCGACGCCCACTGCATGACATAGGCCTTCCCCATGCTTTTCCAAGCTTTTCAGTCTTTGTTACATCCACATCCAGCGACTCCCCGCCACCGTAACCAGCTCGTCAGACCATCTGGTGATTAGCCTTTTGATTAGCTCCAAAAATCACATAACGCAAAGGACATTAAAATATGCCCGCCTCGAAAAATACCTTCTTATGCAAGTTGACGAGGGATTTGAGCGAGGGTGCGGCGGGTCGGTCGGGCGGGTGACGCGAGTTGAGCCGGTCGCGTATGGTCGGCGGTAGCTTCTGCACGATGGTGTCGGCATGACGATGCAGCGGGTGGCCCGGGGGCACCGCGGCCGTAATGGAACACAGGCTCTGTGGAGGTAAATCGGGTTGAAAACGACAATAACATAGCAGTTATTACCAATTCCGGCAGGCGTTTCGGGGCGCACCTACCTTACCTTAAACACTACACTACACTATCAACCCTCGTATGTCCCCACTACTGGGGCACGGGTCTCTTCCTGCATTGCAGGAAGGTTAGGCCATACTCCACCACGGGGGCCAAGTCCGGGTTTGTGGAGGATTGTAAGACAGTGGCGGGCCTTACTGTCAGAAGTTATCAAGCCGTCCATAAGGCCTCCGACATGGCTTAACGACTGCCATTATATGACAGCCGGCACCAACGGCTTAACGTGCCTTGCGAAGCACGGACGCGCTCGGAAAAATGCCACTAGCGGTAGTCACGGGACGCTCACCCATCCTGAACCGAGTGATTGATTCCAATCACTCAGTTCGCCTAGGCCGCGAGCGCTTCTTAACCTTAAACCAATGACTTTATTTTCCAAGTTACGTACATTTGTAAAGTTACAGTAGTAATACCACTCGGTAACGGTGGAGAAAAATATCGTCAGCCAATTTGAGGTGTTCGCATACCTCAGCGTTTGAAATCCCCAATCGGCGGCGTGCTGTTGATTATGACCATACTCTCTCTCTTTCTGAGAGAAGGCCTGTGCCGTACAGTGGGACCTATATATGGTGCATTATTATATTACTAAACTCAAGGCAGGTTTTGAATACTGCCGTCATAAGGAAAAAAGACGCATTTGATTTTTTTCCGAAATTGAGTTATATCCGTTGTTACACTTATACTAAGTTGAATAGACATTCAATAAATTACTAAGTTGAAAAGTCATTTCTAGCCAGATACGTCTTTTCATTGTAATAATATTTCATATTTTTTCGTATTTTTTTACTAAGAAAAAGGAATTTTTGGTTATTTATCATCGCACAGCAAGTCTTACAATTTTACAAACACAAAACATCATTTTTCTCCATTTAGAGTATTAGGTAGAAGCGTCTTTTTTTCATGACGCCAGAATAACTATCATAAGCAGCGGTGTAACTATTTGAGACTTGTCAGACTTTAACAAGAGATGAATGACTGTATTTTTCTTTGCTTGGCATTGTATAAGTGCTTCGTCGAAAATTTCACTCAGCACAGAATTCGACCGCACAATGACCACCGGTAACCAGTTTTATACTCACGTCTAAAATATCATCCACAGTTTCTTCAGCTTCACATTTGTCTGTACTCAGTTTAGCCACTTTGAAGTAGCTGTAGCTCAAAGTGTAGTTCGTTTTCGAGTTATTCCATAGATTTCTGGGCACCTCTACCAGGGCATATCCAAGAAGCAATATTAGCAGGAAAAGACCCCACGTGTTGCTGGCTGATGATGCAATGACTTTTATTTTAGGGCCATCCAGAACCACGCCCGGTTTTAGGGCAATGTAGATGAGTAGAATGCCGCAGATGAAAAGGTATGACCCGTAGTAGATGGCATTGTCAACGAGGGCCGACTTTAGCTTGCCTTTAACTGTGAAATCTCCAGCCTTGCTGTAGGACTGCATCATTGGCATAATTAACCTGTGGAAAGAAACTTGGATTAATATAAAGAAATATAACGATTATTTACCGCCACGGAAAAAGCAACGACAATGTTAAAAAGTAAACGTAAATAAAAACAAAATTTGAAATAAGTAAACATGTGCATTGAAATATATTAAATAGCAAACTGATTAACAACCACTGCGTTTTTGTTGCATTTTTATAACATAATATATTTTTTTTATGGCATAATATAATAATATGAAGGTTCCAGGTTTCATTTTTCAACGGATGAGACATAATAATTTAAATTAGCTCGCCAAAAATGTGGAGTTGAAATTAGAAAATATCTATTTTTACTTAAAAATAATTAAAAATAAATAATTCATAAATATATTCAAAATTGATTGTAACTGGCCAGTCTCCCGAACATATAAACTTTTTTTCGCCATACTTTCTAAGGTCACGTCACGCTTAGAGAGAGAAATCAGGCAACATAACACTAAAAAAGGAGACATGACAATATTGCCATAAACAACTATTAAAAACTTAAATTGCTGATTATAAAAAAAAACTAATAAAATGAAATGAAAAAAACTAAGCTCAACCCTTACCAAGTCAAACATTGTGACGTCCAATACACAACCCTCCAGAGGTTAGTGAACACATGGTCCGGTACATAGGACCAGGGCATCTGACATTTGTTATGCGGAGTGGGGGCAACGGTGGTAGTTTCGATGCTCGTCAATGTCTGTGTTGACATGGAGGCCTCCACCTCAGGTTGCTCCTGAAGGCACTGGCGGTAGACAGTCTGGGGAGATGTTTTCAGAAAATTATGTAATTTTCACTTTAAACTTATAATTTTTTTTAATCTTACATATCCAATTGTATGAATATGAACACCTACTCATCTGCTCATAGTTTTGGGATTGATTGCAGATTGAAAGGGAAAAATCTAACTGTTACAAAGTAGTTATAAATTTAATAAAGTTCATAAATCTATTAGTCAAGATTGTATTAAAAGGTAAGCATGTAAGTAAGTATTTGTATTCATCTAAGTTAGGTTTTCAGCCAAATAATTTCTATCTAATTTATTATTTTCAGAAAGTTGAAGAATTTTATTTAACTCTAAGTATCAGGCATTTTTCTGATTCTAAATGCATTGAAAAAGAACGAAGTCAATAGAATGTTACAATTAGTAATTAAGTATGTTACTATTTAACTATCACGATGAATTCGAAAACACATGTTTATTTTCAGTAATGGAATGATTAACACAGAAACACGAAGACCCACAAGAATGTTTATGCATAACATTTTCCAAATATTTGTTGTATTTATCACTGCCACTTACAGCAAAGAGTTTGGTTTGACCTAAATATGGTTAATGTTTGTTTAAAGAAAGGCGTCCTGTGAATCCTTGGACATTTTGACTGTTGAGGAATAAACATGTGATTCTGTGTGAACATTGTGTCCTAATGTAGAGGGTTTATTTTTTTCAAAAGCAAGCCAGCTATGAATGTTAACCAGCCATATCAAGCAAGCAATCTTTCCATTAGGTTGAACATCTTTGTTTTCTTTCTTATCACCACAAATGTACGCAGATGATATTTTGTTATTGAGAGCATTATTATCTTTTACAGTAATAAGTACACTTAAGATAAATGCGGTGCAATGACAGTTAACAGTTATTTTAAAGAGTCATTCATTTATTATGAAGAAATTTTTTTTCGTAGCCTATAAACATTCAACTGCAGAAATTGTACAAAATTAAAATTAAACTTAATAATTTAAATTACTAAATAACCTGGCTATCCGTGCCAGAGGTCACGGGTTCGAATCGCGGCATGGGTGGAATTTTTAGCCTCTAAATAGGTTTTTAAAATTGTCCTCAGCACAGGTTAGTGCATTAAAAATAAAAATAGTGTAATTACTATAAATAAAACAAGTCTGTCATTTTCACATAATTATGGGGTTAAAATAAGGCATAATTTATCAATTAAAAAAATTAACCCATCATCATATGGGTGAGGGTCAAAAAGTAGTTAAAATTGTCTTTGCAGTAAAAAGTCTTTGCAAATTATTAGGACCCTAATTAAATTCCTACAGAAGAAAACGTGCCCTGGGTGATGCCAGGGCACAATCTGCCTATATATGTGAATATTGGGCATCTGGGCGATTGCCTAGCAAATATTGGAGAGCTATTATTACAGGTAGGTACTTTATTGCTCAAGAAACATTAAATAGGACATTACATAAGAAATAACATAAAGTTTGTAGTTACAAACATTGGAGAACATTTGTAGCATTCTGAGCAAAATTTTAAATACACTTTTGGGCACTACAAAATTAAAACTTCTGTTCAAGCAGAACAAACAATTTTGTCAAGATTTGATATCTTGAGAACATGAAATGTTGTATACTCATTTGTTTGTTTATAAACCGACAAAGTGATTGCAGATGATACTTACTGATGAAACATCCAGTGGCAAGATAAACATAATTACAAAGGAGAAGTACCATGCTGTCAGAACTGACACTGTTACCAGTATGTGGTTACGGTAACAATCTCCATATCGGTAAAGCAATGTTGCTGCTAGGATGAACGCCGAGATGATCTCCACCACGAAGAGTGTGTACACCATCTTAACAGAGGTGGTGAGTTATTTAGACGTAGATTATTAGTTCTTTGTGACTGCAGCTGTTTTATCCTTCTGCTGTTTTTTCCACGCCCTTGAAGCCTCCTGCTGTAGTTGCTCAAAACGCAATTGCGTCGAAGATTTCAGCGGTAACAACTTTGGACGTTCAATCTCAAGCTCCACGGGACATTCCTCAAAGAATAGAAGGCCAGTTTCCGGCAAAATGGGATCGAATTCGATAGTTTTAGCCTGTTTCGATCCGACGTCCGCGTCAGACATTTTAGGATTCAATATCATCAGTTAACATGGTTCCTTCAGTTGTAGCACATTACTTAATTACTAAATGATATTATATCTAATAGGAAACCACGAATCGAATAGATGATATAAGCGATAAATTAACGTAAATTGAAATTAGGTGATATCATCACAATCACAACACACTTTTTTACTTGGTAGATGAAGTGTTGCCACTTTATTGAAAAATTGGAAAGTTGGAAAAAAATCTGCTGACAACGTTACTCAACTGAGTTATCGATTGTTTGATTAGAAACATGCTTTAATATTTCGTTCGCGCAGTTCACGTCGCATATATTAATATTATCTTTCACGTAACTCAATATTGGCGGTCCCAAACTATGAAAGCCTGTTCTATCACAGTCAGGTAGTCATCACAAAATCACCAAGAAAAATTTCATTAGTCTGAGTAGGTACTTTTATTTGTACGACGGCCTCCAATGGGAATTGCACCCGTGACCTTGGGTGCGATAGTCAAGCACGCGTGTAAATAGTACTTTTTTAAAATGGGCTTTGCTTGCATTGGCGAAAAAAAGTCTATTCATCTGTCATCAACATACATTTTATATAAGGGTTTGAGGGTGTCTGCCTACATTAATTGAATAAAGAGACTTAAGGTATAATCTGTTAGCTTTAAGAATATACTGCGGCTACTATCGGATAGAATCGGATATATTCGTGTAATAGAGATATCGGAACTAATATGACACTAAATTAAACTTAACTTTTAAAATTAGTGAAGAAAGTTTTTATACAGGGCAGGAAGTAGTATTACACTCGTGTGCTTTCGGTGAAAACTGAAGCCTACTCTAGAGCCCGAGATATATTCTAAAAGCTAACAGACTGTATCTACTTTTTTTTTTTAATAAACAAAATTACTAATATTGCGCTACAAACATAACTGTCAAGTTATGTTTGTAGCGCAACATTTTGTGCTACAAACATTACTTGACAGTTATGTTTGTAGGGCAAATAGACTGCATAGGTTACATTGGTTATTCTTTCACGTCATGTCATGACTATTGAAACCGAAATTAATATGTTTTTCGTATTTTTTGGAGAATCATCATCAGCTTAAACTTTTAATACAACAATGTGACTTAAAATCTCTAATAGCTAATAGATTCTCGCCAGTACTTACACATTAAAAAAACGAAAACACGTGTAGACACTCGCTAATTCATGCAGTAAATTCAAAAGAAAAAGAAGAATTAAGCCATGTCACAAAATAAGACCTCACAAAAAATAGCGAAGTCATTAGTCACCGTCGATACCTTCGTATTAAACTAATCAAGTTCATCGTTTAATTTATGTGTGGAAATGTTTTCCGAATATTATGGCAACTCTGCTTGAAACGTCAATACTTACATCACAGAAAAATTTAATTACATTTACGAAGTCAGCTATTATAATATTACGGATGTATCTCTATAGTCTGTATTAGGTGTGGTGTGGCACTGCTCCCATGCCGCCCTTAGAACAATAACTTATTGTTCTGAGATGCCGCCGGAGACCAAAGAGTATATCGGGAGACTACAGGGGTTTATGTAAGCATGCACTGAGTTGAGGGACATTGATTTTTCGTTGTTTTCACGTTACTACAGCTGTCAACTTTGGAATCGTCTAAATGCTTAACTCGATAGAGTTCACGAGTTCACTCTACGGTGTGCGGTATGGTACGGTACGTACTCTGTAGTGGTTATATACTCTTTGGTACTCTCTATGGTACGTAGTAGAAAGACTGGTCGATCTCAGAACAAAACGTAGTGGTTATAATAATACTCTTTGCTCAGAACAATAAATTGTTCTAAGAGGTCGGTTAACTAAAGCTGGCACGTTTTGTATGTACTCACCCTTGTGCAGTTTCACTGTATGTAAGTACAGTAGGTATTTTAAAAAATAAGACATTTTGCTAAGCTAAGTTTTGTATTGATCTACTCCGGTTTGTACGGTCAATAGATGAAAATATGTTATAAGTACATACTCGTAAAAGTTATGTTTAATTAACTACATTAATCAGAATAATTAATTATTTGAATAAATAAGTAGGTATATAGATCAGCGGCTAATCTATATAATTATTTATTAATGATTTAGTTTCTGTTGCCGAGCTAGCCGTAAAGCCGTACGGCATCCAGCGTCAAATCCCCATGGAATGTGAGGAGATAAGATTTTCTAATCAATATAATTACGCACAGTGACAACATAAAGATTATTATTATTAGGTATATGTAATGTAAGACAAAGCTTGGTAAGAAAGAAAAGAAATGTAAGGAAAAGAATCGGTCCTGTTTGTGGGTTAATAAAGTTGTTATTTTTTTTGTGCCGTTTCAATAACAGAAATGTAGGTTAGGTACCTACAATAACCGAGCTGATAAAATGTTAGTCATAGGTAGGTACTTGCAAATATACATATGACAACATTTTATGTTTGATAGTTATTGCACACAAAAAACAGATTATTAATACTAAAGCTCGACCCATGCTGAGGTCACAGATTGTCATATCAGCTGCCTTTTTTCCCAAATTGCACCACATTTAAATGCATTAGTCAGAAAATGACCGCGTCAAGTTTTAAGATTGTAAGGTATGTAGAGTAGGTAGGTATACAATAAAATTTAAAAATGTTGACCTTGTTTTCTAAGTTATAGTAGTCTAAGTTATAGTTATAGAAGCAATTTAACAAACCTATTTAGAGGCTAAAAATTCCACCCATGCCGGGACTCGAACCCGAAGCGCTCTCCCAACTGAGCTAACGGTGAGTCGCCCATTAGCTCAGTTGCGAGAGCGCTGGCACCGTTACCCAGAGGTCGCGGGTTCGAGTCCCGGCATGGGTGGAATTTTTAGCCTCTAAATAGGTTTGTAAAATTGTCCTTAGCACGGGTTAGTGCATTGAAAAGAATAATACCACTCGCTATCTGTGAAGGAAAACATCGTAAAGAAACCTTAGTGTCTGAGTTGTTCAAGTACCTCAGTGTTTGAAATTACCAATCCGCGGTGGGCACGCGTGTTAATTAAGCCCATACTCTCTTTGAGAAAAGGTCTGTGCCCCGCAGAGGACTTTTACAGGCTATTTACTTACATAAAAAAAGAAAATTATACTGGCGGTCTTACCGCTGAAAGCGATCTCTTCCAGACAACCTATTTTACATCGCTATCAATCCTTGTATGCTCCCACTGCTGGGGCACGGGTCTTTTCCTGCATCGCACGAAGGTTAGGTTAGGTCATACTCCACCACAGGGGCCAAGTCCGGATTGATGAACGATTGTAAGGCAGTGGCGGGCCTTACTGTCAGAAGTTATGAAGCCGCCCATAAGGCCTTTGACATGGCTTAACGACTGCCATTACACGACAGCTGGCGTGCCTTGCGAAGCACGGAAGCGCTTGGAAAAATGCCGCTAGAGAGAGGTAGTCATGGGACGGTCACCCATCCAGCACCTGACCGCGCCTGTCGTTGCTTAATTCAAGTGATTGATTGCAATCACTCGGTTCGACTAGGCCACGCTATTTTACATATTTGACACACATTTTATAAATAAAATATCTCTGTACAAAAAAACCTAGTTTAAATACCTACCGCACTCATTGGTATTTTTTTTAAATCAACACTCTCAAGAGCATAAAATACTGAGTAGAAATCCCGTCTCTAGGTACCGTTACTGGTACCGCCGCCGACTACTTCAGTTTGTCGACGACCTCTGTAGCGCATCTGCCTACCATGCAAGAGGTCCCGGGTTCGAATCCCGGCTGGGGACTTAAAACCCCCAGGTCTTGGATGGATGGACGGACGGACGGACGGACGGACGGACGGACGGACGGACGGACGGACGGACGGACGGACGGACGGACGGACGAACGAACGAACGAACGAACGAACGAACGAACGAACGAACGAACGAACGAACGAACGAACGAACGAACGAACGAACGAACGAACGAACGAACGAACGAACGAACGAACGAACGAACGAACGAACGAACGAACGAACGAACGAACGAACGAACGAACGAACGAACGAACGAACGAACGAACGAACGAACGAACGAACGAACGAACGAACGAACGAACGAACGAACGAACGAACGAACGAACGAACGAACGAACGAACGAACGAACGAACGAACGAACGAACGAACGAACGAACGAACGAACGAACGAACGAACGAACGAACGAACGAACGAACGAACGAACGAACGAATGAATGAATGAATGAATGAGTGATTTGCCACAAACAAATATGCTTACATAACAAAATTTATAAAATAAAGTGTTCGTGTGACAGTGATACTATTTCAGCGTTTGCTGTTTCTATTCGAAACAGCGCTGATTTTCAAATAGCACCTTCACACCAAGTAAGAAATAACGTGTCATGCTGGTAGGGCTTAACATGAAATGAACTTAAATAATTAATTAAAAATTTATAAATAAATACATTTGTTCCAATTTGGGAATATTACAGAAAATCGAATTAGATAAAGTTAATGTCAATTTAAGAGAATTTTTATACTTATTATTGCTGTAGTAGCTAACAATATTTATACAACACGATTAGAATAAAATTGATTTAGCAACTGATTACCTACTCAACCAGTAAAAGTTCATAACGATGATTAAAAAAACATGTATATACTGAAATCTTAAAATATAATTGTACAGTCTATTTATTCTTACTTGTCCAATTTAGCAAACAAGATTCTAACCTTAAAAATGAGATAAGATGCCTAAACTAGACATTTTCTCGCAAATTCATGAACTATCATGAACTACGTTTATGAAATTGGCAGCGTGTTATCTAAAACAGTGTTCCAGGTTACTTACTTCATTTATGGAAATATGGCAGTTTTGGACTAAAGTCACAGTTTAAGGGTAGAATCTTGTTTACTAAATTGGACAAGTAAGAATAAATAGACTGTAGTTATTATTTGAGATATTCATTAATGTCACTCCTGTTAAATAAAAATGGGGTACCTACTTATAAAAATAATGACAGCACTATCTTTTATTCTTCTGTTGTTCATTAAATGGCGAAAATTATGTTTAAAAGAGATTGATGTCGTCGTGTTTCTGGTTCCCACGACACAGGGTATCCTAGTGTGGGGCCAGAAGCAATGTATGGGCCTGTATGTAAATGTTATGTTGTGTTATACTTTATTTAAATTTTGCTTCCTTATGATAGTATCCTAACATAGCTATAAGTATATACTAATATAAAATACGAGTCTGTAAAGTTACTCGAAATAAACGAATTATCATTATATTATTATTTATACTCAAACCGTTTCCCTTGTAAAGAATAATATATATATATGTCACCGGAAAATAACAAGATCCGCCAGTTTATAAATTTCCTAGGAAAATTATAAACTTTCGTAGGATTGTAAACGAGAGATAGTACAATATTGTATTATCTTACGCCCACATTTTCGCAAATTGATAAACTTACCAAATTCAAGCGTAAAATAATAAGTAAGCCTTAACGAAACGCCACCTGCGCTCTGATTCGTTCAATAAGTCACCTGTTCCTGCTCCATCTAGAAATATCGTTGATGAAGTGAAATTTACCACAGAGCTACGAAAGTTTTATAGTGGTCATGACCAAAATAAGAAGTCGATTAAAAAAGTCGTTAAAATGCTGTAAGACTATAATAAAGCTAAAGTTTTGGGAAGTCGCAATGTTGCAAACCGAAATTAAGCCCCAAACCCCTATTGAGGCAGCTTATTTCTAAACTGTTATCTAAGAATATTCTACCTACATAGTTTTAAAGTAAAAATACTTACTGTTAGGCAGGTAATCGAAACTGATCAATTTATACTAGTTTGGCAAGTTTGATCGTACCTAAGTCTATGGACACAAGCATTGCCACTGTCGACATCAACCAATCAGAGAGCAGTGTGTTATACCGTATTTTATTTATAAAAGCGTAAAATAAAAAGCTCTTCTGTGATTGGTCGAACTGTTTAGAATCTTACGAATGGATATCCGTTAGTTTATAAATTAACCACGAGACTTCGCAAATTAATAAATTTGCGAAAATGGGCGTACAATAATACAATTTATCTCGCGTTTACAATCCTACGAAAGTTTATAAATTTCCTAGGTAATTTATAAACTTGCGGATCTTGTTATCTTCCGGTGACATATACGTATGTAGCTATACTTCATCTGCCACGTGCCAACTGGGAGCAATCGCTCTTCGCGCGCAATATTTTACATCTCGTAACAAAAAGATTATCTTTGAGGCCTTATTTCAATAAGAAATAAAGTTTCTACGCCGCTTTTTTCCTCTCGGAAATAGGTATGGAGATTTAGATAAAGAATTTATAGCCACGACTATAAAAACAGCTCCTACAAAAACAGTTATCAACGCTTGTACGTCCCCACTGCTGGGGCACGGGTCTCTTCCTGCATCGTAGGAAGGTTAGGCCATGCTCCACCACGGGGGCCAAGTCCGGGTTGGTGGCGGGCCTTACTGTCAGAAGTTATCAAGCCGCCCATAAGGCCTCTGACATGGCTTAACGACTGCCATTATATGACAGCCGGCACCAACGGCTTAACGTGCCTTGCGAAGCCCGGAAGCGCTCGGAAAAATGCCACTAGCGGTAGTCACAGGACGCTCACCCATCCTGTACCTAACCGCGCCTGTTGTTGCTTAACCAAGTGATTAATTCCAACCACTCGGTTCGCCTAGGCCACGAGCGCTTCAGTTCCAGCCAAAAACAGTAACAGCCTTTTTTTTTTAAAAAAACTATTTCTTAAAACACTCCTCAAATATATAGTTTAAATAAGATACAGCAACAATGTTCTTTACTGTAGGTACATAAGGAAAAACAAACATAAAATATTTACAAAGATACAGTATACAATTGGTTGTGTTATTGCTTGAAGAATTTTATCCCAGACAACCGTTGAAGGCGCTATGGGGTTCTAATTAACTACCGACACCAATGTAATAAAAATCATAACTGGTTTTATAATACTTTTTATCAAAAAGTGTGAGGTTTGTGGACTGATAGCAGTGGACTGAAGAAGGCGGATCATGATTATGATCGGTAAATAATATACATGGACATATTACACTGATCTCGTTAGCCCTATAGGCACCTACTAAGTACGACTAAATGACTTGTGTTATAGGTTATATTATTTTTAATGCACTAACCCGTGCTAAGGACAACTTTAAAAACCTATCTAGAGGCTAAATATTTCACCCATGCCGGTATTCGAACCCGCGACCAATAATATAATCATGAGGGTACCGCGATATCATTCCGATGTAAAGCCTAACTGCAAATTAGGTTGGTACTCGGGGCTGCAAGTGATGCAAATTGCTTCAGCCAGATGTCGCTGCCTGTACGTAATACAGAGAATATTGTAAAGAGGTTCGAAAGGGGATAGTGCGTTTGTGGCATATCCACCGCCGCCATTTTGATTTTTTTTTAAAGTTTCCGCACACGAAATAATTAGTGAATATGGATAGAGGACACTAAAACAAACAAAAAATGACAAGTAATTGGTACCCTAAAGTGTCACGTTCCCGAGATATTTGGATGTAAAAATCACCATTTTAAAATTAATTGTAATGATATTAAGTTGTTAAGAATATTAAGAATAATGACTATCAATAAAAAATGCAACGGTTAGGTACGTGTTTGTATGCATTCCACTGTATTCAATTAGTAGCTTCCAGGTTGCTTTAACTATTAATTAGAAGGTAGTACACCTTTCGCACGAAAAAACCACTTTCACCAATGACTTAAGTACTACCAAATCGCATCTCTTGCGCTTAATTGTTCAAGTTAATTTTTTCAATCATGCTTGCAAGCGGTGATCGGTATTAATAATAGTTATACACAATGCATACAACCTTTTGTTTGAAGGACCCGGTTATCTTATATTGTTACCATTATATTGTTACGCCGCCCGCGCCGCCAACCTGGAAGCTACTAATTGAATACAGTGGAATGCATACAAACACGTAATCGTTGCATTTTTAATTAATAGTCATTATTCTTAATATTCTTAACAACTTAATAGATATCATTACAATTAATTTTAAAATGGTGTTTTTACATCCAAATATCTCGGGAACGTGACACTATAGGGTACCAATTACTTGACATTTTTTGTTTGTTTTAATGTCCTCTATCCATATTTACTAATTATTCCGTGCGCGGAAACTTAAAAAAAAAAATCAAAATGGCCGCGAGTCGGTATGCCAGCTTCCATACAAAAATGTTCGAACCCCTTTCACTGATGCCGGTGAGTCGCCCATTAGCTCAGTGGGAAAGAGCGCTGGCACGGATAGCCAGAGGTCACGGGTTCGAATACCGACATGGGTGAAATTTTTTGCCTCTAAACATGTTTTTAAAATTGTGTTATAGGTGCTAACTCGGCGACAGATTTAATACAATAAATACATAGATAACATCCAGTCGCAGGGCTGGTTAGGGAACATGTGCACACTTACACACACACAGACAGACATACACACACACAAACACACATTTAAAAAACTCATTTCATTTTCATAGTTTACATTATTAAAAAAAAATTCATTGTTTAAGTGAAAGATAATGTTGATAAATGTATTGTATCATCCACTATTCTTAAAACACTATCCTAGTTGTGGAAGAGCGGTGTCTACTGGTACAGGTAAGTATTTTTATACTTGTAAGTATAAAAATACTTACAAGTAGATGTCCTCAATGTAAGTAGGTAGTATAAGAAGTAGTGGATAACGAAATAAAGAAAGTTGTATTTGTATTTGTATCCAAGACCCGACACAAACTAGGAAAGTTAAGGAACTTTTTAGTTTGACCCGGCCGGGGATCGAACCAGAGACCTTCGGTTTTAACAGACAGTGTGCCGCTGCGCCAGCGAGGTCGTCAATGATGATGATAACTTAAGTTGTAGACTTTTCTTCATGCAATCCACTCTTAGCGATAAGACCGCCAATTGTATAAAGAAATTATGGTTGTAATATTTTTCTGGTTGTGCAATAAAGTGTACTCTATCTATCTTTCCAAGCAGCTTGCCGATTGTCATTTACTCGGGACCGCCGCCAGGGCAGAGTTTCATAAAACTACAATTCGTAGTTTATTATGACAATTCGAGGCACCTACATTGTGCAGCAGAATCTACTTCTTAATCTGTGGGTTAACCGACTTTGCTATATAGTACATCGAATTGTCATAGTAAACCTGAGTAAACCATTAATTATAGTTACCTATAATATGAAACAGGCCCCTGAAGGTTCCAATTTCTAAACAAAAGAACAAATGAGGTCAGACATCGTGTGGCAAAGAATTATCAAATATGTGGACGAATTGACAATACATCCTTTTTTTGAAGTCGGTTAATGACTTCTTAGTTTCGTTATGCTCAATGGAAATGACACTGTCTATAAACTTGAAGAACAAGAAAAATAAGAAATCCGCATAGAAATGACACTTAATTTCGAAATCGAAACTAATACGACACTTAAGTTCGTAATCAGAACTCGATCATCAGTACCAAAACCGGCGAATATTGGCGAAAAGCCTCTCTAGAGCCCGAGGTATATTCTAAAAGCTAACAGACTTAAACATCACTCCTACTCTGATGTTTAATTAAACGATGCAGTAATAATTCTAGTAGAAACACTAGTTTTTGTACAACCGCGTTATAGCTCGAGTGGTGGAATTGGTGGTAAATCACGGTGAACATTCTGTATCCGGGGGCAAGGGCAGACAACAAAATATTACACAGTCGGAGTGAAACGGAAGAAGCAACTGCCGGCAGGGGAGCGTTTGAGAGGAAGGAAGTATAAATCCGACCTGAAAACCCCATCCGTCTCTATACAGCTCGGTATTATAGAGCCCCTACTCGGGACTGCAAGGTGTTATAAAAAGTGTAGAAATTAAAGTTTTTTTGGCTGTGATAGTTAATTTCTTGCCCTTAAAAGCGTTATAAAAATAAAAACTACAGTAATTTCATTAAAAAGATGTGTGGCGAGCACATGTCAACTCTGCGCGCGCACTACAAAGTCCAACATTCCTGCATCGCGCAATCAATGTGTTTCAATGACATACCATAAATATAACGTCCGACTAACTATAGTTGGACTGGCCGTCCCCAGGCATACGATCTGCCTGGCGGGAAATTTCCCTTTATAGTGGAAGAGCACGATCACCCGCTCTTCCCTATAGATGTATTGTGTATAATCACTGGTAGTAAATGGTCTTTTTCGATAAAACCACTAATAATTTCAATTCCGGTTTCTTGAATTTTTTGACGAACTGTAATGATTGTAAAAAGAAACATTGTAAATAAAAAAAATAATGCGTAAGGTATTGCTCTGACTTTTTGTCTGTGTTTTGTTTTTTTATATCTTTATTTATTTCGGGACTTTTGTCCTAGTGGGACAATGTCAGCCCCATCGTACCATATTCTTATTGTCTTAACAACTAAATAACCTTATGACTAAACAAATAAATAAATCTGGCTGCACTTGACTGCGGTTCTGCTAGTATGCTCTGATAAGCTCCTACATCTATGATATTTACATTAAATTCTTGAACTAAAACCTGACTTTTCTTAGTTTCTTGCACTTACGAGCATTATAAAAATAAAAAGTTACAGCCATTTTATGAAAGAAGGTATTGTGCTTATCCCAGCTTATTCCTTTTCCCATTATTCCTGATATTTCTTGTTCGTATAAAATGTTCGTATTGATTCAGAGAATATGGCGGAAGGTAAATAATTAACACTCTGTAGATAACCTGCTATTTTCATAATTAAATTGTACTTATCTAAGTTATCTGCGGTGGGCACGCGTGGTAATTACACCCATACTCACTCTCTGAGAGAAGGCTTGTGCCATGCAGTGCGACGATTATTGGCCTAAAAAAATTAGTTCTGCGTCCGTTATCTATGTAGGTAACTCAGTTAAATGCATGAGTCTGATGAGCCATCGACTGTACCCCTGGGTTATCGTCAGCACCTTGGAGAGGCAAATAGTTTAAATCGAGTCATAAGAGCTGTAACAAAGCCTCAGTATCTTTTCTCAGTATTTAGACTCAGCGTGATCTGTCTGCTGATGGATTTTGTTTGCTATTTCAAAAGATGTTGTTCAAATTAACGTGATAGATACAAGTGATTTTGTTTGTGCACAGTGCAATAGGACAGTATGATTGGCCTATCACTATTATTAAGTTTAATTCGTATACTATAAAATATAATTTGGAAATAATTTGTCTGGAAATAATTCTGAAGCGCTCGTGGCCTAGTCTTACAATCCTCACCAACCCAGACTTGGCCGTCGTAGTGGAGTGTGGCCTAACCTTCTTGCGATGCAGGAAGAGACCCGTGCCTCAGCAGTGGGGACATACGAGGGTTGATAACGAATTCTGTAATTTTAGCGCCACAAAACGCGTGACTCGTGCCATTGTACTACCCATACCGGGTTAGCTTGTTGTAAGTAAACTTCGTCTGTGGTATCATTATCGTTACTTTTAGTACTCCCGGTACACAAATGAAACAGCCTTCGAAGACAGTTTTTGTATCATTCATTCAACATGAGAGGGCAAATCCGGATGCCATGCGATTCGCCAGCCCAATTCCGGGAAGTTCCGATCTCGACTATTCACATCGATCGGGGCCTACGGACACGTAATAGGTGCGACAGAAGAACAGCTCCTGTAATACGCGCACCTAATCCTGTACGATTCCAAACAAGACATTGAGTGTCAAGTTCCACACTAATTGCTGTAGTAAACGTCAGGATTCCGATAGGATGTAGTACGTATAATTAAGTCACAGTACCTACTCCTCATACGTTATTATTCGCACTCAATGAGAAAATCGTAACTTCATTTACAGATGGTGTACCTATGCAAAAAGTGGCTTCAGAATCTTTTCTTGGTGTTGGGTTCCTCTGGTTGGTCAGGGCTGCATTGCATCCTACAATCTGAGGGTCGGCTATGCAATGTTACATGGAAAAGTTATAGTAAACTATAAATTATAAGTAGTTATATATAATAGTCCTTTTATTTTCACTTGCTACTTCATCTTTTGATTTCTTCTTAGCGTGTCGATGGCAAGCCATCGTGGTTAGGGACTCGCTGATTGTTGCCCAGGTTGCGCCAGACGTACAGGCTCAGTGTCGAGGAAGCTCCTCGTGGAGTTTTTAGTCCATTTTTTTCGGTTTTTTTTTTCATTTTTGCTCCAAAATGATCTACATTTTGAAGTGGACACCTAGTGTGGATTGAAGGTTCATTAAGCCGCAGTTTCTGTGCTACTTTGAACAAAACCTTTTCATTTAATTTCATTTCCTTTCATGCACCTTTTGATGAATCACTACTACTGTAATAAATTTTAACCTATTTGCGAATAATCTCTTTCCGTGTTATTTTTTATTCAGTTCTT
Source organism: Yponomeuta sedellus (assembly GCA_934045075.1). NCBI lineage: Eukaryota > Metazoa > Arthropoda > Insecta > Lepidoptera > Yponomeutidae > Yponomeuta > Yponomeuta sedellus. The sequence continues at coordinate 18,002,913 of OW203726.1, forward strand.
AAATAAATCATCAAAAAAGAAATCTATAATGGATGATGTAATTTTAAATTTTAATTTGAAAATTATGGCACTGAAAGAAATAATTATAAAAGACTAGCTGACCCAGCGAACTTCGTTACGTACCGTCTACCATCGATTCTTTTTTTTACGTTTGTGTCCCTAAATTCATATATTTTTTTAAATTTTTTCTCTCCTTAAGAACCATCCGAAGTACGAACTTCAAGACTACCAACACATTCAGGGATTCATTTTTATATTATAGACTAGCTGACCCAACGAACTTCGTACCGCCTAAGAGTCGATGCTTTAATTTTGTATTTTTCTCTCCGTAAGAACCATGCTCGTACTTCAAGGAATATTCTAAAAAAAGAATTAGCGAAATCGGTTCAGCTGCTCTCGAGATTTGCACTTATCAACACATTCAGCGATTATTTTTTTTATTTTTTTAATATTTTTATTTCAACAAACTTAATAAAACTTAATATAAAATAATTACAGAAGATGGAGTAAAACAGTTGGTACCGTTCAGGGTATAGGTTTTCTGTTGTACCGTTACATAGTAGACACGTAAAATACCTTTAGTGGTCCTTCTAGACTTTCTCCTGTTCTTCACAGTTTCTGTTTCCACTATTCGCTTTGATCAGGGAGTGAATACAAAGCTGTCGATTTATTGTTAATTTGCCTATTGGGTGTATTAGCTTATAATTTATTGAGTCATTTGCATTTATTAAACAGCTTTGTGGCGTGTTTAAAGGTGTAGCTTTTATTCGGAGCACAAAATCGGATGCATTGATTTTTGGTGTTTATTTTCCGACAGTCTTAGCTGTGGTCTTATATTGTGCCTCTATGGAGCAAGAACAGTTTTTATTTAACTAAGCAGGCAAGAACAACCTAAATACCTCGAAAAGAGCTTAGAGTATACTTATAGGTACTAAGGAAAAGAGTTATACATTTTTGAATTTGGGCCCCGCCTGCTTTGTAGTTATTTTTTTAGGTTAATACCTACTCTTGTAATTTTAGTTTTTATATTTTATTTTTGTTGCATTATGCTACTCTCTCGCGCAAACACCACGAATCGATTGAGAGTTGTCAAAACAGACCACTAGTTGAGGAGTTATGAGGGAACATAGAATCGGACATGACATACATACGAGCCAAACATATTACACTCCTTGTGGACTCCGCTGTAGTCGGGTAAAAATAGGTCTCTGAGTGCTTAGTGCGAGTTTGACAAATCCAATCGAATAACTTTACTACCGCGTTAATCAAGCATTGAGTAATGAGTATGAGACAGTTAACCGTTCGAACTGGCAAAACGCTGTCACAGTACAACTCGCACTCGCGTTTATTCGTGTTTTGGCTGGTAAACGTGTAGTTAAAAATCTCGCACTAAGCATGAAGAATTAGAAATAGAAGTGAAAATCATAAACGATTCGCTCGCCAGCCGGGGCGCAGCGTTAGATCGGGCCTGATTTGGGTCCACTTGACAAGACTGGGTTCTAAATCTGTATAGGTAAGCCTACCTACCTCACATTCACGCACGGCCTGTACACAACTTAAAACGACGCTACATTACTACAATTCATTATGACAATTCATTATGACAATTCGATGGACATTGCGCAGTCTATCAGTGTTGCCAACTCCAGTAAATTCGTCTCACTAGATTTATTATCATGAGTCGCTAGGAAGTCGCTAAAACTGATTGAACTAAAGTCGCCTCCCGGATTTCCTTCTGGGCCGCGTTTCATAAAGCTGCAATTCGTAGTTAATTGTAACAATTCGATGTACATTGCGTAGCACAGTCTACTTGGTAATCTGTAGTATAATAAACTTTGCAATGTATGTCGACTTGTCATAGTAAAACATGAATTGTAGTTTTATGAAATAGGCCCCGGAGACCATTAGCAACCAAAACAAAGGGGGAGGCACGTGAATAACAATGTACTACTTCAGAAATACGATTTTTAATATTAGTCTTCGCCATCACTAGATAAATTAAACACTTCTTCGTCCTCATTCTCATATGGCTCAGTTGAAGTAGACGTTTGAGTAAGTAAAAATTGTATTGGGCATATTTTGTTATCTTGTACCTACTTAACGAAATCTTCGGGTTAAAAAGTCGTCAGCTAAGTCGCTAAATTATTTTTGTCGTCAAAACTTTTTTCTTGTCGCTAAGGCTCTCGCAAAAGTCGTAATTTCTAGCGACAAAGTCGCTAAATTGGCAACACTGCAGTCTATATAGCCTCTGTTACCGCTAAATGGTGTAACCCATGTCTATCCTCACAATAAATATTCTTGTTCCTGTTCTTGTTCTTGTAAGTACAATTTTATTAGGCGTCCTATTTGTTCACCATTACATTGAATTGTCATAGTTAGCCATGCGTTTAGTTCTATGAAATGTGGCCACAGCTGCGATTTATATGCCGCAGCCGACGCGGCCATTTCCGCGACTGCACCAACGTATAGTGGCTCTGAGATAATCAAGTTTGCTCGTAAAATTTTACGTAAAGCAAAGACGTCCAACCCGCATGCCCAGCGTGGGGATTATGGGCATTATCCCCCCAATTATGGCACGTCCTGGCGCTCATTAGGGGAGGGCTATATCCAGCAGTGGACTAATATAGCCTGAAGAAGAAGAAAGACGTCTAGGTATTCTTAAATTGAGTCAAATCTACATTGCACTACGTGTCGCGGAAACGTGTAGGTATGTCTGTGCGCAAACCTAGATCGTGTCGAAGCCACTGTAGCGCTACAATTTGCTGGGCCCGCAAAAAGGCCAAAGAGATAACAGATAATTTCGATCAACCTTTTCGCGTGGTATGTTTTCCAATCAACCTCAAGTGAAGCCGTAGTAAAGTTGCCGAGTAACCCGACCTTTCTATTCTTGCCGAAATTGTCTTTTGTAGAGAAAATAGCTTTAGGTTTCACGCATTTTGTTCGCAATCATACCAATCGTGCCCCCCCAATAGAGGGTACGATAAAAAAATCGGTAGACTATTGATCTTACGAGTACGGAGGGCAGGTGGAGTGCACAGGAGCCATCGGACAAGATAGTTGAGACTACGTATCCTCTCAACTATATTCTTCTTCTTGAAATGAAAAGGTTTTATTCAAAGTCGCACAGAAACTGCGGCTTAATGAACGTTACAATTCAAACTAGGTGTACAATTCAAAATCTCGATCAATTTGGATAAAATATGGACAAAAAATCTCCTAACTTAGTCTTTCCAAAGTACTTAATTAAAAGAGTTTACATAATTATTATTAAAGATAGAACTCATCCATTGTACTAGCGTTAATTCTAGACATTATTGTTATCTAATAATCCTTTATGTTATACCTGTAGCCCTTTTGGCACAAAGTGTACTTAACACATTTTTGGAACCGCTTTTCAGGCAAGCTTAATATATCTTCAGGGATTTTATTACTAGTATTTTACATTGTGTTGGCTACCTAAAGTTTTAAAGTTACTGATATTTTTCCGTGTCAAAAGCGTCAACGTCAACTCCTCGTCAGACATCGGGCTCCCAAAACCGCGCGACTGCACCCTGCATTAGATCCCGCAAGCTGCACTATGAAGCATCAGAGTACTTAGTCATAAAGATGCGATATTATTTGTGCAGCTCCATATTGGCCCGAGATTTCTGCATCTACAGGTACATACATACAAAACCTCACGCCTGTATCCCAGAGGGGTAGGCAGAGACCAGGGACAGCCACTTGCCACGATTCTAACAGATCACCTTCGCTTCATCAACGTTCATAAGTTGTTGCATGCACGTACGGTTCCGGGTGCTTTTTATCTTCCCCTTTGCTAATACATCGCCTATTTGGTCGATGTATTATGTCCGCCTGGGAAGTCCCTTACCAGCCCTTCCACTCAACATTCGCAATATTTGTTTCGTCTACAGGTATCTTTTTAAACACCTACATGTTTGGCATAATTTATAACATTATATTCAATATAATGACCGCAAAACAGACTCTTTTCTCTGATCTGTGATGATGACAGTAGCATAACGTCGCGCTTTAGCACCTTCGTTCCCGATACGCGTCGTGATAATTTTGTTTATTTATTTTACACACTCTACTAGGCCCTAGAGTCTAATACTTACATAGTTTTTCAATATAATGAAATAACCCTACAACGGTTAATATTTGGCCCAATTTGGCAGTCCACAAAGCAATAACAGTACAATGTCATTCCAGGGGTATAGCCCGCGCAAATTAAATAGGTATATCTCGCGAAGAAGATCGAATCGCGAGAGGCGCCGAGCTAAGCAGCACGGGTTATACCATTGCAATGCGATTGGGTACTAGACTACCGATAGTGTCAATGAAACGACCGCCTAATATGACTCTATTGAACAACTATCCATTTTAGAGACCTAGAGATCACCCCCCAGATCGCCGATGTTACATCATCGAGCAAGGTACATTATTATACTCGTATTGTGACCGTGTTATAATAATATATGCATGTCAGCACAATGTTTAGTAGATTAATTCCTCTGAATTTTATTTCCCTACCCTCGCTCTGTTTTAACACTCCAAAATTTTTAGACTGGCTGGAAGAAATTTCTGTTGAAATTAGTCCGCCTTTGTACGTATTTTTTTAGGTACATTGGACGTGATTTTAAGTTGCTGTTAATGTTTTTTTGGTGATATAAAGTGTAACAAACTTAGATACTACTCGATTATAGTATTTATAATACTGCCTTTATGGGGTAATAATTATGTCCAACTGTTCATAGGACAGGTGTTATGTAGTGTGGTGACACCTCACCCACACAATCATAGTCATATAGGTACCTATAAGCTAACATGCTCTCTTCATTATAAACGCCGTTGTCGACTGCCGCCGCAATGCCGGAAGGTATAAAAACCAAAAACAAACATAATAGAAGTATGTAAAATACAAAATTAGATGAACGTAAAATATATAATTAAGTAGCTTAGGTTGTACACGCGGTTTATTAGGGAAAATAAATTGTGTATCAACAGTAGGTAAACGATATTTTCCTCCCGATATTTAACTCGAGTGATTGGAATCAATAATGGTTCGACTAGGCTACGAGCGCTTCCTATTACCCATATTACCTCAAATCTAAGTTCAATCAACCCATTATGTCCCCACCGAGGGGCACGGGTCTCTTCCCTGAGGAAAGTACCTATAGGCGATACTCCACCACGGGGGCCAAGTCCGGATTGGTTGAGACTTGCAAGACTAGTGGCTGGTCTTACTGTTACACATGTTAAGTTCTATTCTTGACAAGAGAGCTAGCTTACCCAATCAAAATTGTTGAGTATTGTATGGCAGAGTAGGGTGAATCTACACAAATTGTCGTCGTCATTGTCCTTGGAAGTGTCACACTTATTATGTTGTCAGTGCAACAGTTGTTAGAGATATTTTTATTTCTATATTAGTTGGAGTTGACTGACAAACTTACATACTAAAACGACAATAACTGTATTCTTAGTACATTTCTGTTGTGCTGAGAACTGTGAGAGATTAATGAGAACAATGACGAATTAGCGACAATTCGTGTAGATCCACCCAGTAACGGCGGTAGAGAACAGACATGTGCCAGTCAGCTGTCTTTTTTGATCAAAAGAAAATTATTGAAAATGGATTACATTCTTGGATTTTCCTTAGCGGACTTCAAAGGTTAATCACCCCATTCCCCGCGTGTCTAGCCTAGATGAAGGCCCGATAAAGGTACCTACATAATTGTATAGGATATAATTATAAGGTACAGAACTGCACAGACGTTCTTTGAAGTCATACCTAAATAAAATGGGATCCAAATAACATCCGAGTTCTTCGTGCACTTTACAATCTGGAATTTTACTGTCAACAGTAGGAACATTAAGTGATTAAATCTGTAGGTACCTACTGTTCAACAGTAAATTAATTGATTAAATCTTTACAATAAGTAGTTTTTAGGGTTCCTTAGTCAACAAGGAAGGCTTAAAGTTTCGTCATGACCCTCCGTCTGTTTGACCGTCGGTCTTTTTGACCAAGACCGTTATGACAAGTACTAAAATTTGGCACAGATACACATATTTACAATCTATTTATTCTTACTTGTCAAATTTAGTAAACAAGATTCTAACCATAAAATTGAGATTAGATGCCTAAAGTAGACATTTTCTCGCAAATTCATGAACTATCATCATAAACTATGTTTATAAAATTGGCAGCGTGTTATCTAAAAGAGTGTCCAGGTTACTTCATTTATGGAAATATGGCAGTTTTGGACTAAAAAGTCACAGTTTAAGGGTAGAATCTTGTTTACTACATTTGACAAGTAAGAAAAAATAGACTGTAATTACGCCGACAAAATGGTAGGGTAAAACGTTATTTTTTTAGTGAACCTCCGCAAAACCTATTTAGTACTTCAATTAAATTAAATTTAAAAAGCCCCCTCCCCCTATCTCGGCTAAATAGTTCATTGTAAAAATGTGCAAATATTAATTTCGGGGCAGTAGCACATAATTATGATACACTTATAAGGAAAACCATCACAGCTAAGTAGGCTTTAGAAGTAACGAGTAATAGGCGACCAACTAATAAAAAAAAAACTTCGTAAACATTCAGTCCGGAGGTGGCTTAGGTACATGATGCAGTAAAAAGGAATAAACTCTGCGCGCCATATTTTGAATAAAGCTCAAAAAATCGCGTGATTTCTTTGCAGGACTTTGACTACGTTACGACGTGACGAAGATCTAAATCGTACATCAGGGTGTATAAAAAACTTTCGCCTTTGCATCTACGCAATGAGATGATTTACAGCGTCCAGTAGCACCTTCACTCACGCTAGGTGGGTGAAGGGGCCACTCGGAGGCTGCACTGCGTGGGACATCGTTTTTAGATTGTGTAGGCTTATCCAGCACCCATACTATCTTGACAGCTTAGTCGGCCTAGCCCAGAGGAAAGAGAAGTCAATACGTGAGGTTTAACAAAATGTTACACTCAAAATACTGGCATCCCGTGCTTAGGACAATTTTAAAAACCTGATGCAAGTGATGCAAATTACTTCAGCCAGATGTCGCTGCCTGTACGTAATACCTACAGAGAATATTGTAAAGAGGTTCAAAATTTCACTGATGAGTCGCCGGTGAGTCGCCCAGCGCTGGCACGGATATCCAGAGGTCGCGGGTTCGAATCCCGGCATGGGTGGAATTTTTAGCCACTAAATAAGTTTTTAAAATAGTCTAATATGGTTAATTTCGGAAGGACTAAGTGCTCAAATACTGGACACATACTCCTAGTATGTTCGGAGCCCAAATATTCGCTTGTTGGAGACGCGATATTCACCGTAACTAATGGGCTCACTACGTCTGTGTCGGAAAATGTGATATCTCTGCCACTTGGCCAGTCAGTTGATCGCGGCCTACATAGATGGAAACGGCACATTTTGGGCTGTTGGCAACTAGGTTAAAAGACGTTTCTTTGGTTATCTACCATTTAAACGGTGAACAAATAAATATGGTGGCTAGTGGTTGCAAATATACTTGTCTAATTATACTTTACTTTATTGCACACGAAACATTAAACAGGACATTACCTACATAAGAAATAACATTTAGAAAGACGAGCTTATCTCTGTATATTTTTTTTAGTGATTAATTTTGAGCAGTAATTAGCACTTCTTTGGCACGCAAAGGATAGAGAGTGGAGCACCAAAATAATTAAATTGATAAGCAAAAATTATATTTTGATTGGGTGAAAATTCAAAATTTAATCTCAAAAATTTGTACCCATTTTAATTAAATAATTTGCTGATATTATTTTTATTTTCTGGCCACAATACATCATCACAATACATCGTTTATTTTTCTCCTTACTAAAATAACTGTTAGCTGACCCGAATAGCAGATTCGGATTACACATCTGAAAACAATACATTTAATATTGTAATTATTACACAGGAAAATTTGTCTTTGAAGTTCGGGCAAAGCGCGGAAAAAAGTGCGAAACTCAATTTCTGAACTATTTGTAATGTTAAGTACCTACCTATTCCTGGTGTACATACAATAAAAAATAATCTATCTACAAACGTGTAGGGAACCCTCGCAGGCCTCGGTGCGCGAGTCCTACTTGCATTTGGCCGGTTTTTTAGTTAATACATAGGTATATTGTAATTCCCTATATTGTGTAGAACATCAGGGAAAAGATCTGCCATATCGTGTCGTTGATATTGCGAAATGTCTCATGTATAAAAAAAGGTTTTAATTTTTTCAACAAATTTGTATGAAAAAAAAAATAGAAATAATTACATCAAGAGACCACAATCGTTACGTATTCAGACTGAGGTTAATTACAGTGGTAAATTACACTTCCATTTAGAATAAAGTTTTGCTTCAAGTTTTACATGAAAAAACTAAACTCATGTTTTTTTGCAATATCACGAACAGGCAAACGTCACGTTATGGTCTGCCACCTCTCCCTCTTTTATTTATTGAAGAAGTAATTAATTGCCTATGGGGTGGTTGGAATGCAGTATGGGGAAAACGAATTCCGCTACTGCCTTTTCGCGTGGGGAGCTAGATGGATGGAAACAGTATTTTTTCGGAATCAAAAAGGAGTGTAAAATTTACAAATAGGTCATTCTTGTAGTACCTAAGTACCTATATATTTACATTCCCGGTGAGTAGTTATGTCAGTCATGGATATTCTATTCCACGCAGAACCATCGGCCGAAGAAAGGGTTCGCACAGTCCTATCGCGTTACACAAAGAGATTTTCATATACGAACGAACGAATGAAGATGGAGTCACGAACAGCTTCTATGCGTCTAGGAGCATCAAATCTTCAGATCATTGATCTCAGATCAAATATCAAATCTGAAACGATTCCAATCGTCCCGTCAAATGTAGTTTTATAAAAATTAAATAAATGTATGTTTCTGGACTTATACGTGGCTCAATATCACTGTCACTTGTCAGATATACACTGAAATGCGGTAAATGTGATACATATAATAATATTATGCCTCATACCTATACGGCAGATCTAAGTAAATAAATATTGCGTTTTCGCACACAGACGTACCTACTATACGTAAAATTGTCCTTAGCACGGGTTAGTGCATCAAAAAGAATATAAATATGTAAGTACCTATACGAGAAAATTACATAATCTGGGCGCTGAAGCCCTCCTATGTAACTATCCACTCTATTGGCTTTACCATTTTGACGATTCCTAAGTGTCAAAATATACAGGTAAGTATTTGACAGTTCGAAGTAGGCTAAATCGGACAATTCCATACACTTCCATACGTGACAAGGAAGAGATAGGTACCTATAGATATCAATGTCTACTTAGCTCTGTCAACCTGTAGATACTCGTCCACTGCTGGACTTAGAGATCTCCCCTAAGTCACGCCACATCCTTCTGTCCTTGACCATCCTCATTCATTCGCTTCCAGTAATCTAAGATTAGCTGGGCCGAGTTTCAATACTACAATCCGTAGTTTATTATGACAATTCGAGGTATTAACAGTGTTCCCATTAGCTCAGTTGGGAGAGCGCTGGCATGGTTAGCTAGAGGTCGCGGGTTCGAGTCCCGGCATGGGTGGAATTTTTAGCCTCTAAATAGGTCTTTTTTAAATTGTCCTTAGCACGGGTTAGTGCATTAAAAAAAGAATATAATAAAGTGTTTGTGACATCAAAACTTAGCTTAATTGTTTTCCCTTAAAATTTTAAGTTCTCAATTTCCATTTCTGAAAGCCTTCATCAAAACATCACCAGATTGCCCTGGGAAAAATTTTACGCTATATTTTCTTAAACATCAGATCAAAAATCACCAAATTAAAATGGGACTAAGAATTGAAGTTGGTTAAAAGACAGTCCACTTATAAATTAGGTACATCTGAGTCTAAGGAGTTTACTAGGTTGTCGATATCGGCTAGTTACCATTTACCAAAAATCGAATTTAAATCAGGAGTTTCCTACATCGGCTGGTGGCAATTACATCAAAAATTTTTATTGAATTGCTTAAACCACCAGATATGGATTTTCAAACTTTTGCCAGCCGCTACTCCAATGTAGGTATTTGGCCAGTAGGTACATCATTTCGATGAATTTGAAATTTCCAAGAATGTTAACTTTCCAAGAATTTATTATCTATTTGTTTATGAGCATGAACATTCTATAAATATAACTTCAAAATTGTGTGAAAGATAAGTACCTGAGGAATAAGGTAGGTATAATGTGTAATAAATAATATATTTCTGCAGTAATTTCTTTCATTTGTTTTATTGACTTACATGAATAAGTATGTATGACTTATATGTTGAGGCCTTTGCCCAGCAGTGACACACAAAGATGCTGCGTAAAACAATTTATAAGTAACATTATATTAACTTAATCAAATTGAGGAGCATTCTAAAGAATTAAAAGCTGAATTACATAAAAAAAGTATTACCAAAGAGAATATATAGACATGAATATGTATGAATATATGCGTATATTCTCTATGGTATTACCTACCTTAATGTTTACATCAGTTGTTACGTTTAACAGTTTTAACCTAACACTATAAAATATAATAATCTTAAACTTAAAACTACTTACAACACAATAAGTTCCATTAATCAGTGCTCAAATTTGGAAAAATATTATACTTCTCCACTAAGTTGTAATAAAATATTTACTTAGTACATGATTAATATTTTATTATCTACGCTGCGCGCTACTTTTTCAAACTAACTTTTAATTCCTGGCTAGATATAAATTCATTGATTTCTTTGTCGTCATTGAATTTCACTATTTCTTCGGCTTTAATACGCTCAGGTCGGTGAACATATATTTGAGATACTTCTATAAATTTATTGACATCGACTTTTGTCACTATATCCTCTGATAACGCGAATACACGTCCTCAACACCAAAATAGACATTGGATGGAAAGATTGTTACCAAATCATCGAAATATTTTTTCTTCCTAAGTATATAATCGATGTATTCAGGCAAGGTGGGATATTTCTCTGAATCTTTGACACATTTGATAAATAGATTGTATAGAGACAAAGTTTTATCAAACTCTAGCGAATCGATTGCATCGTAGGTTATATTTATTTTATCTTCGTCATCGTCGTTATTGATAACTACTTTTCTAGTTTTATTGACTAATTCAGTATAAAATGATTTGTCTTCGTCAATAGTAAAAAAGGGACGGAATGTTTTATCACATATGAGAACCGTACTTTTACCGTCTTCAGATGGGCTCAGATCATCTGTGAAATTCATTAAGTGAACATAGTCATTTAAATGAACTTTTTCTTTAATTACATCGTCGCAAAACAAACCTTTGTGATGAAATTTTAGATAATTAAGTTTGTTCAAATTAAACGGTTTTTCAATTTCACAGACGAGGAAGCCTTTTACATTTTTGAATATTCTTTCCAACAAATAATAAACTTTCTCTTTTCGTGTTGGAATTTTTTTCAAAATCATAACATGACTTATTAAATCCCTGCGTTTTTCAATAGACTCTAAATCTAAATCATAATTAAAATACTTTAATATTTCTATCATACAATGCGCTACGCCATAATGCATTCTCAAGCGTTCATGCATGAAATTTTGAGGATCATCTTTGAATATGCACGACGATAACTCAACGCAGTACCACAACGCTGTTAGCAATATTGTATTTTCTTTAGGATCCAGTGGCAATGATGACAGCCCAATTTTACACACTGTCTCACTGATACGTCGCATGACATATCTCTTGAACTGTTCAACAACATTTTTGTCCATCCATTCTTTATTTTCACAATTTTTCCACAGCACGAAATAAAACAAACCGATATTATAGTTGATTTTTTTGAAATCAAAATACGTCGCCGACAAAATATAATCGTTGTATTTATCAAAATGATCGGTGTCTGTCAGCACAAGGCCGCCATGAAACGGTCGTCGTGTACGCGGCTCTGTCTTTGAAGTGGTTTCCAATAACTGTTTATAAACATTTAAGGTATAAAAGTACCCGATTGATTCACTAATCTCTGGGTCGTTCAACAAAAACAACGGACAGTCCATCGCCGATTTAAATTTATTAAAACTGGCGGGTGATACTTCAGATGATTCTGTTCTATGAAAGATAATTTTGTCGAGCAAATTAAAATTGGTTAATAAAATAACAGGTATTCCTTTTTCATCATCCAGAATGATGTCAGGGAATTCAATTTCTTGCTCAGCCGTAAAATTAACATCAACGATCGGCTCTTCTTCAATGGGATTATCAAATTTATTGTCGAATTTCAAGGCGTCAAATGAGTAAGATTTTGTGTCGCTGACAATGTAATTGATTAAAGTAGAAATTGATTTTTCAATTTCAACTTGCATGCCATGTTCCGGAGCATTGAGATTCTTATACCAATTTGTATTAACAAAGTTGTGCAAAAATGCATTTCTGTCCTTTGTATTCAAATTAACTGCGCTTTTAAGCGATTTCGATGGCAACTCGACAAACAGTCGGTCTCGCAACTTCTTCAATTTATCTATTTCTTGTAAGGCACGAGCATTTTGTTTGAGTTTATTGATATACTTCAATTTGATATATGACTTCAAGTTCTCTTTTTCGACTGGAAAGTTATCAACATCTATTTTGTCGTAGTCAAACTCTTCAGAAATATTAATGTTATCAAAAAGTTCGTAATTCCGATAAATCATACAACGACTCTTAAAAAAAGATGCAGCTACTGAAAGGTCGATTTCATTTAAGTTTTCATTGAATGCATGGAAAACAACTGTTTCGTAATGCACATTTTCGTTCAATTCGAAACATTTCTCTGCACTATAAGTTTCAATCATACCATCAGTTACGATATACAGCATCTTTATTTTATTACTCTCATTGCAGATATCATAGTTTTTACGTATCCATTCGATAATTGTTTTCGGCTCTGTACCCATGTGTCCTGATTGCAGTCCAACATATGTTGTTATAATTGTGTCTTCATTGACTTCATAACACTTGTCTCCCCAGTGTAAGTAAATTATTGTGGATTTTGTTGGTGGCTCTCCCGCAGCCAAAAGTTCTTGTTTTATAGTTTCTACATCAGTCTTAAATTGTTCAAGAGTTTTCATACCATTACTATGATAATGTCTGACTCCATCTGTTGAACCCGAAAAATCTTTGGCATAAATGAAATAATTAACCATTTTGGTAGTGTCAAATTTTCTTTCTTCCAAGTAGAATGGACTGATATATATATATAAATTACTATTGGTATGTAATGTGTGGCTCTAACTTAAATATGTCATTGACCTTTACCACTTTTGATGTTGATATACAGACGTCTCCAGGGAAATTCCTAGAACAAAAGCACATTATAGTTAGAATCTTGTCAATAACTGATGATCAATGACCTATGTGATATAGGGGGTAACTATTTTGTATTTCATTTTTAACACTCATCTTGGTCAGAATGCACAAAAAAATGCAAAACCTAATGAAAACTGTACAACAAATAAATAAATATTCATGGACACATTACACAGATCTCATTAGCCCCATACTAAGTACAACTAAGTGACCTGTGTTACAGGTACTTCCTCGAAGATAGATTTAATACAATACATACATAACACAAAAGACACAAGACGAACTAGAGTTTGTTTCCTAATTTGACCCAGCTGCAGATCGAACCCTAGACCTTTGGTTTTACAGTCAGCATGCCAAACCGCTGCGCCACCGAGGTCGTGCCACAAAATAATGTTTTTATGCATTTATAAACTTATAAGGAATCTCTTATTTTTTTATTTTTATATCTAGACTTTATTTATGGCATTCTTTGTGATTGCGAAAAACCCTGAAAAGAATTCTGTTTTGTTTTAATTTTTCCAAAGTTTTTATTTCTCTCCAATCTAAGTTAAGGCAAGTTCCCATTGGAAAACTTTCAATTTACTAAAAGGTCAATAACTAGGATTGCACTAATATCAATAATGATTAAAAATTGAATTCCGTTAGCGATATACTTAAGTTGTGGAAAGTGGTGATGGGTAAGAACCAGTAACATTGCATCATCATCATCTTTAGCCTCATCATTTTAGCCTCTAAATAGGTTTTTAAAATTGCATCATTTGTCATCAATCTCCCTCGCACATTCCAACATGTTTTAATGAGTCATCAAATGACAAAATTACAGACATGTATTCTATATATATTTTTGTGTTCCCATACATGCGTCTTATTTATAACAGTTTAAATTATCTATGGCTAACACTTCCTTTTTTTTTATAAAAAATGATAGTTTTTGATAAATAAAGTATCACATACTATGGATACAGGTAAGTACTGACTGCTGTATACTATACACAAAATAAATAAAAAGAGACATAAGGAAGTATAGTAGAACAAAATGTCTTTGATTTTATTTCCTATATTAGGTAGCAAAGTCTCAGACAATATTTATTTAAACTAAACTATGTATTTATTTTTATACAGAAGCCTAACAACACCAGCTTGATTATCACTTGCAATCTCCTATGTAAATTTTGAAAATCTAATATAGACATACCAGTATGAAGATATTGCGAAGAAACAACTTTCTCACAAACTTGAAAGTAAAGTTTCAATGTTGGTTATCTAATGTCAATCCCAAATATGATGCAAGTTACATACTGACTGCATCATGGCAGTTTCACTTACAAGAACTACCTACCAACTGGAATTTAGTCCTTTATAATTACACCACACATAAATTAAATAAAAAGACAGATAAGGAAGGATAGTATAAAAAATATATAGGTAATTATGTCTTTGATTTTATTGCCTAGCCACAAATTGTGCCTAGCAACGTGATCTGATGCTTTGCTAGTAACATCCTTGTTATGTTACTAGCAAAGCATCAGATCACGTTTAATAAAAGTAGCAATGTATTTATTTTTATATGGAAGCCTAACACCAGCTTGCTTATCAAAAGACTTGCAATCACACCATGTAAATTTTGAAAAACCAAATAACAAATACCTATGGACATACCAGTCTAAAGTTATTGCGAAGAAACAACTTTCTCACGAACTTTTGAAAGTAACATTTTGAAATGTTGGTTGTCGAATATTTACTGGCGGGAGCAGGAGACTCCCGTTTACGATGCAAGTTACATAGGTACTGACTGAACTGAATCATGGCTGTTTCACTTAAATATAAGAAGTTAAGAACTATCAACTGGCATTTAGTCATCCAATAATTACACAGGCTTATGCAATAGTACGCAATATGACTTACTTCTATATTAATGAATATGATATCACCAAACACCTTATCAATAAGTGAATGATTAATCGAAATATAATCCTTCAATTTATTACCAAAACCATTACAAATAAAGTTAGAAAATTAAATAACACACTCGAACATGACAACAACAACAAACAGCGCCGGCCGGGGCCGCCAGTATTTCCAGATTTTATTTCCCAAATCTACCAAAAATAAGGCTTTCCCATATAACATAGTCGCGTTATTATCTGACGATAATACAGGATGCGTTATTGCGTGATCTTTTTTTTGTAGGTACATTAGCCATAGCCTATAGCAAGCTGAAGATGCACTGGTGTGCGAACACATAAGTCCTCCACTGTATGGAGTAGTCTGATTTAGCCTACTCCGTATGTCAGATACATGCATATTTTGACACTTATGCTTAACTCGATAGATTAGTTAGCTAGGTACGTAATACAAGGGCTGAGTAGGTCACATAATATGCCAAAGAACCGACAGTCGATGGGGTGCAAAGGTTCTCGAATGGATACCATGAACAGGCAGATGCAGCGTAGGACACTCACCGGCTTGCTGGACCGACAATCTGAAGCATTTTCTGTCAGTAGATGGATGACGATGGGCAGCGACAGAATGAAGTTGCGTGCTTTGGGGAGGCCTATGTCTAGCGGTGGACGAGTATGGGCTGGTTGTTTGATGATTCAGAGAAGTAAGTTACGTGTAAAATTTGTAGTGCCGCATTACACGACTCATGTTGAGGACCATTTTTATGTTAAGACATGTTTTGAACCGCATGGCGCAACAGATACTGTTACAATTTTTTTTATAATAATTAGAAAAATTGTGAGTTGCGGGTTCCATTTCTTATAAATGATACCATGTAAATTGAATTGAATTGAATTGAAATAATTTTATTCACTTAAAAACACAGTACAATGACAGAATATACATAACAATGTACAGAATTAATAATTTTAGATTAAAAAGAAACATGCAAGGAATATCAGTGCACTGCGTTTGTGAAAGGACCCGACTCAGCATTTGTCACAAAAGGAATACCTTCTGCAACGCTGGTATTCTGTCGGCACCTAATATGTAAGATAAGTAAGAAACAAAAGACTCACAATAGATAGTTATGAAAAATAATGAATAAGTAAATAATATATACAATAATACATACATACACATATATATTTATATATATATATACACATACACACACACACATACATATATATATATACACATACATATATGTATAGATATGTAAATTTTTAATTATATAAGTATTTATTTTATATATAATATAATAAATTAAAAGTTTAAATAGGTTAATTCGACCGATCCTATGGCAGTTACTGTAATTTTATTTTTTGTAAGTTTATTTTTACGCAACAAGCGCGCCACAGCAGCAAAACCAAACAAACTACAGATGAAATATCTAGTAGAGCAGAGCTATACAAATTTAACCATTCTGCTGGTCTTCCAACAATACCAACCTATAATGAATTTTGAATGATGAAATGATAAATGTGATTCATCATATCTTAAATCTGCCCTTAGTATTAAGTGTGACTCGCTGAGGAAGTGATGTACTTCTTTTTAGCATGTCGATGGCAAGCCATCGTAGTGAAAGGATTTGCCAATTAGCGTAAGAGACTCGCTGATTGTTGGCCAGGATGCGCCTGACGCAAACGCTCAGTGAGTACGTCGTTCAGGGCCAGGTACTTCCATGCACCACCAATAAAGTGATTGGGATAACATCAACCTCTCGAACGATATTATTTTCTTTGAATGCAGAGATGGTTACTGGGTCTGTTTCATACACTTTAAATTCAAGGTAACCCTACACCGTTTACACTAGTGGTTCGCCCATAGCCATTTTCTAAAAAGTAGGGTCCATTTATTCCATTGCTTAATAATGCACACTAAACCGTCACTATGGGACTATTAAGAGACTTCTGATGTTTTAAACATGGGTGTTGGTCTTACGGCGACCAAAAGTGGCGATTCTATGTTTGTACTACTATTTAAATGAAAATGGAAATTGTAGCTATTGTGACTTGAGCGCTTGCACAATCGAAAATTTAAATGCGTAAATTTAAGGAAACCTCTGATCAGTTTTTTTATATACTGCTGAAATTATATCAAAATGAACCAAAAAGTGGAAATTTATTGAATCTGGTCACACTGCCGTTAATCTCCTCCTCAGTAGGATAAGCGTGTGTCACAAGTATCTCTATATAGTCTGTGTGTGTCACTGCTGTAAAAAATCGTTGCGAAAAAATGACTCGTCTGTGAACAAACAAATCACTATGGAAATAGTCGCACATGCGAAATTATATTGTATTTTGTGGGTACCCTTTTTAGAGCGGTACTGAGTCCGGCGCATTGCGCAAAATGTCGCAAGCGCAGCGGTTACACAACTTAGTCTAATTTGTGACCACGGATGGACTTATAAATTATAATGTTTATTGTCTTTGACGACCTCTTGACGACTTTGACGACTAATTTATGTAGGTACTTATACTCTTTGTTGACGACGTACGTCAATCAAACGCTCAGAACAATAACCAAAGCTTTATTATTATTATTGTTCTGAGATCAAACGTGAGTCGCCTACGCCATCTGCTGGCGATGGCGCCACCTGGCTAAATAACTACTTACCGTGACGGTGGCAGGTGCATAGTTATTTTGCTAGATACAAGCATTGAATTTAAAGTTAAATTCAATGGTACAAGGTACCTACCTTGAAAAATGGAAGTCTGACTCATCAGACGTACTTCGACAGGTTATATGTACATCAGCACAGCAGCAGTCATCATATTGGTTGACCCATCTATGGTGTTCTGTGCTTTTGTTTTTAAATTAACATCAGTTGCAACTTGCAACGTTACTGTCTGTCTTCCGTGCGTCGTCCCATCAACGTTCTCGTCACGCATGGCATGGCGCAGAGAATGAAACAATCAGTAGATTGTTAGTGTATGAGAAACGGGCTAGCCCCCAGTTTCTCATACACTAACATCACACTGTTTCCCATATTGTAGTACCTACAGTAAAAGTTGTAACACAAACAAAACCATATCCTTCGATTAGATTTTTAAGGCCTTATTTAAAAAAAATAAGATTTCACTCATAGCGTTTTATTTTGTCTGTTCTTACATTGTTCAGGGGCATTATTATGTAGGGCATTTCAAGCTACTCCGGGTGTCAAATGCAGACATTTTTTGACACTTTGGAGTTGTCTAAATGCTTCACTCGATAGAGTGGAATGCTACTTAATAGAAGGGCTGAGCTCTTTTTTTGTAAAATCATCACCACAAACAAAGGAAAGATTCGTTTTCTGCACAAATTCACAAAGCAATTCATAGGTGGCGTTTACAGGCGTTGCCATAGAAGAACCGTTGTCTTTAACTGTGCTAAGCAATGTTTGACAGACGTGCCTCTGTTCTTGTATGTGCAATCAGAACACAGAACAATTAAACCAATTGAAGAAACGATGGTCACGTGGCAGCGTACAGGCCTAATTGTCAAAACGATACTCTAATGCCCTGAGCATTGAATTTAAAGTAAGGAGACTAAGACTTACTTTAAATTCAATGCCCTGAGTAATAGTCCAAATTAAGATGGTATTATATAATTATATTATTTTTAATGCACTAACCTGTGCTAAGGATAAATTTAAAAACCTATTTAGAGGCTAAAAATTCCACCCATGCCGGGATTCGAACCCGCGACCTCTGGCTATCCGTGCCAGCGCTCTTTCCAACTGAGCTAATGGGCGACTCACCGGCATCAGTGAAATTTCGAACCTCTTTACACTATTCTCTGTATTACGTACAGGCAGCGACATCTGGCTGAAGTAAATTGCATCACTTACAGTCCCGTACCTACTTTGCAGAGGTCGCGGGTTCGAATCCCGGCATGGGTGGAACTTTTAGCCTCTAAATAGGTTTTTAAAATATTATTGTTCTGAGTAAGCGCCACATATGAGGTGCTTTGTGAATCTGTTCTCAAAACGGCTAATTGTGTGTTTATGAATAAAGCCGTTAGATTATGTGATTGTAATTCATAGTACCTACTTGTGTTATGTACCTATGTCCTTCCCATTCCAATTATTGCTTCCAACTTTCGTGGGATCTTTTTCCCGAGTAAATAAAGCTAAGCAATTTTTGTAACAGGATGACTTGTCAGGGGACAAGAGTAAAAGTAAATTGCACCAAGTTTACATAGCGAATGAAATTTCATATTTTTGAAGTTGTAATGTCGGGCATCCACTAGGCATAAATATACGGAGTTATTTTTAAATTCGCAATATTTGAAACTCTCGTCGCAATAGTCGAAGTGCTCGTGGCCTAGTAGAACCGAGTGATTGGAATCAATCACTTAGGTTAAGCAACAACAGGCGCGGCCAGGTGCTGGATGGGTGACCGTCCCGTGACTACCGTAAGTGGCATTTTTTGCCGAGCGTTTCCATGCTTCGCAAGGCAAGTTAAGGCGTTGGGGCCGGCTATCGTGTAATGGCAGTCGTTAAGCCATGTCAGAGGCCTTAGGAGACACTGTTTTTTTCTGACACTGTTTTACAATCCTCCACCAACCCGGACTTGGCCCCCGTTGTAGAGTATAGCCGAAACTTTCTGCGACGCAGGAAGATACCAGTGCCAGCAGAGGAGACATACAAAGGGTTGATGTCGAATATTTGAAACTCGCGTATTACGAGTAAGTAGATCAAACATTACATGGTGGTGCTATTAATAAAATTAAAAACCAGCCAAGCGTGAGTCGGACTCGTGCACCGTGTTGAATACTATGTAAATATTTTAGAAACAGTTGTTTAGTATTTATTCAATAGATTTGTACACCCTTCTGTAGATGTCAAAAAATATATCTTCATAGAAAAATGCACCACAGACAAGTCCACGTCGCCGCCGCCACCGGATCTCCTTGCTTATGCGAACGTGTGCGTGAACATGCTCGCCCGCCAGCTTAAAGCTGATCATCCTCAGCGTTATAAGAGAGGAACTATCATTCTGATAGAACGTAGTAGGATTTGTCTTGCTGTCTTGATATCAAGGACTCTGCTAGCATTATCAAATTCAGGACAAATGCAATATATTCTTTGTTCCTTCTTTGTTCTTGGTCATTTCAGTGGTGAAGCTTGTATATACTTTTATCAAAACAAGTGGGCTTCATACTCGTATAGCCACGATGTGTTAGAAGCGGGGATAAATATCATCAGGACTCAAATACAATGTTATTAATAGACTCGAATGGTATTAATAGAGTTTCAATTTGCGCGTACAATGTCGTGACTCCTTTAAATTGCCTACATTCCTTTTCATGTAATTTTTAAGATTTTTTATTTTCATTAATAACTTGCAGTGAAATAACTGTATAAAGTATGTCAATAAGCGAATAGCTTGCATATTTCGAGCAGGCATGTTATAAATATATTATAAAAACAGCAAATACGTGAACAGCTTGCTCCCACAGCTTAGAAAATATTGAGAATATTAAAAACTTGTTGAATTGTATGATTATATCAATAATAGGTTTTTGGAGTATATATTAAATTAAATGAATTTGTACACGCTTCTAGAAAAAAAAATATCTTCATAGAAAAATGCACCACAGATAAGTCCACGTTGCCGCCGCCGGCTCTCCTTGCTTATGCGAACGTGTGCGTGAACACACCGAAGGTTCCGTACCGCGTTACTTTTTGAATAAATACGTAAAGTATTTTGGTGAGTTCGTCTCGCGCTTGGCCGTTTTTTTATAATTTGTCGTTAGAATAATAAATTACTCAGCCATACCAAGTTTCACGCTTACATGTATTACAGTTTTTACAATAGAGCATAAACTAAAAATCCAGGCAAGTGGAAGAAAAACTCTCACAAGCCGGGTTCCGTATCATTATCTATACAACATTTTAATATGAAAATCAATAGCGGCAACAGGTAAAGTTTACCTGTTGCCGCTATTGATATCTAGCAAAAAATCATGTTTGTTTTTATAGGAGGCCCCCTTAAATATTTACTTTATTTTATATTTAATTCTTATTTTTAAGTGAATATACAACGAAATCTTTATTATTTTCGAGCAAAAAATACGTATGTTGAATGTGAGCCCCATTTACATTACATTTATGTTATAGCGCCAACAGAAATACATCATCTAGAATAGAATAGAATGTATTCATTTGTCTTCAAGCGAAATAAGACACAACAATCACTTATACTAGAGGCATTAATGACAGTTTAAAGAGACTTTTATTTAACAGTTATAAATTACAAATGAAGACAAAAAGGTCTTTGCCTCGGCTTGTAACTAATGTACACCAATATGCAACTAGTTGGCGATTTTCAGGCAAGGCCTTTTCTTTCTGTGATTTTCTTTCTGTGAAAATCTCGATAAGATCACAGATCGACAGCCATAGAATGACAGATAGACAGACATATAGTGCAGTCTTAGTAATAGGGCTCTTTAACTTTTGGATACGGAACCCTGAAAATGGCGAACAAACACGTTTGCTCCATGGAGATCTCCATTTCTTTTTGTTAGGAAATCCACCGTAATAATACAGATTCTGTGAAAATTTTAGCTAGGCACCTATTACGATGCCGAAGATAGAGAGAGGCCTGTAATAGTCGAACGAACGAACACAAAGATAGACGGACATACAGCGGTGGCAGTTATACCGTTTGGCACTCTTCGGGTACGGAACCCTAAATGCCACTAAAAGACAAAAATATTATAAAATAGACACTGACTGTTGAGCATTACTAAGCAGGCGAGCGAGGCCTAAATTATATATTGTGACTCAATAACCGATCTAGGTTTTTTGTTTCAGTTTTTATTGTACTTAAAATAACACTACCTCACTGCATAAACTGGAAAACAGTTGCTTATTATGTATTTAATTGTATAAGTATTTATTTTTAGGTATCTATGTATATTATTATTTAAATATAATGTACTTTATATCGTAGGTAATTATAAGTAATATTCTCGCACTCTTTTGCTATTTGGTATAAATATATTTTTGATTTAATTATTTATGTACATGCACCACGTACCGACTATATTCTTCACGCAATCCAATCCATGCAAAGGTTGTCTGGAATAGATCGCTCTTAGCGATGAGACCGCCAATTGTATAACATTACTTCGATTTAATGCCAGACTGATGAAGCATCAAAATAATCGAATATCCGTCAGTCTGGTCCAACAGTCCACTGAATATACAATCTGTCTGCCGTCAGTCTAACCAGACTGATGGAATTGGCTGACGCCAGACTGAACGTGTAAACTCTGTCTTAGGCATTAAGTCCGCCGTATTGTTTCTTCTTCTTCTTCAGGCTATATTAGTCCACTGCTGGACATAGCCCTCCCCTAATGAGCGCCATAGCGCAAGTTTGTGCCATCATTGGGGGGTAATGCCCATAATCCCCACGCTGGGCATGCGGGTTAGGATCGCAGTTTGGCCGCCGTATTGTTTAACTACAATAAAAGTATTAATAAATAAACTTATTAAGACACAGGTTTTTTTAATTTCCTATTTCACGTTTGCGTTCGCCCGCCGAACTTTCGTGCTCCATGCGAATAAGACTATTTCCGTCCGCTACAACAGCTTCGTGTAATGTAAATTGTGCAATGTCAACAGACAAGAGAACACAACGAGCGCGGAATTGAATTATATACCATGTTGTTCTAGGCCCCGTTTACCCTCTGCCCTTTGCGCTGTCCTTGGTTTGCTCCCAATGAGCCGTTTTCAGCTCAAATTCAAAAAGCACTTCATATATGGCGCTTATAGGCGTGCTGGGACAGGGCCACGTGTCAAATTTTGCTTATGCCGGCGCCAAACGCAATTTCAAACAAGTGATCACATAAATGTGTACAGTGCCACACAACAAATAAGTCTCGCGGATGAACCTGCGCAGATGCGCAAATTTTGGATGTGCGGCAAGTTGATCGCCCAATCAGATAGTTTCATTTTGTGGCAGGCCGCGCGCCTTTGTTGCTATTGGTTGATTCAACGTCATCGAGGTGACTATTAGTTTGGCAATATTAGTGTGAGCGAAATAGGTAGCGCTACTGCGGCAATCAATTCTGCACCTTAACCGTATCGGTCAAAGATCATGTTGAATGTCTTTCGTTACATTACTTCCTAGTCTGCGCGAACGTAGATTCCCGAAGGGACTTTTATGATGTTTAGTACTGTACATGTGTGGCACGGACATTTGATACTGTTGTCACATATTTGAACACTTAAGTGCACTTTGCCGTTCCGTGTCGGTATTTTAATTAGTTTTGATAGCCGTAATCCGGTTAT
Organism: Yponomeuta sedellus; assembly: GCA_934045075.1. Lineage (NCBI taxonomy): Eukaryota > Metazoa > Arthropoda > Insecta > Lepidoptera > Yponomeutidae > Yponomeuta > Yponomeuta sedellus. The sequence goes on from OW203726.1 coordinate 18,026,483, forward strand.
TCTATGGCCACGCCTATAAGCGCCATTTATAAATTGCTTTGCGAATTTATGCAGAAAACGGCTCATTGAAATTATTCCGCGACTAGCGTCTCCACCTCGTTCTCGTTCCAAGGTTAAAAACTAAAAGCTTATTGTAGTTGGCAGCACTGTTGAGTGTTCCTAAGAACCACCACATTGTATTGTTGTTTGGTCTCGAGTGTACAGCTTTGTGTAGAAATTCATCACCTGTGTATGAATTGCGTCCATAGTAACTGAAAATAGGCATCACAAGTCTTGACTAAGTACTAGCCTTCCATTTTTTTCTACGAAGAGCTTCCTCCAACGGTTTTTTTCTCTTAGGTTCCTTGGAAAATAAATGAATTACCGTATTTTTGCAATCAACGGATGCACAAAGATAAATGATATTATTCACAAAACAATTAATTTGTTTACAAAAATAGTATGGAGAACTGTCAAATTAATGGTACACACAACAGTGGTGACATCTGTAGTGAGCATTAGGCAGTTTTTACAGAATAAAAAAAAAAGGTATAAATGAAGAGTAGTGTGTTCACACCAATGCACGCTCTACATTCAAGAGGATGTAATTTTACTTGGGCGTAAAGTCCCCGTGCTGTCCCAACAGACGGGACCAATTTGGACATTTTCATTATAATGAAAATATTTTAGGACGAGTTGTAATTTTCCTTTCTTTTCGTTCCTTTCATTTTGTGTGATTATGGTTCCTGAGCCCGAGCCTGAGCTTAGTGTGTTTTCGCGAATAAATACGAGGGAGATAAGTATTCATACTTTCGTTTTATGTGAAGTCTGTCTTCATCACAATTTGTTGTATATGCTCTGTGTCACAATCAAAATGTAGAAAAAAAATTGTTGAGGCGACAGCACAAAATGTTGTTAGTACGTGGTGAATCTGAATTCGACATTCGAAGTTCAATTTATACAGATTATAAATTGAACTTCGATTGTCCGAATGCTAACATAAGGCGGTGATATCGCAGCATTAAAACGCCGGCCGATTTGGCAGGTCATGGTTTTAAATCACGACATTGTTGCCTACGTGCATTTCCACCAACTCGAATTTGGCCCCGTGGTGGAGTAAAGCCTAACCTTCCTGCGATGCAAGAAGAGACCCTTGCCCCAGCAGTGGGGACATAGGTACAAAGGGTTGATACGTGCATTTGTGAAATTGCAGTCGCAATACCATTCTATTCCGAGAATAAAAACATCGTGAGGAAACCCTAGTATCATAAGTCCAATGGTCCAACTTGGTGGTGGTCTTGTTGGTGAAACTCAGGTCCAACTGGAACTAGCAAAAAGTTCACTTGCAGAGGTTTTCAAAACATAAACAGAGTTTTAAATACCTATTTAGAGGCTAAAAATTGCACCCGTGCCGGGATTCGAACCCGCGACCTCTGGCTATCCGTGCCAGCGCTCTTTCCAACTGAGCTAACGTACAGGCAGCGACATCTGGCCTAAGTAAATTGCATCACTTACAGCCCCGACTATCCACTTTGCAGTTAGGTTTTTACATCGGAATGATATCGCTGTACCCATATGATTATACTATTTTTATTTTTAATGCACTAACCCGTGCTAAGGACAATTTTAAAAACCTCTAAATAGATTGTCCTTTGCACGGGTTAGTGCATTAAAAATAAAAATTGTATAATAAACAGAGTTCACAAACATTGTCTATCTTTGCAGCTTTTCAGCGTGATATTAGCTTTTCAGGAAAATCTATTCAGTTCGGTAACATGAAAATATCAAGGATAATGCCACCCTAAGCTACCTACATCTGACCCTCCCGGCCATTTGAAATGTTATATGAAGTTCTTTGTGGACAACAATGCAAACGAATACTCGATATGTGTAGATATCACCATCCACTGAACGGCATGCCATTGTGAAAATGGAAATAGCTTTGTATTTGACGATTTCATCTTGAACGGACATGAAGCTGTTACTTTCGTTGAAATATTGGAGTAAGACAATTTGTTTCGAGTCAAGTAATTTCAAGAAAAGTATCGAACCTAACTTACCTTACCTCGTACCAATCTGTTAAGTTCTTATAAAACAGAATTTTTATTTCTTTCTTTCTCTTTTCTTGTACTGTACAGTCGTGGGCACTAAAATGTGTGCACAGTCTGTTAGCTTTTAGAATATACCTCGGGCTCTAGAGTAGGCTTCGGTTTTCGCCGAAAGCACACGAATGCTCTGTATAAATTTTTTCTTCACTATTTTGTAAAGTTATTACAGATTAAGTGTCATATTACTCGTAGTTCCGATGTCTATTACACGATTCTATCGTATTTAAATGTTAGTGCACGCCGCTGTACCGAGTTCAAAACAATTTAAATTACATTCTCAGGCGGAATTTAATGGTAAATCTATCTCTCTCTTTTATTTCTCTACGATACCGCTAGCCTCTTATGTAATGTATGAAAGTCTCGTGTCATAGTGTTTTTTATCGAACTCCTCCGAAACGGCTTAACCGATTTTTTTGTGTATGTTTGGTAGGTCTGGAAAATAGGTCGTAGGCTAATTAATATGATAAAAGAACGTTTGCAGGATCAGCTAGTATAGATATAGAATCCTCTACAACCTAGTATTAATAATGAAGCTAATGACCAAAAAAGCGGTGATAGCGAAGCGGTATGTAGAACCGGAGGTAGTGGGTTGTACCTGCGTGTATTGGTACCAGTGACTCTGTTTTCAAAATTACGTATGTTTTGTAAGTAATACCAGCAATACCACTCGCTAACAGGGAAGCAACATCGTGGACCCACGTAGTAATTGTTAAATACTTTGTAAATATATAAAAACAGAGGGTTAATAGGTTTTTTGAGTATATATATTAAATAAATTGTGCACGCTTCTGTACATGTCAAAAAATATCTTCATAGAAAAATGCACCACAGATAAGTCCACGTCGCCGCCGCCGGATCTCCTTGCTTATGCGAACGTGTGCGTGAACAGTAATAAGCCCATAATCTCTCTACTAGGCATGTGCTCTGCAATGGGACGTAAAAACCCGACAAAAAAGGCTAACATAAAAAAAAATGAACTTACTCCACCATTCCCAGCTCTTAGACTTCCAATACTCCAAGTTCTGAATGCAGGCTCTTCATTCTATCTCCAGTCTTGAGGCTTACTTTATCGAATCCGTTGCCGGCGGGTGGCGAACGCTAACATGTGTCGCCGGGAAGTCTTCGTGACTGCTATCCCAAGCAGCTAAGGCTCATTTTGGCTTGTCAGGTGCCCAGATATAATATATGGCACTGGATGCGATATTGAAAGTCGGGTGTTGCTCGCTGTAAAGAATAAATGGAACAGATGGACAGCTTCACCTTTTTCGGGTACGTCTAGTGTAACTTTAAGTTGAAAACTCGTTTGAATTCAAACCTGTTTTGAAAAGAATATGGAGTTTCTTTGTTAGGTTCTTCTTCACATAATCTATTAATTGTAAAATTAACAATTTTGAAGTCAATTAAGCAAGCAAAATTTTTTTTATGGTGAATATGAAAAAACGATTCTTAGCCTGAATTCGTAGAAGACGCAAATTAAGAAAATCGCAAGCCATCATCAACAGCATGGTTATCGGTTATCAACCCTTGTATGTCCCCACTGCTGGGGCACGGGTCTCTTCCTGCATCGCAGGAAGGTTAGGCCATACTCCACAACGGGGGCCAAGTCCGGCTTGGTGGAGGATTGTAAGACAGTGGCAGGCCTCACAGTCAGAAGTTATCAAGCCGCCCATAAGGCCTCTGACATGGCTTAACGACTGCCATTATATGACAGCCGGCACCAACAGCATACCCCTAAGATATAAAAAAAAACAGTACGAGTACGACAATACTAGTGAAGTCACGCGTAGAGTGATGGCTTTGAAATTAAAGAAAAGGTTCTTTTATCGGATATCAAAAGTCGTGACTTTCCAGTACATTAATTGTTATATACTGACATTATAGCGCCACAAAACATCGTACTACCCATTAGACTTGCGCAGTGTGTCCTTAGAGGGAGTTGTTCTTCTTTGTTCACCGGGACACACTATATCTCTATCCCTTGTCTGTATCATAACTGGTTCACCACTTGTGTCCTAGATCCTACGACGTAGAATCAACTAAGTGTGTGTGGAAACAAGAGACAAGTCAGTCTACTCTACCTATTTCTTACTTTATCCAGATAACACGCTTTTTTCGAGCGTGACAATTATGTACTAATTAAAACCGTAAACAATTGCATTCGCATGTATCTAATTTTATGTGGGTAGAAGAAGTGAAGCCTGTATGGGTAGTACCCATACAGGGATCACTTCGAACATTGAATTTTAATTCAATGCTTCGACCTTCTACGTTATTTCTTTTGTGGTTGCAGTGTCAAGGCATTTGCATAATGGAACTCTATTGAGGGCGCATTGTTGCTACTTTTCGGGTGCCAAAGGATCAATGACGTTTAGAATATAATACTCAACTGGTGTTATTATATTCTATCTACCTACCTATAACTAGATGATGTTTATTGTATGGAATCAGGCATTACTTTGCGGAAATACATAATAGCATTAAAAAGAGAAAATTACTTTGCGAAATTCCGCCAAATATAATAGGAAATATAAAATACTAGCTAGTTTTAAAAACCTATTTAGAGGCTAAAAATTCCGCCTATGCCGGTACTCGAACCCGCGAACTCTGGCTAACCGTACCAGCGCTCTCCCAACTGAGCTAATGGGCAAGTGCCGGCATCAGCGAAATTTCGGTACGGGTTAGTGCAACAAAAAGAATGTACTAGCTGGTGCCTGCGACTTTGTCTGCGTAGGATTATTATTTCGAGTAGGTTATATTAGCGTGGAGTACAAAAGGTTTTAGCAGCGCAGCGTCAGAATAGCTCGCAGATGTCAGATTTTGTCCTACTTACTTGACACTTATCGCCATATTTTGAACAATTCACACAATATCCTCATAAGTTGTAGCCTTTATTTTGATGTTTATTATTGAGAAGTTTAATTAAAATCCATTTAGTAGTTTTTACGTGAAAGAGTAACAAACATCCATCCATCCATACTTACAAACTTTCGCGTTTATAATATTAGTAGCATATAAGTATTTATTTTCCGAAGACAATAACAACAACTTTACTTAACAAACATATTTGTCGGTAAATTAGGTTGGTCATTTACTAGAGTGCCCCATGAATCGCGTCGCCCGGCACTTACTCGGAAATCCCGGGTCTACCGTCCCCCATATTGACCAGAGTGCTTAGTGCGAGTTTTTTAACTACTCGATCGCGTTAACGTAAACTCATATTTCTATGGCATCGAGGAAGCGCCACCTAGCGACAAATATGGAAAGTAAAATTGCTGAGTGCGAGTTATAATGGTTTACGTTGAGAAATGAACACGTTTACCAGCCAAAACACGAATAAACGCGAGTGCGAGTTGTACTGTGACAGCGTTTTGCCAGTTCGAACGGTTAACTTACTCATACTCACTACTCAATGCTCGATTAACGCGGTAGTAAAGTTATTCGATTGGATCTGTCAAACTCGCACTAAGCACTCTGAAATAAAATACATTTAATAATGCCACATTTGGACAATGGACCTCCTCTTATAGGGACTCTTGTGATCTTGAGATTAAGTAATAAAATATATGACTTCGAATCACTGTGTTTAATTTAATACCATAGGAAACTGATTGAAATTGAAATTGTTTATTTAGTATTAGCTTTAACCCGCGGCTTTGCCTGCGTTAGAGACGACCTCTGTGGCGCAGCGGTAGTGCAACTGCCTACCATGCGACAGGTCCCGGGTTCGAACCCCGCCTGGAGACAAAAAAAACCCGAGTTCTCGGATGTTTACATGTTTGTGATGTCGTTGTTTCTGGTTCCCACTGCCCAGGGTATCCTAGTGTGGGCCAGATGGAATGTGTGTGCCTGTATGTAAATGTTACGTCATGTCATGTTATGTTATGTTATGTTATGTTATGTTATGTTATGTTATGTTATGTTATGTTATGTTATGTTATGTTATGTTATGTTATGTTATGTTATGTTATGTTATGTTATGTTATGTTATGTTATGTTATGTTATGTTATGTTATGTTATGTTATGTTATGTTATGTTATGTTATGTTATGTTATGTTATGTTATGTTATGTTATGTTATGTTATGTTATGTTATGTTATGTTATGTTATGTTATGTTATGTTATGTTATGTTATGTTATGTTATGTTATGTTATGTTATGTTATGTTATGTTATGTTATGTTATGTTATGTTATGTTATGTTATGTTATGTTATGTTATGTTATGTTATGTTATGTTATGTTATGTTATGTTATGTTATGTTATGTTATGTTATGTTATGTTATGTTATGTTATGTTATGTTATGTTATGTTATGTTATGTTATGTTATGTTATGTTATGTTATGTTATGTTATGTTATGTTATGTTATGTTATGTTATGTTATGTTATGTTATGTTATGTTATGTTATGTTATGTTATGTTATGTTATGTTATGTTATGTTATGTTATGTTATGTTATGTTATGTTATGTTATGTTATGTTATGTTATGTTATGTTATGTTATGTTATGTTATGTTATGTTATGTTATGTTATGTTATGTTATGTTATGTTATGTTATGTTATGTTATGTTATGTTATGTTATGTTATGTTATGTTATGTTATGTTATGTTATGTTATGTTATGTTATGTTATGTTATGTTATGTTATGTTATGTTATGTTATGTTATGTTATGTTATGTTATGTTATGTTATGTTATGTTATGTTATGTTATGTTATGTTATGTTATGTTATGTTATGTTATGTTATGTTATGTTATGTTATGTTATGTTATGTTATGTTATGTTATGTTATGTTATGTTATGTTATGTTATGTTATGTTATGTTATGTTATGTTATGTTATGTTATGTTATGTTATGTTATGTTATGTTATGTTATGTTATGTTATGTTATGTTATGTTATGTTATGTTATGTTATGTTATGTTATGTTATGTTATGTTAAGTTATGTTATGTTATGTTATGTTATGTTATGTTATGTTATGTTATGTTATGTTATTGTAATTGAAATGAATATGACCAGGATTAAATTATACATGTTATATCATTTGTTTAATCACAATAACAACTTCAAAAACGCCGTGCCAATCAAGAATATTGCTTTATTGGTTAAGTTCGCTGGCAGTGATAGTGGTGACCGAAGGAAAGAAAGTCTGATAGCACTCTGATATGGCGTATAAAAACATTATGATGTATTGTATGATGATCAGAATAAACGGGAAATATATATATAATTTACAAAGAATAAAAGTTGTCAGTAGTACGCAGTTTCGTCAAAAGATGTAGTAAGTAAAAATCCAAAAGAAACCTAGAATGAGTGACGTAATTTTAAATGGTGATAAATCACAGGACAGAACAAATGAGAGATCAACATCGTTACACCGGTGGTTTTTTCCAATAATGTTAATAGGTTCTCCTAAAAGAAATTATAACTGTATTGCTAAAGAGATAAGATAAGAGCCGTAAAATTACCAACGCACCTTCCACAGGCTGATTTTAATAATAAATAAATTAATAAGCGGAGTTGTGGAAGAAATTGGCGGCGCGCTTCTGCTGCCTTCCCTTAAGGTGGGCTTAGACTACGGGTACGGGTACACCGCCTTGATTTCGAATAGCTTGTTTAGCTAAGACTCTAAAAGTGGGATATATAAAACGGATAGCATGAGACATCTAGTTCAATTTATGTCAGCAGGAAAATTTTCTTTGGAAAATCCCGAGAATCGGACACATATATTACGTTTTGTTTGTAGTAATTTTTGTTTTAAGCTTATGAGCACGTTGGACTTGAATTGCCGTATTATATGATACGGTAGTCGAAGTCCTGCCGTATACCGTATATTTGAAAAAACATCCATGAATTACCGTATATTACGGCAATTGCCGTTTCAATAATAACACTGGGTGGTAATGACAGGAAAGCTTGACATTAACTTTAGTTGCGCTTAACATGTGTCTTTTTTTTTGAGCCGTATATGATATTTTCTATATATTATAACAGCAGGACCTTGTATGCCCGAATATAGTGTTCCGATTTTTTTTGTGTATCCTATTATAATATACGCCCAATTGCAGGGCACAGGTCTTCTCTCAGAGAGAGAGAGAGAGAGAGTATGGGCTTTATTAACGGGCGTGTTCAAGCGCTGAGATATGTGAACACCTCGGACACTCTGATATCTTCACGATATTTTCCTCCAACCATACTGAGTAGTATTGCTACTATAATTTCACAAATGTACATAACAAATGTACGAAAACAAAGTCATTTTTACATGCCGGGATAAGAATGCACAATCTTCTTCTTCCTTCTTCTTCCTCAGGCTATACTAGTCCACTGCTGGACATAGCCCTACCCTAATGAGCGCAAGGTTGTGCCATCATTGGGGGTAATGCTCATAATCCCCACGCTGGGCATGGGGGTTGGGGATCGCAGTTTGGTGGAATTGTACTGCAGGGAGCGCTGCTGCCCACCACCCGGTTTGTGTCCCTTAGTCGACTTTTACGACACCCGCGGGAACAATTTGGCCCGCGGTAAGAATGCACAATCTAAGATACTTTTATCTATAAAAAACACTAAGTCTGTTTTCAGCCTTATACAGTAAGAAAAAACATTTGGTGAGCTACTCTTCACCTGATGTGTACGAAGACCGAGCTCACCAATTCGTCGCTTCCTGTTCAAGCTCCTTTGAATCCATTAATTAAGAAAAAAAAACATTTGGTGCCCTACTCTTCACCCGATTTGTACGAAAACCGAGCTCACCAATTGGTCGCTTCCGTTTCAGGCTTCGAATCCATTAATTAAATATGGTGAATCCACTAACGGCAATAAGCGAGCGACTGCGGGACGATGGATTGAACAGCAGTTTGAACAGCAATCTATAAACGCTTCGCTGGATAAGATCCACTTTGTCAAGTTTGCAGGACGAATCTGTTTGAGCGGCACTTAGCAGAATATTTATCAAATTTGTCATTTATTGATATTTTCCGAAGTATAAAGAGTCTTCAAAATATATTTTGGTTTAAAATGTATGCTTTAAAGAGTTTTTGTTTTTTTACCATCACATAATACACGTTGTCGAAATCTTTATTAATTATTAATAATAACTGATTATATTATAATACTATTTTTATTTTTAATGCACTAATCTGTGCTAAGGACAATTTTAAAATGCAATGATGCAATCTACTTCAGCCAGATGTCGCTGCCTGTACGTAATACAGAGAATAGTGTAAAGAGGTTCGAAATTTCACTGATGCCGGTGAGTCGCCCATTAGCTCAGTTGGATAGAGCGCTGGCACGGATAGCCAGAGGTCGCAGTTTCGACTCCCGGCATGGGTGGAATTTTTAGCCTCTAAATAGGTTTTTTATGATTATATTATTTTTAATGCACTAACCCGTGCTAAGGACAATTTTAAAAACCTATTTAGAGGCTAAAAATTCCACTCATGCCGGGATTCGAACCCGAGACCTCTGGCTATCCATGCCAGCCTCTAATAGGTTGATAATAACTGGTTCAGATGTCTATTTCCGTTACGAAACCAAATGTATTATTCTTTTTCGTTATTTTAGAAATAAGAACTCTATAATAATTTGTACCGTCGCAAAGCATTTACATTTTGTTTGCTGTATTTAGTATGTTAGCCGATGCCTTCCGGCCGTATTTATTGTCGAGAAAAAGGCAGCGGAAAAAAACTCCACCTTGACCATTTTGTATAAACTTAATACGTCATCTCAAACTTAATAATGATGAGCTTCCATAATGGTTTAGCTTGGAACGGACAATAATTAAAAAAAATATTAAGCTAAAATAAACAAAACCATTTGGAGACTAAGCTTTAAGGAATACAAGAAAAATACTGAAATATTTTTCTGTACTTGTATTTCAGAGAAAAATGACAAATTATAAAATAGAATAGAAAAATCGGCACAGCGGCTCTATAGTGTGGTGTGTCGAATCGAATCGAATACCACAGAACAATCGAATACCTATTGCATGACCATGACGTTGCCACGGATGTCATCCGTGGACGTTGCAACATTGCAATGACAAGTTTTTTTTTCAAGTGTAGAGGCAAAGATTATGTTTTATGTTGCCTTCTAGCTACGTCACGTCCGGTTCTAAAGAAGAATAACAATTATATCCAAAGAAATACGACCAAAGAAAAAATACGCGTCCCCTATTGTTCTGTTCTCTTCTCGAAAAAGTAATAAAATTTCTTTTTGCACTGTTGTGTATTTGAAACAAACTTATAAATGAAAGTGCTTTGGGGTTAGTTTCTATGAATCCCTATATTTTCTTTTTTATTCTGTGGTCCCCAGTTGTAAGTACGATCAAACTTCGATTTGTGTCCTCTAAACGTGTTATGAAAGTTTCAGTGCGATCCGTCAATCCGTCATGTCTTTTGTAAATAAAACAGTTTAGTTTGCGTTTGTACGGGAACTGCTCCTTGAGGGAAACTCGTAACTGTATGAAATGAGCGCGTTATCGGTGCTGTAGTAAAGTTTAAGCTTCTTCATATTAAAAACATATTTAAAGGCTAAAAATTCCACCCATGCCGGGACTCGAAGCCGCGATCTTTGGCTAACCGTACCAGCGCTCTCTCAACTGAGCTAATGGGCAAGTGCCGGCATCAGCGAAATTATTAGCCTCTAAATACGTTTTTAAAATTGTCATTAGCACGGGTTAGTGCAACAAAAGAATATAATTCTGTGGGTACAGCGATATCATTCCGATGTAAAACCTACTGCAAAGTAGGTACTCTGGGTTGCAAGTGATGCAAATTACCCCAGCCAGATATCGCTGCCTGTAAATAGTACAGAGAATATTGTAAAGAGGTTCGATATTTCGCTAATGCCGGCACTTGCCCATTAGCTCAGTTGGGAGAGCGCTAGTACGGTTATCCAGAGGTCGCGTGGAATTTTTAGCCTTTAAATATTATTTTTAAAATTGTCCCTAGCACGGGTTAGTGTAAGAAAAATAATAAGTTTCTTACTTAGTTATTATCCGGAAACATATTTTTAGCCTATTGTTATACCCAAGAGTTGGGGTCATTTTTTATGGAAGCTGCAAGTTTCCTTAAAAATAGATAAACACCCCTAGATTTATCTATGTAGAATCGAATTGAGATTCCCATTTCACGAAAGTAGTTTGTAGAAACGTAAACAAGAAAGTACTAAGGTCTCGCTTCAACCGCAGTGGGTTTAATGACATGTCTGCGAAAAATGAGATCAATTTCAGTTCAGAGGCGTCGGGGATAACTGCTTTCACTCAACTAGAGGGTAGATTTTATACACACGATGGACCTTCCGCCGCTGACCAGTGGACCTTGGCACATGAAACAATAGACAGGCTGTTGAAAGATGGGTCTGACTCAAGTGGTCTTGTTGTAATTCAGTAATTAATCGAAGTGGGGTCAGGACGGGTCTCGTTATCGAAATGTTTGGGAGGTTTCTTTTGTTAACAAGCTCTTGTTTACTTCTTTTTCTTTTATTTTGACGCCATTATTTAAGACAATACGTTCCCCATCTTGATCGATAATAGCACCTAAGTTGCATTCGATAAAAGTTAGTTTTGGGACGCCCGATTTTTAAATTTTTTTCTTAGGTAGCTGATGTAATATTTTCTTATTTATCTCGACTTAACCGAGTTTTATTGACCGAGTCGATTGATCATTTCTGGTAATCTATTGGCCTTGGATCTATAATGATAATGAAATGAAGTAAAGATGGTATGATGGTGAGACTCTGACGACTAAGTCCGGAAATAGGCAATGGTTTTCTTGACCCATACCTTATTGTAGAGAGGCTGTATCATGGACTTTTCCGTTATGATTGCACACTAACCCGACTTGAGTTGCAAGATGGGTGGGCTCCGAAATAAAACAAAACCGTCGTCGAACTCCGAACACAGGGCGTGAATCCGTCGGCTACATTTATCACGGCAGGTGTTGCCGATGCCAATTTTCTACTTTCCATGGCATATTTTTTTTTGCAGTCAGATAACTAGGTGTACGAGTATTGTTGACACTTCAGAAATGTTTTGCTGGAAAAGGCACTACGTGGACAGTTACAAAATAGGGGCACAGGGGTGCTACAACGTAATTTCTACGCTGTGTGTTGTCCGATTTAGCCTACTATTGATGTACTGAAAAGTCGTGACTTTTAACATTTAAACAACGCACAGTACTACACATCTTAAAAGTCCCTTCGGGAATCTATGTTCGCGCAGACTAGGAAGTAGTGTAACGAAAGACATTCAACATGATCTTTGACCGCTACGTTTAAGGTGCAGAATTGATTGCCGCAGTAGCGCTACCTATTTCGCTCACGCTAATATTGCCAAACTAATAGTCACTTGCATCGATGACGTTGAATCAACCAATAGCAACAAAGGCGCGCGGCCTGCCATAAAATTAAACTATATGATTGGTCGATCAACTTGCCGCACATCCAAAATTTGGTCATCTGCGCAGGTACATCAGGCAGATGACCGGTCTAGCTATAGACTAGGTGGAACGCGTTCGAAATTCAAAAATCGGCTCCATAGGATGGCTGTATATCGTACATTCCCTACAACTTTGTCATACATCATTTTCGTCCCACTCTTGCCATTTCCGAGAAAACGTATGGATGTTAGATCAGTGAGTATACCGGATTGCAGCTTTATATATATATAATATCTTAAACATTTTTTTGAAGTGGATCGATTTTGATTGTTACTAATTTAGACGCCTTTCAGGATCGATTTAATGGCAACAGTAATTCCATCCATCATCAAAGGCGTTGATCAAATTAGTAATCATCAACTTATCGATAAATTAATACTGTGCCTCCTGTGATAAGTGATACAAGTGAAAAATCATCATTTTACAGGAGAGCGTAAACAAGATTCAAAAAATTCTAGATCATGAACTAAGTGGGTTAGGTTAAACCTGAGTATCTTCTTTGGAACGGTAAAACATTTTCTTTCGCTGTATATTTTTTTTTTTTGATAACTATTAAATTTTATGAGTTATTCACGTGAAACCTGTGAGTTGTACCTATTTTAATGTATTTATGTGCAGTAATTATGTAATAAGTGATACTTGTACAGTTAAATTACATTGCACCTATAAAGTTGTATTTGTGCAAACTGATATACACGAAGTTAAAACATCTAATTACTCATTAAAATAATGATCCGAGCACAATGTTCTTCAAATAAATGATGAAGATGTAATCCTCTACATTTTGTTTATTTACTTAGCAGTCGCTTATTTACAAAATTTATCCAAACAGGATCAGTTTGCTAAAATTTTAGTCTTTTAGAAAATGTGCTGAATGATAAAAGTCAACATGTACGCGTCAATAAAAAAAAACATGGATTGTGTAAATAAATACAAGTATGACAAAATCAGTCAAGGTTTATTATAGTTTTTCAAAATTAATCATTCACTCACATTCGCGGCACAGTTTTATTAAAATCTTCTTCTTAATAAAACTGTAAATTATTAAAAAGTATAAGTTGCGATCTAATCATCACGATTTGAAAATACTAATTTAATGTAGCTTATCTATTCTCCATAGGAACTTAACATTAGCACAAAAGATGGCAAGTAATATTACACTAAAAACAACTAAAAAATTACACAGTTCGATCTTACAGAGGTATTACATAGCATCACAATAATGTATTAAGGAACTTTAGTTCAGTAATTGGCAATATATCTTGTTCTATTTTCGTAACTGCCTAGTGAAATAAAATGAAAAGATTATTCAGAGTAGCACAGAAACTGCGGCTTAATGAACGTAACAAGTCAAACTAGGTCAAATCATTTCAAAATCTTGGCCATTGTGGAGAAAAAATGGACATTAACTCCCAACTTAGTCTTTTCAAAGACATCAATTAACAAAGTTTACATAATTATTATAAAACATAAAACTCATGCATTGTACTGGTTTATTTCCAGACATTATTGTCATCTAAATAATCCTTTATGTTATAGTAGCCCTTTTGGCACAACACATATTTTGAACCGCATTTCAGGCAACTCACTTAATAATTTCCCGTACCTACTGTTAAAAAGGTTTCTCCCATAAATTGTGTGGTAGCCTCTCCTTACATTTTTGACGACAGTTATCAAGATCATGAAGTCGCCGACGCCTCTTTACTTTTCCTAATGTCGTTGTATATTCTAAGCTAATATTACGAAATAGTTTTCTTTTTGCTCTATCTTATCTACTCTCCTTGTGACTCCTTCTTGGTTTTTTCTTTTTCCTAGCACTATTCATACCGTTGCGTTCCCAGAAAGAGCAACCAGGACCAGGATTCTCTGACGTCCTCATGGGCGACTCTGGTGTTTCTGAAACTGTTAGTGCTAATGGAACCGTAATATGTAAGCTTTCTCTTACCGACGACCTAGCCGTTCTTTTTTGAGGCCGGAGTTCTTTATCAGTGGATGAACACGATTCATCAGTACCGCAAATATAATCATCGCTGCTAGATGATCCACATTCACCATCGTCAGATGAACATGAAATTTTCAAATCATCTAGTCGGTTTTTTGAAGTATGTGTCCATAGCAGTGAGAAGATCCTGCGACTCTTGAACTGGTTCTCTTTTTTCTTCTATCCCTACCTGCCTTCTTCCAGTGTATCGCTATTTCTTTCTTTGTCAATAACCGTTTCTGCAACTATTAAATTCTGGTGAAAAGACCAGATGTATTTGTTTCTGATATTTCTTCCTCCTCTTTTGATTTGTAGCCATGTTCTTGAGTATTAGTCTTTTGTTTTTAATTTTGGCTTCTGCCCCGCTATTTGCCCCGCACACCTCCGCATCCACAACTGTATCTTGCATCACACTTGTACAGTTCGGGAAATTCCCTAAAAGTTGGCAACACTGATCACTGCTTATTCGAGAACCCCCGACCGGCATACAAGATTGATGGTACAACCTTACTGTTTCAGCCGCGGGGACTATTATCGTCGACTTTCGTTGAAAACTACGCGGAATCCTCGGAGATGCCGAAAGTAACTTTTTAATCTAACAACTATATGGATTATGCAAAGGATATCCCACGCTGTGCAGCGCGCTAATGCTGCCAGTGTCATGGGTACCTTAGGGTCGGATATGTCTCGGGGTGGTTTATTTGATTGGCTTTTTTTATACAAAATATATTTGTATTAATTTTCTTTGAATTTGTGACTATTGAAATTTTTGTGCATGAATTTTTTTATCGTCTAGATGATATTTAAGATAATTATTTGTTCTTAATTTGGCCTGTGTTTGGTCTACATGAATTATCTGATTTATTTATAATGTTTTGTGCTTTGGAATTTAAATAAAATGTAATGATAATGGTTAGCACAACTATGTAATTTGATATTTAAATTTTTCGTGTACTCTCAAAGTGTATGGTGTGCAATAAAGAGTATTATTCTAATCAAAGAAATCTACCTACGACTAAGCTTGGAATATTTTTGTCAATTTCTCCAAAATAACCTCGATTTTGAAATGGACACCTAGCTTAATTTGTAGGATTCTTTAAGTCGCAGTTTGTGTGTTACTCGTACTTTAAATAAAGAAAACCGTCTGAAATACAAGTCTTTTTGGTCTTAGGCTCTATTGTCTTTATTTCTATAATATGAAAATGAATGCTTGAAAATGAATGAAGCGCTTACCAACAGGTAAGCGCAAATCTCGAATCCAGCTGGACCGATTTCGGTAATTCTTTTTTTAGAAGATTTCTTGAAGTACGAGGATGGTTCTTAAGGAGAGAAAGATAAAAAAAAAATAAAGAATCGACTGTTAGGCGGTACGAAGTTCGCTGAGTCAGCTAGTCTTCTATAATATAAAAATGAATCGCTGAATGTGTTGGTAAGCCTAAATCTCGAGATTTTTTTAGAATCTTCCTTGAAGAACGAGGATGGTTCTTATGGAGAGAAAAAATAAAAAAAAATTCAAGTCTTATTGTTAGGGGGTACGAAGTTTGCTGGGTCAGCTAGTTATTTATATATCCCTATAGCTATTTTAGCAAATTAATCACTTTTATCAAAAACGTCAATAACGAGTATAAAACAGATGTTATTAGGTATGCTTCTTTCGTGTGTGACTGAAGTTTGTTAAGCTCTTTCAGAATAGACGCCACCGCTTATCGGTTGTCTGAATCACGAGACGATGATCCTCGCCCTTGGTTCCCTAAACGATCGTCTCGGAAAAACTGAACATTGTTTCCTACTTTTTATACTACATTAGAGGTTCGTACTCACAACATCAGACCGATCTTTAACGTTGATAATCTGAATTATACTGCCTTTGTGTGGAATTGTGTTAATCAATATCAACCCTTGTATGTCCCCACTGCTGGGGCACGGGTCTCTTCCTGCATCGCAAGGAGGTTAGGCCATACTCCACCACGTGGCCAAGTCCAGGTTGGCCGAGGATTGTAAGACAGTGGCAGGCCTTACTGTCAGAAGTTATCAAGCCGCCCGTGAGGCCTCTGACATGGGTTAACGACTGCCATTACATGGCAACCGGCACCAACGGCTTAACGTGCCCTGCGAAACAGGGAGGCGCTCGGAAAAATGCCACTAGCGGTAGTCACGAGACGGTCACCCATCTTGCAACTTACCGCGCCTGTTATTGCTTAACTCAAGTGATTGATTTCAATCACTCGGTTCGACTAGGCCACTAGCGCTTTAATTGTGGTAGTGTAGTCGTAGAACTTTAGGGCGGTGGTGGCGAAGTAGTAGAACGCCTGCTTCTCAATCAGGAGGTCTTGAGTTCGAATCCCAGCGTGCACCAATGACTTTGTTTTTAAGTTATGTATATTTGTGAAGTTATAGTAACAACACCACTATTAACTCTGAAGAAAAACATCGTGAAGGCATCCTAGTGTCATAAGTGATACTCTTCAGTGCTTGCTACATACAATGGCCCAATTAGAAGTGCAAAAATCTTAGGTCTAGTTAATTAACTAACAGTAAAACCTTCACATTTAATTTGAAAACTCGCGTGTTACGTTATTGAGTAGAGGGCACGTGTGTAAAGGCTGATGTGCTGTTGACTGTAAATTGGTAAAAGTCTTGCCTAACAATCGAGAGTTTGTGGGTTTGATTCCAGCATGTAACTACTAATGTCTATTTTCCTAGTAACATATATATTTGTGAATTTTAGTAGCAATTCGTAGGTACTTACCACTCGCTTACTCAGAAGTAAAACATGGCAAGAAACAGAGATCTTCAACATGTACTAATGGTTCGAAGTAAGTTACATTTATAAGTTTTTGTCCTTATTTTTCTCCCCAAGCAAACTGTGAAGGAATAGTATATTTCATTACAAGTGCGGAAAGGCTGTCGATGTCTGCAATGACGGTTCCGCACGTGTACTGAACGACTATTTTTAATATAGTTGCGAAAAAAATAAGCAATTTAATAATGAATAAATTATTTGGAAAATGGCGCCAAGCGTAAAAGAATATAAGCAGGGATTTTTTTTTCTTCACCCATTCTGGTAGGCAAAGGGAACTATGCCCATACAGTCTTCAGTAGAATTTTTTTATTGATATGAAATGAAAATGAAATTTAATGAGATGAAATGAAATGAAACCTAACCTAACTCATTCAATCAAATCATTAAATCTGATATTGAAACAAATTAGTAGCTTCTTTTTAGAAATATAAGTATTTGCATGAATCATACAAAGTTCTATGATTTTTTTTAATAAAAACTTCATGGTTGGTTTTTCTTTTTAATAGTCATTATTTTGACATTATTTTGAGAACGCACGAGTTCGGGAAAGGTAAAAAAAAGTACGAGTATGTAATAGCCCACATCCCGAACGCTATACGTCCCTGCAATACGCCACTTTTTGAGCAACTGTATTAAAAAATATGTTGAGGAAACTTAATACGTTGACATGTTGCATTGCGTTTTTATCGAGTTGCAAAGTCAACAAACGCTATGCATAGTTTCTTCAAAGGTCACAAAAAGCGATTCAGAAGCGAGTATAAAAGTCATCGCGGGCGATGGCTTATTGTGCTAGTTACTGATGGAAGGCTAGTCATCTTAGTGTAAGGTGGTGTTAGCATTGAATTTTTTGCGGCCTCGGTGGCGCAGCGGTTTGGCACCGACGATCTCGGGTTCGATCCCCGGCCGGGTGTTAGTTTTGGTTGCAACTGAACTGCCCACCACGCTGCGTCTCATGTTTTGTTGTTTCAGCATGACACTACGCTAAGACGAACGACGAAGACGTTGAAATAATTTAATCATGGTTGTATTCTTTTTTCTGGTAGTGCAATAAAGTGTTTTGTTGTGCGATTAAATAAAACTTGGATAGTATCTGCGACCTAATTGCGCTTACCGAATCCTGTTAGAACCATGGCATTTGTGACAGCAATTTATATGGGATTTGACAAATACACGATTGAAATCGCTCAGTATTTGGTGCGCGTAATGTGGGAGCAGATTATTGTTAGTGAAAAAAGGAAAGAAAGTAGTTTTTATCTAGATTTGCTGTATTTAAATTTGAATTAACGATAACCAAAGGGAGGCGTTAGAAACCATAACATAGGATCTACCTAGCTTGGTTTCTTATGTGATAGAAAATTACGTATACTTAATATCTAAGTCAACCTGTAAACTATCATAACTTTACACGTATACCGATGTCTGTTGCTCAATAAATACTTTACCTTTATCTTTAGTTTTCTCTATCTATCTATACATTTATTTATAATTATATCTATAATTGCTAATTACATATTTATAAATAAAAAAAAAAGCTCAGAATGCTAGCAATATAGATGGCCAGATTTATTCTCTGGCTTAAAATTGAATTTAAGGCGCTACGGTGCTATCTATCGCCACATCTTTGGAAAAGTGAATATCATAATTTCTCAATACATAAGTAGCTCTTACCGGCAATCGATTTAAGTCCTAGATAATTGATCCGAGCTTGACTAGACTGTAGGTTCGAAAAATGGTTGTTACGGTTGTTACGATTTACGATGTTAATTTTTAGGTAAAAACGTATTATAAACAAGTTACCTATATCAGAAGAGTTTCCCCAAAGGCACTGACGTTATCCAACCTCCCACACTTTACCGTACTCGATGTCTTTTTGACACGGGTCCCAAAACTACGTGACAATTTTGTGGTCAAATGGTTTTTCCCGGAAGATAAGATCTAACTTGTGTTAATATAAGGGGTCCAAGGATTGATGTCCGACCTGAAAGCTTTTTGGGCTTTTTATCAACGTAGTGAGATGATTAATAAATCGTCCGTGACACCTTCTCATTAGATTAGGGTGGAGGAATCAATCGGACGCTGCAGTGGCTGGGACATCGTTTTAGATGGAATTAGGCTTACTACCTAACCATCCTGACAGCTTAGTCAGTCTAGCCCATGGGAAAGACTAGTCACTATAATTATAATACTTTATTTCACACGAAACATTAAGTGGACTTCTTCTTCTTCTTCAGGCTATTAGTCCACTTCAGGATGTTAGTCCACTCTGTTGGACATAGCCCTCTCCTAATGAGCGCCATAGCACCCTGTCTTTAGCTTGCCGCATCCAGCATCTGCCGGCAGTTAAATAGCTCATTGCATAAGAAATAACATGTACAAAGGCGAGCTTATATCTGTAAGAGATTTCTTCCAGCAAACCTTGGAGAGTCGGAGCAGCAGTAAAAAACTGCACTTTATACATGTAGAAAATAAACTACAATAGATATACTACTCAATATGTGTGGGGATTTAGAATTAGAAATAAATTTATCAAAAATAAATACTTTACCTTTGAAAAAACACTCTATGAAAAAAAAAGACTTAAGAAGCTATAATTTTTGGTTTATTCTATTATTCTCAGTTGATATCACAATAAATCCTTTTTTTCTGTCCTCTAAACATTTTTGCAAATGTTCATTGCGATTCGGCACGTCGTTTGTAAATTAAATCCAAACTACGTTTGTATGGCAATTAGTCTTGTGTTTAGGTACTTTGTGAAATTCTTAATTCTGAAACCTGCGACAATTTTGCCAGAAGAATGTGTCTGAGTGATCACTTTGTCCTATTATATCGATTAGACTGATCCCCCGACTTTCTTTCCGTATAGTAACAATAAGCAAAGCGCATTTAAAAAATAACATTAAGTAGATTAACATAGTGCATGATAGTGTACAATAAACCGGGGTCAGACTCTGTTTGTATAAAAACCTAAATTTCTAGGTTTCTCGGTGAAAGCAAGGTTTTTAACGGAGCTAAAGATTCCCACGACTTTTTTACGACACTTTGTGCAAAATGGCAGGTCATGCCTTGCAAAGCACCCGCCTAACCTTTTCGTCGCCAAACAAAGGCGCCCACGCGGATCTCGGTCTCAAGTAATAGATAGCTCAACCCACACGACACGCTGAGACTCAACCCTTGTTGCAAGTAATCCAATAATATGTCACCCATTGGGGCGCTTGACGATTTATTAACCCTGATTGACATTTGTTCATTTGTCGAAGAACCAAGGTCGAAGACGTTGGTAAGCGGATCAAAAGTTAAAGTGGAGATGGGCGGGACACTTGGCTGGAATGGAAGACGGCCCAGCGGCCGTCTTCCCTTCTAGCCAAGTGTCCCGCCGATCCACCGACCAGGGCCGTATCGGAGTGGTGGCCAAGGGAGGGAAAGAGGTTTGGTAGGCCGACCACCAACACGATGGTCAGATGACATCGTGAGGGTTGCGGGTCAGAAATGGATCAGATTAGCACAGGACCGTGAGGAATGGCGCAGTAAAAAGGAGGCCTATGCCCAGCAGTGGGTTGATGTGGGCTTATTATAGATAGATTGACGTTTGCTTTATTTTCATGCTTTTTAGGCATGTTTTACATAGAAGTAGAATAGAAGCGCCAAAAGCGTACATCCGTAAGGGACAGCAAATTTTTTGGGGTTGCCAGACAAATAAAATACAGGGCACATGCCTTCTTCAGAGAGACCACGCGCACGGAAACGCAAAAATTTTGAAAAAAACATAAAGCAATTGTAAATAAAAAAATAAAAAAAATAAACAAGGACATATTACACAGATCTCGTTAGGCCTAATAATAATATTGGCCTTTTGCATCTACTTAATGAGATGATTTATACAGCGTCCCTTCACCCACACTAGATGGGTGAAGGGACCACTCTGACGCTGTAGTGCCTAGGACATGGTTTTATAGATGGTGTAGGCTTCGTTAGGCCTAAGTACAAATAAATTACTTGTGTCACAAATGCTAACTCGACAATTGATTTAATACAATAAATACATAGATAAAATCCAAGTTCGTTTCCTAGTTTGACCCGGCCGGGGATCGAAACCGAGACCTTCGGTTTTACAGTCAGCGTGCCAAACCACTGCGCCACTGAGCCCGTCAAAATAGGCTTTACATTCTACATAGCAATGTTATTAATTATCATACGCGGACACCGTGGGGCACGCGTGACAGTTAAGCCCATATTCTCTCTCTCTCTCTCTGAGAGAAGGCCTGTGCCCTGCAGTGGGTCATACATAAGCTACATTAATTAAATAAAACATAAAAATTGCAAATGACGAATAAGATGGAATACACACTTTGTGAAAGATAAAGGCTAATGGCCTTGTTATTTATTTTAAATTCGTGAGCCAAGACCCAACGGCCCGATCCAATGATCGTAATTAATCTTTTCTTTGAATCGCCGTTTTCTTTGAGCCTTTTTCAATTGAAGCTTTCAGTGCCTTTCCATGGGTTTTATTTAAAGGCTGGCTTACAGTCTGGAGTTCTTTGTATTAGGCATAGGTATGCTTAGTATTCGATCAGTAGTAATAGCATCGTATCGGATTAGTGATTCGATTATAGCAGTTATTTTAAAAACCTATTTAGAGGCTAAAAATTCCCCATGCCGGGACTCGAACCCGCGACCTCTGGCTAACCGTGCCAGCTGAGCTAATGGGCGACCACCGACATCTGTGAAATTTCGAACCTCTTTACAATACTCTCTGTATTATCACTCTCTGGCACGGTTAGCTAGAGGTCGCGGGTTCAAGTCTCAGTATGGGTGGAATTTTTAGCCTCTAATAGGTTTTTAAAATTGTCCTTAGCACGGGTTAGTGCATTAAAAAGAATATAATTATAGCAGTAATGTTATGATAGTTGAAGATACCCGGTACTCCTAACGGGTAGCTTCGACTTCAATTAATACTGCTTTTAAAAAAGATGTTAAATCTGATTAATGTATTGTTAAGATAAATGCATTTCCTATGTATACTAATATTTACTGAGAAATATATTATACACGCTGAAATCTCGATGGTTTCAAAGCCGCGGTTATGAAGTTAGTAATAAAAATGCAATCTATTTAGACTATTAAGAACATGCAAAAATAAAAAAATAAAAAATTAATTAAGAAATCTTGTTTCGAGTAAAAAAGCGTTTCTACTTGTTTCGAAAACTTCGCAAAGGATTAGTGCTGGCTCTCCGTCTATCAGAACAATGACCCGCTCTAACTGAAAAATACTAGCTGAAAAGCTTTTGTTCACCTTCCTAATTTTCTGCTCCTAAAGTGTAGCACTAGTCAGCACGATCGTTAAGCATCTTATTTCTTTTTTGGCATACCGAACGGTAGAACCTTACATGGGTTAGTGTTTACGCCAAACAAAAGAATCCAGCCCAGACAAATATAAGCAGAACTAAGCAAATACGTAGAAATAAATAATTAACTTTGCTTCATGCGTTGTTGCGGGGCAACATCGTTGTAACCGCAAATGAAACGCGAAACGGCCTAGGCTGTGGCAGCGTTCCAAAATGGAGACTTGTTTGACAAACCTCACTTGGTAGTTTCTTTACGAAGTGACACTTCCGTTCGTTTACCATGTTACCTTACTCGACCCCTCATTTTGAAGCTCTCCGTGTTTGCGTGTTTTGCGTATATTAATCGTGCATTAACATATGTCACCTGAAGCGCTCGTGGCCTAGTGGAACCGAGTGATTGGAATCAATTACTAGATTTAAAAACCTATTTAGAGGCTAAAAATTTCACCCATGCCGGGATTCGAAACCGCAACCTCTGGCTATCCGTACCAGCGCTCTACCAATTTCATGGGTGAAATTTTTAGCCTCTAAATAGGTTTTTAAATTTGTTCCTTAGCACGGGTTAGTGCATTAAAAATAAAAATAGTATAATCATGTGGGTACAGTGATATCGTTCCGATGTTAAAACCTAACTGCAAAGTAGGTAGTCGGGGCTGTAAGTAATGCAATTTGCTTAAGTCAGATGTCGCTGCCTGTACGTAATACAGAGAATAGTGTAAAGAGGTTCGAAATTTCACTGATGCCGTGAGTCGCCCATTGGCTCAATTGGTAGAGCACTGGCACGGATAGCCAGAGGTTGCGGGTTCGAATCCCGGCATGGGTGAAATTTTTAGCCTCTAAATAGGTTTTTAAATTAGTTCCTTAGCACGGGTTAGTGCATTAAAAATAAAAATAGTATAATCAATTACTAGAGTTAAGCAACAACAGGCGCTGTCAGGTGTTGGATGGGTGACTATCCCGTGCTACCGCTAATGGCATTCTTCCAAGAGCTTCCGTGCTTCGCAAGGCACGTTAAGATGTTGGTATCGGCTGTCATGTACTAACAGTCGTTAAGCGATGTTAAAGGATTGTTAATGTCTGACAGTAAGGTCCGCCTCAGTCTTACAATACTCCACCAACCCGGACTTGCCCCCCGTGGTGAAGTCTATCCTAACTTTCCTGAAATGCAGGAAGATACCCGTGCCGTAGCAGTGGGGACATACAAGGGTTGATATTGATGATATCGTTCATTGTACGAGCGTAAGGGGTTATTCGTTATCAACCCTTGTATGTCCCCACTGCTGGGGCACGGGTCTCTTCCGGCATCGCAGGAAGGTTAGGCCATACTCCACCACGGGGGCCAAGTCCGGGTTGGTGGAAGATTGTAAGACAGTGACGGGCCTTACTGTCAGTTGTTATCAAGCCGCCCATAAGGCCTCTGACATGGCTTAACGACTGCCATTATATGACAGCCGGCACCAACGGCTTAACGTGCCTTGCGAAGCACAGAAGCGCTCGGAAAAATGCCACTAGCGGTAGTCACGGGACGCTCACCCATCCCTGACCGCGCCTGTTGTTTCTTAACCAAGTGATTGATTCCAATCACTCGGTTCGCCTTGGCCACGAGTGCTTCCTGGGTTATTATTGCAGCCTATATAACTACGTCCCACTGTAAGGCCTCTCAGAGGGAGAGTGTGAGCGTAATCACCACGCGTACCCAAAATGGATTAGTAATTTGGTACGTAAGGTGTGTGAACATCTCAAACACTCAGGTTTCCTCATTAAGTTTTCCTTCACATTTAGCAAGGGATACGAGAGCTAGATCCAGCCTGGAAGAGAAATCCCTCTCTTCTTGATACCATTGCGGTCAGGGTTCACTTACCTTGGCTGTAACTCCGCTGCGACATAAGAATATGACGGGCTAGAACAAATCCTGAGGGAATAATTCTGTTAGGACGTTGTAGGCACAGTTTTTAAGTAATTTCCGCATTTCTGTTTTCACATTTTTAGGTTCATGTCATGAGCGAACATTCTTCGAGATTATTCTCCCCCGGCCATCACTATTAATAAAATTAAACATGTGCTTTACGCTCAAGGTGATTCGGGGTGCAAACCAGCGCCACCAATGGAAAAAAATCATAACTTGTTTTATAATACGTTTTTTCTAAAAGTGAACAGGAGAAATCATAACAACTGTGACAAATATTTTTACAGTTTAGAGCCTAGGATCAATATGTAGATCTTTCATTAATTTCCGCTAAAAACGGCAGTTTTTGTCAGAAAGTGGTCAAAATTCTTGGTTGTTGATTCTAGGTTCTAGACTAGATTCTAAAAATAGTTGCCACAGTTGTTAAGATTACTCATGTTCATATTTAGATAAAAACTTAGTATAAAACAAGGTAAGGTTTTTTTCCATTGATGGCGCTAGTTAATACCCTGAATCACCTTAAGAAATACTTCGTAGCGGGCATTTCTTAACACGACAAGTACAGTCGACAGCACATGAACATTTACACGTGTGCACTCTATTAATTTACTTTGCGGGTGTTTGCATAAAAAAAAGGTGAAGGTGCAAGAAATGTGAAGTGAGTACATAGGCTGCTACTTATGTATCCAATAATTTTAAACGCAATGTCTGACCTCCATGGTCAAATTCGTTCTTTCTTTAAATACTGGCCGCTGATATTTTTCTCTTATATACGTTAGTGTTTTGTTTTTGTTGGGTTTAAAATGTCATATTGCTGAATAAATAGAACTCACTCGTGAAAATATTCGTGCTATGATTCACAGATTAAAAAGACATCTATGATTTATTACGATTTTCGACGTGGTTTAACGCAACAACAGTGCGTAGATCTATTAACTTCGACTTTTGGTGGTGAAGTTCCATTAAAAACGCTTGTGTATCACTGGTTTAGTGAGTTTAATCGCGGGCGCAGTAAGCTCACGGACGAAGTTAAAGAAGGTCGCCCGAAATCGGTGGTTGTGCCACAAAATATTGAAGCTGTGCGAAAACTAATGCTAACTAACTAATGCTGTGTGGTGTCGGCCTAGAGAATAGCACCAACCCAAATTCTTACCGCGGGTGTCGTAAAAGGCGACTTAGGGACTCTAACCGGAGGGTGGGCAGCAGCGCCCCCTGCAGTACAATTCTACCAAACTGCGATCCCCAACCCGCATGCCCAGCGTGGGGATTATGGGCATTACCCCCTAATGATGGCACAACCTTGCGCTCATTTGGGAGGGCTGTGTCCAGCAGTGGACTAATATAGCCTGAAGAAGAAGAAGTGCGAAAACTAATAATGCAAGACCGCCATGTTATGTATGGCGAGATAAAGGCTATTCTGGGCATATGTATGACGAGCATTCATAATATTACATGAACATTTGTCTGTAAAAAAAATTTGTTCGCGTGGGATCCCGCACAACTTAACTCAGGATCAAAAAGATGCTCGCTTCGAATGGTGCAAGAAAACCTTAAAAAAATTCAACGGAGGCACTCAAAATCTGTTTATAATATCTACACAGCACTGTATAGCAAATGGTGGCCTGCTTTTTTGGTATTAATGGCCATGTGGCTACAATACCACTGGAGAATCGCAGAACGGTTAATTCGTAGTGGTACACGACCATTAGTTTGCCGGAAGTATTTAAAGAAATACGCCAAAACAACCAGCGACGCAGAATCATACTTCACCATGACAATGCCAGCTGTCATACATCTCAGGAAACAACTACATTTTTGGATGGTCAAAAAATAGAATTGATGGTTCATCCACCGTACAGCCCTGATTTGGCTCCCAATGATTAGATTAGATTAGAACTCTTTATTGTACACACCAGAAAACAAAATACATAAAAAGGCTTACACATCTAAGCTATTGCCGTATATAATTGGCGGTCTTTTCGCTAAAAGCGATCTCTTCCAGACAACCTTGGGATGGAAAGAACTGAAAGATGAAGAAAGTAGGTAGGTAGGTGTACATGAAGTATACAGGAAGAATATGTACATAAACTGACTTACAACTAATATTCATATATATTTAATAAAATACATAAACTAGGCCATATATATAATATTATTAATGTATAAATTATACAAACATACATAATTATATAGTTGTAATATAATAATACCTATACATACATTTCATATGAAATCAAACAACAACGAAAACTTACTATGATTACTATGTAGATAATCATAGTACACGTAACATTACACGTCTTCAGCGAGATAGTGAGGTGAGACTTTACCAGACTTTGCTTTTCGCACTTCTTCTGGCAAAGCATTCCACAGTCGAGCAGATTGCACAGAGAAAGAGGAGTCGTAGAAATTGGTGCGATGGCATGGGATTTTAAGGAGTAGAGTTTGGGGTGAGCGAAGAGTTAGGCTATGAGAGGAGTGAAGAAATTCAAATCGCTCTTTGAGGTAGGATGGGGTAGCTGGATTGAACAGGATAGAGTAGAGAAGAAACAGTATGTGAGCATTCCGGCGGAGGCGAATCGGGAGCCACTTGAGCTGTGCGCGAAATACGGAGACGTGGTCATATTTGCGTAAACCAAATATAAATCTTATACAGAAAGTTTGAAGGCGCTCAAGCCTGTTTAATTGCTCCTCGGTGAGGTCAAGATAACAGGTATCGGCGTATTCGAGAATTGGTAGCAGGAGTGATTGTGCTAACCCAACCTTACTAGCAGTGGGAAGAAAGTTACGGAGTCTTCGTAGAGCGCCTGCCGAAGCAAACATCTTCCGGCTAACCATCTCCAGCTGGGGCGCCCATGATAACTTAGAGTCAATTATGACGCCTAAATTTTTCACTGTATTGCTAAATGGTATGGTTATTCCATCAAAAATCACTTGTGGCAGCGACTGCTGGTCAACCCTTTGGACTAATCTAGGACTTCCTATTATAATAACCTGCGTTTTAGTTGGGTTGACTTTGAGCCCATAAGATTGCATAAGATGGCTCCCAATGATTTCTATTTATTCCCAAATGTAAAGAATAAATTACGTGGTCAACGATTTTCGACCCGTGAAGATGCCGTAGATGCGTTCAAACAGCACGTTTTGGAGATAACTCAATCAGAGTGGAAAAAGTGTTTTATAAATTGGTTTCATCGAATGCAAAAGTGCATCGATCATAGTGGAGAATATTTTGAAAAACAATAAAAGCATATTTAGCCATATACATTTCTTTATTTTTTCTATTCCGCATACATAAGTAGCAGCCCTCGTATGCTCCGTCAGCTCCGTCTCTTAGCTGAAAGTTTTTAACGCTAGTTCTATCCAACAGGGATTAGTTGGTTCAGTTGTAGCTGGCATGGTATTGGCTAAACCTAGTAAAAGCAATTACGGTTTGGTTGGACCTAGTTCTAGCCGGAATGATACCAGCTAAACCTAGTTTTACCCGAAAAAAATCGGTTAATACTAGATTTAACAAAGAGCCGATGGCAACACCTAGTTCTAACCGGCTAAAACTAGGAGCACCCTTAGAGCACTCTTCGGGTTTTAGCCGTAACCTATTATCTCGTGTTAGTGTTTTTTATCCAACTTCTCCGTAACGGATTTACCGATTTTTATGATGTTTTTTGTGCATATTTGGTAGGACGGAGAAAAAATCGTGGATAATCAATGTAGCAAAAAAATTTCTTCGGGCTCAGCTAGTAAAACTGTATCATTTGAGAAAATATGGTGGCGATTTTTCACTTACATTTTTCCACTACTAAAAATCTCGTGAGATCGTCCACGACCTTTTTATCAAGATGGCTGGAGGTGGCCATGAACAGGGAGGAGTGGAAAACGAAAGGGAGGCCTTTACCCAGCAGTGGAGCACAATCGATGCATCATAAAAAAAACACTACATACTCAACCAAAGGGCAGCTGTACATGCAAATTTATTCGTTACGTCATACATTTTTGATAGCCCTGAGGCTACCGAAACAGCAAGACCCTCTGCTATCAACTCATAAATAAAATGTTAAGTTTGCCATCAACTCGAAATAAAACGTTAACAGCTCAACCCGCTTGAGTCAGCACCTCTCTTTACCGGATCGTAATTTATACTGCTTCCCTGTTGCCATCCATTCGACGAGTTTTATAGATCGTTGATCGAAGGAAACGTGTGTTCAAATGTGAGCGTACTTGTAAAATAAAAATATAACACACCAAAAAATTATAGATAGACAAAAAGTCACTGACTGGAAAAGGAGAACCGAAGATCGGGCTCAGTGGTGTGTCTTGGGAGAGGCCTATGTCCAGCAGTGGACTGACACCGGCTGATTATGATTGTGATGAAAAAGTTTATATGTAATACAAAGTAAAAAAAAGCAAAGTAGGTACTCGGGGCTGTAAGTGATGCAATTTACTTCAGCCAGATGTTGCTGCCTGTACGTAATACAGAGAATAGTGTAAAGAGGTTCGAAATTTCACTGATGCCGGTGAGTCGCCCATTAGCTCAGTTGGAAAGAGCGCTGGCACGGATAGCCAGAGGTTGCGGGTTCAAATCTCGGCATGGGTGGAATTTTTTTTAGACGTTTAAGTGTCTGGTGCAAAATACTTAAAACTTAAGGGAGTGCCCCAAGCGGCAAATCCCACAAACCCTAGTTTGGTTTTGATATAAACACGACTTGCCGGATCGCAATGTAACTTTAATATGTTTAGAGGACTCAAATTCAGGATACACAAAATGAGGATTTAATAATGGCACTTAGAATACAAATAAACTGACTAAAAATTTATTTGAGTCTAGTGAGAAATATCTATTCTATAAGAAAGTCTCATAATTTCTATAAAAGGAGTGCTAAATTTTTTTTTTTATATTTGATTTGTGTCCTCTTAACATATATTATGGTTAATTTCTCCAGCGTGTCCTTTGTAAATTCAAACCAAAGTACTTTTGTATGGCAATCTCCTCGTGAGATACCCTCTTAAAAGGGACAATAACAAACGACAACATAACGCTGTCTTCGTGTTGAAACAATCAATCACTATATTTTTTTGTGAACAAGTGTGTGTGTGTGTGTGTGTGTATGTGTGAACGCTCTAGAATATATCTTCTCTATAATAAAAAAATAATCGCTGAATGTGTTGGTAAGCGCAAATCTCGAGAGCAGCTAAACCGATTTCTTTAATTCTTTTTTTAGAATATTCCTTGAAGTACGAGGATGGTTCTTACGGAGGGAAAAATAAATAAAGAATCGTCTGTTTGGCGGTACGACGTTCGTTGGGTCAGCTAGTTGTTAATATTTTAGAGAGTTATGTAGTATTCAAGACTAATGCAGTTATACAATTAATAACAAGTTAAAAGTTATCTTTATAAACAGAATAATTGTCACAGTGGGCAACTTGCATCTCACTTAGATTGGAGTGACGAAGATATGTAGAAACATAAGGAAAACACTATATATATTTTTATCTCTATCATAATAACTTTGAGCTATATATTTATTTATTATTTCCTATGTATTGAATTTATTTATATTTACAGGTATTTAGTCTATGTAGTTTATTTTGTATACGTATATAGAACCGTTTTTTACTGCTGTTCTGACTCTCCAAGGTTTGCTGGAAGAAATCTCTTACAGAGATGAGCTCGCCTTTGTACATATTGTTATTTCTTATGTAATATCCTATTCAATGTTTCGTGTGCAATAAAGTGTAATGAAGGAAAGTTACAAAATGGTCTTCCACGATTTCGAAAACCCTAAAAACAACAGAAATCGATTAAAGATGTTGATACGACCATCTAGGCTGTATATTCTTAAAAATTGTTATTACAGATATTAAGATTATCTTCTTTGGTCCTTTAACTCCTAGCGGAGCATAGGGCCTCAACCACAGATTTCCACGTCTGACGGTGGTCCGCGGCAGCCTCCAATTCAGGCCAGCTAGTGCCGATCGATTTGGCCTCTTGGTGTATTGATCTTTTCCAGGTGGTCCTTGGCCGCCCCCT
Organism: Yponomeuta sedellus; assembly: GCA_934045075.1. Classification (NCBI taxonomy): domain Eukaryota; kingdom Metazoa; phylum Arthropoda; class Insecta; order Lepidoptera; family Yponomeutidae; genus Yponomeuta; species Yponomeuta sedellus. The sequence goes on from OW203726.1 coordinate 18,057,072, forward strand.
CTTTCGGCTGCCCAATGGGGTATACGTAACGTAAGTGCTTGTCTGGTCAGGCATCTCCTGTCGCGGCGTAGTGTATGTCCTATCCAGCGCCATTTCCTATCCAGGATTTCTAGGTGGACTGGTAGCTGATTGGAACACTTCCAGAGGTCCTGGTTCCATATTCTTTGTGGCCAGAATATCCCCAGTATCTGTCTGAGACATTTTTTAGTAAATACCTGGAGCCGGTGTGAGATATCTGAGCGCACGACCCAGGACTCGCGACCGTACAAGAGAACATATTAAGATTATAAAACAATAAAATTATGAAACATGATTTTCATTCCATTAGTGTCCCTAGTTAAGTCCCTAGTCCCTAGCGTGATAAAGGCTCTTGTCCCAATGCGGCTTAAGACAAGACCCTTTATCACGGAAACGCGTAGGAGGTATCGAGTAGAAATTAATAAACTGTATACTACTAGATCTACAGTCCCTTGAAGTTGAGAAATTTCAAGGAAATTTAGTTACGCAAACAAATGTTACGGCCGTTTATGTCACATAAAACGTAATACCATTTCAACACTCAAGGGAACCATAATTCTTGAGGTACTTCCCGTAGACCTAGAACTATGAAATTTGGCCCAAAATTCATAGGGTACTTCCCGTCGACCTAGAACTATGAGGCAAGTGGTATCGTCGTACACTACAAATACAGGAAACAATCTGAAAACTACACATTTATTTATGGATAGATAGAAAACACTTTATTGCACACCCAGTAAAAATAATTATAACTTTACACTTCTAATTAGGATCATAAAAAAATTGTCTGTGAAGTTCGGGAACAGCTCGGGAAAACTGTGAGAGTCGATTCTTAAACTATTTGTAATTATGCAAGTATCTATCTCCAAATTTGTACTAAACACTCAGTGCGCGAGTCCAACTTGTACTTACCTGATTTTTACATAATTAGTCAATACAATTACAAATATGTTTATTTCCAAATTAAAATCAAGTGCCGCCATTACAGTCTATTTTTATCCTTATTTGTCCCATTTAGTAAACAAGATTCTAACCTCAAAATTGACATACAAAATAAGATATTCTCCAGCAAGTTCATGAACTTTGTTTATAAAATTGGCGATATCTAAAAAAGTGTTGAGTGTAACAATGTTGTAATAATGTAATTGGGTTAACTTCATTTATGGAAATATGGCAAATTTCGACTAAAAGTTATTTATACTTTACCGGATTCCACCTGTTTACTAGAACGAACAAGAAAGCATAAAAAGACTGTAGTCAAGTGTGCCATCCATTAACCACTGCATTGCATTATTTGAATTTAAAAGTAGGCAATTTTCACTTAGTGCAGAGTGTATCGGGAAGAAGAGTGTGTCACAGCCAATGTGTGCTCGAGCGCAGCTGTTGACATTACTAAGTGGCCCAGTGAGGGATGGGATGCTGTTTATTTACGTTACTTTATTGCCTTCAAGCCTGATGGATGAGCCCTAGAGTGTTTTTACTTGGACTGCCTCGTTGGTTTAACGGGTACCACGCTTGACAATCAGGCACTACAGCGTCGGAGTGGTCCCTTCACCCATCTAGTGTGAGTGAAGATACCACTGGACGCTGTATAAATCATCTCATTAAGTAGATGCAAAAAGGCCAATATTATTATTATTATTATTATTATTATTATTGTAGGTTCGATTGCCATTGAAATTCACCGTACTTTGTTTTTACTTGAATTCGGGTTTCTGTAAGAAACTGTAAGGCTCGAAGCTTTTAGAATTGAATACAGAATCAGACTGGGTTTATTGACTGCCGAGTTTAATTTAATAAACAAATAATAAAATCCTCTCCTCTCCGCTCTGGGGGCAGAAAGTTTGTGCCATAAAAGTTTTGACGTGGGTCCTGAAGCGAACCAAATGCTCGGGGTGGTTTCTCTCATATGTATAGAGTTTGGGGTAGGTAAACATGTAGGCATTTTTGGGTAACGACTTGGTGAGTAGGGTAAGGCCTGTTTACCCTATTCCTTCCCTCGTTGCTCTTTTTATTATTAGGTGGTAATAAAAAGTCTTAAATGTCAAATTTAACCCTCTTAAAGCAAAACCTTTGCGGAATAAAAGAATGCGACTAAATTAGTATTGAATTACGAGAGTGCGTTTAATTAATTCAAATTTGAACTAATCGATTCGGGAGTACGATTGCTGTAAAGAAATTGAAAACCGTGGTATTTTAATCTATAAAGAAGTTTCCAGCAAACCAGCATGTCGATTCAGTAAGTTCGTTGATCACTTCGATGGTCACTTCGTCGGTCACTTCGTCGGTCACCTCGTCGTTCACCTCACACTCACTTATGAGTCACCTTAATTTGACCTTCAGAACCCGAAAATATGACATTCCTTGCATAGGGGTTGACACTAATATTATTTCAGTCGAAGTCGTAGGCTATAATTTGTTTCGCATGTTTTGGCAAAACGATGCTATATAAAAATCTTACAAACATGTTGCGCTGTCTAAAATTGTACAGTCTAAGTATTTACTAGCCTAAATCTATTGAAATGTATAAAAAAGATTATATCATTGGCAGTATACAGTGTATCCAAGTCGCTGGCATAAGAAGCAATTCTCGTGGGGTTACCATACGAGTAAAATAAAAATGCCACGATTACTGATTTATTTGCTTACATATAGTTCAGTAATTCAGTAATTTTTATGCTTTAAAAATATAGGCAATACATTCCTTACACAATAATATCGAGCCTACTAGTGCGTACATTACAAAAAAAAACCATGACATCTGAACTAATGTTAAACACTGTATCTCAGACGTCAACGCCAACTACCATTAGATTTCAAATAATAATATACACTGTATAATTAGGACATGCATTTATTAAATAAGGTTACACAATAAGTTGTACATAATTAGAAATTATAAATGAATAAAATTAACAATATTCTTATCTTATTTTAACCTTAGCAAAAAATCGATAGGTGAAGTGTAATGGACGGTAAGTAAACGTGTGTAAAGTAGCAAGTATGAGGGAAAGAGGGGGGGGGGGGGGGTGGGGTAATTTCGTATGTGTTTGTGTTTGTGTAAACGGGGTGTGTTCGTGCTATGTATGTCTGTAGGTATAGGAAAAATAAATTGAAACAAATGAGAAGAGAAAGATGAGGTACGATAACTTTATTTGTGGGCTAGGTTTTACTGTATGGGTTTTAGTATATTTTCCGTTATTTAATAGTTAAGACGAAGGAACTATTTTGTTGTTTGGGCTTTACGTTATTTTATTTATTAAAAGTGTATGAACCTACTACATAAAAATGACACCGGGAAAGTTTGGTTCTATGGGCTAACGTTTGGTATACTCTGTCGATTCTTAAGTACTAGGGAAACGTAGGTCATAGATGTGTTGTTTCTGTTTAATAATTTTGTGAGGAAATCAATCAAGTCTCAATATAAAAGTGTAATCGAGTATCTGGCTGAACTACTAAGTATTACTTTTATCACAGCTCTGTAAGCTCTTTCAAGACATAACACGGAAGTCTGGGGAGCACGCCATACGCCTGTATCATACGTGTAGTCACCAATCCTAACTTGTCGCTCATTTATATTGCCTTGAAAGGGCAACTCTCCGATTCCAATGGTTTCTTGTTTATCCAGCAGAATGGGACCAGAGACAGTTTCGACAGCTTTGGAAAAATCCAAAAGCATATTATCTTTAGTTTTTTGCGTGTGATCGACAAGCTACTAATATCACACCGTTAGTAACATTGTTTATTAGACGCTTTATATGTGCGTCATATTAACATACATTAGCAAGTATTTGGTGAACGGGTTTAGCTGCCGTGGATTTTCTTCTTCTACTTAAAGTGCTTCTCCATTACTTAAGGTTGGTAGTCAGCTCTTTACAGCGTTCTCTGTTCCGTGCAATTCTGAATAGCTCTTCCGCGGTTTTAACGACGGTCCACTCTTTGATATTACACAATCATGACGTCTTACTCCTTTTTATTTTGTAAATGATTCATTAAACAAGTTGACTGACTCATTTACGAATCATTCATATAACAATATACGCAATTAACTTCATGGTTGAAGCCTGTATTACAATTTCAAATCGTCGATGGAACTGTAAAGATAACATTGTATAAGTCACTATTAACAGCTTCTCTATGTTCGCCTTCTTACAATATGTTATATAGTTCTATAATATAATAATAAAAAAACACACGGCAGATAATATAGATAAAATCTAGCAAGGCGAGAGTCAGACTCGAATACAAAGAGGGACGTATTAATCTATTCTGCGTTTTTTTTATTTCAGTAAACTATTTAGTGGGGAATTTCGCACATAGCCGAACTGTATTATTAATTTGTTACATGCTTTCGCCATAAGTAAATCAAAAACAGAAATCTTAAAAATTACGTTTCTTGGCTCTTTTGTTTCTTTTTATATTTTAGCGTTTCGGAGCGTTTAAATATGACATCTACATAATTTGGGTAGTTAGCACGCAAACACTGAGTGTGTTTTCAAGTAGACTTTACCGTTTCTTTATTTTTTTTTCTATTTACAGATAAAATCACTTTCTATTTAACATGAAATCACAGTAATTTGCACTCGATGTCATGTTAAATAGAAAGTGTTATATGAACGTACTTACGCATAGAAGGTATTTTTTTCATATTTTTACTCCGTCACGGTTAGACCCAGTTTTTCCAAACTTTGGCAATATTTTCCGGCCAGCATCTGGTCATACTTCACACACACACAAACGAATACTTTGCTTTTAAATCAAGACTTAATTCTACACTGGCGCTACGGCGGTGAAGAGAACTACAAATGTCAATGAAAATGGTATTCTGAAGGTTCGATTCGCAGCTCACTTCGATCATGAACTCGCACATGAGTTCGATTACATCTGTCAAAATCAAAAGTTACTCTCCTATAAGTGAACTCACGATCGAATCCCATAATGTAGAACATAACTCATAATTTTTTGTTGAAACCAGTATTATTATAGTAATGGTTTGTAACTCAGGCACATTTGTGAAGTTAAAGTAGAAATACCACTCGCTTACTGTGATTGATAGATAACATCGTAAAGAAACCTGACTAACTCGCTGTTCGCATATCTGAGGTGGGCACGCGTGGTGATCAAGCCTATATTCTTTCTGAAAGAAGACCTGTGCTCTACAGTGGGATGTATATCATATGCTGTATATTTTAAGAACAATAATTATTATGAAGTAAGAAAGAATAAATATAATGTGGGTGGATTGGCGAATGTGAGTGGAATGACCGATAAGGAACGCTCCAGGCGAATATACTTCGACCCCTAATTTATCGAATAGGGGACGTGATAGCAAAGGGCAGGATAAAAAGTACCCAAAACCGTCTGGCATGCAACGACTAATGAATGGCGATGAAGTGAAAGTAATTAACCAGGATCGTATAATAGCAACTGGCAGTCCCTGCATCTGCTCACCCCTCTGGGATACAGGCGTGCCCTTTTTTGATATCCGCCCTTTGTATGTCCCCACTGCTGGGGCACGGGTCTTTTAAGGTTAGGTCATACTTCACCACGGGGCCAAGTCTGGGTTGATGGAGGATTATAAGACAGAGGCGGGCCTTAACACGAAATGGCGGTCGTGGCACGCGACAACTGCAAGCGTCGACAAACGTCAACGGCTGCCGCTTACACGTTGACGGCTGCCGTCGACGCGCTAACGACTGCCGTCGAATGCCGTTGACGGCAGTTGACGCCATCCGTCGACGCTTGCAGTTGGCACGTGCCGTTCGTCTGCATGAGCCCTAAGTTATCAAGCTGCCCATAAGGCCTCTGACATTCAGGTTGCAAACAGAAACCCAGCATGCTGAACTATGGAAAACGGAAACAAAATGCAAAGAAACCAGAGAGGCCCTACTAACAATATCGAAACGCCTCACATGCAGCGATCTGCGCAAAGCTGTGGCACTTATGACGCTCCATTGACCACTGAATAAACACCTCCACGCTATGGGACTGACCGACATCCCGTTATGTCGAGGATGCCTCAAGGAAGACGAAGGACCCGCCACGTGTCCATTCACTGTGAGAGCGTGGAAGTGCAACGAACATCGATAGCAGGAAAGCTGCTGGTGCTGGTGCACTGCTGGCTTTCTGAAAAAAGATTGGCTGACTGGAGTGATCTCGCAACGGCCCAACTATGAGGCTGAGTGCGGAAACAACAGGATAAACTAACTAAAGCCTCTGACATGGCTTAACGACTTCCATTACGCGATAGCCGGCGCCATCGCCTTAGCGTGCTTTGCGAAGCACGGAAGCGCTCGGAAAAAATATCACAAGCGGTAGTCACGAGACGGTCACCCATCCAGCACCTGACTATGCCTGTTGTAGCTTAATACAAAGTAATTGATTCCAATCATTCGGTTCGTCAAGGCTACGAGCGGGGTGGCCTTATGTTTGTGATATCACGAAGTAGGTTTAGATAAACCAGCTAGGTGACAAAGATGTAAATACACTGATACTGAGGCTATGTATTTGTTCAAATGTACAGCGAAATCCAAAAAGAAACAAAACCACGACCTCTGGCAGTACTTTGTACTTTAGATAGATATATAGATACAACATTTATTCACATAAGACACACACACGTATACAAAGCAAAGCAATACAAAACCAAATACAAGTCACAACACGAACAAAGCAATAACAAAAAAGTAGCATAAATAAAACGCAAAAAAACACAGAAAATAAGGCATACACGGTACTGTAGTGTACCTGGGCAATGTACCTACTGGACTGGAAGTGATCAACGTAGGTGTGGCAAATGTGAATGGGCTCCGACTCAGCATGTGCTGAAAGTTCAGGAAGAACTTCAGCGCTGGTATTCTGCCGGTACCCGGTGTGAGCGGCATGCAGCGCTAAGAGAGCTGAGGTATGGTAGTCACAACTGCTATCGTACTGGAATAAATAGTGTAAAATCTGGTTGGAAATATCAGTATAAATTGTATTTTATTTAAGTATATTATTGTATATATTTGCGTGAAATAACCACAGAAGTTAATGTAAGAAAAAAAAAATATAGTGATGCCGGGTAGTTGCCCATTAGCTCAGTTGGGAGAGCGCTGACGTGGTTAGCCAGAGGTCGCGGGTTCAAGTCACGGCATGGGTGAAATTTTTAGCCTCTAAATAGGTTTTTAAATTCGTCCTTAGCACGGGCATTAAAAATAAAAATAGTATAATCATGTGTTGCAATCTCAAGTACCTAAGTGGGCCATAATTTTTATATTTCGTGAAATCTATAACTTAAACGCAATTTGTTTTATTTCTGTATACATGTGTGACTAGATTATATTGTAATATACTTTAGTTTTGTTTACGTGTTTGTTTTATCGTACCTCAAAATTTACGGGTGATGCCCTAGGCCGATAAGTAGTATATTCCAATAATGTGTGCAATGTTTATGTTTGGTTTTTGTGTAGGTTAACAGTGTTTTTTTTTTTTGTCTTGATAGGGGTTATACACTCCATGAGGTACTAGCTCTGCTAGAAGATAAGGAATTTGAGCCGCAGTTGCTATACATTGAACCTTCAGAACCCGCAATTGACTCTGATCAAGATTCGGGCGACGAAGAAGGGGTGGTTTTGTAATGATGTGACAGGTCGACAATTCAACGCTGGGTGTGAAGTGGTATTAGGGTCTTCACCTCTGTCAACACACCAATCACGATAACAAAACGCAAAAATGTACGGGTGGTACCAAATATACAACCTGAAGCCGGATCTACTCGGACGTTGCGTTGATTTATTTCGGGAGCCACCCATGTTTCCCGAAGCAAATTTTAGTTTCCTTCGAGGGAAGTCTTCTACTGAATTTCTGGACTAATATTTTGGATTGTGTGTCTACAACCTTTTAGCAAACCAGCCGCAAAAGTATGCAACTTTTTTGAATTGCGCCGAACCGAAAATATCCACCGAAGAATTGAAAGCATTTATCGCAATTCCTATACTGTCGGATCATTACGGAATCACTTCTTAGTTCCCAGCGAATCTCGTCGCAAATGTGCTTTGGAGATGTGCAAGAGACAGACAAGACTGTAATGCAATAAATGTGACGTAGGGCTCTGTGCATCCTGTTATCAATTCCAATCAATTATCAATTTCACGTCCGCATTTAAAACTAAAAAGTGTGTATACTAGTACATAAATGCCTTTAACATAAATTACTTAAATGCTGTTTTTGTTTATTAATCCATACATTACTTAAAATCTTCATGATTTTACAAATAGATTATAAAAATAGTTCGCTAATAAAAAGCTAATATATGTCTAATAGAGGGATTTTTACGTATTTGCCGATCGGTGCCATATGGCACCCATTGTTTTTTCACAAAGTAAAAGATATATAAAATAAATAATTATTACAAATAGCTAAGGGAGCCGTCAAAAGCAATGTATGTGAAAATTACAATTTTTTATGCCTCTAAAATAATTCAGGTCATAATGGGTTAGCATAACATTTACATATAGGGACATACACTGCTTCTGATCCCACACTCGGATACCCTGTGTCGTGGGAACCAGAAACAACGATATCACAAACATGTAAACATCCAAGACCCTTTTGTATCCAGCCGGGATTCGAACCCAAGACCTTTTGCATGGTCGTCAAGAGGTTTTCGGGGGTCAAATATTAAGCTATATTTTTATAGTTTCATATTTAAATTAGTTTATTTCGTTATGCTAAAACTAGTTCTTTTACTAGAATGAATTATAACTTTTGATGCCTGATAGTGTTATCGACCTTGGCTTACAATTCAATCTAGTAGCAAGTAAAGAAGAATTGGCACTTAATAGTTTAAATATTTCTATGCATTAGCATAATAAAATAATGGTAATGATTTTGAATGTTGTTTTGTAGATGACACTTATCACAAACTACTTTGACCAAATAAATAACAAAGATGTATCATGTTAGTGGTGGTCTTATAAATTATAATACAGGGTTGTGCCCTCAGATTCTATGCATTAGCATAATAAAATAATGGTAATGATTTTAAATGTTGTTTTGTAGATGACACTTATAACAAGCTACTTTGACCAAATAAATAACAAAAATGTATCATGTTGGTGGTGGTCTTATAATACAGAGTTGTGCCCTCAGATCATAGAGGTTGTGCCCAAATTAGAATTTTCTCATTGGCATATAATAGTGTTACCATATAGGTACTACCTATTTTCGATTTGTACCCAACTGTACAGAATGATACGTGTAAAGGTCGACATGCAGTGTGGATTTAATGAATATTAATGTACTGTGGATTGTACCTACCTACGTAGGTACAATCCACAGTACATTAATAGTCATTAAATCTTGTCCACAGTACATTAATAGTCATTAAATCCTTGCTTGTTGCAGGTAATTAATGAGTATAATGTTGGTGACTTAAAAAAATAATTTGAATACATAATCAATTCGTTTTATTTAATAAATGTACAAACTACATTTTTTATTGTTTATTTACATGAAAAATATTTATTTCAAATTTAAATCAATCAATTTAAATAAATCTTCCAGATATTTCGTGTAAAAATATGTGGCATTTCTAAAGTAACAGTAACTTAATAATTATTTTTAAAATTCACCGTCTATATTAATGGAGTATGGTCTAAAATACCATTTTGCTAAAACAGATTAAAAACAATGCTTCGTTATTTTTATATATCTGGAGATGATGCACAATCTGCATTTCTTTTTGTAATTCTCGATTATTAACATCTAGGGAATGGTGGGGACCATTCCTTGGGGGTCATCAAGAACTGTTACATGCTATGCATTGCTTTTTAGTTTAATTCTTCTACCGAGGGCTGGAGTATCCTCAACCAGAGTTGTCATTATCTATGCTCTCTCGGAGTATAGCGTGAGTCACCTAGAAAATACAGATTTAATTCAAAAGTAGTACAATAAAAGTATAGGCTGTTAAAATATCTAAATTGCAATAGATTTAGCTAATTGTTTACCCAGTGAGGCCTCGCTCTTTCCAGAGCTCAGCACATTGATGAGATGGTGCCTTAAAGGGTTTTTGCTAAACACATGGCTGTCATGTGAGACATCTCTCAATGAAGTAGCAATCCTTGAAATATTTCAGTCGGCATCAGGAGTCTGAAAAAGATTTATGGATGATAAGATAACTACCATTTATTTATTGCGCAAAATGTGTTTACCAATACAACATCAAGGACTCATCATTAAAATAAAAACATTTGTAAAACAATCTAAAAACAATTTGGCACGCATAGCCAGAGGTCGCGGGTTCGAATCCCGGCATGGGTGGAATTTTTAGCCTCTAAATAGGTTTTTAAAATCTAAGAATGTTATTACTTTAATATCAATAGGAAACTAGTATTTCTACCAGTTTCATCTTGATTGTAAGATGTCATTTTGATGGCAGGGTCAAGAATTAATGTACCAAATCACGTTTGCTGAGGCGAGGTTCTTCGTTACTACGAGTACTAACCTTATGGTTTTTTTTAAATATCCCTTCTGTTTCTTTCATAAAATGTTTCAAAATCTTGGCCAAAGTTTTTGATTTCGTCCTTAGGTAGACGAATATTGGTCTGGGATTCGTGATCTCCAGAGAGGTGTCCAAATAAAGAAACAACCGTTGCAGATTTTGTGGTTTTCTCAGATCCCCTTTATGTAGATCGTGCAAAATTAATGTAGAGCTAACCATGCCATATTGTCCCAAATACATTTCCGCACATATCTCAATAGCGATCATTATCTGATGGAGCACCTGAGTATGTTGGTGTCAGGAGCCTTCAAATAGCTGATTGAGCTTCAAACTGGAATAAAATTTCGTGATTTTTTTAAGCAGGGAAGGTTATATGACACGCAATGTAAAATTTGTTACAACGTATTTCAAGCATTTTGTACTACCTACACAATTGATTAATCATCCATATGTGTGATAAATTTAAGCCAATGTCTTGGTAAATATTTAAAATACATTTTTGCGGTTACCTTTGTTTATTTGTAGAAGAAGAAAGCTTCGCCGGTGGGTACTCTTAGGTGAACAAAATAAGATATTTTTTCCACTCTTACATAAGACGTAAACTCGAAATAGCTTAGACTTTATAAAAATGAAGCAGAACGATTTATTTGTAAGAAATATTTTGGGAGCGTTTAGCTAATTAAGCTGAACAAAATAATAATGTGACATGTGACTTTTCGACTGACAAACATTGGTGTTCCATCCCTAATAGGTATCCCATGGCAACATCACTTGTGGGTATTTTGCTTCTGAATACGAATTAAACGTCACGCACAAGTGAGTGTGATGTGAATGGTGATGTGAGCTCACGATCGAATTAACCCTTTCATGGGTACACGAACTTCTTGCCAATGCCAATATGGTAAATTAGCTGATGCCCGCGACTTCGTCTATCTGTACAAGATTCATGTAATTCCATTCAGCCATTATTGTCTAATTGAGTACTAACAGTCATCTAAACTACTTGAAAAACATTGACATTTATGCAATATTATATAGAAATTGACAGAATATTGTTTATCCCATGTTCACCAAGAATTACATAAGAGACTTAAATAATAACATAGTACACTACAATTGGCGGCCTTATTATAGTAGTATTATCAATGCTTAATATTTATAATATTTTCGCCTTTACCGATAGTATGGGGTTAATATCCCCAAATAATAACTTGCATAAGCTGAAAATGCAAAATTAGATAAATCGACTTCAAAAAAAAACTAACGAAGAAGGAGGAATAGTGAAAGTCAGTAAAATTTTTCGATTGAATTTGCATAAATCCTAGAGTTTGCGAGCGGTGCTGAGAGCGAAAATTAAAGCACTGTAACTACCTGTTAATTTACAAATATTTTTGAAAAAAAGATCATATTTTAATCAAAACTGTTGTTATACGGATTTTACTCGTTTATTACATTTTTCCGACGTTTTGGCACTTTTCCAGGTGCCGTGGTCTCGGATGACTGAGGTGACAGGCTCTTTTTGAAAGCATTTACTACCCTCGGCAAAAAATATTTTAGTAATTATTTTGCCGTTGTCCGCGAAAGGGTTATTTGACAGATGTAATAAAGTCGAGATTCGAACTCCCTTTGTTTTAAACGTAACTTCATAGAAATAAGGGTCTATATCCCACCTGCACAACTAGTTCACTTCACCGCCGTAGCGCTGGGGTAGCTTATATTACTGAATACGAATTCGATCGAACTCACTAGCGAACGGGGCTAGTGAATAGCACTGCAGGTATCAAGTTGATGAAACCAATACAACAGTTTTTTATTGTGTCAGGAATTGTTTTTGTTGATTTGTTTAATGTGGAGCTCTTCGTGTTTTTACAAGTAAGTACAATAATAATGGGAACTTGCCGTTCTTCGGTGAGTAGGACGTTCTTGGTCTGGGACTTGATGGGTCGATGACATTAAGAAGGGGCTGGAAGATAAGATAAGAATAGTCTTATTATAAAATGATTTACTAATTTAAATAAATAGTTATAACAATAAAAAAAAATTCAAAGTGTCAACATGTTAAAATAAAATTCATTTACAAAATGCTTCGTCAGAACTAAAACTAGAAAATTAAAACAAAACATTGAAATAAGAAAACACATGAACAAAAAATTATTTGTTAATAGAATATTCTTTATTTTCCACTCGAGTACATGGTATAAGACATGTAAAAATACAGATAATGGAGAATGATGAAGGATATTATGAGAGGACCGGAGAGGTTTGTGTGACGGTGAATAGGCCTATACTTAACAGTGGATGTATATAGGCCTGATCATCATCATCAAGGGCCTTTGCATCTATTACACATGATTTATGCAGCAATCCTGGATTGTAGACATTTTTTCTGGTGGCTGTAAAGCCCTATGCGAGAGTGTATGCCACGTCCGCACATCTGGCATGTGTAGGGGGCGGAAGATCCAGGTTGGTCAAGATTTAGGGCACGAGCATGTCTCTTTGCTCGCTTATCGGCAAGTTGCTCAAACCATGCCTCATCATGCGAGGTGCATCCTTCGGAGATAAGCTTTCTCCACTCGTCACGGTCCTCCGCGAGCTTCTCCCATTGACTGCTGGAGATGCCAAATGCAGTCATATCGCGATTAAAGATTGTATTAGGCCTGATATACAACTAGTTATCTAGCCATGTATATAGTATATAGGCCTGATGTACAACTTGACGGCCTCGGTGGCGCAGCGGTCTGGCAAGTTGACTGTAACACGCGAAGGTCTCGGGCTCGATCCCCAGCCGGGTCAAACTAGGAAACGAACTTTTCTAGTTTGTCTCGGGTCTTGGATGTTATCTATGTATTTATTGTATTAAAACTATCGTCGAGTTAGCACCTATAACACAAGTCATTTAGTTGTACTTAGTATATAGGGCTAACGAGATCTGTGTAATATGTCCATGAATATTTATTTATTATTATTAGTTAGAAAGAGCTCGACTAGCTGATATTGTGGGTATAAAAAGTAATTTCCGTCGGAATCGAACTTCCGTACAAATGTTTCTGAATGTCGAGTTACATTATGTAGATTCTTTTATTAAGAACAAATAGGTGGAATAACAGGTGCCAGTGCAAACATTAGTTGTGGAACGAAATATTCGATATTTCACTCCAAAAACCATTCGGAATATTGAAATGGAAAATTGAATTGGTATTGGAAATCGTTTTACTAATGAAAGTTACATGAACTCGCATACCAGCGTTTGACTCGCTATTCGAGTACTGTCCTTGAATACCCGGCCGACCGCACACTTATCATTTCAAATATAAATAACATGACATAAAATTTTTATATTCTTTTTGTTGTACTAACCCAAGCTGAGGACAAAAAAACCTACTTAGAGGCTAAAATAATACAGAGAATATTGTAAAGAGGTTAGAAATTTCGCTGATGCCGACACTTGCCCATAGTTCAGTTGGGAGAGCGCTGGTACGGTTAGCCAGAGGTCGAAGGTTGGAGTCCCGGCATGGGCGGCATTTTTAGCCTCTAAATAGGTTTTCAAAATAACATAACATTTACATACAGGCACATACATTTCTTCTGGCGCCACACTAAGATACCCTGTGTCGTAGGAAACTGTAAGCATCCAAGACCTGGGGTTTTTTTGTACCCAGTCGGGGTTCGAACCCGAGACCTCGTGCAGAAGTAGCCAGATGCGCTACCGCTGCGCCACAGAGGCCGTCGAAATGAAACTGGCTCTCAAGCTACTTTGGTTCCTATGCCACAGGCAACAAGAGCTTAAGATCGGCAAAACCCGATTAAAATGACGAAATCACTCACTCACTGATGGTAGAGAACAGCTCATAACCTCTCGTCGGAAGTGGCATGAGAGCAATTATGTCCATTTGAGTTGTAAGTGTTTTTCTGAATTCAAAAATTTTTTTTGCATGTGTGCGCCTAGCTTTAATGTAGTGTTAGTTCGACTGTTGACAAAGTTCAATTGGAATCCGCTGAAGCAATTAATTTCACATGCAGTGTCCGCAATGTCTGACTCAACTCGATTGGCATAAAGCTTTATGTTAAATTACCCATTTTTTTTTCGTAAAGCCTATACTCGCTCCAGTTCAGGGCTCAGGCCTTCTCTCAGAAATAGAGTATGCGCTTAATTTCCACCGCAGGTTGGAAATTTCAAGCGCTGAGGTATTTGAACACCTCAGACAATCAGGTCAATTCCTCACGTAAATTAAGATTCTTCTGAATATAGACTCTAATAACTTGTACTACAGTACAGGTTGGAGCGAGAAAATGCATGTTAATGATTTCGCATGATGTGTCAGATTAAAGTTAGATTAAATTCAGTATTATATTACATTAGAACTCTTTATTATAATAATAATATTGACCTTTTTGCATCTACTTAATGAGATGATTTATTCAGCGTCCAGCGGTATCTTCACTCACACTAGATGGGTGACGGGACCACTCCGACGCTGTAGTGCCTGAGACATGGTTTTATAGATGGTGTAGGCATGCCCAACACCTTTACCATCCTGACAGCTTAGTCTGCCTAGCCCACAGGAAAGACTAGTCAATACGTGCGGAGCCAACCAAGCCGCGGGTTTCCTCACGATGTTTTCCTTCACCGTTAGCGTGTGGTATTGCGACTACAAATTCGCAAATGTACGTAACTTTGAAATTAAACAAAGTCATTGGTACATGCCCGCACTCGGGATCGAACCTGGGGCTCTCGTTTGCCAGTCCATGGTTCTACCCACTGAGCTACCACCGCTATCTACCACACCACCACACCAGACATCTAAATACATAAAAAGGCTCACGTATCTAAGTATTGCCGTATACAATTGGCGGTCTTATCGCTAAAAGCGATCTCTTTCAGACAACCTTGGGATGGATAGAACTGAAAAATGAAGACGGTAGGTAGGTAGGTGTACGTGAAGTATATTGGAAGAATATGTACATAAACTTACAAGTAATATTCATATATATTTAATAAAATACATAAACTAAGCCTATTTTATATATAATATTATTATTTATATATCATTATAATTATAATATACTAATACATACATTTTACATGTAAACAAACAACAAAGAAAACTTACTATTAATATATAGATAATCATTACAGCATTACACGTCTTCATCGAGATAGTGAGACTTTACCAGTCCGTTGAATACTATTATTATTAACAGGGATTTAGTAATAATAATAACATTCACACAGCACAATCGTTTAATGATAAAGAAGATTTGTCTTCAAAACTCCAATAATTGCAGTTTAAGTTAAAATTCAATGCCACAGCATCCTATCCTAGTTTGGGACCAGGACAAGAGATTGAGTTGTGTTCCGTTGTCAACCCTTGTATGTCCCCACTGCTGGGGCACGGGTCTCTTCCTACATGGCAGGAAGGTTAGGCCATACTCCACCACGGGGGCCAAGTCCGGGTTGGTCGAGGATTGTAAGACAGTGGCGGGCCTTACTGTAAGAAGTTATCCAGCCGCCCATAAGGCCTCTGACATGGCTTAACGATTGCCATTATAATATAATGACATATTATGACAGCCGGCACCAACGGCTTAACGTGCCTTGCGAAGCACGGAAGCGCTCGGAAAACCACTGGCACTGGCGGTAATCACGGGACGCTCACCCGCGCACTGTGTTGTGTACAAGTTAAATTATTATTAGGTACATACTCGTAAGAGTGGAACGGACCGCGAAGGAGCTGTTCACAAGTGCACAACCAACCAACTGCAACCTGCAGTGATAGAGAGGCACATGTGAAAAAAACTGTCAAATAAATAACTAAATGTCAGCAGATTTATTATACCAATCCGTAAATCGTTGATAAAACGGAAATGGATTACAGAAAAATTGTAGTTACAGTCGTTCTACAAGCGTAAAAATGAGATTTACGTTCATAGAAAATTGTATTCAACTCAATTACGTAACGGGCGACTTCCAATCAAATGTTTCTTCTTCCCTTCTTCTTCTTCAGGCTATATTATGTAGTCCACTGCTGGACATAGCCCTCCCCTAATGAGTGCCATAGCGCCCTGTCTTCAACTTGCCGCATCCAGCATCTGCTGGCAGTTTTTCCAGATCGTCATCCCACCTGGTCGGAGTTTACGAATAAAATATTTACTACACATGAAATACTAATCTATTCACTTACTACTTTCATGATCTTGATTTCGTTTTTTTATGTTTTCCGATTACTAGAAGACGCGTGAATCGATTTGGATTTTTTTAAATATAAAATCACGATAGACTGCAAAGGACAAAACACAAAAAACAGAAAAATAAATGAAACTTGTATTGTAGAAATATATTTTGGAGTCGGTGCCCAAATTGAACGTGCTGGCAATTGTAACTTGGAACCGGTTCCAACCTACTTTTACAATTTCTACTCCGAATATAGAGTTCATATTCGTTTAATATTTCTCTGTTTTAGTGCTGTAGTGTTATGAAGTCGGTTTTTATTTTTCATTTCAATACAATATACAGGGCGTCCCAAAATTATGGGCCATCAAGGAAAGTAACTTAAATATCGTAGATAGAGTATTTTGCTGAAAGAAGACTTTATGTTATTTTTAAAAGTTAGTAATTCCGCATTCAAAGATTTTCTAAAAATTACTTGCCTTGTCTGTTAATCGAACCGACTAAAATAAAAAAAAAAACACCCGTACTTTTATGACGCCAATCGAAATACTGGCCAAAAACTAATAACTCTTCTTAAGTATTTTAAAAGAAAGGAACAGCGTGAAATTAATAATTTTAATCAAATTAAAAATATACATGAAACTATACTATTTTTATTTTTAATGCACTAACCCGTGCTAAGGACAAATTTAAAAACCTATTTAGAGGCTAAAAATTTCACCCATGCCGGGATTCGAACCCGCAACCTCTGGCTATCCGTGCCAGCGCTCTTCCAATTGAGCCAGAGGTTACGGGTTCGAATTCCGGCATGGGTGAAATTTTTAGCCTCTAAATAGGTTTTTAAATACATGAAACTGCCGTAGTCAAGTTTCCCTTCATGGCCCATAACTATGGGACGCACTGTAAAGTATAAGTTGATATAGTTTCAAACATCAATGTAAAACTTTGGCACTGCAGTTCCAGTGTTGCAAGCAAGTTTCTGCACTTGGTACTGTAATCTAAGTTCGCATGACGAACGTGTTCAAAGTTCTATGACAACATTGCAGAGCGAGCGTATTGTAAAGGTAGCTACTTACCTGTCACTTTCTGCAATTTTTCGTAGATTCTAAACTGTAAATAATAAAGAGATAAGCGCTTTGTAAGAGATAAGCTCGCCTTGTCTGTCTGTCTATAGCAAAATCTCCACATGAGGTATTTTTATTATTTATAAGAACAAAAACATCTCGCCTTTTTACATGTACTTTCTTAAATTTTATTTCCCGTTCTATGTTTTTCGTGTGCATCAAAGTATAATACATAAAGTGCATAAATTGCACTTTAGTACCTTGTCAAAATCAAAATAGTCAATTTCTCATACAACAGGCTAGTAAAGATTCATGTGAGAAGGTTCTAACGTGTTTACATGTTAGTGCACGCGACTGTACTTTCAGCGGTTTGAAAAAGCAATTTGCATAAAGTTCACCTGTACAATATCTTTTGTGCAATAATAAAACAATAACAAAAAGTTTATTGTAGAAAAGCTATGAATAAAAGTCGATTAAATTAATGATGGATGATTACACGCTCATTGATAGCTTAGTGGATATGAACTAAAGTGATTTTAGTGATACATTGTTAATGTGGTGTCAAATGCATTGGTGTCAACGCTGACAAAGATGATGATGTACCTAATATGCTCGTACAGTCTGTTAGCTTTTAGAATATACCTCGGGCTCTAGAGTATTCTTCGGTTTTCGCCGAAAGCACACGAGTGTAATACTACTTCCTGCTCTGTATAAAACATTTCTTCACTATTTTGAAAGGTTATGAAAATTTAAGTGTCACATTAGTTCCAATATTTCTATTATACGAATAGGTATATCCGATTCTATTCGATAGTAGCCGAGGTATATCTGTAGTTAAATTCAACTTCAAAAAAAATTACGTCAACTAGGTACAGTTTACGGCCAATTTCACAGTTGAAACTAAACGAAGTTCATGAACTTGCTAATAAATAAGATAATTAGAGAGATTACTGCCTACATTTTTTAAGAATTCTGCGGTAAGACGTGTATTGCGTTCATTTCTGATGGTGAATGTTTTTCGTAGAATTATATCGAAAAAACCTTAAAGATTTTAGAATGCAAAAATAGCAGTTATTTCTATGTATGGCAATTTTCCCAACAAACATACAGATAATTTAATAGAAAAAAATATCGTTTCACAGTATTTGAATTTAAAAAAAAATATTGACCGTTGGTCAGTCAACTAGTGACATATAAAAAGGCGGAAAGTTAGCAAAGCTATCAAACTGCGTTACTTGTTATGCTTTTGTAGGTACGACTGAGAGTTCCAAAGTTAATAAATTTCTAAAGGGAATTACTGAGATAAAGTAAAATAAATTGCTCTATTTCAATCTCTAGGGGACGTCTACCCACTGACCTTTTGCAATGCTGGTATTATCTCTTGGTCCCAGACAGCAGAGGTATAATCTTTAGATAGATTACGTGCCTTACATTTTGTAAATGTAGAATTGATTAATGAAATGTATTTGTGTACCTTTTTAACCAATAAAAAAAAGATGTGCAATAATTGGAGTTACTCAATTACATGTTCCCAATGATACTTTAGTTGCGAAAACTTCTTGCCAAGTGACAAGTTGCAGAGTGCTTAGTACGAGTTTTTTAACTACTCGATCCCGTTAACGTAAACTCATATTTCTATGGCATCGAGGAAGCGCCACCTAGCGACAAGTATGGAAATTAAAATTGCTGAGTGCGAGTTGTAATGGTTTACGTTGAGAAGTGAACACGTTTACCAGCCAAAACACGAATAAACGCGAGTGCGAGTTGTACTGTGACAGCGTTTTGCCAGTTCGAACGGTTAACTTACTCATACTCACTACTCAATGCTCGATTAACGCGGTAGTAAAGTTATTCGATTGGATTTGTCAAACTCGCACTAAGCACTCAGTAATAAGAAACGTAAGGCTACGCGCGCACGGGTTACTTTTGTCACCGTGACTGTTTCGTCACTCTTATCAAGACTGTGGATATGTATGGAGATGCGCGTATGTTACGACGTGACAACTGGGTGACATTTCGCGCATCTCCATACATATCTACGGAGTGACGAAACAGTCACGGTGACAAAAGTAACCCGGGCGTTCTTAGCCTAACAAACTTTCTTTTAAACAGTGAGGAACATTAGTATTTCAAGCTCCATGGATCTTGTCATCCATTTATACATAGTTAAACCTGAGATTTCCGCACTTAGCATCATGATTGGGCCATTGTACGTAGTGGAGCTGTGAGTTTACTCCAGTCAGCCTATTTGTTTCCAGAAGCCCTGCAGTGCTCCGATGTCACTGCGGGTCTCCTGAAGGGATCCCAGCTACCCAATAGTGGCGGTCCATTGCTTTTCACATTCATGGGCACGTGGGCGGGTGTTTACTCTTCTTTGAGGTATCCCATCTGCTGTGTGGTGTCGGCCTAGAGAATAGCATCAACCCAATTCTTCCCGCGGGTGTCGTAAAAGGCGACTAATAAGGGACACAAACCTGGGGTAGGGCAGCAGCGCCCCCTGCAGTACAATTCCATCGAACTGCGATCCCCAACCCGCATGCCCAGCGTGGGGATTGTGGGCATTACCCCCTATGATAGCATAACCTGGCGCTCTTTAGGGAAGGGCTATGTCCAGCAGTGGACTAGTATAGCCTGACGACGACGACGAGGCATCCCCGGCAGAGCGCGCTGTCGGTTAGTCCCATATTTTATAGATGCCTGCTCAGTGAGCAGTGGCCTGTTAGGATTGCCACAGCTTGCGCAGATTATCCCTTTTCAGACGCAGGTGGCTACGTGAAAAACTTTTCGAGATTGTTGGTAAAGCCTCCCTGGCCTGTCTACATTTGGTATCTGTTTGTTACATATAAAAATATTCTTAGGAGTTTAATGAAGAACTTCATTTGTCTTCTTCACTTGACCCATCTTATCACATGAGCAATTGCAGTTATAAATCCCAATTTTTAAGCTACAATTAATTTGTCTATGCTTATAAATATATTATTATTTTCAAGTTCAATCCCAGCTCGGACCGTCCAAGAAATATCTTGGTGACCCTCACCACCCCGAGACTGCGAGACACGGTGTTGTCGGCTACTCACCGCTTCAATAAGGCAAACAAGGAAGCAAAGCTTAAAAACAGTAAGAAACGCTGGTTTAAACAATTATTGAAAAACCTTTACTAGTCCATCGCAAACACTTCCCAATGCTGCGAGATTTTGTTTAAGTTATTTTCGGGTAGGGTAAGGGTCTGTTTCACAATCTGCAGATAAAGTTTCGGATATGCTATCCGCTACCAGGGCTGCCGTTTGTTCTAAATTTGAAGCCATAAACAAACACACACAATATAGAAAAAAATATTTAAATTTAGAATAAACGGCAGCCCTGGTTGCGGATAGCTTATCTGGAACTTGCCTGTAAACTAGCCTAACTTTACATGTATACTGATGTCTGTGACTCAATAAATATCTTTATCTTTATTTGAACATTGTGAAACAGGGCCTAAGACCTATCCTATCCTATATCGAGAGGTAGTTACTGCTACAAACTATTCCAATCAATTTAGTATTCCATTAAAAATCATATCTGTCCATCCATATGAGAGCGGGCTGATATTTTTACCAATTTCTGCTGTGATTAGGGCCCATGATTTTAATATGTGCCATTGCCAGCTAACTCTGCAGAGAAGCAAACGCACGCATCAGCTACACCTTCATTGTACTGTGATATATGTGGAGAGGATGAAGGAAGAAATATTGATAAAACAAATATATATGGCGAATGTGGGTGGAAGGGCCGGTAAGGGACGTCCCACATACTTCGACCAGATAAGGAATGTATTAGCAAATGGAAGATAAAAAGTAACCGGAACTGACGTGAGTGCATGTAACGACTAATGAATGTTGATGAAGCGAAGGTAATCTGTCAGGATCGTGGCAAGTGGCAGTCCTTGGTGCCTGTCTATCCCATTGGAATGCAGGTGTGAGGTTAATATTATGGTATGGGTTATAAACTTACAAGTTATTGAATATGAGATTTTCTATTTTATTAATTGTTGTAAGTGAAGCTCAGAATATCTGGTTGACACGTTCCCTGATTGATACTACCCATAAGTTCAACACACTTTATGTTTTAAGTTTAGGTAATGTGTACTTTCCCTGTAATTATATTCCCCATAAAACT
Source organism: Yponomeuta sedellus (assembly GCA_934045075.1). NCBI lineage: Eukaryota > Metazoa > Arthropoda > Insecta > Lepidoptera > Yponomeutidae > Yponomeuta > Yponomeuta sedellus. Next base: position 18,078,964 of record OW203726.1, read on the forward strand.
TACTGATTTTTCATTTATGCTACCCTCGATGTAGTAAAGTTATTAAATTGTTTAAAGTAAGATTAGGAAACGATTTACTGAGATTATTACACCATAGACTTTCTTTAAAATTTGATGAAGAACGATGAACGAGGTAGCCGCCTGCCTTAGACGTTATAGTGCAGCAGCTAGCGACCTGCTGCCCGAGCCGCGCCGGGAGCCGTCGTCGTCGTCGCACAGTGGGCTGAAAATCGCTCCCCATAGACTTAGAGATCGAATATTGAATTGTTAATTTTTTTTCACAGGAATCTACTTAGGAAGGCTAATCTTTCAACATATTTGAAGTGCAGTAAGTTTACCTTTGTGCAAGTACTTTTTTTTCCACTTAGTTAAAAAAAATGTATGGAAGTTACTATAAAATTGGCCATAACTTGATTATCAAACATTTGCCCGTTATTTCCCTCAGCACGATTATTGCTTGCGTTCTTTTGGATTTTTCTACATACTGCACTGTGGGCGCACTCGTGCGACTTTGGTCGAAAAAAAAATGCATTTAAAATATTTTTAAATGCATTAAAATAGCTTCATATAAAATAGGGATCGACTTAGGAGTCTATGGGGAGCGATTTTCAGCCCACTGTGCGTCGTCACGCCGGCATAGGCATTGGGCGTTTTTCGACTCATCGGCCCGGACCGGCACGGCGCACCGGCATGGCCGTTGCACAGGCATCAGGCACCGGTGCCGGGTTTCGTTTTTCCACTGTGCCGGTGTCGATGCCGGCTTACGCCCGGTGAGTGGTACAGTGCTGACACGGACTTCAACACGACGACACGTAAAGTAAAACGCGTAGATATAACAATGGTATCGTCCAAGGCGTCGACTATATTTGTTATATCTTTTACACCTACGACGCCGATACGAAATACGAGTCTCACCCTCCGCTCCGCTCTCCTACCCGCCCCGCGCATTCACACACGCACATTGCTACAATTCATATACAGTACACATGCAGTTTTGCCGGGCCGGCACCGAGTGGGAAGCTTGCTACCCCGGTGACGGCACCGGCGGGACTCTACGCCGGGCCGGCGCCCGGTAAGTGAAAAAGCGAGCCAAACGGCCATGCCGGTGCGCCGTGCCGGTCCGGGCCGATGAGTCGAAAAACGCCCAATGCCTATGCCGGCGTGACGACGCACAGTGGGCTGAAAATCGCTCCCCATAGACTCCTAAGTCGATCCCTATTTTATATGAAGCTATTTTAATGCATTTAAAAATATTTTAAATGCATTTTTTTTTCGACCAAAGTCGCACGAGTGCGCCCACAGTGCAGTATGTAGAAAAATCCAAAAGAACGCAAGCAATAATCGTGCTGAGGGAAATAACGGGCAAATGTTTGATAATCAAGTTATGGCCAATTTTATAGTAACTTCCATACATTTTTTTTAACTAAGTGGAAAAAAAAGTACTTGCACAAAGGTAAACTTACTGCACTTCAAATATGTTGAAAGATTAGCCTTCCTAAGTAGATTCCTGTGAAAAAAAATTAACAATTCAATATTCGATCTCTAAGTCTATGGGGAGCGATTTTCAGCCCACTGTGCGACGACGACGACGGCTCCCGGCGCGGCTCGGGCAGCAGGTCGCTAGCTGCTGCACTATAACGTCTAAGGCAGGCGGCTACCTCGTTCATCGTTCTTCATCAAATTTTAAAGAAAGTCTATGGTGTAATAATCTCAGTAAATCGTTTCCTAATCTTACTTTAAACAATTTAATAACTTTACTACATCGAGGGTAGCATAAATGAAAAATCAGTAAGTTTTATGGGGAATATAATTACAGGGAAAGTACACATTACCTAAACTTAAAACATAAAGTGTGTTGAACTTATGGGTAGTATCAATCAGGGAACGTGTCAACCAGATATTCTGAGCTTCACTTACAACAATTAATAAAATAGAAAATCTCATATTCAATAACTTGTAAGTTTATAACCCATACCATAATATTAACCTCACACCTGCATTCCAATGGGATAGACAGGCACCAAGGACTGCCACTTGCCACGATCCTGACAGATTACCTTCGCTTCATCAACATTCATTAGTCGTTACATGCACTCACGTCAGTTCCGGTTACTTTTTATCTTCCATTTGCTAATACATTCCTTATCTGGTCGAAGTATGTGGGACGTCCCTTACCGGCCCTTCCACCCACATTCGCCATATATATTTGTTACGGCAGCCCTGGTAGCGGATAGCATATCCGAAACTTTATCTGCAGATTGTGAAACAGACCCTTACCCTACCCGAAAATAACTTAAACAAAATCTCGCAGCATTGGGAAGTGTTTGCGATGGACTAGTAAAGGTTTTTCAATAATTGTTTAAACCAGCGTTTCTTACTCTTTTTTGTACAAGCATCTCTTATGGTTTATGCCACCAAGCACAATTTTAAGGACCTCCTTAATAATAGAAGCAGCAATATATTTTGAAACATTTATTGTAGTACAATCAAAAAATATACTTTTTTCATAATAAAATAGGTAAATGTGAAGGTTCGTGCTTTTGGAGTAGACGGCGGCGTGTGTCGCGATTACGAAACTTTTGGTGGCATTTATTTATGATTGTTAAATGGTCTATTGATAAGACTTCGGTAGAAGTTCGACCATTTCGTTGCGAAGTCGCCCATAATAATACTGAGGAGAGTGCGAACATGCAAAGTTGATGTGCTGTCGACTGCACTGTGAAGGTAGGTCGGTGTGTGTGGTACCCAAATGAACTAAGGTACCTTTGAGGGAGTTGTCTAAGTATTGGCTTGATAAGATCACAATCAGCGACCACAGGGCAGGTCTATACACGGAGGATGACGAAGTCTGGGTTACTGTTGCATGTTGAAAGCACTGGTATCATTCACTAGAAGTTGTTGGTGGGTAAAGGTGGGTTACATTTCTTGCTGCTTGCTTTACAATTCTGTTTTATAGACCCAATGCACTAATTCCGCAATATACTTTTTCCACAGATTTGAAATGTGTGATTTTTTCATATAGGTATTGTATTTTCTGAATTATCTCTCAAACAAACAATGTTTTTCCTATATTTATCCCATCCGTGGGTTGTCAATTTTATGGCAGACTAAAATAGATAGATGCGTTCCCTAGGGACTTACAAGAACACAGAACAATTAAACCATACAAGAACCAAACGTAGGTACTCTGTGTCTAGAACTGAACTGTCAATTCTCTGAGTGCTTAGTGCGAGTTTGACAAATCCAATCGAATAACTTTACTACCGCGTTAATCGAGCATTGAGTAGTGAGTATGAGTAAGTTAACCGTTTGAACTGGCAAAACGCTGTCACAGTACAACTCGCACTCGCGTTTATTCGTGTTTTGGCTGGTAAACGTATTCCCTTCTCAACGTAAACCATTACAACTCGCACTCAGCAATTTTAATTTCCATACTTGACGCTAGGTGGCGCTTCCTCAATGCCATAGAAATATGAGTTTACGTTAACGCGATCGAGTAGTTAAAAAACTCGCACTAAGCACTCTGCTCGCTACTGGCTACTAGAGTACACTGCTAAAATGTTTTACGTTTTGCTAGTCACCGCCAGATGTCAATAGTAAACTCGTGAAAACTATTAACAATGCCATCTAGCGGTTTTAGACAAAGCGCTCTACACGTATTTTTCGGCTTTGCGCGCATTTTCAGTGGCGGCCTCTGGGCCCGGCGCGGTTTTTTGGGATCCGATTTGCTTGTATGGGAATGGGTTTCTATCCTTACTTCAAATTCAATGGTAATATTTATATTATAATAATTCTTTTATTAAACGTTAATTCAGACCGGCAGATAGCAAACTCAGGTGCCATCGTGCCACGTTCGCAGAGCAATAAATTAAACGTGATAACATCGCAGCTCTGCTCAGCGAAGCATATTATGTCGTAAAATTATAGCCCTTGAGGATCGAAACACGTGTGTCCTAACTAGTTGTGGCCTAACTAGGCTCAGTAACACTCAAAACTAACAGCCTAAGCGTGATCTACCTCAGGGAGCATATAATCTAAGTTTGAACGACCTAAAGCAACACGTAGTCTAAATTTAAACTTCCTAAACGAGCCTGCAGTCTAAGTTCAAACTACCTAAGGAAACGTATAGTCAAAATTTGAATTACCTGAGGCACTATGTAGTCTAAATTTAAACTTCCTAAGCGAGCCTGCAGTCTAAGTTCAAACTACCTAAGGAAGTATGCAGTCTAAGTGTGAAGTACCTAAGGCATTATGTAGTCTAAATTTAAACTTCCTAAGCGAGCCTGCAGTCTAAGTTGAAATTACCTTAGGCAGCATGTAGCCTAATTTAAACTATCTATGCATGCCTGAAGTTTGAAATATGTCACGGAGCACAAAACCTCAATTACTCTAAACTGATTCAAATAAACAATTCTTACACTTTACTGCTGGAAATTCTACTGCTGGAAATCTAGAGGCCTCATTGGTTTCACGCTATTTTTACGGTTGGCTACTACTGTGAGAATGTATCCCTGATGCTCTGCGGACTGATCGTTTCCACTATAAAGATTTCCATAACTCTTTAATAGAGTTCCATCGACAAAAAAATATTAGCTGTTTAAAAAATATTAGTTGCTTTTTCGCTATTTGGTATTCGCCATGTTAACGTTACTTCAAACTTTACGAAGAGAAAAATAAATTAAAGAATCGATTGTTAGGCAGTACGAAGTTCGCTGGGTCAGCTAGTGAGTAATCATTTTCAAGTTGATAACTCTGCTAATGTGCCGTTTTCAGCACAAATTTACAGAGCAATACATAGATGGCGCTTTCAGGCGTGGCCATAGAAAAAACGGAATGCGGCTGTCAAAATTAATCTGTTGTAATCAAAAGATAGACGTGTTTCTGTTCTTGTATCTATGAGTAAACATTTTGTATTTACAATGAATAAAAATAATTGAAACAAGTATACAATATACGATATGTATACTCAATTCAATTATACTAGTAAAAAATATACGCATCTTAGTAGCTAAAATAGGTCACTCGATTCTACCGGATTAAGATCGCGAAATCGCAGCTTGAACCGCACTTGAAACGTGCGTGCTGGCCAAGTGCGTGTCGGGCTATGGGCAGTATAGGGTACCGTAAAAGGAGGGTTTTTTTTTACTGATTTACGGAACTAACAATTTTATCAATGGAATTTGTACGATGTTGCTTCTTTCCTTTTATAACTTTGTTTAAAAAATCCTTTTATATGTTGGTCGCTTATTTATTCGTAACTTATAAACATAGCCTTGACAGTTTCTTTTTAAGTTCATTTACTTATGGGGATTTACAATTTGCCATTGAACTAGGTAAGGAAGGGACGCCCTAATATGATAAAAATAATTGGTCTTAAAGGCTTGAGACTTTACACACGGAAACCTAAATAAAAGCCATAATATTTTTAAACGACTTTATTTTACCGTTTTGTCGGCGTAAGAAATAAGTGTATATATGCTATTTTTATCTTCATAGGACTTGTCGTCTCTATGCTAAACCTGGACAGACACACGGACGGTCATGGCAAAACTGTAAAGTCAAAAAACTTAAAAATATTATTATTCACTATAGAAACAAAATGTTTACTTATAGACGTCAAAATTGTTAGTTTCACAATTATGTATATTATAAGGAGAAGAAGCTTACAAAGAAACTCCAACAAAGGGCCCCTTGTTGACTACGGAACCCTAAACATGATGCTAAAGGGGTAAACGGGCCATATTTTCATATGGCCGTCACCGGCAACTATAGCTGTCCCTTTCATACTCACATGTTAGAGAAAGACACCAATAGTTGTCAGCCACGTATTGCAGTAAAAAGCTGGCCCGTTCAGAAGCCCCTTAAAAACGACTAGAGAACCCTCGAACCGTCATTTGCATCCGCGGATCAGAAAATACCTGTTTATAGGCGAGGCATGCAAAAGGAGATAGCGCTCCGGCTAAATTACTATTTTATTGCCAGGAAAGGTGAATTCTCCGGTGAAAATTGAGTTTTATTGCCACAATGGTCCATTTAAGAAGCCGTAAAAATGAACCGGAACGAAAGCAGGCCCAAATATGGGCATTAGCCTATACGAATGACAACATAACCTAGCCTCACGCCTGTATTCCAGAGGGGTAAGTAGATAAGGCCAGTTTTGCATTGAGTATTTTAATAAGCAAATACATATATACATAACCTCACGCCTGTATCCCAGAGGGGTAGGCAGAGACCAGGGACTGCCACCTGCTACGATCCTGACAGATCACCTTCGCTTCATCAACGTTGATAAGTCGTTGCATGCACGCACACCGGTTCCGGGTACTTTTTGTCTTCCCCTTTGATAATACATCCCCTATTTGGTCGATGTATGTTGATGTCGATGGGACGTCCCTTACCAGCCATTCTACTCAGATTCGCAGCATATATTTGTTTCATCAATCTTTCTTCCTTCATCCTCTCCATATGTCCAAACCAACGCAATATTCCTTTCTCAATTCTAGTCACTACATCCTCTCAGTCCTCTTCAGTCCACAACGTTCTCTAATCAGACTATTGCGTATCCTGTCATTCAAAGTCATACAACATATACTTCTCAAGGAGCTCATTTCTACCGCATTAATTCTACTTTCTTGCTTCTTTTGCCACAACCAAGTTTCGCTACCATACATATGTGTTAGGACCAGCAAGCCTTTATGAATAGCCAATCTAGCTCTTTTGGAGATGTTTCGGCTGCACTGCACTAAGTACCTACTTAGCAACCTATTTAGAGGCAAAAAAAGCCACCCATGCCGGGATTCGAACCCGCGACCTCTGGCTATCCGTGCCAGCGCTCTTCTAACTGAGCTAATGGGCGACTCGCCGGCATCAGTGAGATTTCAAACCTCTTTACAATATTCTCTGTATTACGTACAGGCAACGACATCTAGCTGAAGTAATTTGCATCACTTGCAAATTATTATTTACTTAGCGCAACTCTCAAACTGGCCCTAAGGTTCCATAGTGTCCCTCAATAAGACCTGTAAGATTGTCGTTTCAGGTTTCTAAATTCTTTTCGAAAATTACTAAGGGCTGGTTTCTGAATTGAGAATTTCACTAAGTAAATACTTAATTAACTTTCTGTCCCGCTCTTTGCTGAGATATTCCTAGAGACAGCACAACAGTTAAGTATTTACTTCTCAATTCAGAAACTGGCCCACAGTGTCCCTGCTGTAAAATTGACTGGTGTCAAATGACAATACCAGTTCAATATTTTAAGTCGTGCCCCCTTTATAACTAGGTATACCATTTAAAAGGGTAGACTGTCTCTAAGTTATGTTACTATAAAATAAGCTCGTAATTGGTCTATGGGAAGTAAAATTATTTGTAACTTGTGGCAAAAAACAAATTTACTTTGTAGAATTTAATAAATTTTATATATTTTTTTGATGCACTAATCCGTGCTGAGGACAATTTAAAAACCTATTTAGAGGCTAAAAATTCAGTCCATGCCGGGACTCGAACCCGCGACCTCTGGCTAATCGTACCAGCGCTCTCCCAACTGAGCTAATGGGCAAGAGCCGGCATCAGCGAAATATCCCTTTACCCCTCGTATACCACTAGCCACTAGTCTTGCAAGCCTCCAGTAATCCGGACTTGGCCCCCTTGATAGAGTATGGCCTATACCTTCCTCAAGGAAGAGACCCGGGCCCTCGGTGGGGACATAATGGGTTGATGATGATACCCTTTATAACTTTATTCTAACCTTCATTTCAAGAGATGGGTAAAGACCTTACAATAACTAATACGGGTAAGTGATAAAACGATGATATTAATACCATTAGCAGGAGCAGGGATCCAAAAGAACGTTTCAGCTACCTTTAGAATTTTCGCCCATCCTAATTTCTAATTACGGGGACTGGTGACTGGAGCCCTACTTCCGATTCATATTATTCAGTTTTGAGTCCAAGTTTTTTGGTAGAGTTCTATTGATTTATTTCATTATAGTTATTATGCACACGAAACATTAAACAGGACATTACAAAAGAAATGCGGCTGCGGACCCGTATCGGCCGAAGTAACATAACAGAACATAACATTTACATACAGGCACATAAATTGCTTCTGGCCCCACACTAGGAGACCCTGTGTCGTGGTAACCAGAAACAGCGCCATCACAAACATGTAAACATCCAAGACCTGGGTTTTTTTTTGTTTCCAGCCGGGGTTCGAACACGGGACCTCTTGTATGGTAGGTGGCGTTACCGCTGCGCCACTGAGGTCGTCTTAATTCAATGAATCGGTATTCAGTTTGTGCGTTATTTTTATGACTAGTTATATCACCCTGTTGAACGTACATAACACGCTGAAACTATGTAGTTTAAGCCCTATTTATTATGAGCTAAGCTTGGTGCCGGCTATCATGTAAAGGCAGTCAGTAAGCCAAGTCAGAGGGATATGGGCGGCTTGATAACTTCTGACAATGAGACCCGCCACTGTCTTACAACCCTCCACCAACCCAGACTTGGCCTCCGTGGTGGAGTAGGTATGGCCTTACTTTCCTGCGATGCAGGAAGAGACCCGTGCCCCAGCAGTGGCGCCATACAAGGGGTTGATATCGATGTCAAACATAATATAACTTACACACAACACTTGTCGTGCTCCCAAACTAAGAATCGCTGCGCTATTTTAACCAGGTAAGGGCACCAGAATTATACCTTTCCGCTCCATTAGGAACTAGGGCTCCCGCGTTGGTAGTACGGGTCATCGCCCCCTACGCATCGGAAGTAGGCTTCGCCGTCCTCCATGCGACAGCGGGCGCGGGATGCGTATAATTAAATGAATTCTCACCTCTCGCGAATTAACAACGTTTGTGTCACCTGAATAATGGCGGAGTGTCTACGATAAATTAGGTAGTACTGGCGCAATTAAGGGCGCTATGAAGAATGTGCCCCAATTTCTCCGCGTCAGGCTCACGGCACGGGTACAAGCACATGTTTCGCAATGATAATGTAAAATCAACTCTGTGCCTTTGCGATAAGAAGTATCCAAAATGTGACCATCACACGCCATCGTCTGGCGTGGACTACAGACTCTAGGACTATAGGACTATACTCATACGATAGATTTGGCAGTTCGTTAGGTAGAAATACATATGTAGTATTTCTTAATGATTTGCGATACTCATACATACCTACCTAGTTATTATATTAAACGGGTCAAATCGCGATTATTTATTAAAAATATGTATTTCATATTCCCCATAACATGTTATAGAAATTAGAGACAATGATAACCTCCGGTTTAGCGTGCACCTACAATATATTGATCTTGTTGTATATTAACGAGTGTAATGGAGATAAGACCTGTTTAATATATAAAAAAATGAGCATCGCGAGTCAATAATAAATACTAATATAATTATCTATTGTTAATAGTTGTTAATCCTTATTTTTGTAGAAGCGATCGTGGCCTAGGCGAACCGACTGATGGGTTGGGTGACAGGTACGGGATGGGTGAGCGTTCCGTGACTACCGCTAGTGGCATTTTTCCCGCGCTTCCGTACTTCGCAAGGCAAGTTAAGCCGTTGGTGCCGGCTGTCATATAATGACAGTCGTCAAGCCATGTCAGAGGCCTTATGGGCGGCTTGATAGCTTCTGACAGTAAGGCCTTCCACTGTCTTACAATCCTCCACCAACCCGGACTTGGCCCCCGTGGTGGAGTATGGCCTAACCTTCCTGCGATGCAGAGAGAGACCCGTGCCCCAGCAGTGGGGACATACAAAGGGTTGATAACGATAACGAATCCTTATTTTCGTACACACTTTGGTCAACTGACTGCTGTACGTAGAAACTGGAGGTTAGTTGTCCGAATTAATGGAAACCGTTTTGATGAGCTTTTGGTAAGTGAAACCCGTTCGACATTATCTGTTTTCCCTGTGTTTGCTCCATACCTACTTAAAGTGCTTTATATTGATGAGTAAAACCAGATTTTTATGGGAATTTAGTTATACCACATATAAGGTTGTATTGTAAACGCCTTGTAGCGTGCTTTGTTTTAGTTTAAGTGTTTTTATTCAAAATAACGCAGAAGCTGTAACTTAATGAACGTTACTGGTAAAACTAGGTGTCCATTTCTAAATATAGATAATTTTGAAAAAAAAAAAAAACAGGAGACCTCCAAACTTAGGGCCTTATTTATAAAACACAATTCCTCTAAATTATTCCTAGAAGCGTTTTATTTAATCAGTGGTTACGTCTTTTCCTTGTTATATCTTCACCACAGACTATTTTAGTGAGCCTTATTTATATAAAATAACTCTGTAATAACTCTGTAATATTATATAAATAATCTTTAATTTTAAAGTAGTCTATTTAGCACAAAGTGTGTTGTAGGTACAGATTTTTTGAACGGCGTTTTCTCCTCTGGCAACCGTATTATATTTTCAGGGATCTTATCTTATTATAGTGTGCAGGGTCTTTAATGTTGTTATTCCAAAATGGCGCTTTAAGGACGTGTTACACAGCCAAACGGGTGCTATAAGGAGACGCTTACCACGAATTTTATAAGGCTATTTAACGCTCAATGTATCTCTTAATACCTAGCTCTAGAAAACATAATACGGTCCAATGTATTTTTGAAGAAGCCTATTTCATTAAAATAATCTTATGTATCATCCTACCTAAAGATAAAAACGTATTATAAAACGAGTTATGATTTTTATTCCATTGGTGTCGCTGGTTAGCGCCTATAAGGGTCCTAAGATCCCACACTAGCGCGGTTATAATGGCGGTTCCGGACCATACAATTCGTAGGCAAATGAATGTGTAAATATGGGGATCTTAAAAACCTATTTAGAGGCTAAAAGTTCCACCCATGCCGGGATTCGAACCCGCGAACTCTGGCTACCCGTGCCAGCGCTCTTTCCAACTGAGCTAATGGGCGACTCACCGGCATCAGTGAAATTTCGAACCTCTTTATAATATTCTCTGTTTTACGTACGGTCAGCGACATCTGGCTGAAGTAATTCGCATCACTTGCAGCCCCGAGTACCTACTTTCACGTCGGAATGATAGAGAATGACAGAGAATATTGTAAAAAGGTTCGAAATTTCACTGATGCCGGTGAGTCGTCCATTAGCTCAGTTGGAAAGAGCGCTGGCACGGATAGCCAGAGGTCGCGGGTTCGAATCCCGGCATGGGTGGAATTTTTAGCCTCTAAATAGGTTTTTAAGATCCCCATATTTACACACTCATTTGCCTACTAATTGTATGGTCCGGAACCGCCATTATAACCGCGCTAGTGTGGGATCTTAGGGCCCTTAAATTTTAACCTCTAAATAGGTTTTTAAAATTGTCCTTAGCACGGGTTAGTGCATTAAAAAAAAGGATATAATCATGGCGGTCTTATCTAATAAACAATTGAGATTTGACCCGTTTAATATATAACTATGTATGAGCATTGCGAGTCATTAAGAAATACTACATATGTATTTGTACCTAATGAACGAATGGAGGAAGTTTTTTTTTTCAACGTTTTTCGAGAATGAATGTATATTTGAAAATGACAAAATATTTATTTAAAGGAATGGTTGCAACGACTTACATTCTTGTGCTTATATTATTCTAATAGAAAAAAATAACAAAAACGTAATTTATGTGACTACTACCATAACTAGACTATCTAGTAGCCTGTATTTATGGTCAGTAGGCCCGTGCCTCTTGCAAAATGCGGAAGACAGTGGGTAATTAATAATATGATGTTTATCAAATAGTATTGAATCTAGTAGGTTTTACTTTATCATATGACGAGTTTAAACCTATTAAAACAATATCTCCTTTCAGCGAATTTCACTTAGTTGGTTATTGTAATAACATTATGGAATAAACGTGCGAGCACGTATGGACTAAGTAATAAACGTTTATTTTAAATAAATTACTAATACTTTTATCTTAAAATAAATGTTGAAGTAATTAGTATATGTATTTGAAACAAATTAATATAAACTTATACAAATAAATAAATACCCATAATGCTATTTTTCAATTTCCGTTTCTTCTTTTCCGTCAATGGTTGTCTGGAAGAAATTACTTTTAGTAATAAGGCCGCCACTTGTACTGTACTGTTATTTTATAAGTCTCTTATGTAATCCTTGGTGTACATGCAATAAATAATATTCTATCTATCTATCTATCTATATTTACAAATAAAAATCTTGCCCCTTGGAATAAACTGAGTTTACTGGAAATTATTTCAATAAGTATAAATCACATTTTTTCCAAGTTTTCGTTCTCGTCATGCAAGAAATTTCTCTGAGAACATACTCTTTTCTTGTACCTTGGTGTCGAAGGTCTTATTTTCTAATTTGTGAATTAAATCGAACTAATACGTTACAAAGTCTCTTAATAATTGTTAACGCAATACCCAGCCATCATCCACAAACCAAAGGTAGACTGGAAGAAAATGCTACTTAGCATTAAGTACTTCTTTGTACCAACATGATACGTTTGTGCTATAAAGAATTTAATTATAATAATAATATTAATATCGCTAGAATATGTGAATATAATGAACTGGATTTCTTTAGCCTATGAAATCAAAGGTGTGCTAGTAAGGAGCATCCTTAGAATCGTCGACCGTTGCCGCATCGTATCGTGTAATGGACCGCATTTTGGATACGAAAACCGTATCAGATATAATAGCCTCATAAAGCGCGGTTAATTTCATGTCCAGCCATAAAAGCATATACGCTGGTACTTTTACATACATCTCTACCTACACAGATACTTACAATTTCGCACGTAAACTTTACTTAATCTTAAACTTTACGATATCGTTCCGATGTAAAACCTAACTGCAAAGTAGGTAGTCGGGGCTGTAAGTGATGCAATTTGCTTAAGTCAGATGTCGCTGCCTGTACGTAATACGGAGAATAGTGTAAAGAGGTTCGAAATTTCACTGATGCCGTGAGTCGCCCATTGGCTCAATTGGTAGAGCGCTGGCACGGATAGCCAGAGGTTGCGGGTTCGAATCCCGGCATGGGTGAAATTTTTAGCCTCTAAATAGGTTTTTAAATTAAGTAGTTATGTTTCGGCCCGTAACGTAAATGAGTCTTGCTGCTCATCTAGAATTACCCTCTTGGATATATTTAGTGTATTAGATTTTTGAAAAAGGGACAAAAAGCTTGAAATGGATTGATAAGAAATAAGACAAACTTGATCGACTCTGCCGGATTCATACATAAAAGACATACTATTTAGTAATAAAACCGCCAATTTTACAATTTTTTTATAGTATTTTCTAAGGTTAACACGAGCAGTAGACATAATTAAAACTGTTTTTATACGGATTTATGCTCGTTTATTACATTTTTACAATTTTCCAACGTTTCGGCACTTTTTCAGGTGCCGTGGTCCCGGATGACTGAGGTGACAGGTGTCTTTTAGAAATCATTAACGGTTAGTTTACTACCCTCGGCAAAAATTACAAAAGTTAATTATGAAGTTACGTTCCAAAATAGACAAACCAATTATTTTTTATATAAAGTCAACAATATTAAATTATTAGTAATTGAAGTTAAAATTAAATTTATAAACTAATTACTTTATATGAACGTAAAGATACCGATTATTAATTGAAATTAAATTGATTTTTTATTATTTATTCTACAGTCACACTTCTAGCGAGGGGGTCTCATGCACTTAAGCACTGGTTCCCATGCTACTAGTATGTTCCAACCACGATCTTTATTAAAATTTGGATGCCGGCGGATCTCTATTGCCTCACGTATCATTCTAGGGAAGAAACGGTCTTCTCGGGCTAGAACTTTAACTTTATCGAAATGTATAAAGTGGTTGGTACCGCTAAGTGTATGCTCGCTGACTGCAGATCTACCAGAGCGCTTATGTTTCACATCAGCGATATGTTCCTTCACCCGCTCAGCTATGGTACGCTTCGTTTGACCAATGTACGAGGAACCACATTCACAGTCAAGCTTGTATACTCCTGCCTCTTGTAAGGGAATCCTGTGCTTGACACTTCGTATGAATTGGTGTTTCTTTCTTGGCGGCTGGTAGATGGTTCTGATTGAGGCGCGTTTCAAAATACTCCCAATTTTGTCAGTCACTCCTCTCACGAAAGGCAGGCAGGCTGAAACTCGCTCGACTGTGTCCGGTTTGACACGTCCTCCGCGACGGACACGCGGAACTTGCAGCTTGTTTGCACGAAGTACTCGTTTGACATGCTGGAGTTCCGCAGGTAGATGGTCCTATGTAATAAACGAGCATAAATCCGTATAAAACAGTTTTAATTTTTTTATAATTCTATAAAGAGTTGAATAGCTGAAAATCAGCGCCCTCTGGAGTCTAATCCAGATGGCATCCAGCTGAGCTATGTCCATTTTCGGGTTTAGTGAATTAATTTATGTAAACATTTTCTCATCGGTAGTTGTAAAAGCGTATTTGATATTTTTATGTAATTAATTATAAACAAAAGTGGCGATGGGTTGGTTGGATGGACACAATTATGAGAATGTAAGATGAGACAGAAGGAAAAAACGAGTAGCATTATGGTACGAGGGCTGCTACTTATCTATGCGGAAAAGAAAAAATAAACAAATGTATATGGCTAAATTTATTGTTTTTCAAAGTATTCTCCACTATGATCGATGCACTTTTGCATTCGATGAAACCAATTTATAAAACACTTTTTCCACTCTTATTGAGGTATCTCTAAAACGTGCTGTTTGAACGCATCTACGGCATCTTCACGGGTCGAAAATCGTTGACCACGTAATTTATTCTTTACATTTGGGAATAAATAGAAATCATTGGGAGCCAAATCAGGGCTGTACGGTAGATGACCCATCAATTCTATTTTTTTGACCATCCAAAAATTTAGTTTTTTCCTGAGATGTATGACAGCTGGCATTGTCATGGTGAAGTATGATTCTGCGTCGCTGGTTGTTTTGGCGTATTTCTTCAAATACTTCCGGCAAACAAATGGTCGTGTACCACTCCGAATTAACCGTTCTGCGATTCTCCAGTGGTATTGTAGCCATATGGCCATTAATACCCAAAAAGCAGGCCACCATTTGCTTTACAGTGCTTTTTGCACGAGCCACTTTCATAGGGTTCGGCTCATTTTGAAACACCTAAACTGTTGATTGAAACTGTTGATTGTTATACTATTTTTATTTTAATGCACTAACCGGTGCTAAGGAACAAATTTAAAAACCTATTTAGAGGCTAAAAATTTCACCCATGCCGGGATTCGAACCCGCAACCTCTGGCTATCCGTGCCAGTGCTCTACCAATTGAGCCAATGGGCGACTCACGGCATCAGTGAAATTTCGAACCTCTTTACACTATTCTCTGTATTACGTACAGGCAGCGACATCTGACTTAAGCAAGTTGCATTACTTACAGCCCCGACTACCTACTTTGCAGTTAGGTTTAACATCGGAACGGTTGATTGTTGTTTAGTTTCGGGTTCGTACGCGTAGATCCAGGATTCGTCACCTGTGTAGATATTATTAACAGATTTTGAGTCGCCTCCGTTGAATTTTTTTAAGGTTTTCTTGCACCATTCGACGGGAGCATCTTTTTGATCCTGAGTTAAGTTGTGCGGGATCCAACGCGAACAATTTTTTGTGCAGACAAATGTTCATGTAATATCCTATGAATGCTCGTCATGCCCAGAATAGCCTCTATCTCGCGATACGTAACATGGTGGTGTTGCATTATTAGTTTTCGCACAGCTTCAATATTTTGTGGCACAACCACCGGGCTTTCATTCGGGCGACTTTCTTTAACTTCGTCCGTGAGCTTACTGCGCCCGCGATTAAGCTCACTAAACCAGTGATACACAGTCGCTTTTGATTTAAGTTAATTGATCTTCGCACTGTTGTTGCGTTAAACCACGTCAAAAATCGTAATAAATCATAGCACGAATATTTTCACGAGTGAGTTCCATTTTTTCAGCGATATGACATTTTAAACCCAACAAAAACCAAACACTAACGTATATAAAAGAAAAATATTAGCGGCCAGTATTTAAAAAAAGAACGAATTTGACCATGGAGGTCAGACATTGCGTTTAAAATCCCAGATTCCGCATACATAAGTAGCAGCCTATGTATCCAATAGATAATAAAAGAAGATTCGGAAGATGAATGGATGATATAAAAAAAGAAACAGGTCTATTTTTCTCGACCATGTGGTCAAGAAAAAGTAATAACAGAAGAGAATGGAAATACTTGGGGAGGCCTTCGCTCAGAAATGGGCAGCCGTTTCAATAAAAGATAAAATAAAGAAAGAAGAAAGGAAGACATTTATTAGAAAAATTAACTCATTAAAAGGCATTCCACTCATAGTGAAGTATTTTGTGAATCAATCTGTGACATGTATTATTTAGTATCTTAATTACTCATGTAAATGTCTATAGATCGTGGTCTGAAATAAAAACGTTACTTCATTTCAAAGTTACATATAAGGAAACAAAAACAGTACTAAAAATTAAAAATAGGTATATTTGTGTAGTAAACGTATTTATAATAATAATACCTAAACATGTAACTGTTTCAACAAATCAACGGCTGGTATGGACACGTATCAACGGTTGTTACGTAACTCCAGAGCCGCCGGTGTGGCTGCGTCCAGCCCCAGCTGCCAAGGAGTCTTATTAAGGTCTGCTCCTGTTGAACCAGTTCCTGTTGAACCCTTAATATACACGAAAGAGGGTATCTCTGAGTGGTACAAAAGAAACCAAGGACTGTTTTTCTCACTTCCATGTGCAGGTCATTCCATGAATGGAATATTTATATTATTCTATTACATAAATAAATACTACAATTTTAAACGTACAAATAAGTAAAGAATTTAAATCTGTTGTTGTATTAACTCTCTGCAATAGAGGATAATATTGAGAAACCTGAGTTGAGGCTAATGATCTACTTGAAAGTCTGAGATTAATTTAGCCTGAGTAGGTCGAGAATCACTTCACTGGATTTAAATACGTTATAGATAGCTGTAGAGGGTGATATTAAAATCGTTAGCTATATTTTGTGAAAATGTTACTTCCATTGTGAAAAACAGTATCATTATTTTATTGGTAACAGAGTAGAGTGACGGTAGCTTGTCGGTAGAACAATGGACTCGGAAACGAGAGACACATTTTCGATTGCCAGTGCGGGCAATGACTTTATTTTCTAAGTTATGTACATTTGTGAAGTTTTATAGCAATACCACTCGCCAACTGTGAAGGAGGACATCGTGAGGAAACCTCAGTGTCTGAGGTGCTTAAATACCTAAGCGCTTGAAATTGCCTATACTATCTCTCTGAGAAAGGCATGTGCCCAGCAGTAGGATGTTTGAGGCCTCAATAAAAAAAATGGTAAAACATTTTTTTATATCTGTGATTTCCCACGTTTTGCTCGGAACTGTTATTCCAAATTCAAAGTCTTAGGAAGTACCATGACCTTGAATAATGTTTTCCAATATGTTAAATGAATAAAGTCGGTTTTCCGACATGCGCAATTAGAAAAACAATAAGTTGCTCGGCGTCGACCATAACTTTCGACCCTTAGTTTAATTTAGTTTTTTTTCGATTTCTATAACTTTTAGTTTTGATACTGTTTGTCTGTGGTCAAGTGACGCTTCATGTTTTTAGGGTTTCGTGTTTTAAAAGGAAAAATGGTAAACCATACCGCCATAATAATATGGCTTCACTTTCTTATCCGTTCGTCTGTCCGTCAAGTCAAGACTCTTTATCTCGGGAATACGTGGAGATATAGAGTTAAATTAAACCCGTAGTCTTAAGTCTACAATTTCTCAAAGTTGTAGAATAATCTATCATCTAAGCGAACGGAAAACAAAGGTGCGGCCGTTTACGAAGGAAAAAAAACCGGCCAAGTGCGAGTCAGACTCGCGCACCGAGGGTTCCGTACAAACCTGTATTATAGACCTGAGTATTTGGTATGAATTTCAATTTAATACCTCTACGCGTTTATGAGGAAATGGGTAGTAAGTTTAAAATTATTAAAAAAATATATATTATGTGATGTAACTAAAAATTTATGGTTTTCGTAATTTTTCCTTTATCTATGCTATAAGACCTTGCTTCGTACCAAATTTCAAGATTCTGAGTTCTCGGGAAGCACCCTGTAGGTTTTGATTCCCTTGCAAGTGTCGAAAATTTGCGGCATAAACGGCTGTATCTTTTGATTGCGTTGGCTTAGAAGTTTGATTTTTTCTCAGCTTCAAGGGACAGTAGACCTGAGTAATTGATATAAATTTCAGTTTCATACCTCCACGCGTTCCTGAGAAAAAGGGTCTTGACAGACGGACGGACGGACAGACGGACAACAAAGTGATCCTATAAGGGTTCCGTTTTTTCCTTTTGAGGTACGGAACCCTAAAAACGTATATTTGGACGTTCATTCATCAAAATTTGTAAGATACTTTCCGTTCAGTTAGGACTATGAAAAATGCCAAGTAATATGCTACAAGTTATACTACGTGATTATATTATTTTTAATGCACTAACCCGTGCTAAGGACATTTTTAAAAATCAATTTAGAGGCTAAAATTTCCACCCATGCCGGGACTCGAACCCGAGATCTCTGGCTAACCGTGCCGTGGCACGGTCTCGGGTTCGAGTCCCGGCATGGGTGGAATTTTTAGCCTCTAAATTGATTTTTAAAATTGTAAATTGTAATTTTTTTTAAATTTTACATTCCACCAACCCGAACCCGAACTTGGCCCAGGATTGTAAGACAGTGGCGGGTCTTACTGTCGGAAGTTATCAAGTCGCCCATAAGGCCTTTGACATGGCTTAACGACTGCCATTACATGACAGCCGACACCAACGCTCGGTGCAAGCGGTCGGAAAAATGCCACTAGCGGTAGTCACGGGACGGTCACACATCCTGCACCTTACCGCGCCTGTTGTTGCTTAACTCAACTTGATTCCAATCACTCGGTTCGCTTAGGTCACGAGCGCTTCAATGTTTATTTTTCTTAATTTAATGTCTATTAAATCCTAAAAAATTGTCTTTGAAGTTTAGAAAAAGCTCGGTAAAATTGCGAGACTGAGCTTTTTTTTTGATTTATAAGTGCCTACAAGTTTTTGCAGGTAGCCTATTTTTCATGACTAGCGCCATATGTTTATAAATCACGTCCGCTTAAAATATGTCAAACTATATTATAATTAAAAGTCATCCTGTATTATATTCTTTTTAATGCACTAACCCGTGCTAAGGACAATTTTAAAAACCTATTTAGAGGCTAATTCCGACATGGGTGGAATTTTTAGCCTCTAAATAGGTTTTTAAAGTCATCCTGTAGTTTACTCTAAGAGTAAACGTTTATTCTAAGAATAAACTACAGGATGACTTTACATAAAACTTATCTCGCCTCTTCTTTTGTTGTGAAAGCAACATTAATCAGTCTCAGCAAGACTCACACGTCTCAAAAAGTTATTTACCTAACAACAATTTTATTCTTCGAGTGCTCTCCTTAAAATCGTAGACAACGGAGTATTCCACGTTTCTTTGCACACTTTAGACAAATTCATTTGTTGTGATGACGTGCGCGAATTGTACTTTCTGTTTTGTTCCCGCAACGTGAATTTTATGTTACAACTGTAGTAATTTACTGTTTCTCGGTTTGTACAAATGGCCGCAATCAATCAATCATCACAATCAGAGGTGTAAGTCTACTATTGGATGTAGGCCTCTCCGAAGACACGCCACTGAGCCCGATCTTCGGCTCTTCTCTTCCAGTAACTGCAGCTTTGCGAATGTCGTCGCTCCACCTGGTCACATGGCATGGGTGGAATTTTCAGCCTCTTAATAGGTTTTTAAAATTGTCCTTAGTACGGGTTAGTGCATTAAAAATAATATAATCATGTGGGTACAGCGATATCATTCCGATGTAAAAACCTAACTGCAAAGTAGGTACTCGGGGCTGCAGGTGATGCAAATTACTTCAGCCAGATGTCGCTGCCTGTACGTGATACAGAGAATATTGTAAAGAGGTCCGAAATTTCACTGATGCCGGTGAGTTGCCCATTAGCTCAGTTGGTAAGAGCGATGGCACGGATAGCCAGAGGTCACGGGTTCGAATCCCGGCATGGGTGGAATTTTCAGCCTCTAAATAGGTTTTTAAAATTGTCCTTAGCACGGGTTAGTGCATTAAACATAATATAATCCTACGCTACGTTTGCCGATTCTCCGTCTCCACTCTAGAACCAGACTTCTATTTAGTCGTAACGCTCTTGACAGAGCGGTCGAGGTTGTTACGTCGGGGCGGTGGCCTGCCTCACAATCCTCCGCCATTCCTCTCGCACCGCCGCAGAACCAGTCTACCCCAACAGCTATCGGTCTTGCTGTAGATATAATCCGCCCACTGCCACTTCAGTTTCCTAATCCGACAAATTGCTTCATTCTTGATCTACTCTAAGACGTCCTTTTGTGATTGGTATTAGTGGCAATTTAGGTTTTCGTAACTTGACTGTTAAAAAGCCTGTTTTGTGTGTCTGATTACCATAGTCCAGGGTTTTCTAGTTTGGCACCAGAGGCCTTGATTACGTGCACCAAATCCTGTAGGAATCCGGACGTTGGCGATTATTGCATTTATTGGACTGTGGCGATCGAAACAATGAAGCGCTCGTGGCCTAGGCGAACCGAGTGATTGGAATCAATCACTTGGTTAAGCATCAGCAGGCGCGGTCAGGTACGGGATGGGTGAGCGTCCCGTGACTACCGCTCTAGTGGCATTTTTCCGAGCGCTTCCGTGCTTCGCAAGGCACGCTAAGCCGTTGGTGCCGGCTGTCATATAATGGCAGTCGTTAAGCCATGTCAGAGGCCTATGGGCGGCTTGATAACGTCTGACAGTAAGGCCCGCCACTGTCTTACAATCCTCCACCAACCCGGACTTGGCCCCCGTGGTGGAGTATGGCCTAACCGTCCTGCGATGCAGGAAGAGACCCGTGCCCCAGCAGGGGGGACATACAAGGGTCGATAATGAGAGATAAATACAGAGGCACACTTAGCGGCGGTGTTTAGTAGGTACTTACAGTACATTTGAGTCTTGTTGTTTATACTAGTATCTAATACTTTTGTGCCGGTTCCGGACATTTCATGATAACTGTGTTATTATTTTTAACAGTAACATAGAAAAAAAACCACCGCCACTCAACGTGGGCGTTGTGGGATAAGTATAGAAAGAAAAAAATGGTGGAATGGCTTAGCTGATACGGTAGCTGGAATGAGTTCGTTTCATGCACCAGCCCAGAATTTGCCTCATGAAGTTGTAAAACTAATTCAGAATTTGTCGTTCTATATTATATTATTGTATTTCAGAACGTAGTTTATCAAAGAAACCTGCGCGAGAGACGTGGTTTGTAGGCTCTGGGACCCATTTCATAGATTTATAATTCATGGCTTACGGCAATTAGATGTATCAAATTATTGAATTATCGTTGTATTGAATGAACATTGAACTTAAGTTTGATTAAATGTCGTCCAAAACCTCTGGAGTACCAGCGAGCTCACGCTAACTGGCAATTCCTTTTGATAAAATGGCAAAAGTAATTGAGAAACTAAATTTCACAACCAACCCAATGTATTGTAAGAAAACAGTGTGGGTCGAGCAGGAAGAAGCCCATACGCTCCACAGGCCAGTAAAGTTATGCAAAACATCGACGCTCGGGCAACTCCCAAATGGGAAAGTTCCTTCCAGACGAGATGTCGGCGCTTTCCGAATATCAAACGGGCAACAGTCGAAAGCACACTTGAGTACTATTGGATATTATTGAATTCAAAATATTATATTGTGTAAGTTTAATAACACGTAACCCGACAATAGTGACTGCTCCTACAACTGCACAAAGTACGTAGCTTAGAAAACAAAGTAATTGGTTTTTGGTGGTGGTGATTGGTGAAAGAATGTGCCGGAGCGGCATTAGCATTCTGAATGCGATTGCATAGCGGCTGGATAATCCTCTGATTTGGATTTTAATTAAACGCACCAAGTCACTGTTACATATTAAATACTAACCATAGGCTAAGCTCTATATTAATTGCTACTAAAATAACACTGGACCACGTTGTCTGTAAATTAAATAAATAAATTGGTACGTACCAAGGTTCGAACCCACGAACTTTCGAATGAAAATCCGACGTTCTACCGCCACCGCTTTCACAACGACTTGGTCCGTGTATAAAACTGCCGAGCGCAATTCCTAAAACAGTTTGGTTAAAGCTTGTTTTTTATGACAACTTTAGTTCTA
This sequence comes from Yponomeuta sedellus, assembly GCA_934045075.1. NCBI lineage: Eukaryota > Metazoa > Arthropoda > Insecta > Lepidoptera > Yponomeutidae > Yponomeuta > Yponomeuta sedellus. The sequence continues at coordinate 18,101,233 of OW203726.1, forward strand.
TTCTACCTATCTGTAGGTATATAAAGCAAACGTTGAAGTCGTTCCAGTTTTTATTATTATAAAAGATATACAAAATTACAAGTTTTGTGTTTTTTTTAGTTTTGTATCGGTAGTCGGCTTCTCGGGTCAATATTGAAATAAAGGCATATTCAACAATTTTAATCGAAGATCATAGCAATATAACTACGGCCATAATAACAACGATAACAGTGATTTTTAAGAGCTTTCAAAGGGTTTATACTATTATTATTTTTAATGCACTAACCCGTGCTAAGGACAAATTTAAAAACCTATTTAGAGGCTAAAAATTTCACCCATGCCGGGATTCAAACCCGCAACCTCTGGCTATCCGTGCCAGCGCTCTACCAATTGAGCCAATGGGCGACTCACCGGCATCAGTGAAATTTCGATCCTCTTTACACTATTCTCTGTATTTCAAAGGGTTTGTTAAAATTTAACTGAATAAAATGAACTATGGGTATTTATGAACAAAAATTTTTTTTTATTACTATTCTGGTAAAGGGTTGAAATTTTGGGTTACCATTGAAGTGCTTGTAACTAAAATATTTTTCAGGTCGGAAATTTGTTTTCTATTTCAAAAATATACAATAATCATACCATAGTTAGAATTCCGTATTGAATAAGTATACAATATTCTACGGATCGTTATTGAGTCTACATTCTTGTGAAACCGTATGTATTCCATGAAGGGTAAACGCTTATTAGCCTCGGATCATCATAAGCTCATGAACAAATTGAACTCCGTGATGCTGTCAAATTATTCCTTTCATCTATGACTCATAAACAATAATTACAAGCATGAAAATAATAAAACAAAACACTTTTGTAAAGGCGCTTGGGCGCTAATTAACCCACTATTGGAATAAAATTCATAAGATATCTTTTTACTTAGATGTTTTTTTTTAGATGTCATAGTACGTTTTTTTTTCAAAAAGTAAACATCAAAATCAATTTTTTGAAAATAAAGCCTAGAATGTAGTAATAATATTCTAGGATTTTAAATAGATTTCCGCTAAACATGGCCGTTTTTGGCGGAAAGTGATTAAAGTTCGTGGTTGTTGATCCTAGGTTCTAGACTGTAGGTTTTAAAAATGGTTGCCACAGTTGTTAAGATTTCTCATGTTCACTTTCAAATAATATATGATGGCCTTTTTGCATCCACTTAATGAGATGATTTATACAGCGTCCAGTGGTATCTTCACTCACACTAGAAGGGACCACTCCGACGCTGTAGTGCCTGGGACATGGTTTTATAGATGGTGTAGGCTTGCCCAGCACCTATACCACCCTGACAGCTTAGTCGGCCTAGCCCACAGGAAAGACTAGTCAATACGTGCGCAGCCAACCAAGCCGCGGGTTTCCTCACGATGTTTTCCTTCACCGTTAGCGTGTGGTATTGCAACTACAAATTCGCAAATGTACGTAACTTTGAAATTAAACAAAGTCATTGGTACATGCCCGCACTCGGGATCGAACCTGGGGCTCTCGCTTGCCAGTCTATAGTTCTTCCCACTGAGCTACCACCGCTCTTTCAAATAAAAATAAAATCGCATTATAACACAAATTATTATTCTTTTTCCATTGGTGGCGCGGCGCTAGTTAGCACAGCGAAGCAATTTCACAATACATATTGGAACCTGACAGCGGCAGTAGCCCAGTGGGTTGAACAATGGACTCGGAAGCGACAACCCAAGTTCGATTCCCAGTGCGGCCATGTGCCAATGACTGTTTTCTAAGTTATGGACATTTCTGAAGTTTTAGTAGCAATGCCACTCGCTAATGGAGTTCAAATACCTTTAAATGCGCTAGCGCTTGAAATCGCCAATCCACGGTGGGCATGCGCGGCAATCAAGCCCAAACAGCTAAAAGACACGCTGCAAAGTATCCCTAACGAAAAAAACTGAGCACCTTAATACTTCATCACTACTACATGCATTAATTAAACACACACACACACGCACTCACACATACACACACACACAACCACACCAAATTTTAATCCCCTCTTAGTACTAGTAATATTTATTAAATGCATAATTATTATTGTCCGTACCATTTTTCGTTTCTTAGCTTAGTTTTTCTTCCAAATTTCATGCATTTGTTTATTTTTTTGTAGAATATCCATGAAACAAATCTAATTATGTGATTGTAACCGTATAAAAAAAGCTTGTAATTGGCCTATGTTAAGTCTAATTAATTGTCTACCTAAATTATATTTGCGCTGTGAGCTTCTTGTGATTAAATAAATAAAAAAAAATACTTTCTCTCTGAGAGAAGGCCTGTACCCTGCAGTGGCATGTTTATAGGTTACATAAAACAAAAATATTATGCGAGAATCGAACTCCCAGCCGCGTCATCGGTAGCCAAGCAACTAACCTCAAGACTCTCCTTAAACAACTGCAATGGCGTAATAGCTCACGTGGGTATTAAAAGTTCGAAGCAGAGTTTCAATAAGAACGGGTTCAACTCCGCGGCAACGCAGGCCGGTCAGCGGGGAAGTTTTAAATTAGTTCTTAACGAAGGCATCGCGCTCTACTGTAGACCAACCACTCCACACATCCTAAGCTTAAGGTAGAGGGGGTACAGTTTGTACGAGAGGACAAAAATAAAAAGCAGCCTTCTAAATACTGATGAGGCGTTTCAGGGCGCTAACGAGCGCCACCAATGGAGAAAAAAACAAAACTTGTTTTAAAAACCTATTACCAACCCACTTTGCAGTTAGGTTTACTTACAAGACTATATTCTTTTTAATGCACTAGCACGGGTTAGTGTATTAAAAAGAATATAGTCTTGTGGGTACAGCGATATCATTCCGATGTAAAAACCTAACTGCAAAGTGGGTACTCGGGGCTGCAAGTGATGCAAATTACTTCAGCCAGATGTCGCTGCCTGTACGTAATACAGCGAATATTGTAAAGAGGTTCGAATTTTCACTGATGCCGGTGAGTCGCCCATTAGCTCATATGGAAATAGCACGGATAGCCAGAGGTCGCGGGTTCGGGTTCCGGTATGGGTGGCTAAAAATTTAGCCTCTAAATAGGTTTTTAAAATTGTCCTTAGCAGGGGTTAGTGCATTAGAAAGAATATAATCATAACTTGTGTTATAATGCGTTTTTATCTAAAAGTGAACATAAGAAATGTTAACCACTGTGACAACTATTTTTAGTACCTACAGTCTAGAACCTAGAATGTTGATTCTAACACTCTAGATTCTAGACTAAGGACTTTGATTACTTTCCGCCGAAAACGGCCGTTTTTAGCGGAAATCGATTAAAATTCTAATCTGACGACCTCTGTGGCGTAGCGGTAGCGCGTCTGCCTACCATGCAAGAGGTCCCGGGTTCAAATCCCGGCTGGGAACAAAAAAAAAGCCCAGGTCTTGGATGTTTACATGTTTGTGATGTCGTTGTTTCTGGTTACCACGACACAGGGTATCCTAGTGTGGGTCCAGAAGCAATGTATGTACTTGTATGTAAATGTTATGTTATTAATCATAGCTTCTAGACTGGCAGTTCTAAAAATAGCTGTCACAGTGGTTAAGATTTCTGATGTTCACTTTTAAGTAAAAACGTATTATACACAAGTTTCTATTTTTTTCCATTGGTGGCGCTAGTTAGCACCCGAAGCACCTTTAAAGAAAGTGTAATTGGCTAACTTCAGCACTAGGTGGCGCTGATGGCATTCTTTATGGCAGTATGGTGGTGTCTATAGCTACAGAGGAAAAATCATAGGGCCGCTATAAAACTGATGAGTAATCAGTTAAACAGTCGTCGAGTGTTGAGAATACGAAGACTAAATCTAATAAAATTTCAAAACCTAACTCATTGAACAGTAACGTTCCAAACCTTTTCTTTTAAATGTCTAGTACAGTTTTGCCCCGCGGTGTCACCCTAGGTTTATCGATTTTCCCATAGGAATAAGATATTTTCTCGCAGTAAAACGTAGGCTATGTTTTAATACAAGGTGTTAGTTAACTCGATACCAAATTTTATTAAAATCGCTCCAGAGTGCTTAGTGCGAGTTTGACAAATCCAATCGAATAACTTTACTACCGCGTTAATCTAGCATTGAGTAGTGGGTATGAGTAAGTTAACCGTTCGAACTGGCAAAACGCTGTCACAGTACAACTCGCACTCGCGTTTATTCGTGATTTGGCTGGTAAACGTGTTCACTTCTCAACGTAAACTATTACAAATCGCACTCAGCAATTTTAATTTCCATACTTGTCGCTTGGTGGCGCTTCCTCGATGCCATAGAAATATGAGTTTACGTTAACGCGATCGAGTAGTTAAAAAACTCGCACTAAGCACTCAGCTGTTTAGACGTGAAGAAGTAACGAACATACACACTCACAAAGTTAACTTTCTAATATTAGTGTTTAGTGTGATGTGATTGTTTGTGATTAACAGATTATTTAATTTACATACTATTTTAAAAACCTGGGACTTCCTTTTTGGCACCCTGTCTATTTGAGCTTCCAGTTTTGGGTCAGATCTCAGGTGGATACTGCTCTTTCTGTATACGCAAGTGCCAATGACTGTTTTCTAAGTTATGGACATTTCTGAAGTTTTAGTAGCAATGCCACTCGCTAATGGAGTTCAAATACCTTTAAATGCGCTAGCGCTTGAAATCGCCAATCCACGGTGGGCATGCGCGGCAATCAAGCCCAAACAGCTAAAAGACACGCTGCAAAGTATCCCTAACGAAAAAAACTGAGCACCTTAATACTTCATCACTACTACATGCATTAATTAAACACACACACACACGCACTCACACATACACACACACACAACCACACCAAATTTTAATCCCCTCTTAGTACTAGTAATATTTATTAAATGCATAATTATTATTGTCCGTACCATTTTTCGTTTCTTAGCTTAGTTTTTCTTCCAAATTTCATGCATTTGTTTATTTTTTTGTAGAATATCCATGAAACAAATCTAATTATGTGATTGTAACCGTATAAAAAAAGCTTGTAATTGGCCTATGTTAAGTCTAATTAATTGTCTACCTAAATTATATTTGCGCTGTGAGCTTCTTGTGATTAAATAAATAAAAAAAAATACTTTCTCTCTGAGAGAAGGCCTGTACCCTGCAGTGGCATGTTTATAGGTTACATAAAACAAAAATATTATGCGAGAATCGAACTCCCAGCCGCGTCATCGGTAGCCAAGCAACTAACCTCAAGACTCTCCTTAAACAACTGCAATGGCGTAATAGCTCACGTGGGTATTAAAAGTTCGAAGCAGAGTTTCAATAAGAACGGGTTCAACTCCGCGGCAACGCAGGCCGGTCAGCGGGGAAGTTTTAAATTAGTTCTTAACGAAGGCATCGCGCTCTACTGTAGACCAACCACTCCACACATCCTAAGCTTAAGGTAGAGGGGGTACAGTTTGTACGAGAGGACAAAAATAAAAAGCAGCCTTCTAAATACTGATGAGGCGTTTCAGGGCGCTAACGAGCGCCACCAATGGAGAAAAAAACAAAACTTGTTTTAAAAACCTATTACCAACCCACTTTGCAGTTAGGTTTACTTACAAGACTATATTCTTTTTAATGCACTAGCACGGGTTAGTGTATTAAAAAGAATATAGTCTTGTGGGTACAGCGATATCATTCCGATGTAAAAACCTAACTGCAAAGTGGGTACTCGGGGCTGCAAGTGATGCAAATTACTTCAGCCAGATGTCGCTGCCTGTACGTAATACAGCGAATATTGTAAAGAGGTTCGAATTTTCACTGATGCCGGTGAGTCGCCCATTAGCTCATATGGAAATAGCACGGATAGCCAGAGGTCGCGGGTTCGGGTTCCGGTATGGGTGGCTAAAAATTTAGCCTCTAAATAGGTTTTTAAAATTGTCCTTAGCAGGGGTTAGTGCATTAGAAAGAATATAATCATAACTTGTGTTATAATGCGTTTTTATCTAAAAGTGAACATAAGAAATGTTAACCACTGTGACAACTATTTTTAGTACCTACAGTCTAGAACCTAGAATGTTGATTCTAACACTCTAGATTCTAGACTAAGGACTTTGATTACTTTCCGCCGAAAACGGCCGTTTTTAGCGGAAATCGATTAAAGTTCTAATCTGACGACCTCTGTGGCGTAGCGGTAGCGCGTCTGCCTACCATGCAAGAGGTCCCGGGTTCAAATCCCGGCTGGGAACAAAAAAAAAGCCCAGGTCTTGGATGTTTACATGTTTGTGATGTCGTTGTTTCTGGTTACCACGACACAGGGTATCCTAGTGTGGGTCCAGAAGCAATGTATGTACTTGTATGTAAATGTTATGTTATTAATCATAGCTTCTAGACTGGCAGTTCTAAAAATAGCTGTCACAGTGGTTAAGATTTCTCATGTTCACTTTTAAGTAAAAACGTATTATACACAAGTTTCTATTTTTTTCCATTGGTGGCGCTAGTTAGCACCCGAAGCACCTTTAAAGAAAGTGTAATTGGCTAACTTCAGCACTAGGTGGCGCTGATGGCATTCTTTATGGCAGTATGGTGGTGTCTATAGCTACAGAGGAAAAATCATAGGGCCGCTATAAAACTGATGAGTAATCAGTTAAACAGTCGTCGAGTGTTGAGAATACGAAGACTAAATCTGTAACGAACAGTAACGTTCCAAACCTTTTCTTTTAAAAGTCTAGTACAGTTTTGCCCCGCGGTGTCACCCTAGGTTTATCGATTTTCCCATAGGAATAAGATATTTTCTCGCAGTAAAACGTAGGCTATGTTTTAATACAAGGTGTTAGTTAACTCGATACCAAATTTTATTAAAATCGCTCCAGAGTGCTTAGTGCGAGTTTGACAAATCCAATCGAATAACTTTACTACCGCGTTAATCTAGCATTGAGTAGTGGGTATGAGTAAGTTAACCGTTCGAACTGGCAAAACGCTGTCACAGTACAACTCGCACTCGCGTTTATTCGTGATTTGGCTGGTAAACGTGTTCACTTCTCAACGTAAACTATTACAACTCGCACTCAGCAATTTTAATTTCCATACTTGTCGCTTGGTGGCGCTTCCTCGATGCCATAGAAATATGAGTTTACGTTAACGCGATCGAGTAGTTAAAAAACTCGCACTAAGCACTCAGCTGTTTAGACGTGAAGAAGTAACGAACATACACACTCACAAAGTTAACTTTCTAATATTAGTGTTTAGTGTGATGTGATTGTTTGTGATTAACAGATTATTCAATTTACATACTATTTTAAAAACCTGGGACTTCCTTTTTGGCACCCCGTCTATTTGAGCTTCCAGTTTTGGGTCAGATCTCAGGTGGATACTGCTCTTTCTGTATACGCAAGTGCTAAGTACATACATACACGGGTCTAGGAAGTTCCTTGGGAGATGCTTAGTGAACACTTGACTCGGGTTTTAATTAGACGTTAGCTTTATCTACAGCCGCAAGCTCTTTTCGCGCACCAAATGCCTCAGTGTATGTTCAGTATGAGTGAAAATTCCAAATACGAATAGACAAGTTACTTTTTAAATTTGCTTTTTCAGTGTCTTTGTCATCAAGTCAAACTTAGTAAAAATATGAAACAACTTGCTGTGCCCCGCGGTTTTACCCGCGTATTATCGATTTTCCCATGGGAATAAGACATTTTTCCGCAGTAAAAAGTAGCCTATGTGTTGATAAAGGGTGTCAGCCAACTCCATATCAAATTTTATTAAAATCGCTTCAACCGTTTAGACGTTATACTATTTTTAATGCACTAACCCGTGCTAAGGAACAAATTTAAAAACCTATTTAGAGGCTAAAAATTGCACCCATGCCGGGATTCGAACCCGCAACCTCTGGCTATCCATGCCAGACGTGACAAACGTACTGAAGTATTTTTACCACTTAAACAGGACACATCAAATTTGATCAAAATTGAAAAAAAAAGATGAAATGATGAATTTCCCAAAGATCCAACTCCTTGTAAATTCATCGATTACTTCAATTTTCGACAGCAAATATGTGACATATGGTGGAATAATTGTTACTATATAGGACAACCGACCTCAATTATTATGCCTTGTAGGGGCTACGCCGTACAGGTGTTGTTATGTTGGATGTTCGATGTTCGTAATGTTAGGTATGTTCAATGAATGACACGTCTGTCGCGTAAGATCGTTTTATTGTCACTGAATTGTGTTCACAAAATTGCTTTAGTCAACAAAATAAGTAAGTAGAAGAAAATGTATGTGCTTGCTTGTACATGCCTTTATGTTGAAAATAAGTTGCTGCAAAAGTGGCGCATATAATGTAGTTCATTTCATAGAATGATCTTTTAATGCTATCCATGACAAATAACAAAACTCTTAGAAGCACAAATGGCCTGTAAATGTCTTGATGAAAACTCGTATTGAGAAATTAGCAGTTTTTTCTAAGGGTAACACGAGCAGTAGACATAATTAAAACTGTTTTTATACGGATTTATGCTCGTTTATTACATTTTTGCAATTTTCCAACGTTTCGGCACTTTTTCAGGTGCTATCCGGGACCACGGCACCTGAAAAAGTGCCGAAACGTTGGAAAATTGTAAAAATGTAATAAACGAGCATAAATCCGTATAAAAACAGTTTTAATTAAATTAGCAGTTGTTTTTTTATGAAGCCTGTAAAGAGTAAGGCTTAATTACCACGTGTGCCCACCAAGTATTGGCAATTTCGAGCGCCGAGGTATTTGAACACCTCAGATACTCAGGTTTCCTCACGACGTTTTCTTTCAGTTAGCACGTGGTATTGGTATTATACGTTCATAAATGTATGTTCACAGAAAACAAAGTCACAGATATGCAGAAAAAAATTCATAGGTAATCATATGGGCCCGCATTAGGAATCGAACCTGGGTGTATCGCTTCAGAGTCCATTGTTCTACCCACGGGGCTACTGCCGCTCTGTGGCATCGTCTAATTAACACACTTAAAAAAGCAAAAAAGGCGGCCGAAAAACCGTTACAATCTTAACTTGGCAAGAGACCTTTTTTATTATATTTTTATTTAGGCCTTAAATTCTTGAATTAAAATATATACATACATACATAACCTCACGCCTGTATCCCAGAGGGGTAGGCAGAGACCAGGGACTGCCACTTGCCACGATCCTGACAGATCACCTTCGCTTCATTCATAAGTCGTTGCGTGCATGCCGGTTCCGGGTACTTTTAATCTTTCCCTTTGCTAATACATCCCCTATTTGGGGATGTATTAGCAAAGGGAAAGATGTAAGTCCATCTGGGACGTCCCTTACCGGCCCTTCCACTCACATTCGCAATATATATTTGTTTCGTCGATCTTTCTTCCTTCATCCTCTCCACATGTCCAAACCAACGCAACATTCCTTTCTCAATTCTAGTCACTACATCCTCTTTCAGTCCACAACGTTCTCTAATCAGACTATTGCGTATCCTGTCATTCAAAGTAACACTACACACACTTCTCAAGGACCTCATTTCTACTGCATTAATTCTACTTTCTTGCTTCTTTTGCCACACCCAAGTCTCGCTACCATACATAATTAAAATATACATTATTCTAACTAACATTCTGACTAAGGACGCAGTGCACAAAGTCAAAGTCGCACAGAGAGCAATGGAAAGAGCTATGCTAGGAATCACACTTCTGGACCTGATCCCGAATGTCGAGATCAGACGCCGAACAACGTTGGTAGATATCGGCAAACGGATTTCGACTCGGAAGTGGAAGTGGGCGGGACACTTGGCCAGGCGGAATGATGGCAGATGGACGAAGGCAGTGACAGAGTGGCGGCCGTGACAGGGGGAACGGTCGGTAGGCAGACCAGCAGCTAGATGGTCAGATGACCTATGTAAAGTAGCCGGCAAACAGTGGATGAGACTAGTGCGAGACCGTGGAGGCTGGCATGGAAATGAAGAGGCCTATACCCAGCAGTGGGGTTTACCGGGCTGATGATGACGATGAGTATTCTTTCTTCTAAATATCCGTGGAATTACTAATGTCCAGCAATTGGAACGCTGTTTTCCTCCATAATCGTCGTTGCCTGTACGTAACACAGAGAATATTGTAAAGAGGTTCAAAATTTCACTGATGACGGTGAGTCGCCCATTAGCTCAGTTGGAAAGATCGCTGGCACGGATAGCCAGAGGTCGCGGGTTCGAATCCCGGCATGGCTGGAATTTTTAGCCTCTAAATAGGTTTTTAAATTTGTCCTTAGCACGGGTTAGTGCATTGAAAAAATAAAAAAATTAAAAAAAAATGTTTTCTGACATACAATATTGACAAGATTTACCTTGGACGATCGTAACTGCACGACATCGTTGGACTATTTCTTACAACATTCGCAGAGCATAACGACTATCGTCCAATGTAAAACAGCCTTTTGTCGATTACTTATCCTCTATGTTAAGAGTAGGTAACTCTGTTCTCTAGGAGACCTTTTCTTGTCCAATTTATGTTGTAAGTACGTGTGCTAGATGACAGTCATAAATATTTTATGACAAATAACAAACAATATCGCGATTGTAGTTTACTATGTTGTTTTCTTGTGAACATTTGTGCCCCGAACCCGTTTCGGCTAAGCTCTGTCTTACTTGAAAAAATAATAATGAAAGAACGTAATAATCCGTCCCTGCCAATATTTAAGAGTAGAACGCAAAATAACTAATTATCCACAATTTATGTTTGTTATTTCTATTTGTATTGTATGGAATCAGGCGATACTTTGCAGAAATCGATAATAGTATTGTTCTTCTTCTTCAGGCTAAATTAGTCCACTGCTGGACATAGCCCTCCCCTAATGAGCACCATAGCGCAAGGTTGTGCCATCATTGGGGGGTAATGCCCATAATCCCCACGCTGGGCATGCGGGTTGGGGAATAATAGTATTAAAAAGTGAAAATTACTTTGCTAAATTCCGCCAAAAATCCTACAAGCACCATCTCCCTCCCACTTTTTCAAGCTTGAAAAAGTGAGAGGGAGGCGGTGCATTAACTAACCGCATGGTGGTTTATTTGTAAAATCTCTTTCTAATAGTTAGCTGTTAGCTTTTGTAAAGTACCTCGTCTACTATCGGATAAAATCGGATATATTCGTGTATTAGAAATATCGGAACTAATATTATACACGATTTTTCAAAATAGTGAAGAAAAGTTTTATACGGAGCAGGAAGTAGTATTACACTCGTGTGCTTTTGGTGAAAACCGAAGCCTATTCTAGAGCCCGAGGTATATTCTAAAAGCTAACAGACTGTACAATATTTAATATTACAAATATGAGACGAGACTGTAAAACCGAAGGTCTCGGGTTCGATCCCCGGCCGGGTGAGACCAGGAAACGAACTTTTCTAGTTTGTCTCGGGTCTTGGATGTTATCTATCGATTCAACCCTTGTATGTCCGCACTCCTGGGGCACGGGTCGGGATGTTATCTATGTATATTTTATTGTATTAAATCTATCGTCGAGTTAGCACTTATAACACAAGTCATTTAGTTGTACTTAGTATAGGGCTAAGGAGATCTGTGTAATAATATGTCCATGATTATTTATTATATAAAATCAGTGCTACTGCCATAGTACATACATACATGCGACAGTGCTCCCAGACGCTCAGTCAAACTGATAGGACACTCGCAGCTGGGACCGAGGACATCGATATAGACACCTATAACACAAGTCATTTAGTTGTACTTAGTATAGGGCTAACGAGATTTGTGTAATATGTCCATGAATATTTATTATATAAAGTCAGTGCTACTGCCATAGTACATACGTACATGCGACAGCGCTCCCAGACGCTCAGTCAAGCTAATAGGATACTCGCAGCTGGGACCGAAGACATCGATATAGAAACCTATAACTCAAGTCATTTAGTTGTACTTAGTATAGGGCTAACGAGATCTGTGTAATATGTCCATGATTATTTATTATATAAAATCAGTGCTACTGCCATAGTACATACTTACATGCGACAGTGCTCCCAGACGCTCAGTCAAGCTGATAGGACACTCGCAGCTGGGACCTAGGACATCGATATAGACACCTATAACACAAGTCATTTAGTTGTACTTAGTATAGGGCTAACGAGATTTGTGTAATATGTCCATGAATATTTATTATATAAAGTCAGTGCTACTGCCATAGTACATACGTACATGTGACAGCGCTTCCAGACGCTCACTCAAGCTGATAGGATACTCGCAGCTGGGACCGAGGACATCGATATAGACACCTATAACACAAGTCATTTAGTTGTACTTAGTATAGGGCTAACGAGATCTGTGTTATATCTCCATGAATATTTATTATATAAAATCAGTGCTACTGCCATAGTACATACGTACATCCGACAGAGCTCCCAGACGCTCAGTCAAGCTGATAGGATACTCGCAGCTGGGACCGAAGACATCGATATAGACGGCGCATGCACTTAGGGAAGACGGATCGGTGTCATCCATCAGGGGAATGTGATCGTAGCGCGCTGCCTTGACGAGCTTTTTCTCAGCTCGAATGTCGCTGCGAAATAACGGGATGGGAAACAAACAATTTGTATCGTAACTAGCTAGACCCGCAGGCGATGTCTTGCCATATTAATTAGCCTATTCTCTGATAAGGTTTCATTCAAAGTAGCGCAGAAACTGCGGCTTAACGAACGTTACAATTCAAACTAGGTGTCCATTACAAAATCTAGATCATTTTGGAGAAACAATGGACAAAAATACTCCAAACTTCTTCTTCTTCTTCAGGCTATATTAGTCCACTGCTGGGCAGGACCTCCCCTAATGAACGTCATAGCGCAATGTGCTATCATTGGGGGTAATGGCCATAATCCCCACGCTGGGCATGCGGGTTGGGGATCGCAGTTTGGTGGAATTGTACTGCAGGGGGCGCTGCTGCCCACCCCCCGTTTTGTGTCCCTTAGTCGCCTTTTACGACACCGCGCGAAGAATTTGGGTTGGTGCTATTCTCTAGGCCGACACCACACAGCAACTCACAACAACAACACGGCAACACAGCACTCCAAACTTAGTCTTTTCAAACTCCTTAATTAATAAAAGTTGGTGAAGCCGTTTCGGAGGAGTTCGATAGCAAACACTGTGATACGTGACTTTTAAATCCTACTATATATACGAGTATTTACTTATATTAACATTATGATGATTATTGCTCCGACCGATTTCGGCCATGGCGACCACTTTGACCCCTAATCAGATATGTGGGGCTGGTACGCTCGAAGATGTATTAATTGAAGATGTAATTCTGTATCAACCCGTCTGCCTAGGACATATTGTAAAATTTTTGCTGATTTCGATATCTTATATGGATCAAAATCTAGTTTCAAAACGAAAATAAGTAAATTCTTTCTAGATAACGTAGACCCTTGATATATATTTATGTGTATATATATGTATATGTATGTAAATATGAATATGTTTATATTACGTATATTTATGTAGGTGTATGCATGTGCGTATGTGAGGGTGTGTGTGTATATATGTATGTATGTGAAAGTATGTGTATACGCGCAATATCCTACACACATTACGTGATATGAGTTGATTCACTGAATTTGTACAATGTCGTCCTCTTTAGTTCCAATTACAAGCAGCCGCATTCCAGTGTTTTCTATCCCAGAAAGATTATCTCTGGGATGGAAAATATTGGAATAATTTAGGTCATTTATGTCAATGAACGATGCCTTCTTTTCTATATAAAGGGATCATTAATAAATTTTAATTAAAAAAGTACGTAAAATACAAAAAAATAATATGTTAACTACATTAAGATAATTTTGTTATGTAAATTCTAATGTTATTCTGATTGTCAGCGAAAACCTGTTATTGGCTTTAAATCTAATTCATCTTATTCTATGTAAAAATGCCTAGTGTATAAGCTGTTGGTTTTCCAATAAACAATAAAACAAAAGAAAACAAAACAAGATGGCTTATGTAGCCTTTCTTCGAGGCGAAATTCCGTGCACACTGAGGGCACGTGAGAATGCCGTTCTCATAGTTGTACGTTATGGCAGCAGCAGCAGCAGCGCCCCCTGCAGTACAATTCCACCAAACTGCGATCCCCAACCCGCATGCCCAGCGTGGGGATTATGGGCATTACACCCCAATGATGGCTCAACATTGCGCTATGGCGCTCATTAGGGGAGGGCTATGTCCAGCAGTTGACTAATATAGCCTGAAGAAGAAGAAGAAGATACCCTATGCTATGGTAATCAGGCAAGGACATCACAAACATGGCGACAGACTGAGGCCATGTGCACCAATGTACGACGGACCCCAGTGGATATCAAACCCACGAACTCCGTCATGGTATTCGGTTGTATACATGATTAAAATATAATTATCTACAGTCACATTGATGAGTGGTATTACTGCAATCCACGTAAAATCAATTTAAATTATCACCGTAACATTAATAGAATAGTTTGCAGTAAGTTTACTTTAGAACCAATAAACTTTGCCCGATAGATAACTTGAATACACACGGAATGAGATAGCGATATATTAGTAAGAGGTTTTTTTTAATTATAAGGACCAAACTAAAGTAAAAATACCCAATCCCAAACCAATTTAGAATCCCGGCATGGCATTTTTAGCCTCTAAATAGGTTTTTTAAAACTGTCCTTAGCACGGGTTCTCCTTCTTCTTCTTCAGGCTATATTAGTCCACTGCTGGACATAGCCCTCCCCTAATGAGCGCTAGGCGCAAGGTTGTGCCATCATTGGGGGGTAATGCCCACGGGTTAGTGCATTAAAAATAATATAAAAAAACTCAAGCTTGCAGCGACTAATGTTGGTGAAGCAAAAGAGATCGGTCAGGAATAGTCAGAATCGTGGCAAGTGACTCTGATCTCTGTCTACCGCTCCGGAATACAGGCGTTTTAGGTATTTTATATTATACCTACGATATATCAAAAGTGTGTTAAGTGTGAACTTATAAATTCCAAGAAACAATTGCCATGGCGATACAAACTCCAAACTTAGAAGCCCAACATAACAATGTGTGACATGTTTACGCGCCGTTCCCGGGAGAAAACACTTTTGGAAATGTAGCTGTATAAAATTTTCTTTCCACGAAGTTCCAGGAAACGCCTTCGGTACCGACATTGGACATTTACCTATACCCCTTTGCTGCTGGGGCACGGGTCTCTTCCTGCATCGCAGGAAGGTTAGGCCATACTCCACCACGAGGGCCAAGTCTGGGTTGGTGAAGGATTGTAAGGCAGTGGCGGGCCTTACTGTCAGAAGTTATCAAGCCGTCCAAAAGGCCTCTGAGATGGCTTAACTACTGCCATAACAAGACAGCCGGCACCAACGGCTTAACGTGCCTTGCAAAGCATGCAAAGGGTCGGAAAAAATGCCACCAGCGGTAGTCACGGGACGGTCACCCATCTTGCACCTGACCGCGCCTGTTGTTGCTTAACTCAAGTGTTTAGAAAGAAAAAAAAATAAAAAAAGAAAGACATTTATTATACCAACAAGACACATCACAGAAACGAAAAAAAACCAGACAATTAACACAACCTGATTCCAATAACTCGATTCGACTAGGCCACTAGCGCAAGTAATAATCGTGAGT
This sequence comes from Yponomeuta sedellus, assembly GCA_934045075.1. Classification (NCBI taxonomy): domain Eukaryota; kingdom Metazoa; phylum Arthropoda; class Insecta; order Lepidoptera; family Yponomeutidae; genus Yponomeuta; species Yponomeuta sedellus. The sequence goes on from OW203726.1 coordinate 18,116,822, forward strand.
AGCCAATTTTAATATATAACGAGTAATATATAACCAGGAAGTGATTTACTGATAAGGTTTGAACCGAATTTTTTTATTTTTTTGAACACAAATTCCACGTTGTGGATCGCAGCATACGAACAAGAGCCCAATATCAGCAAGATTTAAAGCGGCGAGAAACTTCGTTAGTGAGTCTTAATTTGTGGTAAAACTTTTGCTAAACAGTTTATGTTCAACGATGTAAGCGTACCAGCCTACACTTTCTTTCTATGACTCTGGTGAGCCTTGGTTAGGTATTATTTGACTCTGTAGGAAGGTCACCAGACAGGTGATGTATAACACGGACTGCTTTTAAAAATTAAGAAAGTGCACTGTAATGAAGTGTCCTTCTAGAGATATAACTTTAGTGGCGATACAAAGTAACGACCTTGAACCGATTTTTTACACTGGCCGAATTATTTAGCATTATTTAGCACACCATTAGCCGAATAAGTAGAAGAAGCGTATATGTATGGCTTACATACATAAACGTGGGCCACAAAAAACTCAAACATTTTAGGAAGGTACAAAGTTTTAAAAACCTATTTAAAGGCAAAAAATTCCACCCATGCCGGGATTCGAACCCGCGGCCTCTGGCTATCCATGCCAGCGCTCTTCCAACTGAGCTAATGGACGACACACCGGCATCAGTGAAATTTCGAACCTCTTTACAATATTCTCTGTATTATTTCCAGGCAGCGACATCTGTCTGAAGTAATTTGCGCTGGCACGGTTAGCCAGAGGTCGCAGGTTCGGGTCCCGGCATGGGTAGAATTTTTAGCCAAGGTTTTAATTTTTTTTATTGCACAAAGTAAAATAGTGTTCCAGTAGGCGGACTTAATACTATTTAGTATTATTAGATTTTTTGTGACACTTTTTTACGAAGGACTTCGAAAGTATTGGTTTGACGTTTGAGTCTTTTTTCACAGCGCTTTTAATTTCTCTTCAACGTTGAACACGAAATTGTATAGACCTTAAATGCGTTGAATATAAATCAGAAGCTAATTCGACACAAACAGTACCAAAACAGTACCTTTGTCTAGCTGTCTAAATAAACCCACTTGACGCAGGTGGAACAGCACTTTGAAGCGTTGCTTCGAGAGAGGGGACGTCTGAAAGATTAATGAGATGGGCATGAGCAGACCTCTGGACCTCGAGAGAATAAAGACAAAATATAGCACTCTTAGCAAGCGGTAAAAGGACTCATTTTATTGTAACATTTATGTAGTTTTCACCCAACTGCGGACAGCCCAAGAGGAGGGTAATGCGTTTGGCTTGTATGTATGTATGTATGTATGTATGTATGTATGTATGTATGTATGTATGTATGTATGTATGTATGTATGTATGTATGTATGTATGTATGTATGTATGTATGTATGTATGTATGTATGTATGTATGTATGTATGTATGTATGTATGTATGTATGTATGTATGTATGTATGTATGTATGTATGTATGTATGTATGTATGTATGTATGTATGTATGTATGTATGTATGTATGTATGTATGTATGTATGTATGTATGTATGTATGTATGTATGTATGTATGTATGTATGTATGTATGTATGTATGTATGTATGTATGTATGTATGTATGTATGTATGTAAGGGTGTATGTATGTATGTACATTTTTCACAGTATAACATTTTTCCAATGTAACCAGTCTAACTTGTTAATCATATAGTTATGTTCAGTTATCAGCCCGTGCTCTTAATAAACGAGTCGGGGCTTGCTATATGACATGTATCGATACAACGTGTGCTCATTAAAACGCTGGCTTCAAAGACGACTCGTGCGACGACTTTCACGAGTTCTTGAGCAACACGGCAGTCGTAGTTTGCTGATGACCTAGCGAGGGAGTGACGAGGAGGTGGCATTGGTGTAAACGAGGGCTCCGATTCTGTTTTATTTACATTATAGCATTTATTTCTGTGCATTATAGCACAATCGCAGTAACACGGCCAGGCCGTAGAGTCTAATACTTACATAGTTTTTCCATAGAATGGCATAAGCACGACAATGGTTGTTATTTGCCTCAATTTGGTAGTCTACAAACTAATAGCAGTACAATGTCAATCCAAGGGTATAAGCCGCGCAAATTAAATAGGCATTTCTCGCGAAGAAGATCGATTCGCGAGAGGCGTCGTGTTAAGTAGCACGGGTTATACCATTGCAATGCGATTGGTTACTAGACTGTCGATAGTGTCGTTCGTTCCCAGTAGTTCAACTGGTCAGTTCTACTATCGGACTAGTGGGATTTTTTTTCTCAGTAGTTCTACTTTTTCACGAACTAGTAAGACATCTGTAGAAAATCAGGGTTCCCAGTAGTTCAACTACAGTTCTACTGTCGGACTATTGGGAATCCTTTTTTCTTATTAGTTCTACTCTCATCCGAAACTAAATAAGATTATTTATTTCGATTTCAAGTAAGATTATTTAATACCAATACATTTGATAAATTAATATGTATGATCTGAAACCTAGAGGTTTCAGATCATACATATTTTACAACCTGGAAGACAAGTTAAAAATATCTTTCACTAGACATATATCCACAAAAAATACTGTTATAGCCAAAGTCCTGTAGAGTGCTCGTTTCTTGGAGTTTTACCATAATTTGTTCTAAAATCACTATAACCATGATTGGTTATAGTGATTTGAGAACAAATTATTAGACTTAAACAAACCACTTTTCAAGCCACGTTACTTTTATTTCTGCAGAAATAGTCTATAATCGAACTGTAGCAAAACTTATTTTACCTATGAACTCGTGAGTTTTATTTCTCAGTTGAGTTGGGAAATAAATGTATTAAGCATCTCGATATCACATATTTAATGATAAATAAAATATTTATGAGGTTTGAGATTTGGTAGTGAAATAAAACCTAGAATATTCGGTTATCTCAAGAAGGTGGATAAATGCGGCTAGATGAGGGTGGCAGCGGAGAAAAAGAAAGAAATGTACTTTGTGGGTAGCGGCTGGATGAGGTTGAGTGAGGACAGACAAAATCATGCTGTATTGGCGACTCTTGGATGAGGATATCTAAGAAGTAGACACGTAATTATGTGTTACATTGGGCAAAAGCGGGCTGTAGAATTGATGTGATATTTTTATACCGAATTCGCAGAATAGAAAACTGTTATAAAGTTAAAACAAAGCGTTCTGAAGCAACCCAATTCTTCCCGCGGGTGTCGTAAAAGGCGACTAAAGGACACAAACCGGGGGGTGGGCAGCAGCGCCACCTGCAGTACAATTCCACCGAACTGTTATCCCCAGCCCGCATGCCCAGCGTAGGGATTATGGGCATTACCCCTTATGATAGCACAATGTGGCGCTCTTTAGGGGAGGGCTATGTCCAGCAGTGGACTAGTATAGCCTGACGACGACGACGACGTTCTGAAGCAACAGCGTTAGCGCTTTTCACCTGAAACTGTGAATTTCATGCACTGGCGAAGTCACTACTCACTAGGCGGTGGTACAGTCGCCGTTGTTTCTCCTCTGTACGAATTACATTTTCTATCCGAATGCGTGCTGCGAGACCGAAGGAAGGTTTACATGTTTAAAAACCTATTTAGAGGGTAAAAATTCCACCCATGCCGGGATTCGAACACGCGACCTCTGGCTATCCGCGCCAGCGCTCTTTCCAACTGAGCTAATGGGCGACTCACTGGCATCAGAGAAATTTCGAACCTCTTTACAATATTCTCTGTATTACGTACAGGCAGCGACATCTGGCTGAAGTTGCATCACTTGCAGCCCCGAGTACCTACTTTGCAGTTAAGTTTTCACACCGCCCATTAGCTCAGTTGGAAAGAGCGCTGGCACAGATAGCCAGAGGTCGCGGGTTTGAATCCCGGCATGGGTGGAATGTTTAGCCTCTAAATAGGTTTTTAAAATTATCCTTAGCACGGGTTAGTGCATTAAAAATAATATAAGGTTTACATTATTACACTATTTTTATTTTTAATGCACTAACCCGTGCTAAGGAACAAATTTAAAAACCTATATAGAGGCTAAAATTTTCACCCATGCCGGGATTCGAACCCGCAACCTCTGGCTATAGAGCGCTGGTACGGATAGCCAGAGGTTGCGGGTTCGAATCCCGGCATGGGTGAAATTTTTAGCCTCTAAATAGGTTTTTAAAAAAGGTTTACATTGCTCTGTCTAGGGTCAATACTGAAGGGAAGAGTGGGTGCTCTTTCACTATTTAGCACTGCAGCGGTATATTCGACTAAGACATTCTTGAAAGAGCGTTAAAGTCGGTTTATAATAAAAATCCTCTCATAAACCGGCTTTAACTCTGCAATAAATGTGTTTCCATCCACAGGGGATCCACATTTTATGAATACTACTATTATAAGTTATATTAGAAAACGAAACGGGGAAACATCATGTTTAAATAATAAACCCATAAAAAATCATTGCCTATATTTGTTTCGCAATGATTTTTTTTTTGCGTATGGTATACAGCGGGCTAAAATACGAAAGGTAGGCCGGTCTCATTCTTGTCGGCTTCGTGAATCTTCCGAATGCCTCCTCTTATGGACCATAGCGGACAATGATCAGTAATGTGGCACATAGTCTGCACCTCTCCCGATCCACCGCTGTGGTCTGTACGGAACCTCCACCATTCGATCGATCGATCGATCGATATCAACCCTTGTATGTCCCCACTGTTGGGACACGGGTCTCTTCCTGCATCGCAGGAAGGTTAGGCCATACTCCACCACGGGGGCCAAGTACGGGTTGGCGGAGGGTTGTAAGACAGTAGCGGGTCTTACCGTCAGAAGTTATCACGCCGCCCATGAGGCCTCTGACATGGCTTAACGACTGCCATTACATGACAGCCGGCACCAACGGCTTAGCGGGCCTTGCGAAGTACGGAAGCGCTCGGAAAAATGCCACTAGCGGTAATCACAGGACGGTCACCCATCCTGTACCTTACCGCGCCTGTTGTTGCTTAACTCAAGTGATTGTTTCCAATCACTCGGTTCGACTAGGCCACTAGCGCTTCACCTCCACCATTGCAATTGCGTAATTAAAGTCTGGCACAAACACCTTTGTGCTCGGTTGTACATATGCAGGAAGCAAAAAGGAAATTCCCAGAAAAGAGAAATGTTAGGAGTGGGCCTGAAGTGCGTTGCAAAACGTGAAAACCTGAATGAAAATGTACTACGAAAAAAGAATGTTGTGCTTACTTCGTTTGCAGCAAACGTGGTGGGTCTATTTTATTTCATTGTGTAAGTTTTTACTTATCATCTACCAGATCAATGTTTCTCAGGTGTAAACAATCAATTAATATGTTGTATCAGGGCGCAGAATACATGGTGAATCTATTTTACCAAAGTAATGCATCTCGTATGTCAACAAATAATTAAAACGATTACAGCCAATAAAGACCAAATAAGGAGGGCTAATGATTATTTCTTCACCGAAAAGTCATCAGTGAGTCTAGTTAAAAGTATATTTTTTTTAGGTCAGTACAAACAATTTCAAGCTTAACGGAGACAAGACAAATTAATTGTACAACAGATTTTTTTGCTGCAACTTATTTAGTCGAAGAGTAATTCTAGTTTCGTGGCTCTACTTGGGAATTCCTAAACCTAAAAGATTGTTTCGTATATTTTTGAACGACCAATTCAACGATATAGCACACTATGGGATAAACGAAAAACCAACTCATGCCTAATTTACGTGTAAGGGAGGTACCATATAACTACCATTTTGTTGGCATGATTAATATGTATGTTCTACCCACTGAGCTACCACCGCTATAGACTGGCAAGCGAGAGCCCCAGGTTCGATCCCGAGTGCGGGCATGTACCAATGACTTTGTTTAATTTCAAAGTTATGTACATTTGCGAATTTGTAGTCGCAATACCACTCGCTAACGGTGAAGGAAAAAATCGTGAGGAGACCCGCGGCTTGGTTGGCTCCGCACGTATTGACTAGTCTTTCCTGTGGGCTAGGCCGACTAAGCTGTCAGGGTGGTATAGATGCTGGGCAAGCCTACACCATCTATAAAACCATGTCCCAGGCACTACAGCGTCGGAGTGGTCCCTTCACCCATCTAGTGTGAGTGAAGATACCACTGGACGCTGTATAAATCATCTCATTATGTAGATGCAAAAAGGCCATCATATATAATATGTATGTACGGAGGCATAAGTTGGAAGCGATCCAGAGTGCGAATGTGGCGGCGGTATACACACCACGTCTCAGAGGAGTATAAAAGGTTTGGCAGCACAGCGGCCAGAATGGCGCAGGATCGTGAACAGCCAAGTACGTGAGTTCGAGGTTCAGCGTAAAGATGACCTTGATACCAACGCGACCAGTGAAAGGCTCGCCCACCTGCTGCCATAAAATTTAACTATGAGAACGGCATTCTCACGTGCCCTCAGTGTGCACGGAGTTTCGCCGCGAAGATAGGCTACATAAGCCATCTTCGAGCGCACCAGCGCCATATATCTGATTAGGGGTCAAAGTAGTCGCCATGGCCGAAATCGGTCGGAGCAATCATCATCATCATCATCAATATGTATGTCTATATCAAATTTGAGCGTTCTAGTACTCTTTGAGACAGACAGAAAAACAGATGGTCAGACATGGCGAATCTTTAATATTTTCAATATTTTTATTTTGGGACAAGTCTATAGTGTTAGTAATTACAGATTACTATTTAAATGATTCGCGATGCTTATACATAGTTATATATTCTTCTTCTTTTTCGGGCTATATTATGTAGTCCACTGCTGGACATAACCCTCTCCTAATGAGCGCCATAGCGCCCTGTCTTCAGCTTGCCGCATCCAGCATCTGCCTGCAGTTTTTCGCAGATCGTCATCCCACCTGGTCGGAGGGCGTCCTACACTACTCCACTCAAGAACACGTTTACTTCAACGGTTGTCGGTTCTCCGCGAGATATGGCCAGCCCGCTGCCACTTCAGCGCGCTAATTCTCTGAGCTATATCGATAACTTTGGTTCAATTATATATTAGACGGATCTAATCGCGATTACGTTTTATTGCCTTAAGGTAAGGTTTACCCAAATAAATAATCGCGATTAGACCCGTATATGCTTAAAGTAAGGCCCGCCACTCTTATAATCCTCCACCAACCCGGATTTGGTCCCCCTGCTGGTGTATTGCCTAACCTTCCTGCGATGCAGGATGAGACCTTGTAAGACCCACTGCCGTGCCCCAGCAGTGAGGACCTCCAAGAGTTGATATGAACAACAACTGGAGACAACAAGGAATATAAATAATAAAAACAGATAGATGCGTTAAGTTCGAGAGTAAGAAAGTTAATTTGCATTTTCAGAAGAATAAGACATATTGATGATCAACCTATTATCAAAATGACTTACTTCGCTTTGTGCCAATCAATTTTATCGTATGGAATAGTTGCATGGGGCGGAGCTAAAAAAACTATTCTGATCAAAGTTGAGAGGGCTCAAAGAGCTATTATTAAAGTAGCAATGTTTAAGAAATATCAATACCCTACAAGAAACCTATACAGGGAATTTCAAGTTTTAACTATACGTCAATTATTCATTAAACAAATATTACTACGGCAACATTCACTGCCAGGACTAGATGTTGTTTTGCATAGAAGGAAACATGCCATATATAAGGTTCCTTCCTGTAGAACAGCGTTTGCTCAGGACTTTTCTTTGTTCTTTGCGCCATATTTGTATAATAGGGTCGGGAAATTATTATCTTTACATGATTGCACGAAATTTCAATGTAAAAAACTTCTTACAACATTTCTGGGCGAATTGGATTATGAATCATCTGAGAATATACTGAGAGTAATCAAATGATTAATATGTATTGTTTAAAGGATTATAAATAAACTATTTAAATAAATAACTTATAATAATATAAATAAATAACTTATAATAATAAAAATAATTTATAGTACCTATGCATTAAATGTACAACATATCTTTATAATTTCTATGTAATATTACGTACATTTACTTGTGTTCGATGTAACGTATCTATGTAGGTCCTATGTATATATGTATATAAAGGCAAAGGCTTAGTTGTAGACTAAAAATATTTAATGTAAAAAATATAAGAAAGTGTAATGCATGTTAGAAAAAAGCATGTTTAGTTATTTTTAAAAAAAATACAACTTATGTATTGTAATACGATTCTAACTTTTAATTATCAAATTTAAATATGTAATGTAACGCAATTGTAATTTATTAATAATCTGATTCGACTGAAATATGAGAAAAAAAAATATATTGTGTTCACTCTAAATAATTTTCTTGCTCTGTGTAAGTCAGTAACGAGAGTCCAGTTAACGAAGACATCCTTTAACTGGGAATATTGTTTAATAAAGAGCTCCACTTCACTTGGTTACAACGAGAACGAGAACCTACCTTGCCGTCATACAGTATTTTTACTAGTGCGGAGGGTAGTAGTATCTTTTTGGCTGTTACTAGCTGCATATTTTAATAATTCTTATACTATGCTATGAATTAAGATATCTACAAGTAACAATAACGATCTAGTTTGTGGGAAGTCAATTCCACTGGCAAACTTCTAAGCATTTTGACTGGTTTACAGCAGGAATTCCTGACCGGAGTCCGGTCAGGATATTACATTATACTGTAGAAATGTAAGTACATATTGTATTGTATTTTAACATCTTGCCGTATGTAATTTGTTTCTATCAATAAATAATATTTGATTTGATTGATTTGATTTGATATATAATTATTACATACATTTCTTAAGCTAACTTAGGATTAAGTTAGTTCAAAGGGTTCTTTGTTATTGTGACGGTAACAAGCAGGAAACGTGTTCACACAAAATACACTTACCATGGTCAGAGTTGCAGTGTAAACCTGGCTTGAAGCAAGAAGTCACGTTAACTCCCGTAAGCAAGTATAAGAGTGCAAGGCGTTGAAATGCAGCTTTATTACAGTTTGCACCTAAAGCCGCGTGTATACTATCTTAGTACGCTTGGACACAGTGATTTATTTTAGGAACTAAAATGTGTAGTCAACTCGGTTTGCACACATCTTAGTGCATTTATATTTTTGCTTCACTTTAAAGGCGTCTTGTTACTGCTTGTACCAAAACAGACCAAATTAATTGCTGTGATAGATAGAAGCAGTGTCAAGTAATATGTTTATCGTCGAACTTTAATAATCTGAGTGTATTTCAATGTTTGTCATTTCTTGCCTTACACAGGATATTCTAGTTTGGGACCAGGACAGGTGATTTTGTTGTGTGGATGTTATTAATATAATTAACTAACCCGGACGCTTTACCGGGATATTAGGTATCCTATGTGTCCATTCAGATCTTTGACCATTTGTACGCCAAGATTTTTGTAAATACGTTCAGCTTTTATTGCGTAATTGAGTAATAAGTATCCAAACATCTCACGGAGTACTCTTACTTTGTGAGATGTTTGAATGTTAGTTAATAAAAGAAAAGATAAAAATTGTTTGGTCGCAGAAATAAAAACCACACTTTTCACAGCACTTACACAGCTTTGTAAAACTTCTTAAGCATACATTTTCACTACCACTTAACTTTATCTTACAAAACCAAGAATGTTCTATTATTGGTGCCAATTTTCCGTTTCATCTTAGTCTAGTACGATGAGTATGGCGCGCTTCGAGTACACTAAAATCGGCCATTTACGTCATGATTTATACAGAGTTCAGTGATACCTTCACTCACACTAGATGTTTGAAGGAACCACTCGGACGCTGCAATGCCTGGAACACTGGTTTTGTATCCATTATGAACTAAGATGCCAAGTCACTCGGTCCAAGTGAACTCAGATGGTGTAAACGCGGCTTTACCCGTACACACGTATTTTATTGTAGGAAATGAGTCAGAAAAACCTAATCTTCGTAACCTTCGTGCTACATAAAGGAATAATGCTAAACCTTTTCTTTGTCCCTACTGCTGGTGCAATGCTGCTGGTGTCATGCAATGATAGCCTTGATGACTTCTGACGGTAAGGCCCGCCACTGTCTTACAATCCTCCGCCAACCCGGACTTGGCCCCTATGGTGGAGTATGGCCTAACATTCCTGCGATGCAGGAAGAGACCCGTGCCCCAGCAGTGGGGATATACAAGGGTTGATAAGGAACGATAATATGCATTTCTATGTCTCAATTTAAATCTTTGCCTATCTGTAACCCAAGTTTCATGAAACTCCGTTCTCTCCGGCCTCCGGCCATTAATGCGTGATCGAGTAACAAACATCCAAACTTCTTCATAAACTTTCACATTTATAATATCAGTAGGAAGTATGATTGATACGCGCCTTTCCAAAAGCAAGGAGGTTAAGGTTTATGTGTCAGTAGCGATGCTTGTTATGGTACTGATTTGGTATTAACAGCGGTGGTAGCGGATAGGTATAGAATGCTTACCTCACGTTCCAGGGGTTCCCTATTTCATACCGAAAATTCTTTGTCCGAAATACGGTTCACCTACGAATGATACTGCGAAGGGTTGATTGTTCGACGCGTTTTTAATCCGATACTTTCATTGTTCGGTGCCTTGTTACTTTGAAAACGTTTTGCCGATGCCTCGTTACTTTGAAATCCAGAGGTCTTAAGGTTTGAATCCCGGCATGCCATTGACTTGATTTTCTAAGATACATGCAGTTATGAATTTAATTTGAATTATAGTAGCAATACCACTCGCTAAAGTTGAAAGAAAACATTGGCAAGAAGCCCCGAGTGACTTAGGTGTTCACAAGCTCTTGGAAGAAGGCCTGTGACCTGCTGTGGGACGTACACAGGCTGCTTACGAGCGCAGGATTTCTGAACCAATCAATTGATTGCGGTCACCCCATTCCGACCAGAGCTTAAAAGTCCTGTTTTTCATTAAATATGCGAGCAGATTTACGAGCATGGAGTACGCGGGCTGAATTCGGCATATCCGTTGGAGTAAAGGGGCATTGTGACCGCATTCGGTGCCAATTACTTTTTTAATTAGTTCAACGACTGGATGTGGAATCATGGAATGCTGATACCTTGGCAAACTCTTGCAACATCAAATTAATATATTTGTAGTATTATAAAGTTTGTGAAGGACCCACTGCAAACAATTTGATAGTCACGAAATCTACGAGAAAAGATTTTTAGTTGCTGTTATAATAAAACAAAATTAATAATTATACTATTTTTATTTTTTAATGCACTAACCCGTGCTAAGGACAAACTTAAAAACCTATTTTTTGGCACGGATAGCCAGAGGTTGCGGGTTCGAATCCCGGCATGGGTGAAATTTTTAGCCTCTAAATAGGTATTTAAAATTAATAATTTTGTTTTATTATAAAAGCAACCAAAAATTAAAGAAGTGGGAGGGAGGGGGGTGCCTTAACTAACCGCATGGCGCTTGTGGGATTTTTGGCGGAAATTGGCAAAGTAATTATCACTTTTTAATACTATTATGGATTTCCGCAAAGTAACGCCTGATTCTATACAAAAAAAAATTACTCATCGGATACGTCCTAAGTCCTATCATTGCACTTTGCATTGCTACGAATTCGTAATAATCTGGGTTGAAAACTTCAATTTTTAGCTTTTGAAGTTTTGGTTGCTATGTTAACTCTGTACACCAAGCAAATACGATCATGCTTTTCTACTTAAGATCAATTACTCAATGAGCCAGTATTCGTCTTCTTCTAGATATCTTCCTAATTTTAATTAATTTTCAGCTGTAATCACCTTAATTAATGCTAACCAATTAGGAAGAGCGGAAGTTTTCCTGGCACAGGTAATTCTTACTTAAAAGGAAACTCCCACAAAAATTGTAACCTACATTAAGTTTGGTACTAAAAATAAACATATTTTATTTATTATTATCAGACACTACCGAGGCATGCCATTCCTTTCTGTCCTCAACCATCCTCTGGCAGAAATCTGCCTCAGACCATGCATCGGTTCTACGCTGCGATTAACAGTTTGTGATGTCCACTAGCTAAAATTTTACCTTATCAGATATCGCTAAGATAAAATGTACGCTAAAAAATATAGATAATTATCCATTGAGCAATACATACGTTTTCTAGGAGACTGTTTCTTGACCTTGTTGCGGAATAATAAAAGGACTTACATTGTATAAGTAGGAACTTGAGACATAAAGCCCTCTTAAATTGCTCTGTCAAGTTGCTGTTTTGTCTCGAACAGAAAATTGAAACGGACCCTCTGAGATCTTATTTACGTCGTCGTTAAGTTGATGGTTAGTTTCGCACAGCATCTTGAAATGAGCACTCAAGAGCGATTTCAGAGGCTTGAGAACTTTTGCAATGTCTCTTAGTTGCATAAGTTGCTTATTGAGTTGTCTTACATAAAACATATCGTGGGCAGGCGTGATTATTAAACTATTAATTTATACTATCTTCTTCTTAACTCATAATTTATATTTAAATTTATTGATATCTGATACCTACTTTTCTGTTTTAATAATAGGTAAATATTTTATTTATAAATCCGAGTATAATCAATAATATTTACAAGACAATTAATAACAAGAACAGACAGAGAACTAAATTTAATAACTGACATAAGTAAAAAAAGACAATATATACAAAATAAAACAATAAAAAAGGTCTGTCGCCAACAATATCAACCCTTTGTATGCTCCCACTGTTGGGATGCGGGTCTCTTAAATTCCTATATCGCAGAAAGGTTAGGCCATACTCCAACACGGGGGCCAAGTCCGGGTTGTAGGAGGATTATAATAAGGCAGTGGCGAGCCTTACTGTTAGAAGTCAATAAACCGCCTAAGGCCTCTGACTCGGCTTAACGACTGCCATTACATGACAGCCGGCACAACAGCAGGCTGTTTGTCCACCGCCGCCGTCACCGTCACGTCACCGAGAACGAGATTATTTCGGACCGAGTTTAATATGACGTGACGGCGATCGTTTGTCCACCGCGACCGATGGTTTAGTTTGTTCCAACTGTTCCAAACATTCTTTACTTTCTATAACTTCTATTAATGAATAAATATAGTTTTTAAATTTTTTGGCCATTTTATTACAATGATATATTATGATAATTGATGACAGACAAAATAATAACTGAGCTCGTGTACGGCGCGACGGCGACGGCAGTGTGTGGACAAGTTCATACGTGTTTTGTACTACCGGCACATCAGCCCGTCAAAATCTCGGGCCACGTTCTAGCGGTCACGCCGATCTACTCGCAATTTCGGCGGCCGGGATGACGGCGCTCGGGTGACGGATGTGCGGTGGACACGCGGCTTAAGTAAATTGTATGTACCGCTACTTCAGCGCCGTCATCTCGTTCTCGGTGAAGTGACGGTGACGGCGGCAGTGGACAAACAGCCTAACGGTCCTGGCGAAGCATGGATGTTGTACTAGGCAACGAGCGCCAAAATCTAGACCCTTAACTTTTTTATTTATTGAAATGAATATTGTAACATAACAGTAAACTTATGTTACTTGTTAGATACAGCGGACGCAATTCGATACAATGCATGTTTTGTTATATCTAAACACTTAAAAGAAAGGTCGGAAAACTCGAGCTAAGAACAGAAATAAATACTTCAGACGCTGTCAGACTAAATTGGAGCAAATTGTAGTTCCCATTAACTCGACTCCAGTTATAGACTTGTACAACGCAGTTGTGCGCTCTAAGGATTAATTTGTACACAAGTTCAACAATTTCAGGAAGGAGGTTTGGTAGAAAAGCGGACGGCGATAAAAGTTATAAAGTACATTGCAGAAGCAATGCCGAGTGGCTACTTATGGTGGAGGTGTATATATTATTTACGAACTTTTAGCAATGCCTGCGACTTTGCTCGCCGCTTTGAAAGAACAACACAAATTGTTGTTTCTTTGTTAGATTACATAATATTTGGCCTCCTCATCTACGTAATGAGTTGATTTATGCAGCGTCCAGTGACATTCTTCACTCTCACTAGATGGGTGAACGGACCACTCGGATATTGCAGTGCCCGGGACAAGTTTTTTTTATTTTTTTTTTTAAATATAATACTTATGTTTTAGAGTATGGCGTTGTCAATTTAATGTCAATATTATTTCTTTTTTCCAAATCATTGTGTTGTATTTTCTTCAAAGTACATTGTCGATATAAACAATAATTCAACACATTCATAAATTAATCGTATTTTATTGCGCTCGCTCCAAAGATAAAGTTACATAAAGATTAAGTCCACGTAGTCCTTCCTTTGTCCAGCTTTGAGGAAATGAGATTTATAACTCTGTCTCTAAGAACTGCAAGTCATTGAAATGGAAACAGACACTACAAAACGGTGGGATATTTCTGTATTCACTTTGGGTTAAGAAAGATACAACTTCTCCGAACCATGGAGCGCAAATTAAATGCTACCAGCATGAACAATGCTACCAGAAAATAAAAATAGAGAATTCCGCTAAGTTAATACTTCACTGTAGCATTGTCTCTTTAATTTTCTCAGGAAAGAACGTAACAAAACCTTACTGAAGTATTTACTTAGTAAATTTCTCAATTCAGAAACTGGCCCTTAGCATAATATTTTTAAAACCGCGTCCGTGATAACTCAAATATATCTTGATGAATCTTTTTAGCGAACCGAATACAGTACCCAATAAAGGATGTATTAACTTATGGGAGTCTAAATCGTAGAATTGACAACTTATGTTTTAAACATAAACCGCCTTATTATAAAAACCTGAATAAGTCCTGGTTTAGACCAAGACTAAAAGATCTAGGATTGTTACGGTATCAAAGTTAGACCCAGATCAAATGTGTGTCGTTATTACAAATAGAAGACTATTCGAGGATCAGTTAAACCAGAGATCAGCCATGGTTCAAATAATATTCACTGATTCGTTCATTCAGCTTTCATTCAATGCTGCGTTCCGTTTCACTAAATGGATATTATCTTCACATTTTAAACGCAAAATTATTCATTATTGCGTTTAAAATACCTGTACATCGTAAATTGTTCATTGTTTAGGTTCCAATCTAACTAAAATGAGCACTATTAATTATTATATTGTTATTGAAGCGTTTTTATAATCAAATGGTTACTCTCGAGTGAAATGGAGTGAAATATTCGAGCGCGCGCGCCAATCCGAGACGTCAAAAAATTTCTGATAGTTTCATACTGGGAATAGGTATTATAAATTTTTAAACTTTGGGCGGTTTCGTTATTGATTATTATAATAATAAAATGAAACATTTGAAGAAAAACGTGAACCTATATTTGTATCGAAAATCTTCGTCACTTAATTTGAAGGGAGATACGATGACGAAGTCCAAATCATGTCCCAATCGTCCAAATCATCGAAATCCGTCATATCAATGACGTCCATAATATCAATTATTTATTGCAATCTATCACACACACAAAACAAAAACAAATTCAAACGTCAATTTGGAGGTTAGTCCATAGATAAACTAGGGGTATCAGAAGTTTAACTTTAGTACCATAGATAGTCCATGACGTAGCGATAAACTTCGTTTTGTAATAACATTTTACTTGGTCTATGGTTTAAACCTGGTAACAATCCGAGTACTAAATTTAGACCGCGTTTTGGAATAAGGCTGAAATTGTCTAAACTGTGTTTGTTAATAATTTATGTTATACATAAATTGTTTATACTTACCAGTCCAACAACGTGCTGCACTTAAATGTATTTCCCTATGTAAACCGGCCATCCAGTCCACCCATTTCACAATATACGGACGTACTCACAAATCGTGTCATGTGACGTGTTCTAATTGAAAACAGCTCTAGCTTACGGTTGGCTGGTGAGAGCCGGTCTGCCTCTGCCTCTATAATTCAGTTAGCTTCCGGTAGACCACGGGTCTGCCAATTGGCCAGACTTTACCAGCGTCTCTAGCTCTTTTACAAGAGGAAAACTTTGTACAATTTCAATATTGCAGCTCTGAAATGATGACCACTGGAATGAGAAAGAGAGAAGCTCAGTCCTGCAGGCAGGTGCCCGTATATGGAGAAATAATGGATAAATTTAAATGGGTAATTATCTGAAAATTTTATTGGAAAATTTAGCAGAGGATGCAGAATGCAAAGAACTTAGATTTCCGAAAAAATAATTTTAATCGGTTATGATCGGTACAGGTTTAACTAGTGCGAGAAATATAATAACTGGGGTAATAAAAACTAATAACAATTATTATACTATTTTTATTTTTAATGGACTAACCCGTGCTAAGGACAAATTTAAAAACCTATTTAGAGGCTAAAAATTTCACCCATGCCGGGACTCGAACCCGCAACCTCTGGATATCCGTGCCAGCGCTCTACCAATTGAGCCAATGGGCGACTACCGGCATCAGTGAAATTTTGAACCTCTTTACACTATTCTCTGTATTACGTACAGGCAGCGACATCCGGCTTAAAATTGCATCACTTACAGCCCCGACTACCTACTTTGCAGTTAGGTTTTACATCGGAATGATATCACTGTACCCACATGATAATACTATTTTTATTTTTAATGCACTAACCCGTGCTATTTTGCTGCCGGTGATTTGCCCATTAGCTCAGTTGGAAAGAGCGCTGACACGGATAGCCAGAGGTCGTGGGTTCGAATCCCGGCATGGGTGGAATTTTTAGCCTCTAAATAAGTTTTTAATAACAATTAGTTTTCCATATTTTTTAAAACGACATGTAAAAATACAAACAATATTTTGTAAGATGACTCAAAAAATCGTAAAATGGTACTAACATTCTAAGCTGTCAGTCGTTTTGTGAAGTGTTACGTTCATGTCCAATTTGTATATTGCGTTTTCATACGACGCGACTAGAATTTCTCTGTCGCGAATTTTTACGACAAACCAGTATATTGTGCCTGTAATACCTTAATACCTGTACGGGACGTAACCGCGTGCTGACCTATCTTAACTAGGCTCTTCGACCAGGTTTAGCCCATGAGCCGACGTGATTTACCATGGGCCGCTGCGAGCACAACAGCTACTTGAAGCCACTTGTGAAAGATTTGTAGGATGTCTGTAGATCAGTATCATCTATATAATACACCTTTCCGCAGGAAGGCCAACTGTATTCTTTTGGGTACACCAACAGTGCATGAAGACTGGCTCGGCGAAGAAAGCATATATTTAGCTGATAAGCGACTGAGTTTAATGGACACGGAGAGGCAGCAAGATATTGTGGAAGACGTAGAGAATCCAGTAGAGGTAAATGAACACCTGCTTTCATGAGCCCATGAAAAACTGGGACGAGAGAGTGAGTCTGCACCATCGCAACCGCTTACTCACTAAAGGCTCTTCACGCGAATATGACCTCAAGCTTTGTATTCTTAGACATGCTTCTTACATATCGGGAGATAGTGCACCGATGTTGGTTTGTCGCCGTCGCGTCGTCGGATTACGATAAGGAGAATATCATCATCACATACCTGCGAATTCTTTTTTATGCTTGCAAACGTCAGTAGACGCAAAATACATGATCGAAGATTCACTTAAATGTCTACTTAGGAAAAGCTCGCTCATCGGAAAGAGCACTTTAGGTGTGTGGGAGACATGCCTCTACAAATCATGGTACGGGTACATTAGGGGCCTTTCTTTTTCGATGAATTCTAAAGCATTATTCAATTCCATGTGACATGTTCCATCAGTAAAATAACTAAGCGGATATGCTGAAATGCTCATGCGTATTCGACTAATTGGTTTGAACTGTATCGTCGGTATCTAGCGATATCACTCTGATTATGATGTGGTGGGTTCGATTTCGACTGGGGGCCGCCGTACATTTATAAAAATGGTCCGTGTCTGGGTTTATTTTCATGTTTGTGATTTCCTTGCCTGTCTGTCATAGCACAGGGTAAATAGATAGATAGTGAACACTTTATTGTACATAAAAAGGATATTACGCAGATATTTCTTAACCTAAGAGTACAGATGACGGCCTTATCACTAAAAGGTTATCTCAGGGCCAGGACCAGAGATTGTGTTATGTGGAAGTTGTTATGACGTGCAGTATTATTTAGTTTAGGCAAGGGCTGGACAAAAGTCTCATTCTAGTCCAGGAGATTATTACTGAGCCGTCTCAGACCACTTCGAATTGTTGATCGAGTTCATATGTTGGCACTCGAAGCCAATTTTCGTACAACTACAGTATGTCAGGTTTTAGAATATACCTCGGGCTGTAGAGTAGGCTTCGGTTTTCGACAAAAGCACACGAGCGTAATACTACTTCATGCTCTGTATAAAACTTTTCTTCTTTTTAAAGGTATATTCTAAAAGCTAACAGATTGTACCCAATGTATTCAGCTGACGTGATAGGGTCCCATATACATTTCGTGGTCAGGACTCTTCTAGACACGGCTAGAACCTATTTCATAAGCAACCTATATACATCCTATAACTGGTTACATGCCTTCTCCCAGATAGAGACAGAGAGAGAGAGAGATTACGGGTTTAACCGACAAGTACGCGTAACGCGGATGATCGATTTCAAGCGCTGATGTATATAAACACCTTTAACACTCAGCAATCCTCACAATAGTTTCCTTGAAATTCAATTGTTTCCCAAAAACGTGTTGTTACAGTTGTCCTTCAAATAAGAAGTATTTTTAAAGTAACGGTTTTTTTAAATCTTCCGCGGAAATTAATGTAATCTACTATAAGTTCCCTTACTATATATATTAAGATAAAGATATTTCTTTACTAGAGAGATAAATGCATTGTTACAATACTTGCGGTATCTGCACTAGACTTTAAGTTTGTATCGCAGAAAACTGATTAATCTCACTAATGGCGAATTTTTCAATCCTCGGATAACATTTATCCGTCTAATAAAGTATTACACATCAATATAAAAATGTCATCGCGAAATGACAAAAGAAAGGCAATTACCACACATTTATGAAATTGTTGTTTAATACGATATTTGACGAATAACTTTTATCCAAAGATTGAGAAATCAGCCCTAAAGCAAGTAATATTCTTTACTTCTTTAGTTGTCACTTCTAGTGCTTTTTCTACATGTTTATAAAATAAATCTATTTCTTCGTGACATTTATCTCGTGCGGGCGCATAAGCCGGAATTATAGAAATGTTGAAACTAATTGGCAATTTTTTTTTCTGGGCGCAGTAATTGGCTTTTAGGTACATACCCCCTTACTCATAGTGGTCCGCTAACTTAAAACAGCTGCTAAAGAGTGTTCTTTTTCATTCTGACTTAGGTCAATAGAAGGGGACAGAGTGAGAATTAGCAATGCTTTAAGTTAGCAGACTATTATGAATAAGGGAGCTAGTGTTTTAAATTATATATGTAGCTTATATTTAGTAATACATATTTAGATATAATAAATAAACTTGGCAAAATTATAATCAATGTTCCTATTCTATTTGATGTCGCGTTACTTAAACGGTTTGACATCACCACTTTGTTTTATAGGTTACGTACATTTGTCAATGTGTTGATGCTCGAACGTATTATTTCAGAAAAAAAGGGATCACCTTCAACAAGCTTTCCATTTAGCAATCGACCTAACAGACAAAGAAAACTAGCGATGAGGGATGAATGAGCGATCGATCTATCATTTGGAGCAGGCATCATTAGTAAGGGGTGGCAAGACGCCTCTATGATTACGTCTTTATTCCATCTTTATTCAGGGAATTCTCTCCAGCCCAGCCATCACTCGCAGACATCTATTCACAGCGATAAAGGTGCATGTTCATACGTATAGACGCCCACCCAGCCAGATAGAATTTAGCAAGACTGGAGGAGCAAATTTTTCAGACTTGCTAAGGTTCTATTAAGTGTATATTCTTCGAAACTCATGTTTTCTACGTAGCTTCAGAATAATAAGTAACGATAAAATGTGATAGTGCCTTTAGTCATTCGATTTAGGCTCTCGAGAATTTGACGAAGGTCCGTAGTGTAGTATGTGCTCGGTGGCTGCGAATGCCATTTTCAATTTTGTTTACAGGACAACTTTATTTACAGGATTGTAAACGCTAATATATTGCTTCGTATCAATATTGACAAAACGATAAAGGCTTATAATCGTTTTACGTATTCTGTTTTTAGCAACATAAGGTAGTGTACGAGTATTCTGCGGAGGATGTCAAGGTTTTGGAATAAAACTCTGTCTTGACCTTTTTCGTGTATTTATTCACTTTTACACGTCTTTATAGAATAGATAGGTTAGATGTTATGTTGAAAATACGAAAAATATTCGGGATCGTAACAAGAGTCAAATCCTGACCTCTGCCTAACCCACCAGGCAAGTATTTATGTAGAATTAATTGAAACGGTACTCCTTTAGTCTTTAACGTCTTTTATTTTATTAATCCCAGACACTTTTAAAATAAAATTAGAACGACTTCCCAAAATTCACCTTTGCGCACATGTCGGTTGTCTCTCTTTTTTTTTTCTTGCCAGTCGCTAGCCATCGAAAAAACCCATCGTGATGCCAGGGTGGCCATCACTCAAAAAACAAAAATTACACCCCTAAGTATGATCCATTCCACACGGCCCTCCTGCATCTCATCCGGCTCGGATGAGTGTTAGCCTGTATCATCTTCGTCATCATCATCATCGTCGTAGTCGTCATTGAGATCGTGGTACCACCTCTTCATCATGTCACAGCTGGTGGTAGTTTGATATGGGCCCTCCCCATACAGCTTCTGAACAGTATAGCGATCATTTGGATTGACAGCGACTATCTCATAGGGTCCCATGAACTTAGGATCTAGCTTGTGAGCTCCGAACTGGGTGCGCTGGATTGCAACATGGTCTCCGACTTGGTAATGGGATGCTTCCTTTCTTTTCCTGTTGTATGTTCTTATATTCTCCTGCTGTACCTTCTGTATTTGCTCTTTAGCTTTTTGTCTTAATTCCTTGCGATCCTCTTCAAATTCCTGTATCATTTCTTCCCTTAAAATCCTCAGTAACTCCTTGTCCTCTCCTGTCCTCATCCGCACTCCGACTAAAAGTTCGAATGGAGTTCTGCCTGTGCTTCTTTGATATGTGGAGTTAATGTGCTGTTGAACGCGAGGAACAAACTTGTACCACTGGTCCTGGCAGTTAACAGTAAGCTTGGCTAGCACATTGATTATCACCTGGTTCATCCGTTCGGCCTGTCCATTCCCTCTGGGCTGTCCAGTCGTTATCTTTCTATGTGCAATACCTTCCTCACTGCAGTACTGCTGAAAATCTTTTGATGTGAATGCAGCTCCTCTATCCGATATAATTTGCCGTGGTGATCCAAATATGTCAGCTTGACTCCTGAGCTTTTGTAGCACCTCTTCTGTCTTTAGGGTCTTGCTAGGATAAATCCAGAAAAATTTTGTGAAGGCATCTACTATGGTTAGGATGTACTTGTAGTTCTTGCTGGTAGCTGTCATTGGTCCAACATGATCAATGTGGTAGGTATGCAGTGGTTTATCTCCTTTGTCAATAGGGTTCAGATAACCTTCCTTCTTCCCTGTGTTTCTTGATGCTAGTATGCATTCTACGCAGTTAGCTATGTGTGTTTTAATTTTGTCCTTCAAATTCTCAATATAATACTCTCTTTTTATAAGCTCTTCAGTCTTCCTTACTCCAAAATGTCCTCTTTCATGCTGTTTCCTGATAATTTCTGCCTGCATCTTTTTTGGTACTACCAAAAGTGGTCCTTCTTCGCCCTCTTTGTATAGAACTCTATTTTTCAGTGTATAATCTTCATATTCTTCTGTTTCCAGTATCTTCATTATAAGTTGTAGTTTCTTGTCTTCCTGTTGTGCCTTACGCACCTTCTCTGTGGTCTCAGTAACAAGTAGAGCTATGGGATAGCGGCTTAAAGCGTCTACATGTTTCATTGAGCTGCCTGGTCTATGTTCAATCTTGTAGTTATATTCTTCAAGCAGGAGCGCCCATCGAGCAACTCTCGGAGGTAAGTCTTTCTTCTGCAGGGTCATTGTCAACGCAGAGCAGTCAGTTAAAATCTTGAACGGGATTCCCAGTAAGTATACCCTAAACTTCTTTACTGCTTCAGCTATAGCTAGGACTTCGAGGTAGTAGCTGTGGTATTTTCTTTCTGCTTCTGTAGTCTTCTTGCTCATGTAGTATACTGGGTGCATCTTGTCATCTTTCAGGCTTTTCTGTAGTAGCACGGCTCCGTAGCCGTCCATACTCGCATCGGTATGCAATTCTGTCTCAGCAGCAGGATTGTAAATCTGCAGTACAGGTGAGTTACAGAGGCTCTTCTTCAACGCATCAAAGGCCATCTGGCAACTGTCATCAAACGTGAAGTTTTCATCTTTTTTCAGCAAGTTTGTCAGTGGGCGGGCTGTTAGGGAATAGTTTGGTATGAACTTCCTGAAGTAGCCTGTTAACCCGAGGAATGACTGTACTCCTTTGACATTCTTTGGTGGTTTGAACCGCATCACTGCTTGGATCTTCAATGGAGATGGTTGTACTGTATTCTCTGTTATGATGTAGCCAAGGTACTCTACCTGTCTCTTCATGAATTGGCATTTTTGCCAGTTAATATTCAGGCCATATTCTTCAGCTCTATTCAGAACAACTTCCAGCCTCTCAATAGCTTCTTCTTCAGTCTTCGCTGGAATATTCAGGTCATCCAAAAACGATAACACTGTGCCCTCCAGTAGGAGATCTTTGAAAACACTGTTGATAAACCTCTGAAAGACCGATGGTGCCGTAGCCAGACCAAAAGGCATCTTGCAGAACTCGTACTGGCCAGTGGGAGTGACGAAGGCTGTATACTTCTGACTGTCTTTGTCCACGGTCACATGATGAAATCCGTTCTTCAAATCTATCGTTGTATATAATTCAGCGTCCCTCAGCTTGTCTAGCTGGTCCTCTATCAATGGTAGCGGAAACCTCTCTTTAATGATCTTCTTATTTAACCTTCGGTAGTCAACGCACAGCCTGTAGCTGCCATTCTTTTTCTTCGCAAGCACAACCGGGCTGGCAAAATCAGAGTTGCTGGGCTGCACTACTTCCTCTTTATCCCAAGTCTTGATTTGGTTGTCAACCACTTGCAGTTCACACGGTGACAGTCTTCTTGGAGTCTGGTAAATTGGAGTTTCATCGGTGAGGACAATCTTTAGTACCACAGCACTCTTCTTCTTTTCTACTGGCGTGTAATCCTCTACGAGCCTTGTCACCTTTTCTCTGAATTTGGTGTCACCTATGTCCAATGTTTTCTCGTCTTCACCTGTTATTCCCAGTAAGCACAGCTGGGAAGCCTCCTTAGCAACCACTCCTTCTTCAGTAATAATCAAGTCCACATAATGTAGTAGGCCATTTCCTAACAATATTCCATAGGGAACAGCGTCATCTTCTATTATGTGAATGTTCATCTTTAGCGTGCAGTCATCGAGGTCCAACTTTGCCAAGAATACACCCTTGGTTCTTACTTGATGCTGCCCCAGTCCTGTCAGCTGTGTTGTGGTTAGTTCACATTCTATACCAAGCTTCTTGAAGTTACTTTCTGTCATCAAGTTTATGTCGCTGCCTGTGTCGATATGCGCCGTCATGGGTATGTTGTTGACCTTGATTTCCTTTTGTGGTATCTTTGCCTCTTTGCATATTTTCTCCTTCTCATTGTGTATGCTGAACGCTTTCTTCTCTACAGGACAGTTGGGAGCAATGTGTCCAAACTCATTGCATTTAAAGCACTTCGCGCCTTTCTGCTTGTGCCGACAGTTTATGGCATCATGGTCGCTTTCTCCACATGCGTAACATCTTCTAGTAGCTGGACGTCTGAAGCCACTTGGTCCACCCTTAGGATTGTTTGATCCAACTCTTGCGTTAGACGGGCCAGCTCTTGGATAGCTCGATCCTTGACTTGGTCCTACTCTTGGGTGATTAGCTCCGGCTCTTGGCTGACTGGATGTGATCTTCTCAAAGATGTCAAGCTTCTTACGGAACTCGGTGATGTCCCTGGCTCCATAGAGCACTGCCTTACTTGCAGGGTCACCTCTTAACCCATTGATGACATACTCCATCAATGCTTCATCTTCTACCTTGCCATTCAACGCTAACTCCTTCATTTGTAGAAAGTACTGCTGTACCGAGAGGTCACCTGTCATTTTCCTTGATGCCAGTTGTCGGTGGACGTCTGCACTGTTGATCCTGGGACCAAACTCTGCCACAAGCTCCTTCTTTAAATCTGGGAAACTTTTCACTGGGCATGACCTGAGGAATAGTCGCGCCGTTCCCTGCAGCAGCCTTTTCGCATAGATGAACTCTTCAGCCTCGGACCACTCCATGATTGCGGACATGTCTTCAAACTCTTGCACCCATGTTTCCAAAGGGTAAGTGTCATCGCCTGTAAATGGAACCATAGCCTTCTCAACATCGTGAAATGAGATTCTAGGACGGGCCGTGGGTGTCTCGGTATACTCTTTGCCCATTTTGTCAACCCCAAAAGATAATCGATCTTCTTCTTTGGCTTTTCGCGGCATCACAAATATTTACAATTCCAAAATGAAATTAAAAAGACTGAGACCAACTGAACAAGTTACAAGACAAGGCTTAGGGCCACGCAACAGTGTTCTTTATTTACTTTAAATTTAGAATTAATAGAAATTGGCCTTTATCGTAATTATCAATTTACACAACTTCAAAACAAAATCGCACAATATTCTATTTAGTTAACACTGACAGTTCTCACAGATTAACGAATCACTTGCAAAAACTGAACGTATCACCTGTCGGGTCGTTGGGTCGGGCGCCGGTTGGGACAACTTCGCCGCCTTACTTGTCTTTGATTGCTCTATGGTGTGTTGCCCGCTGCGATGCCCGGTCCGCTCCCTACGTTTTCCGCTTCCGGTTTTGCCGCTTTGTTGGTATTGATTCATTCAACACGTTAAACCTTGTTTACAATGATGGCGTCTTCACTTTTCTTCTGATGTTTTTCAGCTTTCTCTTGCAGCTTCTCCTTCTCTCGGATTCTTCTCTCCTCGTTCTTGCTTCTGCCAGTAGTTTTTCGTCGATTCAGGACTTCTTCAGGCTTCGTTTTTAGTGTTTTTCGATAGCAATTTTCGTCGTAGGTGGATATTTTCTTCGGTCTTCTTTCTTCTTATTACTTTTCTCCTTGGCTTCTTCTTCTTATTTCGACACGTGCTCGTCTTCGCCCTGCTGTTGTGCTGGATGATGATGGATCGTGAATAAGTTCGATCCAACGCGGGATGATCTCGTATTTCTTGTCAATCCCGGACGAGCCCCCAAAATTTGTAGAATTAATTGAAACGGTACTCCTTTAGTCTTTAACGTCTTTTATTTTATTAATCCCAGACACTTTTAAAATAAAATTAGAACGACTTCCCAAAATTCACCTTTGCGCACATGTCGGTTGTCTCTCTTTTTTTTTTCTTGCCAGTCGCTAGCCATCGAAAAAACCCATCGTGATGCCAGGGTGGCCATCACTCAAAAAACAAAAATTACACCCCTAAGTATGATCCATATCACATTTATACTAGAATGTTGGTTCAAAGCCACCTACTTGATAAAACACCACTAAAGTATAGTTTGCAACGTGCCATTTCTCACAAGTTAACAACTTCAGTTAAAAGATTTCAGTTCTCAACTTGTGCTCGCCATCTTGCATAAAATACGATCGTGGGAGGAGGCTACGTAGTATAAATACAGAAGCACAAGACGGTAGAGTTATTACGAAACTTTTGGAGCGCCTCCGATCCAATTTTAAGCGATAACTTGATTTCAGCAGCCTTACCTGTGAAACGGCCTATGCCTCAGCCAGGGCTTTCACTGTTTCTGACTTTAGGTATATAAATTATTAGTGCATTAATGTTCTGGAATTAAAGGCAGTTTAATTCACGAGTTCTAGGTTTTAGAATAATATGTGAACTCTGACCTGTTAATTAAGGACTAAATTTGAAAAGACAAAGTTTGGAGTATTTTTGTCCATTTAATCTTGCTGTGTGGTGTCGGCCTAGAGAATAGAACCAACCCAAATTCTTCCCGGGGGTGTCGTAAAAGGCGACCAAGGAACACAAACCGGGGGTGGGCAGCAGCACCCCCTGCAGTTCAATTCTACCAAACTGCGACCCCCAACCCGCATGCCTAGCCGAATGAAGAAGAAGAAGAAGAATTTCGAATATCATCTTAATTTTAAGAGGAACACCTAGTTTTACTTGCGTTCAGTCAAAATAAAGGCACTTTGATTTTTTTCAGTTTCACTTCCACTAGAACACGATGTCTTTCAAGGGTGCGTTCCGAGATGCGATGAAATCGATTACAGTGCCAATCCATATAAGTGCAGTAGGCACAAGAGCCCTATTTCGTGCGAGATACTTTGGGACTACTAAATTTGGTCGGATTCGCGCTGTAATCGTTTCATCGCATCTCGGAACGCAGGGTAAATTATACTGTGAGCGATGCTATCGTCATCAATAGTATTAATAACATAAATGTGAGAAAATTAAAACTGTTTTTATACGGATTTATGCTCGTTTATTACATTTTAACGTCGGAAAATTGTAAAAATGTAATAAACGAACAGAAATCCGTATATAAACAGTTTTAATTATGTCTAGTGCTCGTGTTAACCTTAAAAAATACTATAAATGTGAGAGCTAGTAAGGACGTTTGTATCTAGATGTTTTTATTTTGCCTTAGATGCACAGTGGGTATAAGTAAATACGAAGGGAAGGCCATCAATCCACGCGGTCACTTCCGCGTCCGCCAGATGTTTTTGAGTGGACTGTTTACTAAGAGTAGAGTAGAGAACACTTTTGGGCAAAAAATGGAAATAGAACAATAATGCTTGGGGTGACTTGAGCCAAGTCACTGGATAAGTAAATCACATCACATCACACTAACATTATAAAGGCGAAAGCTTGTGAGTGTGTTTGTTACTGCTTCACGTCTAAACGGCTGGAGCGTTTTTAATAAAATTTTAATAAATTAACATATAATCTACGTTTGTCTAGGTCTACGACTGCGGGAAAAAATCTTATTCGATAAACCGCGATAAATCGATAAATTTTATAATCGATAAACCGCGGGTAACATCGCGGGGCACAGGTAGTAAATGTATAAATGGTAAATGGTTCATTCAGGGATAAACAGAAATATCTGATTGACACTGCTCTGAAAAGTGTTGTTGTAAGTTGTGAACTTATTCACTAGATAGAGCCTACCCATAGATAGACCTGAGATTTCCGCATATAGCCTCATAGTTGGCCGTTGCGTAACAAGCAAAGGTTTACTTACCATGCGTCCTTCATAGTTAGCGGTTTTGCTACATTTACTTCACAAATGTACAAAACTTAGAAAACAAAGTCGTTGGTTTATGACGGGATTCGAACCCACCGCATTGACAATCTGACGTAAAGCTCCGATTCCACCGTGTTGCCTATCTATGGATAAAAAGTATATTCATGTGCTACCTGACATGTGCTGCCTTAGGTATTTAGTCCACAGGTGTAATATGTACGAATTATACATTCTACTAACAAATGAACAAATCTTTATCTTTACTCTTCATGATTAAATCGTTTATCTCTTGAGATAGTCGTCTCTTTACAGACAACACAAAGCACTTGCCGATAAATACAGCTAATTAATGAACACAATATTCAGTCCGTGCTTCTCTGGTTGTGCAGCTAACTTACATAACATAAAAGATCGAACTCCTGAGGCAAACGCGATATCTTTGCTACAATACCACCTTGAAACTTTTGCTCCTAAACGAAAACGAGTTGAAAATGCAATATCCTCTTTGGTACACGACATTTTCTTCACAGACTTTTGGCGTTATGTGAACTTTTGATTTTACTGCGATCGTATGATCGACGCACTGTACAAATGGACCCATTGTGAATGTTTTTTCATGTTTGTGCTGTGGCACATAAGGGTTCGTGTAAGTCCGCCACTGTATCGATATCGATATCAACCCTTGCATGTCTCCACTGCTGGGGCACGGGTCTCTTCCTGCATCACAGGAAGATTGGGCCATACTCCACCACGGGGGCCAAGTCCGGGTTGGTGGAGGATTGTAACACAGTGGCGGGCCTTACTGTTAGAAGTTATCAAGCCGCCTATAAAGCCTCTGACATGGCTTAACGACTGCCATTACATGACAGCCGGCACCAACAGCTTAACGTGCCTTGCGAAGCACGGAAGTGCTCGGAAAAATGCCACTAACGGTAGTCACGGGACGGCCACCCATTCTGCAACTTACCGCGCCTGTTGTTGCTTAACTCAAGTGATTTATTCCAATCACTCGGTTCCGCTAGGCCACGAGCGCTTCGGCTCCGCCACTGTAGGAGTAGTCGTCTGTCGGTGGAGTGGAAAGTTACGTAATATTTTTTTAATTTTGTTTTGGTTGATTCTCGTGAGTGTCACTCTGGGTCCTGTCAGAATATCAGCGCTACGGGGAAACCTGTAACACATGCTGAGTCTGGTACCCATTTTATTGCCACGACCTCAGATCATAGAACCTCGCCACGACACACAGTATCGATCCAGGTAAATTTTAATTTTGAAATATTTGGTATTTTCTTGTTCCACGAAGCGCTCGTGGCCTAGTCGAACCGAGTGATTTGAATCAATCACTTAAATTAAGCAACAACAGGCGCGGTCAGGTGCAGTATGGGTGACCGTCCCGTAACTACCGCTAGTGGCATTTTTCCGAGCGCTTCCGTGATTCGCAAGGCAAGTTAAGCCTTGGGTGCCGGCTGTCATGTAATGGCAGTCGTTAAGCCATGTCAGAGGCCTTATTGGTGGTTTGATAACTTTTGACAGTAAGCCACTGCCTTACAATTCTCTACCAACCCGGACTTGGCCCCCGTGGTGGAGTATAGCCTAACCTTCCTGCGATGCAGGAAGATACCCGTGCAGTGGGGACATACAAGGGTTGATATCGTATTTTCTTGTTGTTTTTGTGTTATAAAAAATTGTTTTGTGTATAATAAATAATCGGTTTCTATTTTGTTCTATTCTAATAACATATCTAACATCAAATAGTAAATATAAGGGCATGTCTCATATTTAGGACCGCCTTCTATTATGTTACTGTCCATTCCATCGGGTTCACCATTTTGTCTCATCCAAAGATTCATGTAAAATTTAGAGCACCTATTTATAATAAAAACTAAACAATTTTTTTATGTCGTGTCCTGACCATGAACCTTTACTATAATTGGACTGTGCACTATGAAATAAAAAACGAGCAGAGTGAGAGGCTCCAAAGTAGTAGTGCGTCTCTTTCGAATAGAGTGTCCATGATATTTAAATTTTCACCTACACTGGTCCAAAGTTGTGAGGTAGCCAAAATGACGTGTTATAAATAAACGTTTGTAAATTGTCAAATATCTATAGTAAGGAAATATTTAATCTTGAATTCAATAATTTTGTCGATTCTGTATAACAGATTGATTTATTTATACAAGAACTTTAACAGACGTACATGACATTAAAAAAAATCATTGAGAGCGCCTCATCACCACGCCTATGTTGTGTATGTACAAAGATGGTGCCATAGGCGGACTACAGTCTCACCAAAACTTTAATTCCGAACTATTTATGTCGCTTTGTAATTTTATTTAAAGGCTGTGTAATAAAAAACATTTTAGAACAAACCTTACTTGGTTACCTGAGGTAGGAATATAGAAAATAAAACGAGAAGATAATAATTACTGTGTTTTATTACTATTTTTTTAAAATTTTATCGGCCAAACCTTTTTCGATTCTATGCATTTAACTATCATCATCAACCCATTATGTCCCCACCGAGGGGCACGGGTCTCTTCCCTGAGGAAGGTATAGGCCATACTCCACCACGGGGGCCAAGTCCGGATTGGTGGAGGCTTGTAGACTAGTGGCTCGTCTACTGTCAGAAGTTTTCAAGCCGCCCTAAGGCCTCTGACTTGCCTTAACGACTGCCATTTAATATAAATCCGTGGTCCTGACTATGAAATGGTTTAGCAGTGACACTGTTGTCATTGCTAAACCAATGACAGCGTCAGAACACAACAACACAACAGGCGACAACTACTCGTTTAGTAGACTCGTCTTCCAGGTTCAAAATACTAATTAAGTTACATTTTAATTCACCTTCATTTATTTTATATTTTTTGTTCGATTCATGAAACTAAATGTAGCCTATATTGCCTTTCATATACTTCTGAAATTATTTTATATTATTGTACATCTACTCAGACTCATGAGCTGGCCATATCTTGCGAAGAACCGACAACCGCTGGAGTAAATGTGTCCTTGAGTGGAGACCGCGACTCGGGAAACGTAGTGTAGGACGCCATCCGACCAAGTGGGATGACGATCTGCGAAAAACTGCATGTAGATGCTAGATGCGGCAAGCTAAAGACAGGGCGCTATGGCGCTCATTAGGGGAAGGCTATGTCCAGCAGTAGACTAATATAGCCTGACGATTTACATCTATTTCCTTTTTTAAAAACCTATTTAGAGGCTAAATATTCCACCCATGCCGGGATTCGAACCCGCGACCTTTGGCTTTCCGTGTCAGCGCTCTTTCCAAATGAGCTAATGCACGGGTTAGTGCATTAAAAATAATATAATCTACTTCCTTCTTCGATGTTAGCCATTCCAAAGGTTGTCTCAAGATCACTTTTAGTGATAAGACTGCCGTCTGCACAATAGCACAAGAGTACCTAAGAAGATTTAGAAATATTTATGTAATTCTTTTTTATGCACAATACAGTGTTCTATATCTAGCTATCTATATTGCAATCTCCGGTCGGGTACTTACCGAGAAATGTCGAATCCATAAATCGAATTTCCCACTGTGTCTCCTGTAATAACATAGCCGAGTTCAAGAGGGACCGCCGATATTGGTCTTGCTGAGTAAACATTGATTTTGCCGGGAAAACTTGCTACAACTTATCGGGTATTTATTTAGGAATATGACACTGGGCGAGGTTGTGGCCTAAATTTACATTATCTGCACAGAGGGACGATTCAGCGGCTTATATACGGCAGTCCAAACAAAAAGTAGCGTGTGTGACGCTTTCAGAAATCATTCTTTATCATCAATTCTATTATTAATTATGCTAATAATTAAAATTATTATTAAAATAATTATTTCCCGACGCATGTGACTATATATGCGTATCGCGAATCATTAAGAAGTACGATATGTAAGTAATCGCGATTAGTTATTATCTTCAATATGTATGTATGTATGTATAATTATTTATTTATATATTATAATTTGTGTAGGTTTATCATAGGTCTAAGTAAATGTATCTTCTAACGTTTATGTAACTTTATTATTGTATTTCACTTTTTTTCCCCTGTACTACTCTTTGCCAGTCTCTTCGACACCAAAGGTTTGCTGGAAGAGAATAATTCTTGCATTAAAGCACGCCCTTGTATATTTACTGATGTAATTAGTGCAACAAAGAATTTAAATAATGCATATATGTGTAAGGTTTTCTTTTCCCTTTTTTTTTGCACGCCTGCCAAGTTTCCGTTGTACCTCCTGCGGTTGGCTGGTAGAAAATGCTTATGGCATTAAGTTTGCCGCATTGCACAATTTCATGGTGCAATAAAGTATTAATAATAATATATACATAACCTCACGTCTGTATCCCAGAGCGGTAGGCAGAGACCAGGGACTGCCACTTGCCACGATCCTGACAGATCACCATCTAGATTTTGAAATGGACACCTAGTTTGAATTGTAAAGTTCATTAACCTCCAGTTTCTACTTTGAATAAAACCTTTTCATTTCAATCCATTTTCTTTCACAAAACGCGTGACTCACAAAATCCCGCGTTGTCACACTACTGGGGCAGGAGGACCCTGCAGCGTTATCGTTAACCCTATCGTAATATTGACACAATTAATAATTTTCGTGGGAACAAAGGCGGCAGCCAATTTGGAACGTTAAAATCATATGCCGTTATGTATTTATGGCACGGGTGTTATTCAGAGAAATTTCAAGAACAGCAGGCGTACACGCACACTGCACTGGGAATCGAAGCTGGGTCTCTCGCTTTGGAATCCATTGCCCTACCCACTGGGCCGCTGCCGCTACAAAGAATTTTACTCAATAATTTTAATAATAACGGTTACTACTGTACTAGCGTGCAGCTGGATTCGAATCCAGGCATGTGTCAATTACAAAGACTTAGCTTTCTAAGTTAGTCCTAGTCACATTTGTGAAGTTGTAGTCGGCCTACCCACTAGGCCAATCTCGCTAGTTGTGAAGGAAAACATCGTGAGGAAACCCGAGTAGCTGATGTGTTCTACTACCTCAGGGCTTTTAATTGCTAATACGCGGTAGGCACGCGCAGTAATTGAGACCATATTCTCTTTCTGAGAAAAGGACTGTGCCCTGTAGTAGGACGTACTCTCACATAGGCTACATAAAATATATTATGAGTAATCTGCATATTACTCATAATAGCCGAGACCGTGTAGAGAATAGCACCAACCCAAATTCTTCCCGCGGGTGTCGTAAAAGGCGACTAAGGGAAACAAACCGGGGGTTGGGCAGCAGCGCCCCCTGCAGTACAATTCCACCGAACTGCGATCCCCAAGCCGCATGCCCAGCGAGGGGATTATGGGCATTATCCCCCATCGATAGCACAACCTTGCGCTGTGGCGCTCATTAGGGGAGGGCTTTGTCCAGCAGTGGACTAATATAGCCTGAAGAAGAATCTGCATATTATTATGCGAAAAACTGCCGGCAGATGCAGATGCACTCATTAGGAGAGGGTTAAGTCCAGCAGTGGACTAACATATAGCCTGAAGAAGAAGATGAGTAATTTAGTTGGTTTGGTACTAGTATAAGATTCAATAGCTTTCGAGCCTTGAGTGATTATATTCACACCCTGTAGCTATGCTAGAAAATGATGATAAAAAAAAATTGCCAGGTGATATCAAAAGTAAAGGTGAAATAGCTGTATCGCGCTGGTTGCTGTATCAGACACCAACCAGCGCGATAAACATGCGTAAGTTTTAAATTCTACCTGTCCTCTTGGAAGAGATTTTTCTGACTGGCAAGCTGCAAACGTGTCTACCTCTTCGTGGTAAAGGCGTAGGCCTATCGATATCCCTATTGTATGTCCTCACTGCTGGGCCAAGGTTAGGCCATACTCAACCACGGGGGCCAAGTCCGGGTTGGTGGAGGATTTTAAGACAGTTGCGAGCCTTACCCTTAGTTATCAAGCCGCCCATAAGACCTCTGACATGGCTTAACGATTGCCAGTACATGACAGCCGGCATCAACGGCTCTACGTACTTTGCGAAGCACGGAAGCGCTTGGAAAAAATGCCACAAGCAGTAGTCACGGGACAGTCACCCATCCTACACCTGACCGCGCCTGTTGTTGCTTAACTCAAGTAATTGATTCCAATCACTCGGTTCGACTAGGCCCCGAGCGTTTCTATGTAAACCTATGAATGTGAATATTGCGAATTCTATTCTCTATTCCAACCCTGTGTCGCATTAATTAGTCCCCTCGATAACCAATGTAAGCAATATCACAGAAGCAATATGTTTGAATATGGAAATTTCACATTAATCGATGTAGAATTCACGCTATTTGGGGAATCTGACTAAGGTTTGTAATCAGTAAACGTAAATTACCTTCGAGGTTTGGCCTTGTCCTCGAGATCCTTTGTTTTTGGCGGACCTTTGGAATAGCTAGTTTTTACCGAATTTATCTAGTTACGTGTGTGTTATAATGATAACCTGTAGTTGACTTAAATTTATATTGAATAGATGGTCAGAGTAGAGTTTTTTTTGCCGCTACCTTTTTCGTAATAGATAGAGAACACTTTCATCATCATCATCATCAGCCCACCGCTGCCCACTGCTGGGTATAGGCCTTTTCCCCATTATGCCAAGCCTCACGGTCTCTCGCCATCCTCATCCAAGGACCCTCCACTGACTCTGCCACATCGTCTGACCATCGGGCCGCTGGTCTGCCCACCGACCGCTTTCCCGTTCTCGGCCGCCACTCTGTGACTGCTCTGGTCCACCTGCCGTCTTCCCGCCTTGCCAAGTGCCCCGCCCACCTCCACTTTAGTCTCGAGATCCGGTCCCCTACATCATCAACCTTCGTTTTACGTCGAATAACGATATTTGGAACCCGATCTACGAGTCTAAGGCCCAACATGGAACGCTCCATAGCTCTCTGTGCTACTTTAACTCGGTGCATGTTCTGTTTTGTGAGCGTCCATGTTTCGGCCCCGTAAGTGAGGATGGGCAAGACACATTGGTTGAATGTCTAGAACACTTTATTGTACATAAAAATGGAAGCCACACAGATATTCCTTAACCTAAGAGTATAGACGACGGGATCACTAAAAGTTATCTTCTCCAGACAACCTTAGGAAGGACTGGACTAGAACATGGTATAGTTTGCATTGCGCTACTGATTGTATTGAAAACTATAAAAGTACCTAACAAAGTAATCAATTCAATTTATTTCATAAAGTCAAAATACAATAGACATACCTAAATTATTTACATAGACATTAAAAAAAACTCAATACAATCATAATCAACATTCACATAAAGTTTCGTCAAAAAGAATGAAATTAAAAGAGTGTCAAGGCAATAACAATAATAATAAAATAATAATTAAAACAAACAAAAAAAAACTCTATGCAAATAAATCGCTCCGAGCCACATCCGAACCAAAAGTCTCCATAATACTGGCCGCGTTACCGCGCTGCACAGCAAGGGAAATCCTTTGGCTCAGATATGCCCCAGAGCGAACGTCCATGCCACGGTCCCTCAATCGGCGTCCCAGCTCCCTAATAAAAGCGCTGCCCTGCGCTCCCCATACACCAGAAGTTTCTATAGCCAGCGGCACAAATATGTAGAAAAACCTAACCTAACCTAACAAAGTGTTATAGTGGGCATCATATAATCAAAACCCAGATTTGGGCTACATGGAACATCGACTGCAAAGTGAACAGTAATCAATCCCGAAGGAGCAAGGAAAAGCTAAAGTGTGCACTTAATTATTGTCAAATGACAATAGCTTGGGACGACATTGTTTTCCTCGACCATTAGAGGGGCGGACCTCGCTACAGTCCATGAGAGATTAGTGGGTTGAGTTTATAATTTCAATTTTTCTAAATTGCACCGACCACCCGTCTCTAATTTATTTCTTTTCTCCGTCTCTGGTTGCCTGCTTTTAGTAATAAGGCTGCCAATTGTACTATATTTTTATACAATTTCTGTTACTGTTATTTCTGTGTACAATAAAAATATCCTATCTATCTATCTGCTTGTGCTTGTATGTACATGTTATTGTTGTTGTTGTTATCTATTAGTGTGATGGCTTTTCAGAGTAGAAGTCTCAAGAGAAATAACTGTGAATTGTTTAGAAAAACAAAACCACACGACAAAAAAAAAATTATATATAAGTAAATAGTTTTAATATTTTCATGTACCCAGTGTCACAGCTAAGACAAATCGAACGAGACCTCACGATCTAAAATGTATCAAGCCCTTTTAGCAACAGAGTGTGACAAAAAAAAATATACACATACATATACTTGAAAAGCTTAAACCTCCTCTTGGCGCAGCCGGGTAAAAAAACTCGTAAAAAATTGTATACCACAAACTAAAGAATTTATCTTATACGTATTTGTGCCTGGTATTTTAAGCCAGCTTACTGCAAAGCTGTCTAACAGTGCTATGTTCTGTTTATGCGAAGGACACGCTATTTCCAGTGAATAAGTCCAAAATATCGTGCTCCATGACCTATATAGTATCTATAAATAAATTGTATGACTGAGTTATATATTCTCATCAATGAACGAATTTATCTATTTAATTCATCATTATGTCCCCGCCGAGAGGCACGGGTCTCTTCCCTGAGGACGGTATTTGTTTATCTATTTACTTACTTATCCAAGTCTTACACAACATAATATTTACATACATTGCTTCTGGCACCACACTAGGATACCCTGTGTCGTGGGAACCAGAAACAGCGACACAAGTAAGGGGGTCAAAATAACTCAAAATCAACTCAGTTCAATTCAAGGTCAGGTGAGCAAACATTTGCCACACGATGTAGCAATGCCACATTTGCATTGCTACATCGCTCGGATAACATAACTCGTAGCGTCCACGCAAGCAAAGATTAATGCGTCGTCGACTGTACGAGCATTATGGTGAATCCTGCTCCGCTGCTATTGTCCGAACGCCGACCGACAGTTAGACGTTTTTGCCCAAAAGTCGAGAAAGCAATTTCAAAGGCAATTGGGTAAACCGAGGATCCCACAGCCGACCGTAAGGGTAGGCATGTCGGAGACCGTAACGGGGGACTAACTAAAAGGTCAACTTTTGTTTCGTTTCACTTGAGTTACAACATTAACCTATCTCTGTTAATGCAGGAAGAGACTCGTGCCTCAGCAGTGGGGACATATATGGGTTGATATAGGTAACAATACCGGCATACCAAAAAGCAGTCCTGTCTCACTCACATTCTCATAATTACACTATGAGCCGGTTTCTGAATTGAGTATTTCACTAAATAAGCAACGTTCTGTCACACTCTTTTCTGAGAAGTACGAAGAGACAGCACCACATTTAAATGTTTACTTAGCGAAATTCTCAATTCAAAAACTGGCCAATAGTGTAATTATGAGAATGTGAGTGAGATGTGATTGCTCTTTGGTATGCCGGTATTGTACTATTTTTATTTTTAATGCACTAACCCGTGCTAAGGACAATTTTAAAATACCGGTATTGTTACCGATATCAACCCTTGTATGGCTCCACTCCTGGGGCACGGGTTAGGCCATACTCCACCACAAAGGCCAAGTCCGGGATATGGCTCAACGACTGCCAGCGGCTTAAGATGCCTTGAAAAGCACGGAAGCGCTCATAAAAATGCCACTAGCGGTAGTCACGGCACGGTCACCCATCCTGCACCTGGCCGCTCCTGTTACCTATTGCTTGACTCAAGTGATTGATTCCAATCACTTGGTACGACTAGGCCACGAGCGCTTCGGGCGAGCGAGCGGTACCATTATTTTTTATTTTATTTTAAAATTGTTGTGTACTCTTTTATTCTGTGGCCACTAATAAGGTTAGGTCATATATGTGTGCGAAGATGACATATTATATAGATCATTCACGGTGAAAGGGTTCGGCTAAGTTTTGTGTATAATTCAGGTGCTAATGAATGTGTGGCTTAGACCTAAGTAGCAATGCCTTGTACTAACTTACGCATAGATTTAGCTAATATTAATAAAGAAGCTATATAATATAGCATAACAGTCTATGTACAGTCTATTTATCCTTACTTGTCCTTTCGTAAACTAGATTCGAAGACAAATCCCAAAATGTATATTTGATGGCAAAACTAGATATTTTCTCGTCAATTCATTCACCTTTGTTTTTAAAATTGGCAGCGTGCTATGTAAAATAGAGTCACACGTTGTTACGTGGGACACTATTTGCAATATTTACTATATAATATTTATTTATTTTATACAATTTTTTTATTTCACTTTTTAATGAACTTTCATTTACACGGAAACGGTCATTTACATGTCAGTTTTCGGCTAAAAGTTTTTATTTATGTACATGCATGTACCGACTAAATTATTTATGCAATCTACTCAATCCAAAGTTTATCTGGAAGAGATCGCTCTTAGCGTTAAGAACGCCAATTGTGTAACATTACATAGATTTAAAAAATCATGATTGTATTATTTTTTCTCGTTGTGCAATAAAGTGTTTTCTATCTATATTTCTAAAAGTTTAGTTTAGCGGTAGAGCTTCTTTATTAAAATATACAAGTTAGGATAAATAGATTCTATGTCGCACTGAAGGTAACAGAACTTCTGTAAAAGATATAGAATGGGCTTAAATCTTTGTAAGCAGTACAACACATTACAAAGGTAGTTGCGGATTCACTTACTAAATTTTTGTCAGAAGAATTTGGAACTTAATAATGAGATGTTCTGAGCTTAATCACCAGGGACTACTGACTGGCGATTTCAAGTTTGTCATCGCTGAAAATCACTTCGAGATCACTTTTAGTGATAAGGCCGCCGTTTAAACTCTACGGTTAAGAAATATCTGTATAATTTCCTTTTTTATGTACAACTAGCCTACCCAGTGAACTTCGTACCGCCTAACAGTCGATTCTTTAAATTTTTTTAATTTTCCTCTCCGTAAGAACCATCCTCGCACTTCAAGGAATATTCTAAGAATTAGCAAAATCGGTACAGCTGTTCTCGAGATTTGCGCTTACCAACACATTCAGCGATTCATTTTTATATTATAGAATAAAGTGTTATCTATCTATCTAGATAAATAAATGATATAGAAATGATGTCTATGTCGATGTCAACAAATGACGCTATGTATATGACATAACATCCACGCAACACAATGTCTTGTCCTAGTTCCAAATTAGAATACGTTGTATTATGTAACCAGACAAAGACATCCCGAACATTAAAAGTCACCCAGATTGAGGCACTTTGTACTTATCAAACAAAATACGGCGGCCCCTAGAGGGAATCTCTGATTATTCCCAAATTAAAGCATTGGAGTACAATGAGCTAAAAGAAATTTATCGAAAACATAACACTAGATTTTTTGACTGTAGACACAATGCTTATGTGCTCTGCGTCGCAGAAAGGTTAGGCGATACTGCACCACGGGGTCAAGTCCGGGTTCGTGGAGGATTGTATGACTGTGGCGGGTTTTACTGTTAGAAGTTATCAACTCGCCCGTGGCAGGGCTTAACGACGGGCATTACATGACAGCCGGCACCAACAGCTTAGCGTGCTTTGTGAAGCGCGGAAACGCTCGGAAAACATGATGATACAACTTATTAGTGAGTGAGCCATTACCTTCTTAAGTGGGCTTTTTAGGTATGTATTGCTATATTGCCTGTTGGGCCCGCGGGTTATGGCTTACGTAGGACAAATTGGAGCCTAGTAAGGTCAGTATACAGATTAAGCGAATACCAACGTACTATCACTTATATTAGATTACTACTCTTCACTGCATAACAAACATTTGGAGATTTTATGAAAACCTTACATATGTAAGTTATACAGTGTAAAACTTGCGGTATCATTCGTAGAAACGATCTCTTGGATAGGACTGAAAGATGAAAAGAGTAGCTGTTCATTGGATTATTAATAAATTAATCGATTCAATATTGAAACCCTTTGTAGGTCCTCACTGCTGAGGCACGGGTCTCTTCCTGAATCGCAGAAAGGTTAAGCTACACTTCACCACGGGGAGCAAGTCTGGGTTAGTGGATTCAATATTACTTATATTAGTATTCGTTGGTTTGATATTTATAGAGCAACGCGACAGGTTGAAAACGCGACCGTGAGAAAATCCTTACGAAGTGGCCACCTGCCGGCTTAACAGTGAAGAGTTTGAGGCGCTCTTGAAAATTTGGCCCGTGTCTTACCTTTGGATTAGGCAGCCTGGCTCCTTTAGCAGCCCGAGTTAAGGCGCTACTTTGACTCGCATTTGTCAGTTGAAATTTTCACGGAATATGCATTATTACGGCAGTTTACCTAACCAATAACAAAAAACTAAAAATGAGGGCCGGTCTCAATAAAGTCGCAGTAGACATATTATTAAATTGAATACAATATTTCAGTTTAGTAAAAAGGGACACCAGTTGCCGTTGGTGGTACGGAATCCTCCGTGAGCGAGTCCGGCTCGCGGTTGGCCTCCTATTTGGTAGAGATACGTGCGCCTGGAACGTACCATGCCGACCCTTCCACCCACATTCACTTTATGTCTTTCTTTTATTTTATTTTATGTTATTAGGCACACCAACTAAGATCGACTTTGTACAATATCGTTTTAGTGCACTAAAGAATTTTCCTCCAACCCGGACTTGGCCCTCGTGGTGGAGTGTAGCCTAACCTTCCTGCGATGCAGGAAGAGACCCGTGCCCCAGCAGTGGGGACATACAAGGGTTCATAACGACGATAACGAAAAAAAAAATTAATTCATTCATCACCAACAGCATACATACAGAATATAGTACAAAAGAGTTACAAGAAGATAAAATTACCTGTATGTACACCACTCATAGGTAAGCACAGCATTTATATAAAATTATCCTTATTGAACTAAGGTTACAAAAATCAACAACAAATCAACTATACTGCCTTTGTATATACCAATTTCTTGAAATCTCTGAAGGTTTGACGCTTAATATCAAAGTCAATCAGCTTACAGGAAGACCCCAGGGAAAAAGACAAAATAGTCAAGCAACAAACATTTGGAGATATTCCATTTTGAAAGTTTAACTTATATCACTTTTTCCCTGTATGCGATTTTTAAAGCGTCAATAACTCCGACACTAATTTGTTTTTTACCCTGTTCGGTTTACTTTCTTAGAGTAACGGGAATTCCCTACAAAACTGCATTCACAGACTAATTTCGAAAAAAAGTGAACTTTTCGTCTTTTTCCCTGGAGTCTTGTTATTACCTCGGAGGTATTAACTAAGTCTTAAAACTGCTTTTCCATAAATCGATTAAGTTTACCCAATAAGTAATCGCTATGAACATTTAAATGTGTTATCACCAATATAAAATATACGCAGCTGAACGAAAGATGTAGTGTCGACTGTACGTCAACATGTGTCGAATCCCGATAAATTCCCTCCCGTTCCCGGCGCGTGCCAATAAATATTGATGACGCCGTCTTTTTACGTGTACGAAACTATCAAGCCCGGGACGCCGAAGGTAGTACCTACATTGGATTGTTTTAGGGTATTAATAGTATTGGCAGTTGTCGGGATTTCCTGCGACTTGACATTCGATATCAACCCTTGTATGCCCCTACTGCTTTTCCTGCATCGCAGGAAGGTTAGGCCATACTCCACCACAGGGGCCAAGTCCGGGTTGGTGGAGGATTGTAAGACAGTGGCGGGCCTTACTGCCATTACATGACAGCCGGCACCAACGGCTTAAGGTGCCTTGTAAAACATGAAAGCGTTGGGAAAAATGCCACTAGCTGTAGTCACGGGACGGTCACCCATCCTGCACCAGACCGCGCCTGTTGTTGCATAACTCAAGTGATTGATTCCATTTACTTGGTTCGGCTAGGCCACAAGCGCGTCATGATATTGTTTGTGTACATTTTGGTACTTGTCGTTATATTTGTAAAGTACTTCATGGTGGGCGTATTTTATTTATAATACTTCTATTAATTTTTTATGCACAAAAGATCTAAGTGGCAGAAAGACGCTGGATGCAAGCCGCTTCCAACCGGTCTTTTCGGAAATCCATAGAGGAGGCATTTGTCCAGTAGTGGACTTCTTGTGGATTAATAATGATGCACAAAAGATTTTTAATTTTATGGTGATAATGAGAGATTACCATCGCTTCTTTAACGTTCATTAGTCGTTGCGTGCACGCAACGGCTCAACGGTCATCAGTTCTTTCAGCTATGTGCCCCGCTGCAAATTCAACTAAAAACTATTTATTCAGTACGACCAAAAATAGCACGGAGACCGAACAATTTAAGCATGTCAACATGATATTACTCAATATTTTAAACGGCTCTCGATTTACTGCCTACGCCGCGTAGCGGAAAGCGTCGTAGCATATTAACTCGCGCTACACTCGTAGACCTCCGTAGTTGCGTCGTAGCACGTAGTAGTCGTAAATTGTCTTTATGCGTTTTCAACTACTGCGTGTATGGTCACCTCGTGTCGTTGTAGAAATATTATGAAACAAAAGGTCACCGTTCCGTCCGCTTGTATTACTTTGTTTTGTAGAGTATACTATTATGCAAAAAGATAATATTTATGTGCTTTTTAAAGTAAGTTTTGGTTTAAAGAAAGAGTGAGACAATGTAGGCTTATGTGTCATAAAAAATGTTGTAAAAATATTGACATTTTTCAAAGAAGTATGAGACAGAACAAAATTAAAGTATTTATTTAATGACCACCAAAACCTACGTAAGTATTTTATGAAAATGAAACTATATCTTAAAGATTAATTATTTTTAGTGATTCCATGGAACACATTTGTCAGATGTAAACTTACAATTACATTAATTAAAAGTGAGCATATACGAATAACATATTTTTCAGTAGTTAAAATCACTTTATCAAAAGGACTAGTCGACAAATATAAAACAAACATTAATGTTTATATTATTTTTAGGCTAAAAATTCCACCCATGCCGGGATTCAAACCCGCGACCTCTGGCTATCCGTGCCAGCGCTCTTTCCAACTGAACGACTCACCGGCATCAGTGAAATTTCGAACCTCTTTACAATATTCTCTGTATTACGTACAGGCAGCGAAATTACTTCAGCCAGATGTCGCTTAAACATTAATGTATTTATTTCAATCAGAAAACTTTTCCTAGAACTTTATCTTCTTCCTGTCCCTCTCCACTATTGCGGGTTAGCCCTCAGCTCCGCATATTCTTCTTTGCTTCCTGCCAAGCGAAACAGATTTTCTACGCTAGCTTCATCCATTCATTCTTTAACGTTTCTGAGCCACGATTTCCTTCTACTCTGAACGCACCTCCTTTTGTCAATAACGCCCATCGTAATAACTTGTAAAACTTATTACGATGCTAATAAGTTTTTCCATCGGTATCTGACACAACGTCACAAGACATGTTAATTAATTTTCTTACCCGTACTTAATATATAATAATAATATTATGAGCCTATTTTCTTTTTTTTTATTATAATCAATACCACATACATCCCTCTCCAGGGATGCTTGTCCTCCCACAAGCCTTGTGGTTTGTGGGGTGTGGTCTAATCACCCTAGCTGACCAGGCTTCACTGGGTGATTTCACTGTGTGAACAGTATTTAATATAATGAACAATAATTCTCGGGAACGATTGGTGCGTTTTAAGAATTCCGAATTCGTGACTCTTTGGGCCCAGCTCTCAACATTCTTCGATAATAGCACTAGCTATCTATGAAAACAAAACATAATCTGAATGCTGGAGTGGTGGTGGTGGGACTTCCACTTAAAATTGCCAATCCGCGGCTATCACGCGTGGGCCATACCTTCTCTCTTAAAGAAGGTCTGTGCTCTACAATGGGACGTATTGACGCATTGTTATTTAACACATTTTTTTAATAACACTTTTTTGTACAAAAACATTTCACGTAAATTTGTAAAAGAAACTAGCTGACCCAGCGAACTTCGTACCGCCTACCACCGAAACTTTAAATTTTTCTCTCTGTAACAACCATCCTCGTACTTCAATGAATATTCTAAAAAAAGAATTTACAAAATCAGTTCAGCTGCTCTCGAGACTTGCGCTTACCAACACATTCAGCGATTCATTTTTATATTATAGGCTAGCTGACCCATCGAACTTCGTACCGCCTATTAGTAGATTCTTTTTTTTTTTTTTTCTCTCCGTAAGAACCATCCTCGTACTTCAAGGAATATTCTAAAAAAAGAATTAGCGAAATCGGTTCCGCTGCTCTCGACATTTGCGCTTACCAACACAATCAGCGATTCATTTTTATATTCTAGAGATAACCTATTTAAAACTGTCATATTTCACTCTCTTCCCTATTCTTCAAATCAATATGACGGATAAGCTGACGATGTATCTGCGCACAATAGGATTCCACGCGGCTGTGCAATACTGTACATCCGGCGTTACCCGCGACAGAACAGTTGTACGTAATGCTGAGTCTCGATATTTATTGCAAACAACACGTGTGGCCAATGACACTTCTTCTTTTTACTCTCTCGGGAACAATGGATCGGGTAAGTGTTGTTCTGTTTGTGTAGCTCTAGGCCTGACGTATGGCTTTTTCGTAAGCCTTTTCTTTGTACAGCGAAAATAAAGGAGGGTTACGTTTGTCCCGCGTAAGTTTGGTGCGAGTCCTATGTACGTAAATAAGTAGATAGATAGATAGGATATTCTTTATTGCATGTAAACCCGGAATTGCATAAGATACTTAAAAAATAACAGTATTTATTTATTAAATTCTTTATTGTACCTGTAAAGATTGTACAATTGGCGGGCTTAATACTACATAGTATTTTATTCTAGCCAACCAACAGGTGACGTGGAGAAGGTGGGGGTAGTCACAAATGGTGAGGTGATATTTTATTGTCAAATATCTTTTTTTTAATTTAATCTATGTATTAATATGTACAATAATTACAAACGTACACATATACAAAGACAATAATTAAGCACATAATAAAACATACATATAAATAGAGTTACTAATTAAGTATTCACTTAGTGAAATTGTCGAATCAGAAGATGGTCTTATGTCTCGCTCGTTTTTGAGAAGATGGATGAGATGGACTGATATTTAAGTTAAGTAGTTTTTAGTGAATGAAAAATCTTCGTAGGCGGATAAGATAAAATGAACTCACGAGAAATTTAATGAGCATAAGAATATTACGAGTATTTGAGAACCTTATTTTTAGCTTACTAAATAACATGAATTACAGGACATTAAAATCCTCATGTAATAAATTTACTATTTGTAATTCTAACCTTACAAGAAAAGCTCGTAATTGGCCTATGTTAAGTCTTATTTACTGTCCATCTAATTTATGTCTGCGCTGTGACTAAATAATAAATAAAACAGCTAAGGGTGAGCTAAGTTTAGACTTAGTTTCTACAGTTCCGCACCCGAATCTATTACAAAATATGCAACGTTTGTTTCTGTATGCCTATGTCTCTTGAACCGAAATAGGTAACTCGTTTTGGTATATTAAGTTATGGCGGATTTCCCAATAAACAA
Source organism: Yponomeuta sedellus (assembly GCA_934045075.1). NCBI lineage: Eukaryota > Metazoa > Arthropoda > Insecta > Lepidoptera > Yponomeutidae > Yponomeuta > Yponomeuta sedellus. The sequence continues at coordinate 18,161,543 of OW203726.1, forward strand.
AATAATAAGTTGCCGAGGCAAGTACTCAAGATTTTTGTGCCATAGTGCGCAGCAGATGTACCTTCTGATGTGCAGCATTATTAGCAGCTTCAACAATCCCTTTAACGTAATTGCAGATAGGATTGTGCTGAGACACCGGATCGCAGTCTATGTAAAACAAAAACACACTAATATTATAAAAGGAAAGTTTGTGAGTGTGTATGTTTGTTACTTTTTCAGGTCTCGACTAAAGCAATTTTAATAAAATTTTGTATGAATGTAGCTAACTCCTTGGATTAACACATCAGCTTTACTGGGGAAAAATATCTTATTCCCATGGGAAAATCGATAAGCCGCGGGTAACACTGCGGGGCACAGCTAGTAAGATATAATAATAAGATAGAGCGGCAGTAGCCCGGCTAAAACAACGAACTCGGAAGCGAGAGACCCAAGTTCGATTCCCAGCGCGGGCTTGTACTGATGGCTTTGTTTTGTAAGTTATATACATTTGTTTTCCTTCACACGCTAACGGTGAAGGAAAACACGTGAGGAAACCCGCGGCTTGGTTGGCTCCGCACGTATTGACTAGTCTTTCCTGTGGGCTAGGCCGACTAAGCTGTCAGGATGGTATAGGTGCTGGGCAAGCCTACACCATCTATAAAACCATGTCCCAGGCACTACAGCGTCGGAGAGGTCACTTCACCCATCTAGTATGAGTGAAGATGCCACTGGACGCTGTATAAATCATCTCATTACGTAGACGCAAAAAGACCAATATTAGTTATTAGTAATCAAAGAAGCCAAACTATCAATATACAACTGTAACTTCTTGACTGTTGTTCTTTGCCGCAAAGATGTTCTCGGAGCTCAAAGTCAATGTAGAAACTTTGGTATTGAATAAAAGCAATAGTTCGATGAAAATGTTGTTGTATTTTCTGAACAACTTTCGTAGTTTACGAAAAGTACGAAGCAGTTACAGCTGATATAATGTTTGAGCTTTTGATTTTTTTAAGTGAATAACTGCCGTTGGCTAATCGTATTTGTTTTCTATTAACGGCTTTGTTAGTCTAGCGGCTCACACATTTAGCTCCCAAAATAGGGTGCGATTAGCTGATTTAAACCAATGTTTGGTTGTTCGATATCAACCCTTTATATGTCCCCACTGTTGGGACACGGGTCTCTTCCTGTGTGGTAGGAAGGTTTGCCATACTCCATCGCGGGGGCCAAGTCCGGGTTGGTGGAGGATTGTACTGTATAATTTTCACTTTTATGTACAATAAAGTGTTCTCTATCTATCTGTATTATAAGTCGAAGACTGTTAATGTGTCAGCGTGTTTCTTTTCGCCTTATGGACGTTGAAGGATAATTTGTGAGCTCTGGGAAACGCCAGCTAAGTTGCACAGAGCAATGAGCGTAGCAACTGAAGGTGCGAGGAGCGATGAGTTGTCACGCCCATGTATATTCTCTTCAACAATGTCTCAAGACGCAAGGGTTATTAAATGCATACTCTGCATCTTTTTTAAAGAGAAAGCCCGTGCGGTGCCGTATTAGGACCAATACTATGTCCTACTAGCTGCTGCCAGCGACTTTCAGCGACGTAAAGATTTTGTAGTAAAATTTGTTAAATGAGGTGATAGCGGTAAAACGTCGGCTTCTTATTCCGGAGGTCGTAAGCTCGATCCCCGGGGCATGTATTAGGATTTTGTTTATTATATATATATATATATATATATAAAGCTGCAATATATATATAATAAACAAAATCGTGGTCCAGTGTTATATTAGTAGCAATAAATATAGATCTTAGCCTAAGGTTATTATTTAATATGTAACAGTGACTTGGTGCGTTTAATTAAAATCCAAATCAGTGGATTATCCAGCCTTGATGCAATGGTGTTCAGAATGCTATTGCCGCTCCCGCTCATTCTGCTTAGTAATGATGCTGACTTTTTGCGCCAGGTGTTACTTTGCGAATTGCTTTGGAATCAGGCATTACTTTGCGGAAATCCATAATAGCATTGAATTTGAAGTAAGGATAGAAGATCATTCAATAGCTTTTTTCGGATCCTGGCGCTGACGTCGCTTGTCGGTAAAATTTGTGACTAACTTATTACATTTTCTGTATAATAACGAAATTGAACCACATTTCCCTAATAGTTTATTTTTTTATAAATTAATATTAAAAAATCCAATGATTTAATCAATAAGTTATTAAGATCGAGATAACTTAATTATTTTAATCAATCTTTCGTAACCCAGTCAGCTACCGTACTTGATAATGAGTTGCTTGTGCCCAATCTCACTAGTCTATGCTACTCCACGTTAGATGGCGCTAATAGAAATAATTGGGCCACACAGAAGGGACTGGGGCGCGCGCAGACATCACTGATTAAACCGTTCGCAGATAGTAAATGTCACGGATATCCGTGGTAAATGTTTAGAAATTTTCTAAAACGATACACGAAAATATACCTCATGGATGGTTCACAGATATTTCACATTTTGCAAAATAGGTGGAAGAAATATATTTTTTTAAGGTTTCTAGTACAAGATCGATTAAGCTATGTTGGTACATCTTTTAATTTTTATGTGATTTATTGACAAATAAGTTGCTTAAAACTTTACTAAAAACGGTACCGATTATTATGGCAGCTTCCTATAAGAACTCGTGGTCGCAGTTTGTACCCCCTAGTTTTTGAATTCGCAACTTGCTGTTGAGGAACAGTCGACAGCATATCACCTTTACATTTTATAATGTCTTGGAATAATTAACTACATAAACAATAATTAACTATAGCCCTTTAAGTATAACTTCCAACTAAAACATAGATTTTAGGGTTCCGTACCAGAGGGTAAAAACGGGACCCAATTGCTAAGATGGTATGTCCGTCTGTCGGTCTGTCCCCAAGCTGAACGTAAACTCTCATGAACCGTGTAGCTACAGTTGATATTTTTATAGATGATGTACATATTTATTTAATGAAAGTCATTTCCATTTTAACCGACTTCAAAAGAGGTTATCACATCGACGCGTATGTTAATTATTTTTCACTATGTTTTCGCATTATCTTCGTCAAATCTTAACCTATTTCGATATATTTTTTTGTTCTACTAGGTATAGCGTCCCATTGGTCCCATTTTAATTTGGTGAAGATGTCATGAAGACTTTGAGAGATGGAAAAAAGAACTTTTCAATGGACAGCAGCAAATAAGGCCTAATGAGGCCCATTCATAAATAATATGCATATGTTTCATAAAATATAATATAAAAGCTGTCCCAGGGTAATTTGGTGATGTTCTGATGAAGACTTTCAGAGATGGGAATTTAGAACTTCAAATTTAAGTAAAAAAAATCACTTTGTTCATCAAATACTTTCATTAAGTAGCACATTATCTGGTGGACATTGTTACGAAGTTCATCAGCTCAAATGTAGTTCTTGAGAGGTTTTAAGTTTCTAATCTAGATAAAAATATGCCGTTTTCAGTTAACCAGAATTTAAGTCAAAATATACAATTTTACTGTCGTGGTTATTAGTTCCTTAGTCAAAAATATACTATAGGCATGCGTAGTTATAAAAGTCACAATATCTATTTAGTTTCATACGAGTTTCACAAGTCAGTCAGTGATTAAAACGGTATAAAACGAAAATATGTTTACGCAGAGGACAAATACAGCGCTGGTGCACAAAAGTGTATTTTGCATGGGCCCTGTAATTTATAATAAGCTGTCTAGTGCATTAAGAGAACTGGATTTAGGCTTGTTCAAGCACAAATAAAAAAATATATTATTTAAAAACTGCTATCATACAATAATCGAATTTCTGACTGATAATTATATTGATTAAAATAAGTATAACAATGATATACTATTTGATATTATCCCCGTGACCTCTCTTGTTTGACATTTTTACTTATTATCGCATGGAATGTTATTTTTTTTATGTTCTTGACATTTTAAATTCTTAATGTTAATATAATAGGTCAATCAAATTAAAAAAAATCCAGGAATTAATTTCCAGAAAGCTGGATATCATTTTATACCATCATTTGATCTTGAATGCGTGTAATGCGAATTCGCACGGTCCCAGGAGGTGAGCTCAACTTTTGGGGGCCAAAAAACCGCGAACTTCTCACACTTTCTTTCAGTTTTGTGCTTCTAGCTCGGAAACGGTACTTTGGACTGGAATCTTCGTTATTGCAATATTAAAGAGAGTTAAATTTTGCGTTGTATGATTGTCTTCTTCTTCAGGCTATATTATGGAGTCCACTGCTGGACATAGCCCTCCCCTAGTGATGACCAGAGCGGCCTGTCTTATACCATCATTGGGGGTTAATGCCCATAATCCCCACGCTGGGCATGCGGGTTGAGGATCGTAGATTGGTGGCATTGTACTGCAGGGGGCGCTGCTGCCCACCCCCCAGTTTGTGTCCCTTAGTCACCTTTTACGACACCCGCGGGAAGAATTTGGGTTGGTGCTATTCTTTAAGCCGAAACCACACAGCATGATTGTCTAAAACTTTAAATTCGATTTATTGGTATAGCCGAAATCAAAAGTTGTGAACCGGAACTTATTTACGTGCAAATTTACATTTTGCGAATTTTCAAGACCATATTTCTTTGAAACTGATACTCTTACTTCTATTGAAATACCCATAAGACAAACATTGTAGAGAATAAAATTTCACATTATACCTAAAAACTATTTTTATTTAATCTTTTCAGAGCACTCTCCACCAGCCTCTATACCACGTATCATGCGTCTCAACCAATTTTCAAAACATTTATTCCAGTCCTCCGCAGACACCTCTTCCACGGCCTTCTCAAACGCTGCTAGCGCGTCTTCCGGCGATGAAAACTGTATCCCTTTTTTATTTTAGGCAGTAAAAAGAAGTCACACGGAACCTAATCAGGACTGTAGGGAGGGTCTCCTAAGACTCTGATCTGTGTGGAGTCCAGGAAGTCCCTCGTTTTGATCGCAGTGTGCGCGGGCGCGTTGTCGTGGTGAAGAAGGACCCCGCGGAGCCCGTTGTTCAATCGCTTGTTGCTCAATTCAGAAAAAAACTTCTGGCAGGCATTTTGTGTTATACCATTCAGCGTTTAATGACTTTGTTTAATTTCAAAGTTACGTACATTTGAGAATTTGTAGTTGCAATACCACTCGCTAACGGTGAAGGAAAACATCGTGAGGAAACCCGCGGCCTGGTTGGCTCCGCACGTATTGACTAGTCTTTCCTGTGGGCTAGGCCGACTAAGCTGTCAGGATGGTATAGGTGCTGGGCAAGCCTACACCATCTATAAAACCATGTCCCAGGCACTACAGCGTCGGAGTGGGCCCTTCACCCATCTAGTGTGAGTGAAGATACCACTGGACGCTGTATAAATCATCTCATTAAGTAGATGCAAAAAGGCCAATATTATTATTATTCAGCGTTGATGCTGCTTTGGTCTCAAAGTGGAATTGAAGTTAGGTACCCCGTCAAAGTGAAGAAACTATAAAAAAAATCCTGCGCTCCTCGATCGCTTCACTTTCGTAGGCGTTGGTTCATTTTGAAACAACCAAACTGTCGACTGATGCTTTGTTTCTGGATCATATTGAGAAATCCAGGATTCGTCACCTGTCACAGTGTCGTAAACGCGCCGTGACGAGCCAGCATCAAATTTTTGTAACAAATCACGGCACCAATCCACACGGGCCTGCTTCTGAGCTTCGGTGAGGTTGTGCGGCACCCAGCGAAAAATTATTCTCCTTACGGGAAGGTGCTTGTGCAAAATCTTGTGAACACTTCCTGAACCAATCTGCAGTGTATGCTGAATCTTTTCGTACTTAATTCGTCTGTTTTCTTGAATTATTTTTTTTACTGCCAGCAAACTTTCTTCGGTGACAGCCGTGATAGGACGACCACTCCTTTGTTCATTCCCTCAAAGTAAGATGACCGCGTTTGAACTCGCTATACCAGCGGTAGATGGTTGTTTTTGAAGGTCCTTCATTCATAAAAGCAATTCGAAGTCGATCACATGACTCATCAGGTCTTAAGCCACATTTGAAATAGTATAAAATCATAGCACGAAAATGTTCTGAATGCCGATCCATTTTGGCTCTCAAAAAATGCGGAGGGAAATTTGAAAATCGAACAGTAGTATTTTTACTTTTATATAAATGACGTTTTCATAACAACTACTAGTGGCCAATGTCTTATACATAAAAACTATTTTTCAAAACTTTCTGAGTGGCCTGGTATAGACAACTCAACTTTCAAATTCAGTTATTATCTAAGACTATATTTGCATGAATTCAAAATTATACTTTTTTCATTTTGCGGATTTTCCGTTAGTATGAGGTGTGAAGTCTACATTTAAGGCAATTTGAGGGTAAGGAACATTTCAATGCAACATTTTAAGGACGCGGTCAGAAAACTAGAGATTCGAAGTAGGTATTGTGAATGAAAAACAATTTTACGCAAGTGATCTTTAATTAGTACCTTAGGAAGCAATAGAAACATTAAAAATGAATGTGACATTGATAAAATATATAGATATGCAGCACAGCATTCAAGTTCCCATTTTCTTAGTTGTTGAAATTACCCGGTTCACAACTTTTGATTTCAGATATACCACTAAGCCTAATTACTTGTAAATTTCTATATTACTTGTTACTATAAATTCTTCTTAGTCTGTACCTACGCTCTACTGAGCAGTCGTGGTCTTCAAAAAAAGGCTTCATTATAGGCTAATGTTGCGTGTCTCACGATGTCTCGCCGACGTTTACAATATTTACAGAATATTTCGTTGTATTCACTTCAAAAATAAATAATTTAATTAATAATAGTACCTACGGAACCCTTCGTGCGCAAGTCAGACTCGGACTTGGCCAGTTGATTTTTTTACTTACTATGCTTGCTTGCTATATACCGATTTGGTACCTAATCCATAATTATACAAATTAGACATATTCATGCCTGCTCACACACTTGGTTCATTCATCGCATGGGTGCTATAAAACTATTATAACGAAGAACTAATTATTTTAGATCTTCTACAAATGTAGTTTGTTGTAGATTCAACACTAGTAATTTGTATCTTTTTACATTTACATCAGCTCTTCTAAATAGGTAGATCAGATTTCTGTTGGTAGAAAGTTAAAACAAACGCAATCATTTTTCGTCCAACGAACGATTGCGCTCGGGGTGCCAGGCGACGTTGCCAAGTAGTGCGGGGTGAGTACCTAGGCGACGCGTCGTTGCCAAGTTGCCCTAGCAACATCTCTGCATCCATCGCCGTGTGTGGGAGCGTGTTTTACTTTTGAGAGTAGGTATGTTCTGCGTAAGATTGTAAACGTAGGTAGTGGTTATATACTCTGATTGTAAGCACGTGATATGTGAGTAAGCTACCTATGCTCTGGGTATCTGCCTTAGTTAAAATTAATATAGATAGTAAATAATCTAGGAGCCCGCGCGACACATTAGCACACTAGCTAAAACGGCGAGGGCTATTGTCTGTCTTTGTGTTGTCTCACCGGCCCGGCACCGGCTCGCGACTCCGGGGCCGGTCGGCGCCGCACGGTGGGCTGAGAATCACGTTTCAAAGACATATGAACTTGAGTTTTCAAGTGTCACTTTTTTCTCTCGAAAAAGGTTTTATTACTCATTATCATTACTATACTAAACAATGTGATGAGAGACTATTTAGAGAGCAAACGGATGTGTAAGAATTTTTCGAAGAAATATTTTTATGGAGCTGACATGAAAAGTAATATCCTTGGAGATGTAAAAAGTGCTATTTATTTGTGATTTTTCGCCATACTTTTTATAGCAGTGCCCTTTGCGATTTTTTTAAAATTAATAATGTGTATTTTATACTTAAATGACTAGTTAGACCAACTTTAGATATACCCTATACCATATGCCCTAGCCTATGAAATTACAATTAGGCGTGTTATATATAATGTACATATTATCCCTTTATTTTGTAAAGGGATAATATGTACATTAGACGACATTCACCAAAGTAAGAAAGGTTTTAATAAAATACCAATTTTTCAAAATATATTTTACTAATTGCACATTCACTGACCACGAACTGGCAGACGCCAAGTAGGACACCTACCAGTTCGCTCGACCGATGATCCCAAAAATATCGCTGGTGGTGGCTGGGTGAGGATTGCTGAGGATAGAGTAATGTGGCTTGCCCTGGGAGAGGCCTATATGCAGCAGTGGACAAATACAGGCTGATTGATTGCACATTAAATATAAAGACCGTTTCTTTATCATGAATTCCCAAAAACGTTAATATCACTTTAATAATTCGTAAAACAAGTCTTATTAATTAAACACATAATGTATATGCTCAGTTTTAATTTCATAGACTAGGGTACAGGAATATCTAACTACGCATAATCAGGACACAAAAGCATTAGAACTACTCATTTTAGTACAAAGTACACATTATAATTATATTTTTAAAAATCGCAAAAGGTACCGCTATAAAAAGTATGCTGAAAAATCACAAATAAGTAGCACTACATCTGCAAGGATATTACGGCCAAACTTGCGATTCTAGAGTTATAGCCACTTTTCATGTCAGCTTCATACAGATTTTTCTTCGAAAAATTCTTACGCGTCCGTTTGCTCTATAAATTGTCTCTCATCACATTGTTTAGTGTAGTAATGAGTAATAAAACCTATTTCGAGAGAAAAAAGTGACACTTGAAAACTCAAGTTCCTAGAGTCCCGCCGGTGCCGTCACCGGGGGTAGCAAGCAATATTTTTTCAAGTTATTTAAGCGTCTATCTTCATATTTTCACAATTAATATTAACAATAACATCATGTATGATGACTAAATCACCGAATTAGTTAATAACACCTGAGGTATACTAGGAATTGGAGTTTGATTACCATTAGGGGTATTGTAGTTGCGTATAAATGGAAGGTAAAATATTTTATGTGCTCATTGACATTTTGTCCTGCTAAAAAAACATACTTACCCAAATCATAAAGAGAAAAATATGGAATCGCAAGTCTGACAACTAAACTTGACTTGTTCGTGGTTTTGAAGCAGTGTGGAAAGCTAAGCAACTACTCTACTTTGTTGGAAAAAGTTGTATCGCTATTGAACCTTCATCATCTGTCCGATGAAGATCTTGATATACTTCGAGAATTCTGTCGAAGATTCAGTCAACAAGTTACCAAGAGATGGAAGACAGCAAATAGAAACCAGGATATTTTCAGAAAAAAATATGAAAACTGGCTCGTAATGAGTATTGACTGGCCATGTTGTGTTGTTTCACATATTATACCAGATGGAACAGCTTCGGTATGCCAAGAAGGCATAAGTTCTTGCACTGAAGTACCATTTGGATCTTTGGGAGCAAAACAAAGGAAAAGGAGGCTACAACATGAAAGTCATGAAGACACCGATGAATCAATCTGTGTTACAATAGAAAATTTGAAGAAAGAAGGAAACGAATGTTTAGGCAAAGTAATTTAAGAAGAATCCTGAAGAAGCAGTAAAAATCTATAACGATATAGAAATGAAGAAATTAAAGAAAACTACAGTTACGCCAGAAAAAGCGCTAGGCCTTTTATTTTCTCTGGGATTATCAAAGTGGAAATATATTACACTGAGAGAGATGACAATGCGTGAGGGCTTAACAGACTTTCACCCATCGTATTACAAGATTCAGCAAGCCAAGTCAAGCTGTTATCCTCCCGATCAGGCTTTCATTATAAATGACACCATGGCGAAACTAGATCTGCAAGCTCTGTTGAATATAACCATACAACAAATTTTGAAAACCTTACCAGAACTGTCTGCTTACATGGGTAAAACACTGGTTTTGTTATCCAAGTGGGGTTTCGACGGTTCATCAAACCAAAGCAGATAATCAAAGCATTGAAGGAGGTGAAACAGATGAATCTCTGTTTATGACAACACTTGTTCCGCAGCAGTTATCTAACGGGACTGAAGTTATATGGAAAAACCCGAAGCCATGCTCAGTTTTCTACTGTAGACCTGTACAGTTTCTTTTCGCAAAAGAAAGCGAGTCTCTCGTAAAAGAAGAAATGAAGAAAATGGAAGAGGAAATAGCTGCATTGGTGCCCTCAGAATGCAGAAATATAAAAATAAATCATGATCTAGTCATGACTATGATCGACGGAAAAGTTTGCAGTTATTTATCCGAAGCTCTTTCCAGTGCAGTTTGCTATTTATGTCTAGCAAAACCGAGCGAGATGAACAATATTGATGCAGTAATACGAAAAGAAGTAGCCAACAACATGTTAAAATTCGGCTTATCTCCGTTACATGCCCAAATTAACTGCATGGAATGTTTGCTACATATAGCATACAGACTGGAGTTGAAGACTTGGGCAGTAAGAGGAGACAAAGATAAGGCTGTCATGCTGACCAAAAAGCAGTTGCTGCAAGAACGATTCCAACAGAAGCTTGGTCTTCTTGTGGACGTGGTCAAACAGAGCTCTGGAATAACGAACGATGGAAATAACGCACGAAAATTCTTCGATGACCCAAAACAGACAGCCGAGATAACAGGAGTGGATGAAGAATTGATTAGAAGATTTGCAGTCATACTTCAAGCCATTACATCTGGTGAAGAAATAAACGTCGACAAGTACAAAGAATATGGCCGAAGTACTGCAGAAAGGTACCTGGACCAATACAGCTGGTACTATATGCCAGCTACAGTGCACAAGTTGCTAATCCATGGTGCTGAAATTATAAGGAACTCCTTGGTTCCTACTGGGATCTTATCTGAAGAAGCATCCAAAGCTCGCAACAAAGATTTTCGATGTTAACGAGAATTTCACTCGCGAAAGAACACCAGGAAGAATTCAAACGAAGATGTCATCAAAAGGATGCTTCTCACTTCTGATCCTTTTATTTCTTCAATGCGACCAGTTATGAGGATAGCTTTTAAGAAAAAAATGAGTCAAGAAGCAGTGGATCTTTAGGTATTACAACGACATCATATTGAGTTCTGTAATGTCGAAAATATTGAAAGTGACACAGATTCCGAGAAAGAAACTGATTTATATGAATAATTTATATGATTTTTGTTTGCAATATGTTATTGTAATTCTTTTATTTATATTTTTTATACATTGGTTTCTTTACTTGTCTTTTATGTACCTATTTTAATGTAAAGGATTCATAGCTAGTATTTTATTCATGTAGTTTTAAAGGCTTATTTTTTATGTTTACATGATTTAACATTTTTAAAATGTATGTGTGTTTTAAAATGTAACTTGGACTTATTTCATGTATCTTTGTAAATATTTTATGCTTGTGTTTTTCCTCGTGTACAATAAAGAATATTCATATCTTATTTGATTTTCATGTGTATAATTTGTTCGCATATGACAATGTTTTAGAACAGTATTTAAGTAGTTATACTGTATGATTCTTTATAATTATAAAGAATCCTTAATTAAGGAAGGAACATAATTTGACAAACACAAAATATACGCTTAAATACCTTAAAAAAATATTTTAAATGCATTTAATTTTTTTTCGACCAAAGTCGCACGAGTGCGCCCATAGTGCAGCATGTCAAAAAATCCATAAAAATGCAGGCAATAATCGTGCTGAAGGAAATAACGGGCAAGTGTGCGATAATCAAGTTATGGCCAATTTTATAGTAACTTCCATACATTTTTTTTAACCAAGTGGAAAAAAAGCACAAAGGTAAACATACTGCACTTCAAATATGTTGAAAGATTAGCCTTCCTAAGTGGATTCCTGTGAAAAAAAAATAACAATTCAAAATTCGATCTCTAAGTCTATGGGGAGCGATTTTCAGCCCACCGTGCGGAGGGTGAGACTCGTATTTCGTATCGGCGTCGTAGGTGTAAAAGATATAACAAATATAGTCGACGGCTTGGACGATACCATTGTTATATCTACGCGTTTTACTTTACGTGTCGTCGTGTTGAAGTCCGTGTCAGCACTGTACCACTCACCGGGCGTAACCCGGCATCGACACCGGCACAATGGAAAAACGAAACCCGGCACCGGTGCCTGATGCCTGTGCAACGGCCATGCCGGTGTGCCGTGCCGGTCCGGGCCGATGAGTCGAAACACGCCCAATGCCGATGCCGGCGTGACGACGACGACGACGGCTCCCGGCGCGGCTCGAGCAGCAGGTCGCTAGCTGCTGCACTATAACGTCTAAGGCAGGCGGCTACCTCGTTCTTCATCAAATTTTAAAGAAAGTCTATGGTGTAATTAACTACAGACCTATTTCTCTTGCAACTATTATTGCCAAGATATTTGATCGCTTACTTGATACTCAGTTACAAAAATATCTACAGTTACACGATAACCAATTTGGGTTTAGACCCGGGCTTTCTACAGAAAGCGCGATATTGTGTTTAAAGAGTACAATAAAGTATTACAATGAACGGAGGACGTCTGTTCACGCATGCTTCCTCGACCTGTCTAGGGCGTTTGACCTGGTTTCCTACGATAAGCCGTGGACAAAACTGGAAGATATAAAGTTACCGGTTGAACTCGTAAATGTCTTTAAGTATTGGTACGGAAACCAGATCAATCAGGTTAGATGGGCCGAGGCTATGTCGGAGCCATACAGATTGGAGTGCGGGGTAAGGCAGGGGGGATTGACTTCCCCAGCATTGTTTAATCTTTATGTAAATGAGCTGATTAACGAGCTCAGCAATCAGCATATCGGTTGTCACATAGATGGAGTCTCTGTCAATAACCTGAGCTACGCGGACGACATGGTGCTGCTGAGTGCGTCGATCTGCGGTCTTAGAAAATTGTTGGCCACGTGTGAAAGATATGCAGCTAGTCATGGCCTACAGTATAATGTAAAGAAAAGTCAGTGTATGGTCTTTCAGGCCGGGTCAAAGGATGCTATGTTAGAAGTACCGCCGGTTATACTGAATGGGTACCCCTTACTCAAAGTTAATGAATTTAAATACTTAGGGCACTTGCTTACCACTGACCTCAGAGACGACACTGACATAGACAAGGAGCGGAGGGCCCTGTCGGTTAGAGCCAACATGATAGCCCACAGGTTTTCACGATGCTCAAGGGAAGTTAAATTAACGCTATTTAGAGCGTATTGTACCTCTTTCTACTCATGCTGCCTGTGGATGAATTATACGCGAAAATCGATTGGGGCTCTCCGCGTGCAATACAACAATGCACTCCGGGCGTTGTTGCGGCTGCCCCGCTATTGCAGCGCATCGGGCATGATCGCTGACGCGCGCACTGACGACTTTTACGCGATAATGCGCAAGCGCGGCGCGTCACTCGTGCGCAGGGTGCGGGCCAGTCGCAACACCATCCTGGCTATGCTCGCCGATAAGGTAGATTGTGCCTACATAAACCATTGTTGCCGTCTTCACGTGCCCTATAGTTATGGTTAAAAGAACAATATGTACTAACACTAGAATAAGATTACTAACAAATCTATATGAATTTTTATATTTGAAATAAATGAATTGAATTGAATTGAATTATCTCAATTTCTGCTCAGCGTAAATCGTTTCGTAATCTTACTTTAAACAATTTAATAACTTTACTACATCGAGGGTAGCATAAATGAAAAATCTGTAAGTTTTATGGGGAATATAATTACAGGGAAAGTACACATTACCTAAACTTAAAACATAAAGTGTGTTGAACTTATGGGTAGTATCAATCAGGGAAAGTGTCAACCGGATATTCTGAGCTTCACTTACAACAATTAATAAAATAGAAAATCTCATATTCAATAACTTATAAGTTTATAAATAACCCATACCATAATATTAACCTCACACCTGCATTCCAATGGGGTAGACAGGCACCAAGGACTGCCACTTGCCACGATCCTGACAGATTACCTTCGCTTCATCAACATTCATTAGTCGTTACATGCACTCACGTCAGTTCCGGTTACTTTTTATCTTCCATTTGCTAATACATTCCTTATCTGGTCGAAGTATGTGGGACGTCCCTTACCGGCCCTTCCACCCACATTCGCCATGTATATTTGTTTCATCAATATTTCTTCCTTCATCCTCTCCACATATATCACAGTACAATGAAGGTGTAGCTGATGCGTGCGTTTGCTTCTATGCAGAGTTAGCTGGCAACGGCGCATATTAATATCATGGGCCATAAACACAGCAGAAATTGGTAAAAATATCAGCCAGCTCCCATATGGATGGACAGATATGATTTTTAATGGAATACTAAATTGATTGGAATAGTTTGTAGCAGTACCTACCTACCTCTCGATAGGATTTACTGGTCTTAGGCCCTATTTCACAATGTTCAAATAAAGATAAAGATATTTATTGGGTCACAGACATCGGTATACATGTAAAGTTAGGCTAGTTTACAGGCAAGTTCCAGATAAGCTATCCGCAACCAGGGCTGCCGTTTATTCTAAATTTAAATATTTTTTTCTATATTGTGTGTGTTCGTTTATGGCTTCAAATTTAGAACAAACAGCAGCCCTGGTTGCGGATAGCATATCCGGAACTTTATCTGCAGATTGTGAAACAGACCCTTACCCTACCCGAAAATAACTTAAACAAAATCTCGCAGCGTTGGGAAGTGTTTGCGATGGACTAGTAAAGGTTTTTCAATAACATAACATTTACATACAGGCACATACATTGCTTCTGGCCCCACACTAGGATACCCTGTGTCGTGGGAACCAGAAACAACGACATCACAAACATGTAAACATCCAAGACCTGGGGTTTTTTTTTGTTCCCAGCCGGGATTCGAACCCGGGACCTCCTGCATGGCAGGTAGATGCACTACCGTTACGCCACAGAGGTCGTCTAATTATTATTAATAATTGTTTAAACCAGCGTTTCTTACTCTTTTTTGTACAAGCATCTCTTATGGTTTTTGCCACCAAGCACAATTTTAAGGACCTCCTTAATAATAGAAGCAGCAATATATTTCAAAACATTTATTGTAGCACAGTCAAAAAATATACTTTTTTCATAATAAAATAGGTAAATGTGAAGGTTCGTGCTTGTGGGGTAGGCGGCGGCGTGTGTAGCAATTACGAAACTTTTGGTGGCATTTATTTATGATTGTTAAATGGTCTATTGATAAGACTTCGGTAGAAGTTCGACCATTTTGTTGCGAAGTCGCCCATAATAATACTGAGGAGAGTGCGAACATGCAAAGTTGATGTGCTGTCGACTGCACTGTGCAGGTAGGTCGGTGTGTGTGGTACCCAAATGGACTAAGGTACCTTTGAGGGAGTTGTCTAAGTATTGGCTTGATAAGATCACAATCAGCGACCACAGGGCAGGTCTATACACGGAGGATGACGAAGTCTGGGTTACTGTTGCATGTTGAAAGCACTGATATCATTCACTAGAAGTTGTTGGTGGGTAAAGGTGGGTTACATTTCTTGCTGCTTGCCTTAAAATTCTGTTTTATAGACCTAATGCACTAATTCCGCAATATACTTTTTCCACAGATTTGAAATGTGTGATTTTTTCACATAGGTATTGTATTTTCTGAATTATCTCTCAAACAAACAATGTTTTTCCTATATTTATCCCATCCGTGGGTTGTCAATTTTATGGCAGATTAGATTTTCCCTAAGGACTTACAAGAACACAGAACAATTAAACCATACAAGAACCAAACGTAGGTACTCTGTGTCTAGAATTGAACTGTCAATTCTCTGCTCGCTACTGGCTACTAGAGTACACTGCTAAAATGTTTTACGTTTTGCTAGTCACCGCCAGATGTCAATAGTAAACTCGTGAAAACTATTAACAATGCCATCTAGCGGTTTTAGACAAAGCGCTCTACACGTATTTTTCGGCTTTGCGCGCATTTTCAGTGGCGGCCTCTGGGCCCGGCGCGGTTTTTTGGGATCCGATTTGCTTGTATGGGAATGGGTTTCTATGCTTACTTCAAATTCAATGATAATAGCTAACAAGCATAATCTCTAACACGCCCTTAATGACGTGTTAGAACGCGTCGCGTATTTTCTCACACAAGTATTGGTGTCGGTGGTGGTGTGTTCGTGTCTTGCTTCTGCTTGTTCTTGCATGAATTTAGCAAAGTAATCTTCACCTTTTAAGGACTTTGTTTTCTAAGTTGCGTACACTTGTAAATTTTTAGTATTGGTAGTAGGTATTGCACTCGCTGACAGTAAAGGAAAAATATCGCAATGATACCTGGGTGCTTGAGGTATCATACTCAACGCTTGAAATTGCCAATCCGCAGTGAGCACGCGTAGTTATTCTGTATTTTCTCTCTGAGATAAGGTTTGATTTCTGTAGGGGCGAATGCAGGCTGCACTATATGTATATAGTACATTTTTCAAAATAAAAAGTATATTATGTGTTATTCTAGTCTATGGCACGATTGAGTAACAACTATCCATCCCACTATCCAAGAGGGGTAGGCAGAGGCAAGAGGCAGTCCCAAGGGAATCTGTCAGGACGCTCTGTCAGGACCGTGGCAAGTGGCAGTCCCAAGGGACTGCCACTTGCCACGGTCCTGATAGATCACTTTCGCTTCATGAACGTTCATAAGTCGTTGCATGCACGCACGCCGGTTCTGGGTACTTTTTATCTTCCCATTTGCTAATACACCCCATATTTGGTTGACGTTTGTCCTCCAAAATATTTGCGTTTTGTTATATTAGTAGGATGTTAAAAACCTATTTAGAGGCTAAAAATTACGCCCATGCTGGGATTCGAACCCGCGACCTCTGGCTAACCGTTGGGAGAGCGCATGGGTGGAATTTTTAGCCTCCAAATAGGTTTTTAAAATTGTCTTTAACACGAGTTAGTGCAACAAAAAGAATATAAGGATGTTAAAAACTGAGTACAAAATTGCCTATGAAACACTGGAAAGTATCAAAGAATGAGATTCATTAGACGCGCTCCTTTCGCGCGCCTGTGAGTGATCGAGAAAAGATCCCGCAAAGCCTTGGCTCGTTCCCGAGATACTTGTAGAAGACAAAAGGTTGGATTCGAGTTTCACTCTAGCGGTATACACTTGTTTTTATATAGGAAAATGTTTCTGTTATTTATAATCAATATTATTTTTTAGCACTCGTGGCCTAGCCGAAACGAGTGATTGCCAATCACTGATTGGAATCAATCAGTTCAGTTAAGCAACAACAGGCGCGGCTAGGTGCAGGATGGGTGACCATCGCGTTACCACCGCTAGTGGCATTTTTTCCAAGCAATTCCGTGCTTCGCAAGGCACGCTAAGCCGTTGTCGCCGGCTGTCATGTAATGGCAGTCGTTAAGCCATCCCAAAGGCCTTATGGGCGGTGAAATAACTTCTCACAGTAAGGCTCGCCACTGTCTTACAATCCTCCACCAACACGGACTTGGCCCCCGTGGTGGAGTATGGCCTAACCTTCCTGCAAAGAAGAAAGAGACCCGTACCCCAGCCATGGGGAAGTGCAAGGGTTGATATCGTATCGTAATATTATTTATTTATTAATCCTCTTATGGCTGTGTGGGGTCGGCCTAGAGAATAGCACCAACCCAAATTCTTCCTGCGGGTGTCGTAAAAGGCGACTAAGGGACTCAAACCGGGGGGTGGGCAGCAGCAACCCGCATGCCCAACTTGGGGATTATGGGCATTACCCCCCAATGATGGCACAACCTCGCGCTATGGCTCTCATTAGGGGCGCGCTATGTCCAGCAGTGGACTAATATAGCCTGAAGAAGAAGAGGAAGAGAAGAAGAATTCTGTTATAGTAACAGAATATTAGTCTTCAAAGCTCTTTACGTCGCAAAAGGTATGAATACGTATTTGAAAACTACTGTGTCAAGAGTTTGACACATTCACGAGTAATCATGCTTAAATTTAAAACCTCTGTTAATTGAGGACAATTATTTTTTTGAAAATAATGATTGTGGATTTTCTTTGTTACCTTCTTCTCCACATAATCTCTTGTCTGTGAAAATAACAGCTTTGACGATCGTTAAGTAAACATTTTTCTTTATAATTAATTAAAAATAATTAATCTGAATTCTGTTGCAGTAATAATACACATACAATACACTTTATAATATTTATTACATCGTTATCAACCCTTGTATGTCCCCACTGCTGGGGCACGGGTCTCTTCCTGCATCGCAGGAAGGTTAGGCCATACTCCACCACGGTGGCGAAGCCCGGGTTGGTGGAGGATTCTATCTAAGACAGTGGCGGGCCTTACTGTCAGAAGTTATCAAGCCGCCCGTAAGGCCTCTGACATGGCTTAACGACTGCCATTATATGACAGCCGGCACCAACGGCTTAACGTGCCTTGCGAAGCACGAAAGCGATCGGAAAAATGCCACTAGCGGTAGTCACGGGACGCTCACCCATCCCGCACCTGACCGCGCCTGTTGTTGCTTAACCAAGTGGTTGATTCCAATCACTCGGTTTGCCTAGGCTATTATTTTATTTTTCCTTTTGCTGTTCATAATACCTAGACACCTCTAGGTATTTTTATTAAGTAGCAATATCTTTCTGTGCTTAAAGTAAAGCCTAAAATATAGTTAAATAAAACTTAAAAGTCTAAAAAAAACAGGAACTGATGATGATAATCACAGGCATTATTACATGGTTGCGATACCTAGACGTAGATAAACTCTTGACATCAATGCAACAGTCATACGAGCGCACTTTCTGCACTTTCCTAACTGATCACTGAACAATGTTGCTGCAATAGAACCTGCCAGGCTTTGTGCGGCCTTCGTGGAAACAATTTTAAAGAAAATTCTGAGCTCAAATTTTATACCGAGGCGATTCTTTTCAACTCCAAGAAACTTGAAGGAAATTGACGTCCTGCAACGGGTCTAGATATAGTTTCTTAACTTTTTAACGAACTGTTAAATTTCAGACTGTTAAGAAATATCTGTGTAATTTCCATTTTTATTTACAACTAGGTGACCCAGCGAACTTCGTACCGCCTAACAGTCGATTCTTAATTTTTTTTATTTTTATCTCGGTAAGAACCATCCTCGTACTTCAAGGAATATTCTAAAAAAAATATGCGAGATCGGTTCTAAAAAATTATTAGCGAAATCGGTTCGGCTGCTCTCAAGATTTGCGCTTAACCGCGCCAACGTTGGCTGCGCCAACACATTCAGCGATTCATTTTTATATTATAAAGTGTTCTCTATCTCTATCTATCACTTTCATCAAATCAAAGCTTGTAACCGTGTAAATCGTTTCACACCCTTTTTGCTATTTCTTTTATTCTGTCCTATCATTTTTAAACCATAATTTGAAATGACGTCATCTGTTCTAGATTTGTTTGTGATTTTACTTATGGTGCTGCTTCACTTCTACTTACTTGCAAATTATCTTTAAACGTTAATTCTGTACTTCACCTAAGTTTCTACAGTTTTAGTAGTTAATTCTGCAGTTTTAGAGTAAACAGAATAATCGAATTATTTCATTATTTCTTTCAGGAACTTTCTCAAAGGCACCCCATGTTGGGCGCTAGGATGGGCTTAGAACTTTGATTTAAAAGGGACAGACAGAAAGAAATATAAAAAATTATGTACAAAGGCTTACATCATTACAACTCGACTTTCTTCTGTTTTTAACTGGCATACTGCTTGAGATTTACAGCTCTGCTTTTGTATAATTATGTCGATCATAAAAATATAACGATACGATAACACGTTTCTGTCACCTTATTTTTTTATATTTTCCGCATTTTTTATTATTTATTAGGAATCCGCCACAGCGTTTTCTTATTTCGTCGAATACCAACTGTCTAAGCTCTAACTGAAATTCGTCTTAAGTGAAATTTATTACTTAAGATGAACTTAACATTGCTCCTTTTTACGAAATATTACGAGCACCAATTTCTGAACGATTTCAAACATGGTGTGCTTTGACGATCAGATTTGGCAACTACTCTTAACCCGATCGTCAAAGCAAATAAAAGCAAAGACACGATTTGTCAACGATTCTTTTATTTCTTGTCGAGACGAGTCTTTTAATTACTCAACGTTGAAATAAAATCCGTTTCGTATTGTTGACGATTTTTCTGTCAACAAAGCACCTCTATTCAGCCACTATATTCACTCACTATAGGACAAGGGTCTTCTCTCAGAGAAAGAGTACGGGCTTAATTATAACGCGTGCCCACCGCAGATTTGTCTTCACCGTTGGTATTGCTACTACAACGTTACATAACTTAGAAACAAAGTCATTGGTACATGCTCCGGGGTTCGAACCCATGACATCCTGGATTTGACGCAAGCGTTCAATCGATCGCTTTACCACCGCTTAGACAAGGTACCAACTTACTCCGCTGGCGCCTTGAAGTGTGTCTTGACTTCCGACATAAGAAGTTGCCAAAAGGTACCAACAATTTATCCTATCACTCTCAAATAACAAAGCCTTGATATACACATGTTGACTAGTTTCAAGTTTTAAAAACCTCAGTTGAAAAGAGCACTGGCACGGATAGCCAGAGGTCGCAGGTTCGAATCCCGGCATGGGTAGAATTTTTAGCCTCTAAATAGGTTTTTAAAATTGTCCTTAGCACGGGTTAGTGCATTAAAAAGAGTATACTTTCAAATTGTTTAATATCATAGCAGTGCAACGCCAACCAGTTCGCTGCATCCACGTTCTGGGGCTGGTTGAGGATGGCCAAGCACAGATGGATGTGGCATGGTAGCTTGGGAGGGGGTTATGTCCATTTGTGGAAAAGTAGGTAGAGGTTGATTGACGGGATCGAATCCGAAACGAAGTTATTCGCCAGAGAACGAAAGTGCTCGACATAGCTCATCGGATTAGCAAACTGAAGTGGCAGTGGGCGTTTTATATGTGCCGCAGCACCGATAACCGTTGGGATAGACTGGTTCTTGAGTGGAGACCGCGAATCAGCATAAGTAACGTAGGATGCTCTGTGACCAGGTGGAGCGACGACGACGTTCGCAAAGCGGTAGGCAGTGAATGGAAGACGAGAGCCGAAGATCGGGCTCAGTGGCGTTTCTTAGGAGAGGCTTTAGTCCAGCAATGGGCTGACACCTGCAACGGGCTGATTATGATAATGATAACAGGTTGATATAATAATTGATGCGTGATAACAAACACGTTTCATTATTAATTGACAACGCAATTCACAGCACATCAATCTTTGAAAAATGTATACTCACTTAAATCGTCGGGTTACTAACCAATAAAATATTTAGAACGGATTCTATTGTCAACTAATTCACCTACTCCTCGGAAAATTAAAATATAAAACCTCTCTGGTAGAAGACCCCGCTGGCTACATTTGTATAGCTTGATAGGGTGCTAACATAAATAAGGTGTTATCTGATGAAACCTCTGCACAGCGGAAATTAAATATCCAACTTTTGATAACCAAAAAAGTGTTTTATGCGTACGCAGATAAATACCGTGCGTACTTTAATGCCTCGGCCTCCTCTCAAAGAACGCGAAAGATTTTATAAATGTGACTAATCATTAGAATATACAGGTACTGGTAACATAATAAGTATTTAATTTTTCTGATTTATTTCGTTAATAATTTATCAGACGGAGCAATTGTTTATGGTCAGTACGCCCCTAAGTAACAGTTCTCTTAATGTATACGCCTCAGCTATAACACACTATCTTCTCTTCTTCTTTCGTGTCGAAAGCGCCGCCCTCCACTCAGACATCTCGCTCCCAAAACCGCACCACTGCCAGCGCGCCCGGTGATGCCTCCATGAGATCCCGCAGACTGCACTGTGGAGCTTCAGGGCAGACACAAAGATGCATTGTTGTTTGTGCAGCTCCACATCGGCACAGGATGTCAGCATCTTCGGGCAGGATCCCCCATCTTTTTAGGTTATCTCTGGATCGAGCAACACCAGCGCGCAGACGGTTCAGCGATCTCCATACTCCCCACTGCTCATGCCCTCCAGGTGGTATTAACTCCACCGGCTTTATGAAGTCAGGAAGGTGTTTTGTCTGCTGCCTCCACCTACGCAGTCGAAGTTCCGCCGGTGTGTCCCCGTCAAGTGGCTTAAAAGTAGTGAAACACACTATAATCACACCAAGTATGACACTTGTATCTTTTGCGGTTTTTTATACCGGAGGTGTTCAGGGCCAAGTGCCTGTGATGATGTTTAGCGCAATGACCCAGCGAACTTCGTACCGCCTACCATCGATTCTTTAATTATTTTATTTTTTTCTCTCCGCAATAACCATCCTCGTACTTCGAGGAATATTCTAAAAAAAGAATTAGCAAAATTGGTTTAGCTACTCTCGAGATTTGCGCTTACCAGCACATTCAGCGATTAATTTTTATGTTACAGAAGATAGATCTGCAAAACCACTTTTCGATTGACCACCGGTAAAGGCGCATTAATTTTGTTAATTTAGTTTTAAAAGGCCGAATTAAAGTCTTGCACCTAAATTTATTCGGTTTCAATAACTCCGTTATAACACGTGTATAACAGGAGATTAAGTCACGAGGATTCCAATATAGTCTACGGAACATTGCAGGGAGCTACGCGCGTCATACAGGGCCGGCTAGCTGAGCTGACTGGATGTATAGATAATAATTTTAGATAGTTTGTGGGTCACGTTCTTAGGCAATCAAACGGAATTGTCCCCGAGGAAATCCTTTGTAATGCTACGTTTACACTGTCGACCTTCTCGTCATTATTGACGTCGTAAATGGAAATATATTTCAACACAATGTGTTCAAAAAAAGCTAGTGTAGTCTTCGTAAATAGAGAGCGTAAATGAACGTTTCATGTCAAACTAGGTGTCCATTTCAAAATGTTTAGATAATTTTGGAGAAAAAATGGACAAGAAAACTCCAAACTTACTCTTTTCAAAGTCCTTAATTAATAGAGTTTACATAATTATTATAAAACATAGAACTCATGCATTGAACTAGTCTCAATTCCAGACATCATTGTCCTCTAAGTAATATTCTTTACGTAATAGTAGCCTTTTTCGCACAAAGTGCACTTAATATAACATAACATAACGCCAGACGTCTTTTCTGTATGTCTCACGCCTACTTAACAAAAAAATAAACGAGTGAAGCTCAGTCATCCAGATAATTATATTTATTGGTGATCCAAGGGTCCCTTGGTGCGTAAGTCCATCTCGCATTTGGCTGGGTAAACTCGGTGAAATACTCAAATCGGAAATTGCGGAAGTGTGGTAGGTTCCTTAGCCGCTGCAGATTAGAAGGTACCCCTAAACGCGATTAGAATACCGGGAAGGATTACTCGACCATTTCTAATTTAAGTAGAATTTCGGGAGTACCAAATATGGGTAGATATAGGACCCTTATAAAAGGTACTATACAAACCTGTAAACCAGTATACAAAACTTTTTATTAGGGAGATCGGTCGGCGCCTGAGGAGTCGGGGCTATGACGTTCGTTCCGGGGCATACCTGATGCAAAGGATCTCCCTGGCGGTGCAACGAGGTAATGCTGCTAGCGTCATGGGAACTTTTGGGTCGGGTGTGTCCCGGGGCGATATTTTTGATTAATTTAGTTTAGTTTTATACTGTTCATTGTGCCACTATTTATGACGAAGCTTTCTGCAATTTTTTTTAATGTGTGATGCCTTTTTCTAAACAGTTAATTAAAATTCTTTTATTTTAACCTGTAATTATTAACTAATAGTTAATAAAATAACATTTACGAACTCGTAAAGGTTATTTTATTCTTCCTTATACATATAAGGTTTTAGTATATTATGTGAGTTTTTATTTTAATTGAGTACCTAACAACGTTAGGAGACCACGCCTGGCTACTCATAGCACCGGGAATCGTAATTTGAAAGTCAGTAACCATTTTTCGTAACCGTTTTAGAATAAAGTTATTTTATTTCACTTCAAACTGAACGTACTTATGGAAAAGCTAATAAATAATCGTTGAAAAATATTTAAAAAAAACTGAACAAATTTCTACAGTACCTACTACTTGTATCGGTGCCTTATAGCCGATTTTTCAATTGAGATTTTACTAACTAAATCCCTAAACATACCGCATTTACAATAATAATTATATTTATTAGGCGTAGGGAATTACTAAGACAGATTATTTTTACTTTCTTAAGCATTTATTCGTCCACCGTTTTAGGTTTTTATAGGAGAAAAATAATTTACTCTTGTATATTGGTTTTTATTTATTCTTGTAACTATTTGGAGAATTCCGCGGCTGAGGTGTGTACCACGGCTGCAGTGTGTACCACGGCTGCGGTGTGTACCACGGCTACGGTGTGTAACACGTCTACGGTACGTAATTCGGCAATGGAGTCCTTGAATTTACCCGACAGAGACACAGTCTAGCCTCCTGGCCGGCTGTAAAAAGAAAAAAAAAATTGCAATAAGAACTTATTCATCTAGGGAAACATAAATGTACATTTATTACTAGAGACGTCGTTGTCAGAGGTTGTCTTTAGTTCTGAAACGATTTGGTGTTTACTGTTAAGTTAACAAGAACTCTGTAAATAAATTTAATCTAAGAAATCTAGTTTAAAGTAGAGATTTTCAACTATATCTTATGATTTTTAAGGCGCTACGTTCTACTTACTACCGCCACCAATGAAAAAAAATCATACTATGGTCTATTATAGAGCGACTTGAAAAAAAATTAACATCTTTAAACGTAAAAATGTAGTAACTCTGAACCTAGGTCCAAGAATTTACCGAAAACGGCCGTTTTTAGCAGAAATCAAATTTAGGGTTTTTAGATGACTTTAGTCCTGGTAATTAGGTTGTTGATCGTAGGCTCCACACTCTAGGGTCTACAAATACTTGTCACTTTTGTTAAGATTTATATTGTTCACTTTTTGAAAAAAAAAAAGCGTTAAAAAACAAGTTATAATTTTTATTCCATTGGTGGTGCTAGTTAGCCTCACGTAGAGCTAACACAAACAAACAAACACACAAACAAACAAACAAACAAACAAACAAACAAATAAACAAACAGTTTTATTCGAACTTGCAGAGAAACTGTGACTTATTGAACGTTATAAAATAAATTAGGTGTCCAAAATCTAGATCATTTAGAGAAAAAATGGACAAAAAAACTTAAAATAAATTGAAAAAAAGTAAGTTTGAAGATTTTTTTTCTCCAAAACGACCTACATTTTGAAATGAACACCTAGTTTGACTTGTAACGTTCATTTAGTTTCTGCACTACTTTGAATAAATCCTTTTCATTTCAGTTCATTCTTGGATTCGAACGCACGATCTCCCGGATTTGGAATGCGCGGCCAATATTTGACCATTGCGCTGACACCACAGAAATACCTAGTACCTACTTACTAAGAAGCTACTTACGGCAAGTGTACGTGGGCACGCAAACCCCGTTATCTCTCGCGTAGCCTTCCCTGCATTGACATTTCGGGAAACACTCCCGTCTAATCAGGATCCTATAAGGGCACTGGCCCTTGTATTTGAGATCGGTGCAGCTGTCACTTGGGCAATACGCCGGACAGGCTACGTAGCGCTCGTTAGCACCGCAGTTGAAAGGAGCTGAAAAAAACCAGTAGGGTATACTTCAGAGAGGCCGTTTAAGAATTTTCGGGAAAAAGAGAAACGGGAGTGTGTCATCTTAGAACAAAAATTATACTCCACTACAAGTGTGTAGATTCTTTATTGTACACAGAAATTACATTACTGTGAAATTTTGAACGAAGTAAGTAAAACAACATAACATTTATATACAAGCACATACATTGGTTCTTTTTCTTCTTCTCTGCCACAAACTAGGATACGCTGTGTCGTTTGGAACGTTGTATCTTTTATAATATTAATAATAAACTCTGGAACGACTTTAGGTGTGCTTTTATTTGTAGATTAGTATGTACTTAGTAATATTAAAACAGAAAAATTGGATAAAAAACGGATAAGCAGGTAAAAAGTCAGATCTGGTCAAAGGGTAAAGTAGTAATGGATGAAAAATGAGGGAAATCGAAGAATGAGTGACAAAATTTAAATATTTGAAAATGATAGATAGAAAAAGAAATAAGTTACACGTTGTAACCAGAAACAGCGACATCACAAACATGTAAACATCCAAGACTTGGGGTTTTTTTTGTCCCCAGCCGGGGTTCGAGATCCGAGACCCGGGACCCCTACGCATGGTAGGCAGATGGGCTCCCACTGCGCTACAGAGTATGGATTCTTTCTCAGTTTATTGTCAAAGTACAGTGCCAAATTGACCAACAATTCACTTCTACCAAGGATAGAGAGCGCTGAAAAAATTGTTTATTGTCTCACTTCAAAAGTAGAAGACAAATAACCCTCCTTCTGATGCAGTCGGGTAAAAAGAAAAGAAAAAAATTGCTCAGTAAAATGACCGCCCTACATTCCATATTACTTCCTCAGCTTTAAATCTCCAAAAACATCAAAGAAATCAGAAAAACGAGACGAGGGAGATCTTTCTATTGACGGCAGTTTGATTTTAAAGTTTACCTATATCCATGTCAGCTCAAACGGATTTACGTGAAACTTGCCTTGGTAAATTTTACGTAAATCCGTTGGCGTATTTACAGATAAATAAAGATCTGAATTAAGACATAGGATACTTGATAACCCGGTAGTGTGCTCCTGTGGGATAATTTTTAACGCGGCCGTAGTCACGGGTTAAAGCTAGTCTTGAGGGAATGAAAAAAAAATTGTACAAAGACGACTTAATACTATATAAGTCTTGTATAACTTAAGTAGAACTGATATTTCCGCAATTAGTTTAAATGGGACATTGTACGAAGTCAGCGCTGAATCATGTTGACACTCAGACACTAGACACTAGAGTTTCCTCACGCTGTTTTCCTTCACATTTAGCGAGTGGTATTGCTACTAAAACTTCACAATGTAACTTAGAAAACAAAGCCACTGGCAAATGCCAGGATTTGAACCACGACCTTCCGATTGAGTCTATAAAAAAATAGTTTTTCTCTATTCTTCTTCGCATAAAAGCAAACGAGGCCAACCAGAGAGAAAGGATTTGCCAATGAAGCGCTCGTTGTTCGTAGCCTACTGGTTCGTTTGTACAAGGTGCGCCTGATATACTTGGCCTTATTTATGTTTAAATGGACGGGTCACGTGACGTCTTTTTTATACCATTTGCGCCTAGAAGGTTAGTTACGTATGCGGGCTTAGACTTAAAACAGTAATGAAATCGCCACGTACGTGGAATTATCATTGTACTACAATGTATGAACAGAATTTAGAGCCTGAGAGCCAATTCTCGCCCATGCGAATTGAAAGCGTAGACGCAAAATATTCGAAGGATTAGACGTTTCTCGCATAAAAATCATTTTCAAGTATTCTCACAAAGTCGTATGCGCTAATAAATTTTACTCGCTAATGTCGTAATCAAAATCATAATTGGCTGTCGTTCGTTTTTATGTTAAATTCAAGTCTTAGAGTCGTATACGAATTATTTGCTAATGAAGTGAGAATTGGCTCCCAAGTCTCCTTCCCTATGAAGAAAATATCTAATGAAAGTTATCTTACGGCAATCTTCAATCTTGATGCACGTCCCATTTTTGGCTCTTCTATAATTGAATGCACACCGGCAAGCGGTAACGTTCGGATTGCAAGTCTGCTCACAGCAAGTCAGGTTCTGCTTCGCTGATGTAGGACAGAAATCCGTCGGGCAAACCTTCGGGCATTTGACTTCAACCTCGTTGGGGCCACAGGTGACGTTCTGGCCTTATAGAGAAAAAAGAAAACAAATTAGATATTTTAAACATCGAACGAGAAACGAAATAATGATAGATTTTCGAATAACGAACGGTTTACTTTTTTGTTCCACGTCGTCGTACGTGCTGCAAGAATGAACACAGTTGATTGAAATCTCGTTTATCCTCCCGTCCAATCCCTGTTTAGTCGTAAAGAAACCCGGAGATAGAGCATTGCAATCTTTTACACAAAAAAACGAAACCACTTACTTTTGGTTTTTTGCGCGCCAGTTGTCTGATAGAACATGAAAATAAGGAAAACTAGCACTAATTTACGTTCCATGTTGCCAGTCTCACAGATACTAAAGAAATCCAATGAGGTGTAGTGCTATGTATTTTCTTCATTGAAAATAGGGTGACCAAGCTTCTAAAGCCAAAATGACACTGCCTCAACTTTCGGATTTTAATATAATATATATATATATATATATATTATAGTACCATCTAATATGCAGACTAGCCGATGATTCTGAATTCAGAACTTCACTTAGTAAATGCTTTAATTAACCGTCGTTTTTTTCCTGAATCTTAAGAGTTGGGCTGACACTGTGAAATTTTTGGTATGTACCTAGTTAAATATACTAACTAATGTGGAGCCGATTTATTAAATCAAATCAGTATTATCACCTGTTTATTACAGTCACATTTTGCTTTTTTTTTACTGAAAATGCAAAAATAAAATGGTGTTGATTTGATGGAATCACCACAAAAAACCACGTGTGATGTGCTTGTAAAAAACGTTATGGAAATAAAATTAAAACGTTTTCAAAATACAGTTTCCGATATTTTCGGCAGATTTGGTAACACTAGTTTTAAGCAGGTACGTCACATCGCCGCATCGTGATTCGTGACGGTAAATCATGGGTATGCTAATGTACGTAATATGTTTTTAAAACCCACGTGTAATCGTGGACAGAAAGACACATTTGTTAATTGTGCAAAACGCATGCATAATAGTTTTCATTAAAGTTTTCTTTGCTTAGGTGTTTCATTTAACAATTATGCGCTCAGAACTCATATTTACAAACCATACACTAAGTATGCAGTAAAGTTTTCGTAGAGTAGACATTTAGATTTCTTTAAAGAAACCAACATGTGTATTTGTCAGACAGTAAATCTATGAAAGTAGGTATTGTGGATGTAGCCAACACACTGTAAATACTAATAGTAAACATACACTTTCGATTGCAAGGTTTAGGCTGGCAAAGGTTAATACGTCCTTCATGTATATGTTTCTATAATAAAATCCTTGAAGATATATTCAGCTTGCCTGAAACGTGGTTCAAAATATGTGTAAAATACACTTTGTGCCAAAAAGGCTACTATAACATAAATGATGACAATGATGTCTGGAATTAAAGCAAGTACAATACACGAGCTCTGTATTTTATAATAAATTAAATAAATATTTTTTGTCCAATTTTTCTCCAAAATGATACAGACTTTGAAATGGACACCTAGTTTAACTTGTAACGTTTACTAAGCCGTCTCTGTGCTATTTTGAATAAAACCTTTTTTTATTGATTCATTTACTCTGTCAATCTTTAGTCCCAGCGTCTATGACGTCCGAATTCCTTCTTAGTCGTGTTCTATAATTTTTAACGTATGTTATAATTTGACTACAACGTCTGTCTGTCCGCCTGGCTAGAAATTGCTTTGCCTTTTTAACGGTAATACGAGTAGAAAAGTTTTTATAGAATTATGTAATATTATTGGGAATATGTAATATCTGCCGTGTGGTGCCGGCAGATTAGAATAGTACCTACCACCTCATATCTTTCCGTGGGTGTCGTAAAAGGCGATTAAGGGAGTGTGAGAAAGTGCCGACTCCTTGTAACTTTCTCAACGTGATACTGTACCATCCGTCTGAGTCTTTCTCCGGTCGTAACGGTCTCCGTTCCACTGGGTACAGAATTACAAGGATGAGTATTGTGTCTTGCGCGCACACTTGTGCATCTTAATATATCCTGCGCATCTGACCGCTTCCGATTAGGTCGATTAGGGGTCAAAGTGGTCGCCATGGCCACACTCGGTCGGAGCAATCATCATCAATATTATTGGGGATTGACCAACAAATAACAAAAAAATTGTTTACTCTGCTCCACACACACAAACTATAGTTAACTTTCATGCTCAATCAAAAACATTGCATTTGTCAAACGTGGTGTGATTATAGTACATTTTTAAAAACCTATTTAGAGGCTAAAAATTTCACCCATGCCGGGATTCGAACCCGCAACCTCTGGCTATCCGTACCAGCGCTCTACCAATTGAGCCAATGGGCGACTCACGGCATCAGTGAAATTTCGAACCTCTTTACAATATTCTCTGTATTACGTACAGGCAGCGACATCTGACTTAAGCAAATTGCATTACTTACAGCCCCGACTACCTACTTTGCAGTTAGGTTTAACATCGGAACGATATCACTGTACCCACATGATTACACTATTTTTATTTTTAATGCACTAACCCGTGCTAAGGAACAAATTTAAAAACCTATTTAGAGGCTAAAAATTTCACCCATGCCGGGATTCGAACCCGCAACCTCTGGCTATCCGTACCAGCGCTCTACCAATTGAGCCAATGGGCGACTCACGGCATCAGTGAAATTTCGAACCTCTTTACAATATTCTCTGTATTACGTACAGGCAGCGACATCTGACTTAAGCAAATTGCATTACTTATAGTACATTTGTTTTAGTGTGGAGAAATAAACAGTAAAGACCGGCCTGAATCTGAAACAAAAAAAAACTTAATAACAAAACAAACATTATTGTTACACTATTTTTATTTTTAATTTTTTTTAACTAACCCGTGCTAAGGAACAAATTTAAAAACCTATTTAGAGGTTAAAAATTTCACCCATGCCGGGATTCGAACCCGCAACCTCTGGCTATCCGTACCAGCGCTCTACCAATTGAGCCAATGGGCGACTCACGGCATCAGTGAAATTTCGAACCTCTTTACAATATTCTCTGTATTACGTACAGGCAGCGATATCTGACTTAAGCAAATTGCATTACTTACAGCCCCGACTACCTACTTTGCAGTTAGTTTGTTAAACCTAACTGCAAAGTAGGTAGTCGGGGCTGTAAGTAATGCAATTTGCTTAAGTCAGATATCGCTGCCTGTACGTAATACAGAGAATATTGTAAAGAGGTTCGAAATTTCACTGATGCCGTGAGTCGCCCATTGGCTCAATTGGTAGAGCGCTGGTACGGATAGCCAGAGGTTGCGGGTTCGAATCCCGGCATGGGTGAAATTTTTAACCTCTAAATAGGTTTTTAAACATTATTGTTACACAACAAGACTAGTATATCATCAAAAATGGCGGTGTGCAACCCGCGACTTGCGATTCCGACTCGCACTTGGCTGGTTCCTTATCAACACTATTGAACTACTTCGTGTTAGTTAACATTTGATAATTCCGTATCCATCGTTACTCCAATAAACGTGCTTTGACTCATTAAAATTAGCAGTTTGTTTGGCCCGTTAAAACTGTTAACTGATAAGACCGCATGTCGTTAAACTAAGAGCCAACTATTTCACTAAGTAGTTGCATTATTATCCGCGTATATACACTCGCGGTCTGAAAATGTTTACCACCTTAAGGTTGGTAATTGCATGCACAAATCTATGCCACATGATCGATGATATTATGTGATTTGATTAGGCATAGAGCAATAGAGATTCACCCAAGCGAGGTTGCCATGGTTATACTATCAATTTCTATTATTTCAATCCTAGTACTTTTGATAAATGTCATATAACAAAAATCAATTATGTCACCTTTTAAATAAAGAAAAGAGTTTCATCATCAAAACGTCATGAATACTATTTTTGTTAGAATTGATGCTACAACTATTAAAAAGTAATACGTACCTAGATATAAAGTAAAATCCGTAATTCGACGGAGCGGTTTGACAACTCAAAATCGCATAATGTTGCCAGCTTCAGCCTAGTGTTGTTTTCGTCGATAATGTAGGATCCGCTTCGATCCGAACAAAAAACCTGTTTAATTTTTTCGAGTTTTATATTAAAAACGGGAATGGAATAATTAATTTAATAATAAAGACGTTGATGTGCAAGCTCCATGTTATATTTTTATGCTATTTAATTGACTTGATGTACATACTAAGCAAGAAAATATCGATTGTTGTAAAACCGTAAAAAACGGCACGATTTCTCATTACTTAATACTGGCAGCACTGTTGGCTAACGAAATAATGGTTGATGGCCCAAAGGACTAGTATCCAGGCCAAAATCTTCTAAAATAATAAATCTTCCTCTCCTTAATTAATAATCTTCTTCATCATAAGGTTTATTCAAATGACTTGAGCGGTGTTGTTAGATAACCGACGATTTTATACTTAGGCCGGATTCTATCGATAATTAAATATCGATCAACCTTATCACTATTTTATTTTCCTCACACATGGTAACACTCTATCTGTCAAACCGCTCCGTCGAATTACGGATTTTAGTTTAGCATTTTAGACTTTACTGCACACAGTGTGCTAAAGAATCTGATTTGAAAACTGATAAACATTTTTCGACCGCGACCGTACAATAGGGACCTTTTTGGGGTCAATCAAAAGTTTCCGTGACTTCTAAGTTTTGATGTTTACCCATCCAACGCTAACCGCCAGCCATTTAGACATAGCAGGGCTCACTTAACTGGACCTAGTTATTTAACTTATTTAAGTGGGGTCTTAGTGTCAAAAGCTTATTCAGAAAGGTAGAAGTCAAGGGATATACAAGTAGGATAGGGGTAAAAATAGGTTTGAAATGCACTTTATAGGCTGATCTAGGGCCGCTATTATATCGGGTATTATTGGACAAACACCCTACCTGGTTCTCAATTCTGTTACACTATCATAAAGGTAGTACAGTTAACAGCACGTCAATCTTTACATCTTTTTTGTATACGTTCTAATCAGATACTTTATTTCTTTTCCATTTGCAACAAAAGTTAAAAAAAACCTACTGTCATCTGTGCAATGACAGATATCTACATGGTCGGATCATATGACGTATTCATTATTAAAAAAAATATTTGAGAGTGTAGAACTTTTATTCTGTTCCGAAAGTTAATGTAAATTGTAAGCAGCTACTTTCGGGCCGTAGTGTAGTGGAGAAAAAAACGGCGAAAAAAAAAAACTCCATCTTTTAAATCATCGTAAGCGTAATAAATTTCTACCTGTACACGTGACAAGATTCCATGATTGCCATAAATAGCGTTAAAATAATGCCAAAATTATTATACTATTTTTATTTTTAATGCACTAACCCGTGCTAACGACAATTTTAAAAACATATTTAGAGGCTAAAAATTCCACCCATGCCGCATGCCGGGATTCGAACCCGCGACCTCTGGCTATCCGTGCCAGCGCTCTATCCAACTGAGCTAATGGGCGACTCACCGGCATCAGTGAAATTTCGGACCTCTTTACATTATTCTCTGTATTACGTACAGGCAGCGACATCTGGCTGAAGTAGATTGCATCACTTACAACCCCGACTACCTACTTTGCAGTTAGGTTTTTACATCGGAATGATATCGCTGTACCCACATGATTATACTATTTTTATTTTTAATGCACTAACACGGCATTAGCACGGGTTAGTGCATTAAAAATAAAAATAGTATAATCATGTACTGTAAAAATAGTATAATCAACAAAATGTACTGTCGTAAATGACAACTGTGTTTTAAATATACAATATTTAAGTAAGACAGTCAATAAAACTAGCCTATAGTTAAAATGTAACAAATATTCGTAACAAAGTATTATTTAATCGCTTTTGTGCATCACTGTTCAGTTAAGCAACAACAGGCGCGGCTAGGTGCAGGATGGGTTACCATCGCGTTACTACCGCTAGTGGCATTTTTCCGACCGCTTCCGTGCTTCGCAAGGCACGCTAAGCCGTTGGTGCCGGCTGTCATATAATGGCAGTCGTTAAGCCATGTCAGAGGCCTTATGGGCGGCTTGATAACTTCTGACAGTAAGGCCCGCCACTGTCTTGCAATCCTCCACCAACCCGGACTTGGCCCCCGTGGTGGAGTATGGCCTAACCTGCCTGCGATGCAGGAAGAGACCCGTGCCCCCAGCAGTGGGGATATACAAGGGTTGATAACGAGCTCTCGTAAGCGGCGCCAGCAGGATTGTACTGGCCCACGGTACTTTGCAGTTTCTTTTAAGTAGGATAGCTTACACTAGACCCTGTCACGCCTGATGGTAAGGGAAGACGGGGTATAAAATATTACGTACTTACCTGTTGGTTAATAGACTTTCGGTGTGAACCTTAAAAAATATAACGTTTAGAAAGATTAGGGGATTTTTAAAAGAGATTATAATTGTGCGCGAAAAAGGAAAAAACCAAAAATGTTATATACCTTACCTCACATCATAAACTTAACTCGACGTGAGTTAAGCCGCGGGCGCAGCTAGCAAACAATATTAAAATAAGGTTTTTAAAATTGTCCTTAGCATGAGTTAGTGCATTAAAAAGAATATAATCAAGTAGGGTACAGCGATTTAATTCCGAGGTAAAAACCTAACTGCAAAGTAGGTACTCGGGGCTGCAAGTGATGCAAATTGCTTCAGCCAGATGTTGCTGCCTGTACGTAATACAGAGCGTATTGTAAAGAGGTTCGAAATTTCACTGATGCTGGTGGTCGCCCATTGGCTCAGTTGGGAGAGCGCTGGCACGGTTAGCTAGAGGTCGCGGGTTCGAGTCTCGGCATGGGTGGAATTTTAAGCCTCTAAATAGGTTTTTACAATTGTCCTTAGCGCGGGTTAGTGCATAAAAAAGAATATAATATTGGAATAGGTAATGTAAAAAAACGGAACCAAAAATAAAAACCAGTGGCCAACTCATCGTAAATGTTGTTTTCTGAAATATCTTATCGAGAAGATTGGAAAAAAATTAGATAACCAGTAAAATCAATTTCAGAAAGTATTGAAGTGAAACGATCATTAATGTACCTAATAGATTTTTCGTGTAAAGAAAAACCGGTAGGTACTTATATTGTTATTGTATTGGAGGCAAAACAAAGCCGTTATTTAGAGGATAAATTCCAGCCTAGGACTCGGGAACTGTTGAAAGCTATCGAAATAAATCGACGTTAAACAGCGCTTAGTCTTGCTATGAAAATTATTTATTCTGGTTGTGCAATAAAATGGTCTCCGTCTTCTATTAAGATAGAGGATAAATTCCAGCCTAAGGACTCAGGAAAGCTATCGAAATAAACTGACGTTAAAAAGCCCTTAGTCTTGCCATGAAAAGTTCTTTATTCTGGTTGTGCAATAAAATGGTCTCCGTCCTCTATTAAAATAGAGGATGAATTCCAGCCTAAGGAGTCGGGAACTGTTGAAAGCTATCAAATAAACCGACGTTAAACAGCCCTTAGTCTTGCCATGAAAAATTATTTATTCTGGTTGTGCAATAAAATGGTCTCCGTCCTCTATCTTACGTACTTCTAGGAGGACATAACTCAAGTCACACCTGTAGACAGAGTCCAGAGACTGCCACTTGCCACAATCCTGACAGATCACCTTCGCTTGATCAATAAAAAATATTTAACCTTACATTGTTTGTAGGTGATACTTACGAGTAAAAAAATTGGCGTGAGCGCTTCATGGAAGTTTCAAGGTTACAATATTATTTTTAATGCACTAGCCCGTGCTAAGGAAAATTCAAAAACCTATTTAGAGGCTAAAAATTCCACCCATGCCGGGATTTGAACCCGCGACCTCTGGCTATCCGTGCCAGCGCTCTTTCCAACTCAGCCAATTGGCGACTCACCGACATCAGTGAAATTTTGAACCTCTTTACAATACGATCTATATTACGTACCTACAGGCAGCAATATCTGGCTGAAGCAATTTGCATCACTTGCAGCCCCGAGTACCTACTTTGCAGTTAGGTTTTTACATCGGAATTAAATCGCAACAGATTTAAAATAATTTTAGAAACATGGCTTTAACCTTCGCTAAACTTTAGTTTATTACCTACTGAAATATAGGTTGTTTTGTAAACAATAAATGTGCCCCACATTATGGAAGAGGACTTTAAAATCTTTCGTCATGCCTCTTAGCTAGGGCCACCCTCCTGGCACAATTGATCATGTAATCAGCTTTTAGCGTAAGTAGGACTTCTATTTTACTGTTACTGTCCGCCGATGCGGATAAAGCGCTCTTACTTATGAGGTCGTAATAGCACTTAATAGTCTGCTCTGTCAAGTAGCTGTTTTGTTTCCAATAGTATTTTCAGAGGGGAGTACGTTCAAGAGCATTCTTAGACATAAAAGAGCTTTTTTGTATCGTCAGTGATAGCGACCAGATAGTTTTTCGTCTAGTAATACTACATACAACTGTTACACTGATAGTTGAGTTTTGTTTATTGTTAGTGCTTATTCATAAAAACTAAAATTGCCTACGGTACATACATAACGTAAATTTGCAAATTTATAGTGACACTTAAGGTGTAATTTTTCATACTCGAAACCACATAAGAGTTCTCTGTTGTGTACTCAAATACATCAATAATATTGCAATAATCAATAATACTGGTCATGCATACCAAACTTTTCATTTCCAATTTTGCCAATTAATTAGTACCTACCCATTAGACGAATTATTAAATATTTCAAAATATATCTGAAGAAAAAATACGCTCATTTTAATACTGTTACTGAGAGAAGGGACTTGACCTCTGGTTGCCGTAATTTTAAGACGGTAGATAATCCTAATAGTGTTTCTTAATAATTCGTTATGCTCATACGTTGGAAAGTAAGGTAATTACGTTTTACCTAATAAATAATCGCGATTAGACTCGTTTAATATATAACTATGTAGAGAATCCTCGTGACGTATAGGCAAAGCCTTTTTCACAATTCTACAATTTCACAATTCGAGCTGGCGCGCTTAGAACTATGTAGAGAAACCCCTTGGCGAATAGGCAAAGGCTCTTTCAGATAGCACATTTCAAGCTGGCGGCCTTAGAACTATGTAGAGGCGTATAGGCAAAGGCTCTTTCGGATAGCACATTTCGAGCTGGCGGCCTTAGAACTATGTAGAGGCGTATAGGCAAAGGCTCTTTCGGATAGCACATTTCGAGCTGGCAGCCTTAGAACTATGCAGAAAATCCCCTTGGCGTATAGGCAAAGGCTCTTTCAGATAGCCCAATTCAAGCTGGCGGCCTTAGGACTATGTAGAGGCGCATAGGCAAAGGCTCTTTCGGATAGCACATTTCGAGCTGGCGGCCTTAGAACTATGTAGAGTATCCCCTTGGCGTATGGGCAAAGGGTCTTTCAGATAGCCCAATTCAAGCTGGCGGCATTAGAACTATGTAGAGGCGTATAGGCAAAGGCTCTTTCGGATAGCACATTTCGAGCTGGCGGCCTTAGAACTATGTAGAGTATCCCATTGGCGTATGGGCAAAGGGTCTTTCAGATAGCACATTTTGAGCTGGCGGGCTTAAAACTATGTAGAGTATCTCCTTGGCGTATAGGCAAAGGCTCTTTCAGATAGCACAATTCGAGCTGGCGCGCTTAGACTGGTTTAATATAAATCACCCTGGCGTATAGGCAAAGGGCCTCTAAGATAGCACAACTCGAGCTGGCGTGCTTAGAATAAAATTGTAGTGTATCCCCCTTGCGTAAAAGCAAGGGGGCCTTTAGGTAGCATAATTCGAGCTGGCGTGCTTAGACCGGTTTAATATATACCTAACTATGTAGAGAACCTTCCTGGCGTATAGGCCCTTATAGATAGCACAATTCGAGTTGGCGGGCTTAGAATGTAAATAATATCTGAAAGGGCCCTTGCCTATACGCCAAGGGCATTCGAATTGTGTTAACACAATTCGAACTGGCGGAGTTATAATTTCGCTGCAATACGCTGCGAACGGAGCGCATTCAAAAACTTCTCCCGTAGATGAAAATAGTGGCCTTTAAACATTTTACGCCCGACAACGTTTACTTCTTTTATATGTTTTTGGGAGTTTAATTTAGATTTTATTTGAAGCTAGCTCTTTGCGGCAGCTGCTTTCACACCAGTGGTTTCTTACTTTATTGTACATGATCAGTATATTCTACGGTCGATTTTGGTGCCATAGCACTTATCAGGTCGCGTCTAGCGAGGTTTGTGATTTTATGAACTCGTCTATTCTTTAAGAATTTATTTCTTTAATTCCATTGGGAATTTAGTGTCCTGATAATTAATTGTAATTTGCCCGATTTTTTTTGGATTTCACAGGCGTAACACACGGATTATGGCTTAGCCGTCATCGAACTTTAGTCAAATTTTACTATTGAATTCTTAATTTTTTTAATTCTTAAACAAAGTTTGCTGATTATTACTGGATTGTAATATGCCTAGTGTATTTCGGATTGCACTGGCGTAAGACACGAAATATGACTTAGACTTCACCGAACTTTAGTCATTAGAACAATTATCAAAAAAATGTTTTGCTTTTAAGCGTCCTAGAACTACCTTTCTAGTGTTTATTGCAAACTCATTCCGACTAGGTGGAATTTGGGTCCAGTTATATACCGCGGAAGGCACCTATTGAAAGTCAGACGTAAGCACTAACTTTGCGTTCTTAATTTGCAGCTAGAACTATAATTTGGTAGTACCTATTCAATTACTATTGATATATTGAGTTCTCTGGGAACTAAATCGTAGTAAAGCGATTTAGTATAAGTTATTTTTCATTTATTAAGTAAAACCATAAGAATGTATTATTGTTTTTATTAGAGAATACAGGAAAGCCGGGTCTGGAATCGCAGTCGCAATATCGGCCGCTATTGGAATCTGTTTTGAAAATCATGTATGAGGAGGAGGAAGAGCTTAGGAGGTGAGTTTAGTTCAATATTAAATATAGAAATATATTTAATATTTGCTTTGAATTAATTTTACTGAAATCCACAGCAATCAAATTATAATAAAAATAGGTCTTAGAGTATGACTTAATTTAGATAGGTACATTGATTCTAAAAACTATAATAATATACTACAAATGTCTCAAATATCACTAATTATATATTAAACGGGTCTTATCGCGATTATTTATTAGGTAAAACGTAATTACCTTATTTCCCGACGTTTCGGCAGCGTTACAGTTGCCGTGGTCTCGGGTAGACTGAAGTGGCGAGTACAGTCAATTATTGTGGGTAGTCAGTATTACATTTTTCGCAGCTGGCCGACACACAACACTCACTACGTCAACGGACCGGTCCGGTGATAAGGCGCGTGACTGAGTATGAGTATCGCAAATAATTAAGAAATACTATCACTAATTAATCTAACAGCATTTACATATTTATATAATAAGTTCTATATAAGCGAATTGTGCGATTGACCTTTAGATTATTATTATCAACTCGTGTTGCATTTATTCCTGCGGTTATTACTCCCGTAAAAATAAAATTTTCCGTCTTAGAAATAAATCAAGACAGACACGCTTAAAATATGTTATAGGAAAAGAATCCGGGTCAGTCACGAGGTTTATAGCCGAATGGGAAATATAGGCCATATTTTCTGGCAATATGTTCTCACATTTCATTAGTTTAAGTCACATTTAGAGCAGCAGGCCAATCGAAGTCACTTGATAGTAATTTCAAATCTTAACATAGATTGGTTTTGATTGGTATTAACTATTTAAGTTTTTAATGTACTCTCAAAATGTAGAAGCTTACAATTCGCTTGTAGCTCCGGCTGCCTGTGTGATGTTAAACGATCACGAAGGTTAAGCAACATAGTGCGTTCAGTGCTTGTATGGGTGACCGTCTGTGACCAGCGCTAGTAGTATTTTTTCGAGCGGATCCGTGCTTTGCAAGACACGTTAAGTAAGCTGCTGTCGATAGATGCCAGTCGTTAAGCTAAATCAGAGGTCTTAGGGCGGCTTCAGAACTTCTGACAGTAAGACCAGCCACTAGTCTTGCGAACCTCCACCAAATCGGATCTGGTCCCTGTGGTGGAGTCTGGCCTATACCTTCCTTAGGGAAGAGACCCGTGCCCCTCGGCGGGGACATAATGGGTTGATGATGATGACAAGCTTACAAACAGTTATAGAGGTCTTAGGTTCGTTTATTTTCTGTAAAACTACTGTCAATATCTGCGTTATTATTTTCTAGTTCCAGTTTATAAGACAAAATGAATGTGGGTATATCTGGAGTTATGTTTCATGTTTATTCATGTTACGAGTATATTCAAAGGCGCTCCTTACTTCCTTACCCTTTCTAGAATATGAATAGTATGTTTATATTTCAATGTTTATTCAGCTATCACCATGGTTGGACCAAACAAATTGCAGGGCGGGCCATCATAAACCCTGCATATTTATGACGCAATTGACTCGGCCCAAGTACTTGACAAATAACCACAGCCCTTCTCCTTATGTCAAGTACTTGTCGACAAATAGCCACGCATTTTATCATGAATATAATACAATGCCCTCGATAGACGGCAGTCGTCAAGCCATCTCAGAGGCCTTATTGGCGGCTTAATAACTTCTGACAGTAAGGCCTGCCACTGCCTTATAATCCTCCACCAACCCGGACTTGGCCCCCGTGGTGGAGTATGGCCTAACCTTCATGCGATGAACCAGCATGAACCAATGACTTGGTTTTCTAAGTTACGTAGATTTGTGAAGTTATAGTAGTCATACCACTCACTAGCGGTGAAGGAAAACATCATCTTTAACTTGGTTTCTAAGAAGTTAATATGAAGGGACGTCCCAGACGGACTTACATCGACCAAATAGGGAATGTATTAGCAGAGGGAAAGATAAAAAGTACCCGGAACCGGCGTGCGTGCATGCAACGACTTATGAACGTTGATGAAGCGAAGGTGATCTGTCAGGATCGTGGCAAGTGGCAGTCCCTGGTCTCTGCCTACCCCTCTGGGATACAGGTGTGAGGTTATGTATGTATGTAATATGAAGGTTTCATGATACCTCAGCGCTTGAAATTGCCGATCCGCAGTGGGCACGCG
This sequence comes from Yponomeuta sedellus, assembly GCA_934045075.1. Lineage (NCBI taxonomy): Eukaryota > Metazoa > Arthropoda > Insecta > Lepidoptera > Yponomeutidae > Yponomeuta > Yponomeuta sedellus. The sequence goes on from OW203726.1 coordinate 18,202,217, forward strand.
TGGTAATTAAACCCGTATTCTCTCTCTAAGAGAAGGCTGGTACCCTATAGTAGGACATATATATGCTACATTCGTTTTCGACCCTTGTATATCCCCACGCTGGGGCACGGGTCTCTTCCTGCATCGCAGGAAGGTCAGGCCATACTCTGCAATTTTTCCGATTTTATGTTGCCTGGAAAAAAATGCTATCAGCAATAAGGCCGCCAATTGTACCTCTTCTTTGTAACTGTTGTCTATGTAATTATTTTCTGGTGTGATCAATAAAGAATATTCTTATCTTATCGTCATATCTTAAGTGTATGTTCAGGGAACAGCGACAGGAAAATTGGCTATAAAGAACTTTACGAAAAGGTTTTTTCAGCTTACTATTTGTCAAATTGTGACTCACATATATTGACGAGAAAATTCTGTGGTTAGCTCCATTTGCATTCCAGGCCTATAGGAGTAGAGGCCACCAAAAGGAGTAATAATAACAAAGCAGCATAATATACGTCTCACAGTAGCACACAGGCCTCCTCTCTGAGAGGGAGTATGGGCTATTTCAAACGGCGACATAGAAATAATCATACAACGGGTAACTGAAATAACGCAAACGCGAAAATTATACCCTGAGATATAACTAACAGTATTATGTGTGTAATAATATGAGGCAATTACGAGTACGAAAGCTTACCAGGGGTATAACTGGGCATTACGAGTACAAGCGCTGTGAATGTTGTTATGTTATTAAATCTGCACACACAGCGCGTGTGGATTATTATCCGTATATTTGGGGTAGGTGCTCTCTCCCTAGTTACGTAAGTGCTTTTATTTGTGTATATATCGACGGCCTCGGTGGCGCAGCGGTTTGGCACGCTGACTGTAAAACCGAAGATTCCGGGTTCGATCCCCGGCCGGGTCAAACTAGGAAACGAACTTTTCTAGTTTGTCTCGGGTCTTGGATGTTATCTATGTATTTATTGTATTAAATCTATCGTCGAGTTAGCACCTATAACACAAGTCATTTAGTTTTACTTAGTATAGGGCTAACGAGATCTGTGTAATATGTCCATGAATATTTATTTAATTATGTCCATGAATATTTATTTATTTATTATTTGTATGTAACTATTAACAGCTGTTAGTATAATAACGTTCTTAATTAAGCATGCATAATTTATACCTCCACCAATCCGGATTTAGCCCCCGTGGTGGAGTATGGCCTATTCCTTCCTCAGGGATGAGACCCGTGCCCCTCGGTGGGGACATAATGGGTTGATAATCAATTTATACATATCTGAAATAATTTGATTGTTTGTACATCTCTTTTTCATCAATATATTGCTCCAGTCTATCCAAAGGTTGTCTGGAAGAGATTATTTTTAGTGATAAGGCCGCCGTATTTATTCTTAGGTTATGAAACATCTGTGTAATTTCCTTTGCTATGTGCAATAAAGTGTTGTCTATCTATCTACTTATCGAAATGAATTCATATGGAATTTCAAGTAGTAAGACTTCATATACAGTACAATCCTTTTGTAACGAACGTTTCTGAATGGGTTGTGCTCAATATAATTATTTATAATGAATAAAGAACATAAAGCTTCTGAAAACATCCGCCATCGCCTGCGACGATTTTTAACCGCACTTCTAATCGCGTTTTGAGACATTTTTGGGAAGCGATGCAGACACGTTGTAGCATAGCATATGTTTGGCTTAAGTTTTTAGGATTTCGAAGTCCACAAGGAAGTCCTCAAACATCAGAAAAAAAATTATTTCCAAGTATATTTTGTATATTGAATGTCAATGTACAATGTAGCTGCTGCCTTAGGGACGAGTTGCAGTGAAAAAGGCAGCAAAAAAAAACTGCAATCTGACCATCTTTTCTCAAATATAGCCCAACCCCCTATAGACCCCTGCATTTTATTAAATTGTAACTAGGTAACAGTCGAGTTAGCTATAAAAAAATAAATCTGTTGCAGTCAGTCTTATCGTTCATGGTCAATTCAAAACTATACGAAAACATCTGCCAAATATTTAAAAATATGAAAGTTTGTTCGGACTAGACATTGTTTTTTTATGTTGGTCACGCAATCAAGCATGAGCTGCCAAACATATATGGACAAAAGTAAACTTGCGAATAACCCATGTCATATTATTTCTAAAATAGTACCCAAATAGTATCCAAAATAGTAATAACTTTTGTCCAAATCCTAAATGAAGTCGTGGCCCCAATCTGATTCTAAATCGTGTTATTGCTATTCCACCATTGAGTCAGGTACCTGTAAGTAGACACAATATTAAATTATTAAACACAGTGTAACAAAGCAGGATAAAATAGTTATAGCATAGATAAAAGTTTACTTAAATACCCGAATGTGATACTGTGTGTAATGACAATAAGGAATATTAGTAGCACGCTTTAGATATCTCTAAATGTTACTCTTATTAAGTATTCCATTACTTATTTGCCTTGTGTTACTGGAACATCCAGAAATCTATCTAAGAAAAACCTCCGATCTCCCTCTCTTTAAATATTAATAGCTCTGGGCCACCATGAATATTGTGACGTTCCATAACAAATACAATCAAAGCCAGCAAGCTTTATATTTTGTCCGATAGTCGCACTTAAATCGTGGGCGATAAGAGTTACCAGGTTATGGCAAACGCTTCCCTCACGGTACTGTCTCTTACGCGATACACAATATTGCAAATGCGATCTTTTATTGGTACCCAGTGACCTGAAATTCAAGATATGCGTGCGTATTTCCCCGTACATTATATTAAAGTAATATTTGTAGACGCGTGTGTAACATCAACAATGGGTTTCATTGGCGCTAGATTTGACGCAATTTTTTTTATGTCATTTATTTGGTTTTGTATTACACAATCTAAGCTCACTCTCCTCTCCTCGTGACCATCGCTTTGGAAAACTGTCTAAAACATAGAGGCTTGTTATCAACCCTTGTATGTCCCCACTGCAGGGGCACGGGTCTCTTCCTGAATCGCAGGAAGGTTAGGCCATACTCCACCACGGGGGCCAAGTCCGGGTTGGTGGAGGATTGTAAGACAGTGGCGGGCTTTACTGTCAGAAGTTATCGAGCCGCCCATAATGCATCTGACATGGCTTAACGACTGCCATTATATGACAGCCGGCACTAACGCCTTAACGTGCCTTGCGAAGCACGGAAGCGCTCGGAAAAATGTCACTAGCTTTTTTGGCTGGAACTTACATATTTACTCACGCGAGTTTCAAATAAATAATATGGACTGTAATAAGATGATCACACGCAACGAAACAATTTATCGATAACTCAGCGCTCAAACTTTTTTGGTGTTGAACTTAAGGGAACGGGTCTTTACACCTTACCGCATACTTTGATAGCTTCAACTATAATCTTAATACAGTATCATTTATATTCTGATGAAACTACTCGTATCTTAATTTCAAATCTCGGGATCAAGGAAAATATTTTGGGTGGCTCTGATTTCCCTTTATTATAAAAAAGTAACTAATGTTTTTCACTTGCTTTTAAAGTCATCATCATCATGAAACATTTCTTGATTTATTGAGAAAAGTTTCGTCAGCGGAAACTGTTATTATCGACGTGCAGGAAAGCGCCCACTGTATCAAAGAGATGGAATTCCCCATAATGGGACTTGCGTGTTGCGTATTCTTTGACGTGGCAGTGAAAAATAGACTGTCGCAAAACGATTTCTGATATTTTCCTTTCCATTGTGCTTTCCATTTCCCCCGTTCCGGTAGGTTAAATAACTTGGGAGGCGAAATAATTTGAGAAAAAGAAAATACGAATCCCAGAACTTGAGTTATTTGTACGTATCTGTGGATAATTTTATATATAACACTGTTATTAAGGCATGTATTCATATACCTCTAAAATTTTCATTTCGTATGTTTGTACATCTTCTTCCTTATATTAGTCCAGTTTATCGAAAGGTTGTTTGGAAGAGATCACTTTTAGTGATAAGGCGTCTGCGCAAATAATATTACGAATATAAATAAAATAATAAGAATTATAATACGATCCAGAATACGATTCATGCTACCATGGCAACTCAATAAATAATAAATGAGTTTGGCTTGAAAAAAGGTTACGGTAACAATAAAATATTATCCCAAGGGAACGCATTACCGGGATATCAAGTATCATTTGTCTCAATTCAGATCTTTGTCTATCTGTTTGCTAAGTTTCATGTTTTTGCGTGTTTGAGCAACAGACATCCAAACATCTTCACTAACTTTCACATTGTAATATTAGTAGAATTTATTTGAAGTTATTTGCAGTATGTGTAGTGTTACTTTCAAGTATGTGTAGTGTTACTTTGAATTACAGGATACGCAATAGTCTGATTAGAGAACGTTGTGGACTGAAAGAGGATGTAGTGACTAGAATTGAGAATGGAACGTTGTGTTATTTTGGGCATGTGGAGAGGATGAACGAAGAAAGATTGACGAAACAGATATATATTGGGAATGTGAGTGGAAGGGCTGGTAAGGGACGTCCCAGGCGGACATACATCGACCAAATAGGGGATGTATTAGCAAAAGGAAAGATAAAAGTACCCGGAACCGGCGTGCGTGCATGTACCTAATGACTTATGAACGTTGATGAAGCGAAGGTGATCTGTCAGGGTCGTGGCAAGTGGCAGTCCCTGGCATCTGCCTAGCCCTCTGGGGCATACATACATACATACATAACGTGAGGTTATGTATGTATGTATGTATGTATGTATGTATGTATGTATGTATGTATGTATGTATGTATGTATGTATGTATGTATGTATGTATGTATGTATGTATGTATGTATGTATGTATGTATGTATGTATGTATGTATGTATGTATGTATGTATGTATGTATGTATGTATGTATGTATGTATGTATGTATGTATGTATGTATGTATGTATGTATGTATGTATGTATGTATGTATGTATGTATGTATGTATGTATGTATGTATGTATGTATGTATGTATGTATGTATGTATGTATGTAATTTATTTGCTTGAGCTGCACTCCTACATAGTCTCATTTACATAGGTTGCTCCTGCATCTGCCGATCTAGGTTTTTAACTTACATTGCGTGACTCCCACGTCATCCACGGCAGCCTGTGCCATAGTCGTAGGACCTTCTTGGCCTCCACAACACCGTCTTCGAAGTATCTTCTTCTTTGTAATGTCTCTCCATTACTGAAGGTTAGCAGCCAGCTCTTTACAGCTCAGTCTCTGTTCAGTGCAATTCTGACCAGCTCCTCCGTGGACACCGGTCCCCTCTCTGATATGGACCGAAGGTATGGAACCGACTTAACTTCACAAACTTCTCTGTAACAAATCTGACTCGCATCATTTATCCCAACCGAATTAAGTAAATTTGTTGTTGAAGTGACAAGAGCACTGAATAAACAATGCGTTTAATTCGATCGGGCTCAGAGATGGCAGCCAGTTTACTTAACTGAGTGTTTTCGAATAGTTGCCTACTGGGGCAGACAAACAACGTCCGTATTCTGAACGATTGGCAGTTATTCGACAGCGGGGGCTGACTACTTACACCTACACTGGGTAATGCCTTGCTGTTTGTATAAATTGTAAATGTTTAGAGTTGCTTGTCCGGAATGTAATGGAGTGTATATTGGCCAGACCGGTAGGAGTTTTATAACTCGATATAGAGAGCATGTGGCGGCTTTCCGGAACAATCATCCGGATAAAATTTATCCGGATTATTAAGTACATGACCCGTATCCAAAAGGTGTTTGGCAAAATGAGATTTAATCTCATTTTTCCAACGGGTCGTGTACTTAATAATAACCATAATTTGGAAATTTTACACACCTGCAGTAAGGGGTTGAGATTGTCCAGACTTGAACAGCTGGAAATTTTTAAATTATCTAGGGATAGGTTGTTTACAATGCAGCTCCTCTATTATCCCATTAATCGCTATTTTTGCGCAAAATAATAATAGCCCATAGGCGGTTGAAACGGTTCAACGGTACAAAAACTCGCACTAAGCACTCTGAGTGCTTAGTTACTTTTTAACTACTCGATCGCGTTAACGTAAACTCATATTTCTATGGCATCGAGGAAGCGCTACCTAGCGACAAGTATGGAAATTAAAATTGTTGTGTGCGAGTTGGAATGGTTTACGTTGAGAAGTGAACACGTTTACCAGCCAAAACACGAATAAACGCGAGTGCGAGTTGTACTGTGAAAGCGTTTTGCTAGTTCGAACGGTCAACTTACTCATACTTACTACTCAATGCTCGATTAACGCGGTAGTAAAGTTATTCGATTGAATCTGTCAAACTCGCACTAAGCACTGAGCGTTTTTGCGGAGACGGTCACTTGCATTTGGGAGCCTGAGGATGCCTCGTGTTAGAGGCGAAACGCGTCGCGTGTTTTCTCACACAAGTATTGGTGTCGGTGGTGGTGTGTTCGTGTCTTACATCTGCATGAAAAAGTGGGAGGGAGGACGGTGCATTAACTAACCGGATGGTGCTTGTGGGATTTTTGGCGGAAGTAAGCAAAGTAATTTTATCTTTTTAATGTAAATGCTTTTTTTTCTTTTTGTAAAGTGCTCATTGTGTTTTCTTTGTCTTAGTTGCTTTTGTTACTGTATAGTCTGATCAATGGTGGTCTTAGCGTGTATGTGAAAATGCAAATAATTATTAAATTAATCAATATTAAACTCCACGCCAAAAACATGCTATTTGGCAAACAAAATTTATAGAATTCAGTGAAAAATAAATTGCGCTGAAATGGAACTCGGCATACATTTAAAACGTCATTCCCGTTAAGGGCAATCATTCTTTTGCCGATCCATCGACACTTTCTAATATTTGTCTCTTGCATTTTACTTTTTACTACTCGTGCTGCATGTTTGAAAGAGAGAAAGTAAAGCAGAAACATGTTTTTAATCTGTTTTACTATGTGACCTTATATCGCAAGGTGATGATGACAGTTCTATATTACGCGTTATGCATTTAAATAATCATTACATAACTACTAGCTGGTGCCCGCGGCTTCGTCTACGCAGGATTATCGGATTTTTTTCTACGTACTTGACACTAGTCGTCATATTTTGGACAATTCAGACGATATCTGTATAAATTGTAGCTTATGGCTTATTCTGATGTATAAGCTACATAATTGTAAAGTTTCATTTAAATCCATTTAGTAGGTTTTTCGTGAAATAGAAACAAACATCCATCCATCCATACTTACGAACTTTCGCGTTTATAATATTATTAAGGAAGGATGTACATATCACAATCAACTTAACCATAGCTGACAAAAAACTAGCCTAAATTTGGCTGAGTCAAAGGCTTAAGAGAATAAGTCCCGCATGTCAGAAACATTCGAAAACGCAATTCGCAACTTACGATAGTACGCACTTTTCACCAGAAAGCGCTGATCGCAAGCAACCGAGGACTTGAAATTACCAATCCGCAGTGGGTACGCGCGGTAAAAAAGCCCATACTCTCCCTCTGAGAGAAGGCCTATGCCCTGCATTGGAACGTAGAGTACATCATCATCAAACCATTATGTCCCCACCGACGGGCACGGGTCTCTTCCCTAAGGAAGATATAGGCCATAGGGTACATACAAAAGCGAAATTGGTGGTAAGGAACGCTTGGTACGCGACACCCAACTAGGTAGCACTAGGCCAGTTTTTGTCACTGTACCGTGCTAGACGGTATTATCCAGTTAGCCGGGTTAATGAAGTAGCCGGTTCATTTTAAAATGCAATTTGAAGCAAAGTCATGCAGGCGCCAGCTGCAATAAAGAGACTGGGGACTTTTCGCTTTTGTTTTTTCGTTACCTTCACTATCAACGAAAGAAATAAGGTACACTTCTTTTTACCAGACTGGCGTAGAGCTCAAAAGGAGCGTAATGTGTTTGCTTTAAATAGATTGTATAAAAAATATATTTTTGTACATAATTTGTATGTATGCATGTGGACAATTTAACATATTAACACTTTTAGGCATGTATACCTCTAAAATTATCATTTTGTATGTTTGTACCTATTCTCCAGTGTATTAGTACAGTCCATCCAAAGGTTGTCTGGCCAAAGAGGTCACTTTTAGTGATAAGGTCGCCGTCTGTATCTTTGAAATTTCCATTTTTATGTACAACAAAGTGTTTTCTATATATTATAAATGTTCTTTATCTTGTAAGTGTAGGGTAGTGGCGTGGGGCACATAGGAATGACGTGGGCCGAAGGCCAAATCGAACAAAAAAGAAATTAATGAAAGACCATTTATTGAAAAAGAACAAAAGTTATGTTACAATTATAAACTTAGATAGATAGATTGGTAGCTCAGTGGGTAGAACCATAGACTGGCAAGCGAGAGCCCCAGGTTCGGTCCCGAGTGCGGGCATGTACCAATGACTTTGTTTAATTTCAAAGTTACGTACATTTGCGAATTTGCAGTCGCTATACCACACGCTAACGGTGAAGGAAAACATCGTGAGGAAACCCGCGGATTGGTTGGCTCCGCACGTATTCACTAGTCTTTCCTGTGGGCTAGGCCGACTAAGCTGTCAGGATGGTATAGGTGCTGGGCAAGCCTACACCATCTATAAAACCATGACCCAGGCACTACAGCGTCGGAGTGGTCACTTCACCCATCTAGTGTGAGTGAAGATACCACTGGACGCTGTATAAATCATCTCATTAAGTAGATGCAAAAAGGCCAATATTATTATTATAAACTTAGATACTAAATCGCGAAGACCGTGACGCGTTGTATAGAGGTCGCGTCGTTGCCCGGTCTTAACTGAGTGGAATTTGTCCCTTTAGTACGTTTTGTATGAAAGAAATTTGAAAGGACAGCGCGTCTATTCCGCACCCCCGTCTTACGCCCTCACGTGCTTCACGCTGTATGTCCAACTCTATCAGACTTTGACAAATAAGTACTCAATCGTTTCATCCAATGGTGGGCAACAACCGCGCCGGGTTTCATAACACTACGATTCGTACTTTATTCTGACAATTCCAGGTACATTGCAGAGCCGGGTCTTCCTACTGGTTATTTGTAGATTTTTTGACTTTGCTTTGAGCATCGAATTAATTATCGTAGTACACCATGAATTGTAGTTTTATGAAACAGCAGCCTGGATGTCACTTTAGAGATAGATGTGGTAGTGAATATGGTGAAGTGGCAGGCCGGTCGGTGGACTAAGGCGATCATACAATTCACAGAGACCCCACGTGCCGAAGACATTACTAAAGCGATCGGAAAACAATGGAAGAGATTGGCAGCGGACCAAGAGCCTGGCGGGACAATGTACATGCCTATGCCCCTTTTTTTGGGCTAAAAGAAGAAAGAAAGACATATTGTAACATATTAATATCACAAGAATGAAAAGGCTACCACTCATCGTGACAATTTACATAAATACATGATAGGACAGCGCCAAGTCAGAGCGCACATCATGTGGTGTGTCAGGATTGTGCTAAAGGTGAAAGCCCTTTGTTTTCTGTCATAATGTAAAGTGATTTACATCAAGTACAGACGTTTTACATACCTAGGTAATAATATCACGTTACCAGAATAATCCCGTCCATCGCGATCGATGTTCGCGCGGCGCGGCGCGACAGTACATCAAGTTTGTTTGTCTCTGTCGACATGTCAGCCCGACTGGCTTAAACTGTCGGCCACACGCAGAAATCCCCGTTTTCGTTCGACTTTCGCCCTTGAAAGCTTGAGATAAGAGATACTGCAGAAGAGGCCTGACAGTCGGTGACTATCTACACGATTCTGCACTGCCAATCTGTGAGCTGATGGGTTTAATTAGTTTCCACAACACAGGGAATCCTTTATGTGGAAACCAGGACATCGTTACATTTGATGTAAAAATATACACAAAACGCACTAAAAAGTGTAAAAATAAAAATACATTTATTTACCAAGAAAAACAAATTATTTTCTTATGTGAGTATTGTATTTCTTTTACTAACTTAATTCTGCATTGCCTTACTTGGTTTTTTTGTCGGTATATCCCTACCAGACTTCGCTCTAATTCAAAGAGCTTAATCAATTCTTATATTTTTTTCAATAAAATTTCATTCAGAACATTACCAGAATTTTAACAGACTTTTAACAAGTGCCCTCAAGCAATCGTTAAAATACGAGAAACAACAATATCTGTTTGATCGTCTTAGGCACTAATTCATCATAATAGCTCATCGAATATCAACATCTATCACAAATTTTTTCATTTCACAATTACGTTCAGACAAAAACTGAATGAAATGAAACCTCCTTAGGAATATGTTACCCTGTAACAAGTTTACGTACTTCTTAGAAACATCTCAACTCAATTGTCAACCTAATGCCAAATCCAATAAGGTTCGATATGTAACTTAAACCACAAACTTCTGAACTGGCGAGGAGCTGATTCTCCGAGAAGTTTGGAGAGTGAAATCATCTAATGACATTTACGTGAACTTCTATTGAGACTCACTTGAAACTCTACACGACATCGACAATTTTAGGAGTTACATTAAATAAAAAAAAACATTTTAATATTTAGTCATAAAGCGTGAAAGTCTGCAAGAGTACTTTTTTAACCCTTGATGCTAATGTCGTACTTCAGGGCATAGGCACAGTCCGCACCAGGTCCTCTCTCTCTCTCTCAGAAGAGTCATAGCTAATCACTACGCGTGCTCCTCGTGGATTGGCAATTGGCAGGGCTGAGGTATGTGAAAGTGAGTGAAAGTAAAAGTGAAAAACAAACGATATCGATCGATATCAACCCTTGTATGTCCCCACTGCTGGGGCACGGGTTTCTTCCTGCATCGCAAGAAGTAGGCCATATTCCACCACGGGGGCCAAGTCCGGGTTGGTGGAGGTTTGTAAGACAATGGCGGGCCTCACTGTCAGAAGTTATCAAGCCGCCCATAAGGCCTCTGACATGGCTTAGCGACTGCCATTACATGACAGCCGGCACCAACGGCTTAACGTGCCTTGCGAAGCAAAAGGTAAAAAACATTTATTACTATTGTAACATGAATAAACATAACACAAAAAAAAGAATCTTAAGAACAAAAAAAAAAGATAAAAAAAAATAGTGCGAACGTAAGTGTAACAAAAGAAAAAGTACAGTCGGCAACAAATGCTCTCTAGTTCGGTATACACGGAGGTCGTGGAGGCAAGGTCTAAGCCGGGTTATAATTTTTGATAGAGATTATTACAGCGAAATCCCTATAGATGATACGTAATTTAATATTTTAATTGGTTTTTATAGTAAAAACCGTAACTCCACAGAAGTAGTTCTGTGAATAATACCTATAGGTACACAAGCATCATCATCAAATTGGTCATCAACCACGTAGTGGATATAATACTATTTGTCATCAACTATTTGATATTTGACAACTATTGATAATACTATTTGACACCGATACCTGCCGTTGTAGAGCACATGAGATATTATATAGTTATAGACCGTAGAGAAAGGTTACGTTAATAAACCTGCAATTTCTTTACCGCCATGTAAATTAAAGCAAAAACTTGTAAATTTACCTGTCGCCCAGCCGCGTCTCTTTGCGACTTTACATTGACAAAGTTTGAGCACCCGGTAGGCCTAGCATGTACATGCTGTGTGAATACGCTATAAATAAATATGAAGTGAAACCATACAAGGAGTAAAATGAGCAAACCAAAATACACCACTAAATCATTTCAGTGGATTTCAAGGTTCTGCTGAAATTTACTAAGTTTATTTGCTGTGATTTTAGCAATATTTTACAGCTATTAAGGGCTGCAGATAATTTAACCCTAAACATATTTTAGGTGCAACATATGAATGAGGCCTATAATGTGGCTCGCTCACGCTCTAGTTGGCGTCTTAGGTTCAAGCAAAACTCTAGTAAGACTGACTAGTCTTAAACACTATTGTGGAATTCCTTCCTAAATCTCGAGAAAACGCTTAGATGAAAAACCGTAACATACGAATTATACATGTTCAAGTAAGAAAAAAAATTTAAAAAACCTATTTAGAGGCTAAAATAGTGTAAGAAAAAAAATGTTGAAGAATCAAAATTATAAAGTTATAGCCGTTCATTCAAGTAAAACATAAGTAAGTATTGTAAACCCTTGTGAGTGGAAATGAGGGAAATAAGGGGCTTTACATTAAATAAATATATCATTCAGAGTTAGAATGACGCCCTTTTATGCAAACAAATATTCAGTTTGAAACGATTTACAGCTTAGTTCGGTAGACGAAAACATATTGTTTTTTCTTGCAAAAAGGTATATACTTTTCAAATCTGTATAACATAACATAACATTTACATACTGGCACATACATTGCTTCTGGCCCCACACTAGGATACCCTATGTCGTGGGAACCAGAAACAACAACATCACAAACATGTAAACATCCAAGACCTGGGGTTTTTTTTTTTTTTGTTTCCAGCCGTAATTCGAAACCGGGACCTCTTGCATGGTAGGCAGACGCGCTACCGCTACGCCACAGAGGTCGTCAATTTTGGTAAACATGAAAAATACAAACTTTTTTTTTTCATGACGGCAGTGCTATTGCTTAATATGTTTTATAATTATATTAACAAAGTTACATACTCGTAGTACAATAATGTTGGCCTCATTTCACATCTTCTCTTTAATATAAAAATGAATCGTTGGTAAGCGCAAATCTCAAGAGCAGCTGAACCGACTTTGCCAATTCTTTTTTTTATATTTCTATATGAGGATGGTTCTTACGGAGAGAAAATAAAAAAAAATGTAGAAAAATTAATAAAATGGTAGGCGGTACGAAGTACGGGTCACCTAGTCTATCTATAGTATAAAAATGAATCGCTTAAGCGCAAATCTCGAGAGCAGCAGAACCGATTTCGCTAATTGTTTTTTTAGAATATTCCTTGAAATACAAGGAAGGTTCTTACGGACAAAAAAAAAATTAAAAAAATTAAAGAATCGACTGTTAGGCGGTTCGAAGTTCGCTGGGTCAGCTAGTAGGAAATAAAGACCTTACGAACGAAAATAGAATTCACAGAAGATATTAATATTTATATGTTTTTCAATTATCAGTGTCCGCGAAGTCATTCGCTGAGATCCAGATAGAAAGGTAAAATTAAATGGTCACGTTTTATCTCTTCTTTACATTAAGAGAACAGTTATGAAAAAGTTGCAGGTCGGCCGTAGTCACTGAATAACCCATAAAGTACATGACTGCTGGTAACAAAACAAACGAACAAACTAATCCTTGTGGTAGGGGTGTGAGAGTGATACACGAAGTGCATCTCACTTGTAAATCAGAGCGCGCTTTATATCGCTGCATCGAGCTAGATTATAGTCCGTACTAAGCCAGCTGAACTCAGGTTTTCCAATAAAAGTGGATGAAAATATACACTTGCCGGGTTAAAATTGGAATCAACTGGGGCACAATGGTACCCGGGTAATGTTTTGTTAAGACGGTATAGTCAATAACACACCATATTTTATTCGCGATGCAAAATTAGTTGACCATTCCGATTTACAATACAAAAACAAATCCGTATAAGATTGTACTAATAATAATAATATTGGCCTTTTGCATCTACTTAATGAGATGATTTATACAGCGTCCAGTGGCATCTTCACTCACACTCGATGGGTGAAGGGACCACTCCGACGCTGTAGTGGAGATTGAAGATTGTTCTAAAGTCTCCCATAAATTCGTAACAGACAGCTCAGTTTTGGGTGATGGTAACTGACAACATTAACCTTACTAGTGACTTTGTAAAAATCTTATGGGTAGTTAGTTAGATCTGAAATTTTCGCACTTAGCCTAATAGTTGGGCCATTGTACCTAATTCATGGACATTCATGGACATATTATACAGATCCCGTTAGCCCTATACTCAGTACAACTAAATGACTTGTGTTATAGGTGCTAACTACATAAAATAAAATAACATTTACATACTGGCACATACATTGCTTCTGGCCCCACACTGGGATACCCTGTGTCGCGGGAACCAGAAACAACGACATCACAAACATGTAAACATCCAAGACCTAGGTTTTTTTCTGTCCCCAGCCGGGATTCGAACCCGGGACCTCTTGCATGGGTCACCGGGTTCGAATCCCGGCTGGGGACAGAAAAAAACCTAGGTCTTGGATGTTTACATGTTTGTGAAGTCGTTGTTTCTGGTTCCCACGACACAGGGTATCCCAGTGTGGGGCCAGAAGCAATGTATGTGCCAGTATGTAAATGTTATTTTATTTTATGTAGTTAGCACCTATAACACAAGTCATTTAGTTGTACTGAGTATAGGGCTAACAGGATCTGTATAATATGTCCATGAATGTCCATGAATTAGGTACAATGGCCCAACTATTAGGCTAAGTGCGAAAATTTCAGATCTAACTAACTACCCATAAGATTTTTACAAAGTCACCAGTATCATATTATAAAAATCACGACTAGCGTGATCACGAAGATAAAAAGTCACTTTTCGTAAAAGAATATCTATGAAAAGAACATGATATTGCTAGCGCCTACATACCGCCTTTAAATGAAAGAAGGCATTCTATATTATAACATTTTCTTCAAACACTACGTCACAGGTTTTGTGGCCATTAACGTGCTGAAAAGTCGCAACATTTGACATTTACAACACGAGACTTGTGTCGCCCTACCTCCTATGTTGCACCACCCTTGGTACGCCACTGGATAACAGGTAGCTTAGATGTTGATAATAATTTTGTTTACATCTGGTAGAAGTTTAGAAACTCATTTAAAGTGAGTCGACAGGTACGAGTACGCTTTTGAACGTGATTGAATCAAAACAGAGGTTTTGCTCCTTGCAAAACTTTTCCGACATGAGTTATTTCATTTTACGAGAATAGTAGTGGGCCACAAAGGATTTCTCTCAGAACGAGAATACGTGTGTAGTTCCCAATCATGTTTCTCGTATCATCATCATCAACCCATTATGTCCCCACCGAGGGGCACGGGTCTCTTCCCTAAGGAAGGTATAGGCCATACTCCATCACGGAGCCCAAGTCCGGATTGGTGGAGGCTTGCAAGACTAGTGGCTGGTCTTTCTGTCAGAGGTTTTCATGCCGCCCTAAGGCCTCTGACTTGGCTTAACGACTGGCGGCTATCGAGGGCAGCCGGGTCTAACTGCTTAACGTGCCTTGCGAAGCACGGAACCGCTCGGGAAAATGCCACTAGCCATGCACCATCCATGCGGGGTTTAAGTTCGGGTTGGAGGAGGATTGTAAGACATTGGCGGGCCCTACTTTCAGAAGTTATCAAGCTGCTCATAAAGTCTCTCGCATGGCTTAACCACTGCTATTACATGACAGCCGGCACCAAAGGCTTAACGTGCTTTGCGAAGCACGGAAGGAATGCCACTAATGCGAAATAAGTAGTCACTGCACTACTTGTTTCCACCTAATTCACTAGAATCCCAGCGTTTTGCTATGTATAATCCATTACAGTTTTACACTATTTTTATTTTTAATGCACTAACCCGTGCTAAGGAACAGATTTAAAAACCTATTTAGAGGCTAAAAATTTCACCCATGCCGGTATTCGAACCCGCAACCTCTGGCTATCCGTACCAGCGCTCTACCAATTGAGCCAATGGGCGACTCACGGCATCAGTGAAATTTCGAACCTCTTTACAATATTCTCTGTATTACGTACAGGCAGCGACATCTGACTTAAGCAAATTGCATTACTTACAGCCCCGACTACCTACTTTGCAGTTAGGTTTAACATCGGAACGATATCACTGTACCCACATGATTACACTATTTTTATTTTTAATGCACTAACCCGTGCTAAGGAACAAATTTAAAAACCTATTTAGAGGCTAAAAATTTCACCCATGCCGGGATTCGAACCCGCAACCTCTGGCTATCCGTACCAGCGCTCTACCAATTGAGCCAATGGGCGACTCACGGCATCAGTGAAATTTCGAACCTCTTTACAATATTCTCTGTATTACGTACAGGCAGCGACATCTGACTTAAGCAAATTGCATTACTTACAGCCCCGACTACCTACTTTGCAGTTAGGTTTAACATCGGAACGATATCACTGTACCCACATGATTACACTATTTTTATTTTTAATGCACTAACCCGTGCTAAGGAACAAATTTAAAAACCTATTTAGAGGCTAAAAATTTCACCCATGCCGGGATTCGAACCCGCAACCTCTGGCTATCCGTACCAGCGCTCTACCAATTGAGCCAATGGGCGACTCACGGCATCAGTGAAATTTACATTACAGTTTTTCTCATCCCGACAGGGCGTCCCTTCGCAATATGAATTATATCCTCAATTTTAACGTTACATTTTCCGCTGTAAATATCGCCTGGTAAACAAAAAACGAAGTCACTGGCCGCTTGGGGTGATGAATCTATCAGCTGGGGGCGTTGATTCTGAATCAACGATAAATTGTGTTCTGGCTGGCTGGAAATACACTACAGGTGGAAGCGGCCGGCGACAGATGAAAAATTATGCTACTGTTGTCTGTCATTTGTTTTTAAGCTTCGATTAATGTGCGCGTGTTTTTTTGAATTCAGAACGTATTTTTTCTTTTTTTGTCGTTAGCTTTTAGGCTATTGTACAATCGATATTCGAGCGTTTTTAGAATTGGGAATGTTGATTTTTTTTATTATTCTTTTTGGTAAATATTCTTACAGAACCTACTGGTACTGCCAGAAGATAGGCACCATTTAATTTATTGCTACTAGCAGAGACGCTCTTTAAATTAGAGATTAGTATAACGTAGCCAGGTTTAGAACTATACACTCGTAATAATGAGTAATAATGTATCCAAATTATTTTATAAATTTTTTTAGAGTAGGTAGGTACTACTCTAAAAAAATTTATAAAATAATTTGGACAACAATTTACCTCTACCTATACAGTACCTAACATCATTGCTTATTGCTATGTATATTGACTCTAAGAGAGTTATTTAGTCACTTATTTAAACGAAACCGTGCTTTAAAAGAGTTAAACAAATATCAGTCTCAGATCGCCAGAAGCCAAATTTCATATGCGGACTTACACAACTTTACAGTTAAGACCTATCAAAACCTAGGTAAAGAAAATAAATCTATACTTAGCATTAAGAATGCCTTGGCATATTCTACGGATCAGTCTTAAAAAAAATACAGCATAAGTTTCGTTTGAAAGTTAGTCTGGATGATTACATTTTTTTTTAATTTAAACATTTTGATTCATATATTAGAGTCAGTTTTTTACTTTGGCGTCGTCCCCAACACCAAATTTTGTCTTTATACAAGCCATGCGGCGGTAGGCCAGTGGTTAGGTTAGGTTAGATTCGATTCCCAGTGCGTGCGTAAATACCTTTTGTGATGAAATGACTTTGTTTAAGTTATTTACATTTGTGAAGATATAGTATAAACTGGATAACAGTGAAGGAAAACATCGTGACGAAACCTAGAAGTGTTTGAGCTGGTCAAACACCTGAACGCTTGACATTGCCAATCCGCGGTGGGCACGTGTGGTAAACACTCTCTCTGAGAGAAGGCCTGTGCCCTGCTGTGGCAGTTTCTTCTTCTTCAGGCTATATAATGTAGTCCAAGCTTTAGTTTCCTGAGTGACTCCCATAGCCGGGCACTACGATCCGACCAGACTTTAGCGCTGAAAACACCAAGTCATACGACAAGGTTTTTCAGTAGCTCATTTACTGTAAGGGCCGCCCGGCTGTGGAATGACCTGCCGGTTGCAATAAGGCGCTCCCCATCTCCGGCTATATTTAAAGCCAGAGTAATGGAATTCCTTCTGTCTAATTAAGTAATTTTGCTGTAAGTAGTCATTCACTTCTCTTTACATATATATTATGTAGGTATATAACCTTTTCTTGTTCATATAACACACTTGTTATAAGACACTATTTATGTATGTATATGTAGATATTTATTTAGAGTATTTAAGTATGATTTATGTAAGTTTATTATTAGGTACGTATACGTACTTTTGTCTATTAATATTCGTATTTGCACCGGCTACCCGTATCTATTTCTCCTCGGCAAATTCTCCAATTTGAGGTTGCCTGGAAGAAATTGCTTTTAGCAATAAGGCCGCCAATTGTATTTGGTCTTTTGTATCTGCCGTTTTTGTAACTATTTTTCCGGTATACAATAAAGAATATTCTTATCTTATCTTATCCAATGCTGGACATAGCCCTCCCCTAATGAGCGCTCTAGCGCCCTCTCTTCGGCTTGCCGCATCCAGCATCTGCTGGCAGTTTTTCGCAGATCGTCATCAGGATATATAATAAAACATACTATGATAAAGCATAGGGTTTTTTTTCGACGTTTTTAATTTGATGTATCGCAGAGAACATATATCGCAGAAGTCCACTTACACAACGCTCCTGCTTATTACATAATGCAAGTTTAGAAGCATTTTAAGCTGCCTGCTAGCACTGCGCTGCATAATAAATCTCCGCACCGAAAGATATTTTGTACAAGAAAAGTTATAAGAAGCTTAAAATTTTGATAGAGAAATTTTGTCGCAAAGTCTCTTATAAATAATATATAACAACTTTGATTGTAGAAAAATCTGAATTGAAACAGCATTCAAGTTTACGGAACGAAATAACAATAGCGTGTTGTTTGCGCTGTTATCTGGAACTCATGTAGATTGAACGTGTATTTTTGTAAGTTAAATCAATAACCGAATTACGGGGTCAATATGAAGTAATAGTGTGAAGAAAAAGTATTAATTATACACATTTGTATTTGGGAGAGGATGAAGGAAGAAAGAGTGAAGATTGAAATATACATTGCGAATGTGAGTGGAAGGGTAAGAGACGTCCCAGTCTGACATTCGTCGACCAAACAGGGCATGTATTAGCAAAGGGGAAGATAAAAAGTACCTGGAACCGGCATGCGTGCATGCAACGAGACGTTGCATGCACGCATGCCGGTTGCTTCGAGAGAGGGGACGTCTGAAAGATTAATTAGATGGGCATGAGCAGACCTCTGGACCTCGAGAGAATATAGACAAAATATAGCACTCTTAGCAAGCGGTAAAAGGACTCATTTTATTGTAACATTTATGGAGTTTTCACCCAACTGAAGCACAGCCCAACAGGAGGGTAATGCGTTTGGCTTGTATGTATGTATGTATGTATGTATGTATGTATGTATGTATGTATGTATGTATGTATGTATGTATGTATGTATGTATGTATGTATGTATGTATGTATGTATGTATGTATGTATGTATGTATGTATGTATGTATGTATGTATGTATGTATGTATGTATGTATGTATGTATGTCTGTATTTGTATCAATTATCAATAATAATAGTCAAATCAGGGTTTGTAGTTGTAGCAACCAATCGGCAACCTTGAAGAATCCATTGTAAAGAAACCCAAGCATCTGAAATGTTCACATACTTTTACGCTTCGAATCGCCAATCCGCAGTAGGCACGCGCTCTTCTTGAGAGAAGGTTTGTTAAGGACATTCGGCGAAACTCATGTATATACTTAGGTACATTTTTTTATCCTTTGCCTAATAAATAAACGCGGTTAGGTACATGTCGTAATACATGTTGTCTTTATTTATTTTTTTATTATTATTTTATAATTTTTCATGGCTGACATACCAAGGATATCGTCAGTGACACTTTTTTAATGTTTTCAAGTGTATTTAAATTTATATAAACGCAAGTAATTACTTACGTAGATATTATTCATCATACTGATTAAAATCTATCTCTGAATACACAATTTGCAAAAAAAAATATTTTTAGGTAAGTAGCCACCATCATAAACAGGTACCACCATAGCTACCTGTTTAATGTAAATAAGGAAAGACACATTTTCCATTCGTCTTCTTGAATTATGTTAATTACATCAAGCTCTGTATTTCAATGAAACATTTCAACTTTAAGTAAGAACTTTTCTTATGGAAATGCGAGAAATACGACTTGGAGATGAGAATCAGAGGGAACGTCGATGCTGCAAGTTATTTTAACGCATAAAAAAAGTTTTTGTTTTTTTTAGTGTGCGAGTATGAATATATGTGTAGTATGTATGACTGACGCAGTATATAAGCATATATATTTAAATATAATTCTGATACATCGGGTACAACAATCTGTGACACGAGATTTTTGTGTATCAGATATAATGTGTACATGTGTATATAATGTAATTGTGGCGAGCACTTGTCAACTCTGCGCGCGCACTACAAACTCCAACATTCCTGCATCGCGCAATCAAAGTGTTTCAATGACATACCATAAATATAACGTCCGACTAACAACAGTCGGACCGGCCGTCCCCAGGCATACGATCTGCCTGACGGGAAATTTCCCTTTATAGCGGAAGAGCACGATCACCCGCTCTTCTCTATATAATTTTTAAAAAAATATAATGTTTGTTATAGAACTACTCCTAACGGCTTCACATTTTTTTATGAAATTTTCATGTACACTTATTTTAATAAGTCTTTTGAGTATACCTACATAGGAAAACATACATAAAATAAATTATATACGAGTTTGTATAACTTTAAAACAAATGCACCAAATTAGTTTTTTTTTGTTGTGTCCGCTATTGAAGGGACTTGTATAAAAAACGAGTTTTTTAGGCGGCTAGCTTAGAATAAAATTTGAAATAATACAAATTACAGCCAACTTGGTGTTAATTGTTCAATGAAATCTCGTGCATGCATGCAGAAATGAGATAAATAATAAAATCAATGTTTATACAATTCTTATCTTAAGCTAAATTTCGTTAAATTTTAATTTCTTAAACAACCTTTAGACCGTACACAATTATACATTTCGAACTTCCGACTCTAAACTAGGTAGAAACCTGTGTCTTAGATATCGTTGGTTCTCCTACTGCTAGTGATAAAAAACTAAACAAATAAACCAGTCCTTAGAGCGCTCAGTGTTTGCATTACATTTTAATTCAAAACAATAAATAATCTTAAATAGTCAATCAGAGGCTGCAGTGGGACTAAAAAACATACTTCGATATTAACCAATCAGCACGTACCCGTCCACTGCTTCTTCTTCTTCTTCAGGCTATATTAGTCCACTGCTGGACATAGCCCTCCACTGCTTCGCATAGGCGTTATTTGTAATAGTATGTAAGCCCCTCTTAACTGAATGTAAACGTAGAATATTGGATTTCGTCAGATAATTTTTTTGCCGAAATCACGACATCGTTCGAAGATAAATTAGAAATTTTACGATCCATCGCGCAGTGATATTGAATTTATTTGCCTAGAGGGGGCTGTACTCGCGATTTTCGTAATCCTATTTATATGTTTTTAATGAACTTTATGAGCAGATTTTTTTTTTCTGTAAACAAATTGAAACTGTAGTTTTATCTAGAATTCCTGTGTTTCTTTAAATTTAAATTTGACGTAACGACAACCGAAGGGGGGCGTTACAAACCCTAGCACATGAATTATCTAGCTTGGTTTCTAACGTAATAAAAATTACGTATACTTCATAAATCTAAGTCAATCTGTAAATTAGCATAACTTTTCACGTATCTTTTCCGATGTTTGTTACTTACTCAGATTTGCGAAATCATTATTGTATTCTTTTCTTTGTTGCATTGTTCTCTAACTATTCATCTATCCATCTATCTATCTGTCTGTCCGTCCGTCCGTCCGTCCGTCCGTCCGTCCGTCCGTCCGTCCGTCCGTCCGTCCGTCCGTCCGTCCGTCCGTCCGTCCGTCCGTCCGTCTGTCTGTCTGTCTGTCTGTCTGTCTGTCTGTCTGTCTGTCTGTCTGTCTGTCTGTCTGTCTGTCTGTCTGTCTGTCTGTCTGTCTGTCTGTCTGTCTGTCTGTCTGTCTGTCTGTCTGTCTGTCTGTCTGTCTGTCTGTCTGTCTGTCTGTCTGTCTGTCACACCGTGGAACTATTGCCCAGCAGTAGGATACAACGACGCAAAACAAACGGCCAAGTGCGAGTCGAACTCGCACACCGAAGGTATGTACTTCTTCTTAAGACTATATTAGTCCACTGCTGGAAATAGCCCTCCCCTAATGAGCGCAAAGTTGTGCCATCATAAGGGGGTAGTGCCCATAATCCCCACGCTGGGCATGCGGGTTGGGGATCGCAGTTTAGTGGAATTGTACTGCAGGGGGCGCTGCTGCCCACCCCCCGGTTTGTGTCCCTTAGTCGCCTTTTACGACACCCGCGGGAAGAATTTGGGTTGGTGCTATTCTCCGGGCCAGGGTATGTACTTAAATATAAATAGTTTAGGAATCGAGTCTCGGAGTTTTTTCCGAGCTTTTCCCGAATTTCAAAGACTTTTTTATGATTTGATTACTAACATTACAGATTTCAATTTTTTTCCTGAATTCGTAGTACAAGATTGCCTTGCCAAATTTCATACTACTAGTTTTATATTTTAATTTAACCTCGCCAAAATTTTGCGGCATAAAATGCGACTACTTTTTTTGCGTTAGTTAGAAGTTTGATTTTTCTCAACTTAAAAAGACTGTAGACATGAGTGCATGGTTTTCATTTCAACTCTATACCTACATTTACACGTTTTTGGGATTAAGGATCTTGACGGACGAATCGAGGGACAACAAAGGTTCTATAAGGGTTCTATTTTTCCTTATGAGGTAGACATGCCTAAAAATATTTTTTCTAGAAACCGTCACCGTAGAGCGGAAACTCACCAAGTCGACTTAAGGAGAAAATGAGCGTTTAGTAGCATTAGGATCGCATATTTTTCTCTACATTTCTGTCTAACCAGTTTTTTCAAAGGAGCCATAGCTCCAAATTTAAAAACTTCAAAAACTAACTAATTTCAATGTTTTACAGCCACATTAAAAGGAACAATTAATTAAATGTACTTAATTATTTTATGCCTACCAAAAGTACAGTCTCGTCGTCACCTAAGCCACTTTAGTTAGTTTTGGCTTAGACCAAAAATACCTTTTTGGTCTAGCTAAAGGTTTTAGCTAAAACTTATAACATCATATTTAGAAGGGAGAGTTCAAAGAGCTGATATAAATAAATAGAACTAAATCTTCAGGGTCAGAGGTGGCCACAGGATCGATATTGGGGCCGTTCCTCTTCCTCGTATATGTAAATGATTTGCCGTTCATGGTTCAAAATGTGTCAGAGACAGTGTTATTTGCAGATGACACATTACTTATGTTTAAAATTAAGAGACAAAAGAATGACTTCGAAAATACAAATAATGCTCTCTCTCGGGTGCTATATTGGTTTACTTCTATTAAATTACTATTAAATTCAAAAAAGATAAAATGTATAGAGTTCACACTTCCAAATGTCAAAACGGTTGATAGCAATGTTATATTGGGGAATGACAAATTAGAACTTGTGAATGAAACTGTATTTTTAGGTATCACAATGGATCAAAGCTTCAATGTGGTCCACATATAGAAAAAAATGCAAATAGGCTTAGTTCAGCAGCATATACAGTTAAAAGATTTAGGGAACTTACTGACGTCGCAACTGCAAGGTTTGTTTATTTTAATAACTTCCATAGTGTTATGTCCTATGGCATACTTCTGTGGGGACGGGCAGCAGACATTAAGACCATCTTTGTCTTGCGGAAGAGAGCGATCAGATTCATTTATAAGCTAGGCAGTAGAGATTCGTAAAGAGATTTCTTTAATGAAACTAACATCCTGACAGTTGCCAGTCAGTATGTCTATAAAAACATTACGTTAACGTATGTCAACGTAACGAGTATGTCAGGAAAAATACCAGTAACTTTAAAACTTTATGTAGCCAATACAATGTAAAACTACTTACAAATAAACATAAACTTTTGTTTCCTCTATTTAGGCTGGTACAGGTTAATACGCCCTTCATGGGGCATTGTATACGCTTCTTTAATAAAATCCCTGAAGATGTATTAAGCTTACCTGAAACGCAGTTCAAAAAATGTAAAGCAAACTTTGTGCCAAAAGGGCTTCTATAACATAAACGATTATTTTGATGACAATGATGTCTGGAATTAAAGATAATGCATGAGTTCTATGTTTTATAATATATATTTAAACTTTGTTAATTATGAACTTTGTTAATTTTTTCTTCAAAATGATCTAGATTTTGAAATGGACACCCAGTTAGAATTGTAACGTTCATTAAGCTGCAGTTTCTGCGCTACTTTGAATAAAACCTTTTCATTTAATTTTGCTTCTCTTCCTACTGTTAAATTCACCATTGATAGACTGGCCGAGCCCGATGTTAATGAACACGATGAAGAAGACATTTAGCTATTGTTCTTTGTTATGGTCATTTATGAAACTTTTTGTTCTTTTTCCTTTTTGAATAAAGTTTTGAAAGTTTTTTGTAGTGTTTTCTTCTTTGGTTCGCAAAAAAACAAATTTAGTTAGTTATTTCCGAGACTGTTATGCATTTCCAGAGACTAGTTGTAAATTCACTAAAACGAGTTACTTCTGCTTATAATAGTCAAATCTGGGTAGAAATTAACTAACTTTAGGTAGAAAATCACTAACTCGGGATTAAGATCAAAATATTAAAGGGAAAAACTGTTTATCCATCATAACTTTTAAATTGATGTAAATTTATACCTATAAGTCAAATCAAACAATGCTCTGTTGTAGTAAAAATGCGTTAAGACAATAACATTCAAAATATCTCCTGTATAACAGACGCTAGATTTTTTTTTCGTTTTCAAAACTTTGAACGTCGATTTCTCGAAACGGTGTTTTTCGAGTTGGTGAGTTTCCGCCCTACGGGGATGAAACAATCTTCTTAAAGCTGTAATTGGGGGCCTTGTTCATAGCAGGTTAACCTTTGCATTTTTTATGCAAACGGGCATGTAACGTAATTCTTTCTTTTGATGTCCTCTCAACTGTACAAAAACTAGTTCAACCTTAATTTTTGTTATTTCCAAAGTAGAACCTCGAAATGTTACGCTTCGCTGAAAAATATTCGAATCACCTCCAGCATTATGCAAAGTCTACCATTATTTAAAGTCACTTTAATTTTATTCCATTCCGCGCGAATTTAGAGAAAGTAAGCAGATATCGAAATGCCTTTCGCGTCGCTTTGAAAAATGCCAGCTTAGTCAGGAAAATATCGTCTAAATTTCTAGCATAAATTGCTAGGAATTTGGACGTCTTAAACGCTTCACGAACTAGGGCCATGAGTGGAATCAAAATCATAACTTGTTTCGTAAAATGTTTTTTTTTAAAGATTTACATCATAAATCTTAAAAACCTATTTAGAGGCTAAAAATTCCACCCATGCCGGGATTCAAACCCGCGACCTCTGGCTCGCGGCTCACCGGCATCAGTGAAATTTCGTACCTCTTTACAATATCCTCTGCATTACTTCAGCCAGATGTCGCTGCAGAGGTCACGGGTTAGAATTCCGGCATGGGTGGAACTTTTAGCTTCGAAATAGGTTTTTAAAATTGGCCTTAGCACGGGTTAGTACATTAAAAATAAATATAATCATAAATCTTAACAACTATTTTTAGAATGTACACTTGTACAGTCTAGGACCTAGAACAAGAACATTTTAGAATCAACAACAAAGGACTTAAATCAATTTCTGCAAACATCGGCCGTTTTTGACACAACTGCTTTAGAATGCATGATTCTTGTACGCAGTTTCTTGTCAGTAGGTTCTTAAAATAGCTACTTCTAGGTGATGCCCGCGACTCCGTTTGCGCAGGATTAGTATTTCGAGTAGGTTATATTAGCGTGGCGTAGAAAAGAATTAACATTTATTTATTTAGAAAGAAAGAAAAAGAAAAACACATTTATTACAGCAACAGTTATGTATGAGACACCACAAAACAAAGTAATTAACAAAACATTTACAAACAAGGGTCACGGTATGTCTCTGTTGCTGCAATGTGTTTTCATAAAACAGCCGCATCCCAACCTGATATCTCTCCCGACATCAAAATTCACACTTGCAGTGACATCGATCCAACCTGTTCCTGCGAGTCTATTGGAAGAACAAACACCATAAGATACCTTGGGATAACACTGGATGAAAAACTAACTTATAAGCCACATCTCACAACCCTGGCAAACCGGGCACGGAAATTCATTTACACAATGAAATCCTTGCGATGTAGTGCTAGCTTAGAGACTCTAAAGTTGGTATACATCGCTTTATGTCAATCGGTGCTTAGCTATTGCATTGGCTGTTGGGGAGGAGCTGCAAAAACACACTTAATGAGTTTGGAAAGGGCACAGCGAGCCATATTAAAGGTTATGCTGAAAAAACCGAGACGCTACCCAACTTCAAAATTATACGAAGAATGCGGCGTCCTCTCCGTAAGACAATTGTTTCCGCTGAAAGTCATCGTTACACAGCATAGAGATGTCTTAAATTCTCCAGGTTACACCAAATTGCTAAGTCGTAGAATCTTTAAAATCTATAATCCTCCCACTAAAACGACCTTCGCACAAAAGTTCCCAACATTTTTAAAACCTATTATTTACAACAAAGCCAATAAAGCATGCGATATTAAACACTGTACATGTCTGAAGCTAAGAAGAAAGTTGTGGATTGGCTGAGTACGCTAGATTACACAGAAACAGAAAAACTATTAAAAATATGCAAGTAAATAAATATACACACAAAATATAACAAGACTTCCACAGTCATGCAAGAGGTCCCGAACAAACACTCATACACAAACACATACACGCTGACACACACACATACACACACACACACACACACACACACATACACCCTCACACACCCTGACACACACATACACTAAACTCATTTTACAAAATCCAATTTAAATTTAGAGAGCTAATTTTAATTTTATTTTATACTATTTTTAAATCGAATCAAATTTAATATAATTCTTAATATTAACGCAAGTATGCATGTTTTTGCACTAAAACTACAAAAAAAAAAACATATATCTAAAATCCATAGTTTAAACGTACAATTTTACAATTTTATTTCTATTTCTATTGTCACTGAAATCTAGTATGGACATTTACCTATTTGTTTAAAGCAAATTAGTCACTAAATTAAATTAAATATGTAATAATAACTTAAATGAATTGTTAAACTATAATTATACAATATCTACCCGAAGCCAATAAAGTGTAACACAAGCGCAGGCATGCATTATATACCAAAGCTGTCCGCGACACAGGCTCGGCCTAGTGCGGCAGCAAAAGTTGGTCCATAAAGGTCTTCGCACATTAAAACAACTCAACGGCGACTCGACTCTATGCCAAATATTGAAATTTAAGCCCTGTGTCATATGTTCAAGGTTTAATTTCAAAAAATGATATTAAAGTAGTGTACGACGAGTGGCCTACGCATCGTACACTAAAGGTCAACCCCGACACGTTTGTCACGCAATGACTACACGTTGTCCACGCAACGACCACACGTTGTCCACGCAACGACTATGCATTTGCGACTGACGCGTGACGGGCAACCATTTGCCAGCCCACCCATCCGCCTTTAAAATATTCCCCTTCTGATTTCCTCTGTCGCAACATATCATGTACTCAATATCTTTTTTTCCTGCTGTTTCGTTCATTTTCATTATCGAGTATAATAGCTATAATCGCCAGTTCACTGAATATAAAAGTTCGACATTTCATAAGCAACACGACTTCTTTGGACAAAATTCAATACGCATTACCCACTCGTTGACACCGCGGTGTCCACTCGTTGACAACGCATTGCCCACTAGTGACCATGGGGTGGATCAACTAGTTGACTACTCATCGAGAGTGTGAGTAGAGTTGCTGCCGCGTTGGCGTGGAGTTGTTATAATGTGCGAAGACCTTTATAATACTTTTGTCCGCATGCCTACGACTGTGCGGTGACTCGCTTGCTCGATCGGTGCAATGTGTAATCTACCCGCCACCCGCGACACAGGCTGCGCCTAGTGTGGGAGGCGCAATGATTCAATGTCTTGTCAAAATCCTTTTCTTATAATAAATTATTTTTTAATAAGCAGCTGACTCAGCATACTGCCGAGGGTATTATTCCCCAGCACTGAGTTTCAGTCAGCGCCTGTCCCATGAGGGTTCCACGCGCGGTACATCACCATATTGTAATAATTTCATACTTAAATATAAGTAAAAAAAAACGAGTACATACACCGGTAAAAATATTATTTTAATTCTTTATTGCACTAATTACATGTGAAAATGTACACGGGCGTGCTTTATGCAAGAAGCATTATCATTCAGCTAACCTTAAGACATTAAAATAATCACATAAATATTTTTAGGTCGCATTTGAAAAATATAACAGCCTGAAAATATTGCGATGTTATAGTCGCACTAACAAATAATGTGACAATATTGTGAACATAAGAAATATGGTAACTCAGCACTGCGGAACCCTAATCATAGGCTCCTATAAACTCAATTTAACAATTTATTTTAACATTTTTCATCACAGATTACATTTCACACGTAACTCTAGCTGTTTTGGAAACGCACGCCAGAATAGCTGGCAGATGAGAGATTTTTTTCTACTTAATTGACACTTATCGTGATATTTTGGACAATTCGGACAGTATATTTATAAATTGTAGCCTATGTGTTATGCTGATATGTAAGCTACAATATTAATTGTAAAGTTTCATCCAAATCCATTCAGTAGTTTTTACGTGAAAGACTAACAAACACCCATCAATCCATACTTACAAACTTTCGCGTTTATAATATTAGTAGGATAGTATAGGATAGTAGGAAGTAGGGTAGTATTTATTACGACTTATGACGTTCACTTTACTAAGATAAGATAAAAAAATTATCAATCCAAACAGTAACATCCTGACAACATGGTATGTTTCTTACAGCTAAATATTTCACTTAATTAATGTTGAAAGACTTAAAATTATAATATACATCAATGATCTAAGAAGGTTGAAGGTTGATACCTGCGGCCTCCACGCTAGGATACCCTGTGTTGTGGAGACCCGGTTCACTTTGTAGTACCTAGTTACATTGTTGGAGTGCTTTCTAACTTGAAAGAAAGTTAGAAAGCATTCCAATCTAAAGATGCGTTATAAGAGTGGTTCTTTAAGGACTGTGAAAACGCGGTCACACGGTCGTAATTCCTAACTTGTTAAACATTCAGTCTTAGGACCAAAAACAAATTACTCTTTATTTATATATGTGTATAATTTGAACATTAAAGTCTAAAATTATTAATGATGTTTTAAAAAATATACATATACTGTCGAAAACGGGAGCAAAATCTGTGTTCTTCGCGCGTCACACTCTGTTCGCGCTCTCGGAAAACTTTGATAAGTTTAGTATTCGATTCATAAGCGTATAATGCAATACATTATATTAATTGGGTTTAACTAAGCATCATAATGACTAAACAACATTTATTTTATCTCTTTAGTTACAAAAGTTAATAGGCATTATGTGTCTGTCACACGATTCTGCTAGTTTCGCGAGCGCGCAACAAAACCGCACCTATCTTCCTAGAGCAGCAACTTGTCGCTACAAATTTTAAGCTGCGCGGACGCTCATAGTGTCCCAACATCAGTGGCGGAAACCCGTATTTCCATCACTTACAAAGAAAAAAATAATAGGTAAGTCATTCTTTGAATATTTTCAAGTAGCCTTAGTCAAGAAACTTTCATGCGCATAATTTGAAGGATAATATTTATAATTTTCCAACTCATTTTGAATAAGGGAATAAGATAGATCTTCGAGATTATTTCCCAGTATTTTGTTCGTTATTTTACCTATTACTTTAATCGTAATTATCAAAAATGTGAAAATTTCGTAACTTTCGTGGCCATTTGTCCACGAAAGTTAGCTAGCGCACAACGAAAGTTACATATCTGCATTAAATATTCACTTTAGATTTTTATAGTACCGCAGACGCATTTACGTACGGCGTAAAGCTCAAAAGAATGGTTTTATTTGAATGAATTTAAATGTGTATGTGTTTATAAAAATATTTTGAAACATCGGCAGTTTAACATTTTATGCGCCCCAAACTGGGCTGTTTTGCTCATTGTTTTAAAAAGTCTTTGCTTAGAAAGTCCCAACTTCATCGTCATACTTTCTGATTCTCTTTTATGTTACCTTGTAACGTAAAAATGTTTTTTTAACGTCACCAATTGAACATTTTATCCATACTAAACTGGGCGGTATTGCCCTTTGTTTTAAAAAGTCTGCTTAGAAAGTCCCAACTTCATCGTCATACTTTCTGATTCTCTTTTATGTTACCTTGTAACGTAAAAATGTTCTTTTAACGTCACCAATTTAACATTTTATCCATACCAAACTGGGCTGTATTGCCCATTGTTTAAACAATCTTTGCTTAGAAAGTCTCAATTTCATCGTCATACTTTCTGATTGTCTTCTATGTTACCTTGTAACGTAAAAATGTTCTTTTAACGTCACCACTTTAGCATTTAAGAAAAAAAGTTACTTAAATATTGTGATTTTCTTAAGTTTAGTAGTAATTCACTGATGAGGAACAGCCATGAAAATATCTTTTGATACATTCTAAATAATACGAGACTGAAAATAGATAATAATAATATGTAAACTATTATAGCAACTGGCAAATAATGATGTGGTTTATGATTCTTAACATTTTAGTTCAATATTCAAAAACACACATTTTCTGCCAGCTGCTACAATAGTAGGAAGTAATAATTATATTTATGCTGTAAATTACACAGTTAAATTACTGCGACCAAGGCTATTGCAACCTAAGTTACTATTAAGTAATAATAAGCTAATCTCAAAAGAATTGTAATTGTTGATCTCAAATACCAGATGATTTATAGACTGATAATAAGTCTATTAATTTATAAACGTCAATCCACCAAAATTGAAGAAATAATAAAGATTTCAAACCATATTTTGCTTGTAAAAAATACGTTTGCAACTTTCGTGGCGACTTCCGTAACTTTCGTGGGCAACGAAATTTCAAAATAATATAGTAAGTAAGTAATTTACAAATAATAAAAAATCTACTCATTAGTTTTTCAACGCCTTAAGCATGTGTCCATTTATTTAAAGATAACTGTAAAAAGAAATTTCGCCACGAAAGTACTCATAAAAAATAATAACATTTTTTATCCATTAGTGGTGCAAGATAGCACCGCGTAGCGCACGTCCACCCAAAGTGTATTCTTTATTGCAGTCACTAAGAATATAAAATTGTGCGAGCGTGACACCTCCATCTATGTACAGCCTATAAGTATAGTAGCAGGTTAGTGAGAAAAGCGCTTTCACTCAAAACATGCTTGAAAATTTAAGCATTATTTTGATAACCTTTTTCGAGTAAAGTAGAAAGTGCTATATTGGTCAAATACAGGCGTGCAACGGCCGGCAAAAGTTGTACGAAAATCCATAATATCTGTTTTTGAACTAAAACTTTCGTAAGCACAACACATTGTAGACTTTTAGTCCGGATTTACTTACGGGTGTTGCTATATCGAAAAAGTCCGACCAGGTTTCGCTCCGATTTGCAGTGCTTAACGTAATATCTGTCATGTAATTCAATCTTTAACTACGAAACATGGCAACTGAGGTACCTCATCAAAAGTTTTAACTTTAAGAACTGCAAACAGAACGCTGTTTATTAAAAACAAATCAACACTTTAACGCGCGTAATCTTTGTCACTTTATTTTGAATAGTAATTTGTATTTTCAAATAAAAAAAAACAAAAAGTTAAGCTTAAGTACTACCTACTTAGTATTCCGCGCAATATTTAGGAAAAATACCATACAAACAGGCCTCGCCACAACTAAACATTGGCAGACATACGTGTGTGCCTCGGCTTTGCGTCGGCCCACATTTACACGTTAGTTTATCAATGCCTCTTTTGCTGGCCGCAGCAGTAATGTACTAGTGTCATGTTGATGTTCCAGGAGCATTTCTCGCGCTTACACGCCGTGATGGTTTTATACGGAAAACAAGATGTCTGGACCCACTAACTGCACGTTTTAGAAAAGCGAAAATTGTAGTTTGGCGAGGACTGCATAAGCTGCGTTCACCTATAATATGTTAAATAATGCGAAACCTTAAACCGTTTCTACAGTACCTTTAATTACCTAAGTATCTACGTAATGAGATGATTTCAGTGTTGCCAGACTGGCCTTGTGAAAAGTCACCTGAAAAAGGCAAAAAAGTAACCTTTTGATGTAAAAAGTCACCTCACCAATAAAAAAGGTACTAAAACATAATTGGGATACATACCTGATACTTGTGAATACTCACATGCCTATTTCAGTATTTTATCGTACCTTTTAAATGAAATTTAATAAAAAATAAAATAATCAATAAATTATACCTTTGTCTTCATAAAATTTAATCGATATTTAACTTTAGTTTTTAGCATCAATTTTGAAGGCTCAAATGTTATCACATTGTTGCATTGCTTCTTTTAGTAGCTAAGGTCACGGATGTAAAACATCCGTGCTATAGGTAAGTGCTGATATTGTGTCAATACCAAGCAGAGTCCTGTGATCGGATTGTATCAGTTTTAGCTACCTAAAAACGTCTTTTCAGTTTATTTACACTATTTCTTTAACTACTCGCTTGCTTTCCCGTGCACCTGAAATAAGGACATAATATTATCATAAATATATATCATCCAAAATTGATGTAAAGGCCTTAAAAATACAGAGCATTATTTAATTCAGTCAATTGTTTTAAAATAAGTAGGTATTGAATGTAATATTTTTTTTCTTGTTTAGAAAATTGCGTAAATATCTATTAAAATTAAATTTCATAAATTTATACTCAATGAAATATAAAAAAAAATACCTTTGTCTTCATAATATTTATCCTAATTATGAAGGACCACGTAAATTAGTTTATGCTTACCTTGTTATCAAGCTTCTTGATCACAAAATAATATAATATTTTTCAATGCAAAGCAAAGTTTGGTTTAGCAGAGACCTGACTTGGAGCAAGCAGACCAAAACAAAGAGAGAGAGAGAGACAGGAAGGGAGTAAGTGAGTGAGTTGAATATTATGAATGAACGAAGAAACGAAACAATGCTGCCAACAAAATAAGAAATAAGAAAAAAAACCTTCACAAAAAAGCAACCAAAAGTAACCTTTTGTATCCTGTAACCTCAAAGTAACCTGACTTAGTAAAAAATCACCTAAAAGGTTACAAAAATAACCTTCTGGCAACGCTGGATGATTTATGCAGCGTCTAGGGGCACCTTCACTCACACTAGATGAGTCAAGAGTCCACACGGACGCTGCAGTGCCTGGGGACATTGGCACCTATTGACTTGTCTTTTCTGGCACCACAGAAAAGACAAGTCAATACGTGCGGAGCTAACCATGGTATTGCTACAACAAACTCAATTTTAAAACTAACCTTCCACCCGGTTTCTCAAGAAAATATTAACAGTTGTTTTTTTCTGCCAGTTTTTTTTTTCAGTATGTAATTTGGCCGATCGACGGATATAGGAGATGTTTCTTAATCTTCATACAATAAGGTTATAAAGTATTGTTAGAGTAAGGGTAACCGGGGGAAAGTATGGTGAGAAAAGTAAAGTAAAAAAATTTGTTCAGGTACGTAATCTAATCTACGTAATCGCGTGTACGTACGTACGTAATCGCGGGTGTCGTAAAAGGCGACTAAGGGACACAAACCGGGGGGTGGGCAGCAGCGCCCCCTGTAGTACAATTCCACCGAACTGCGATCCCCAACCCGCATGCCCAGCGTGGGGATTATGGGCAGTACCCCCTATACATAATAGCACAACGTGGCGCTCTTTAGGGGAGGGCTATGTCCAGCAGTGGACTAGTAAAGCCTGACGATGATGATGACGTAATCTAAAAACGAGTGATTTCTTGTACTTACTGCTATTATTATTATTAAAATGATTTCGGTACTTATAGGATTCAACGACACTGCAAATTTATATTGTCACGCTGACTGGCTGGTTACAATTTCAAACATTTCATTTTTAGTTTTTCTTTGAAGCAATCAAATTAATTATTACTTGTTAATCCTCTCACGTGGATTGCCAAATTTGATTACTAAATTTACTGAAAATTAATTAATAACGTGGACATATAGTAAACAATTAGCAACCATTACGATTGCCCCTTAAAGGCAATCCATATTTCTAAACAATGAGTCTTAGCTGACTTTCAGTAAATGAAGAATCCTTAAGGACTAATTCGCACTTCAGAGTAATAATTATATTTTATGTACGTAGTTATATATTTGTTGTATTACAGTGTGCCCGGCGGTGATACTCGCGGTTTAGTAGGAAAACTGCATAGTGTATTAACAGCAAAATATATGTTCGTGGAGTAAAACACTGGAGTAAAAAGCTTGTGTTAATTCACGGTGTCAGCTAACTCCATACGATTTATTTTTAAATCGCTGCAACCGTTTAGACGTGAAGAAGTAGCAAACGAACACACTCACAAACTTTATAATATTAGTGTGATGTGATTTTAGGTCTATGTGTTGGTGTATAAATTGTAAGTCAATGTAATTTTAGGTCTATGTGTTGGTGTATAAATTGTAAGTCAATGTAATTTTAGGTCTATGTGTTGGTGTATAAATTGTAAGTCAATGTAATTTTAGGTCTATGTGTTCGTGTATAAATTGTAAGTCAATGTAATTTTAGGTCTATGTGTTGGTGTATAAATTGTAAGTCAATGTAATTTTAGGTCTATGTGTTGGTGTATAAATTGTAAGTCAATGTAATTTTAGGTCTATGTGTTGGTGTATAAATTGTAAGTCAATGTAATTTTAGGTCTATGTGTTGGTGTATAAATTGTAAGTCAATGTAATTTTAGGTCTATGTGTTCGTGTATAAATTGTAAGTCAATGTAATTTTAGGTCTATGTGTTGGTGTATAAATTGTAAGTCAATGTAATTTTAGGTCTATGTGTTGGTGTATAAATTGTAAGTCAATGTAATTTTAGGTCTATGTGTTCGTGTATAAATTGTAAGTCAATGTAATTTTAGGTCTATGTGTTGGTGTATAAATTGTAAGTCCGTGTAATTTTACTGTGATACACTTTAATAATTTATTCTTCGTAATATATTAGTTATGGCCTGACCCTCTTCCTTCCACATAACCCAATGTTAGATGGAAGAAAATACTTATAAGTATCAAGCTCGTCTTTTTACAAACCCCTTTTTGTGCAATAAAGAATTTTATCTATTCTGATACTATAATACAAAGATTATAAAACTGAAAACCAAACTTTGCGCCTTGACGCCACCATTTTACATTTTAAAAACTTTTCAATATTTAAAAGTTTGTTCTGTTTAATATTATTTTATGTATGTAGTATGAGAGTAGATAAAGTAGTGTGTGACACTGTACAAAACTTGGTCTTATAACACTCGTGTGATACTATAAAAAAACTTGCCTACGGACCGATTTTTTAAAACACACTCGTGTTAAGAGAACCCTTATTATGCAACAGTATCATAAACTACTATTTCAATTCAATTCATAAATATTGTAATCCATGTTTCTTTGATTAATTCACATTAGTTCGCATATTTGCGCCAAAAAATCAAGAGTTCTGTGGCGAAGTTTTGTTCTTAAATCTATTCCAATCAAACTCAACCACATCTGCTAAGCGCAGGGAGGCCGTGATAGCCTAGATGGTTAGTAATTAGCACTCAATTTGCCACCACTCCCCCCGGCGACCACGAAGTCTCTAATTAAGTCTCTCTGGCACCGTCTTTGGTGCGATTAGGCAAGTTAGATCGGTAGATAGCAAAAGAAGTGAAGGCGTTCCGGTATTTGATATTCAGTAGTTTGATGAGTATTTAACTTTTGTAGAAAAATGCACAAAATTAAATTTATAGTATTTATACTCTTTTTTTTAATGCACTCACCCGTGCTAAGGACAATTTTAAAAACCTATTTAGAGTCTAAAAAACCCACACATGCCGGGATTCGAACCCGCGGCCTCTGGCTATCCGTGCCATGTTTTTAAATTTATAATGTTTTTAAAGTTATGAAAATATTTTGTTTATTTCAGATTATCTTAGTTATCTAATTCAGTTGATTCTAAAGACGCTTTTATTCTCTACCAGAAGCGGCATCGATTGGAAAATTAAAAAAATATTTTTTAAAAGTAGGTTGGTACTGTTCCGGCTGATTGTACCAATTTTCATTGGGGACCGTCCATTCTAAGCACCTATTTTAAGCGTACTTGAGTACCTTTTTATAAAGAAACTTCTGTATTTTGAACTTGACTGATGAATAAAGTCCGATTTATTTATTAATCACAAGAGACTTGTAAGGAGACTGAAATTTTGTTCTACCTAGTAAACAATTAATAACAGTATCTGCATAGTTCTGTTTCGATCAGATTAAAGATTTACACTCTTTTAAATCCTCTTATCTATATTTGGATGTAGTTGTATTTTATAAAGTACGTTTAGTCTAAACTTAACAATTTCTTACCATTTCCAGAACATGCTTTTCAAATCTCAGTTATCATCAACCAGCTCTCCTAAGTTTCATGCTTCTGTATTTTTTTTCTATCGCTAAATCTCTAATTTTAAACTCTGGTGTACAATTTTTTTTCTATCTGTAACTATTTAGCCACGCTAAGAAATTTGGTTTTTCTTCAATTCACTGCTAAGCCATTTTTAGTAGACGACTGTTAAATTGGTCAAGTTCTATATTTTTCAACTCTGTCTATCGTATCTTTAGGTTTGAAGATCTATGAACTTGCAGATAATCTGCATACGGGTTATATTTACTATTAGTGATAAAATTTGGCAAGTTAGCGGCTCTGCTTGCGGGACTCGTTTTGTGATCATTGATGAAACATTGATCCATTGTTTCTAAGTATGACTCATGTTACACACTTCGATACTTTGGCAAGGGCTATTCAGGCAAATTTGTCTATACATCTTTCTAAAAATATCATTGTGCAAGACGTTTTTGGATTTATTTACTACTAGCTGACCTAGCGAACTTCGTACCGCCTAACACTCGATTCTTGAATTTTTCTCTCCGTGAGAACCATCCTCGTACTTCAAGGAATATTCTAAAAAAAGAATTAACGAAATCGGTTTAGCTGCTCTCGAGATTTGCGCTTACCAACACATTCAGCGACACATTTTTATATTATAGATTTACGGTAGAGCTTATCGCTGAAAAAACAGATAGATAATACTGTCAGCATAGTTTAGTAACCATTCAAGGGCATCACAAACATGAAAATACACTCAGATTGAGATCATTTCTACAAGTTTATACGAACCCAAGACCTCCGGCATGGTAATCAGACGTGATACCACTAGCGTTAGACCAACAAGGCAGTCATCTGTTCTCTCTTTGAGTCTCGATTTCGACAGCGAGGGGCGTTGTTCGACACTTTGTCTTTGAGTGGTACGGCTTTCAGATAGAGTTGACGCAAGCCAGCTTAACAGTGATAGTGCTAGGAGACGATCGAATTTGGTGGCACCGAACTATGAACGCGGTGCGGTGTCGGACCATGATTAGATCGAGTATCGCATGCTATACCGAACATGATTATAGTAATTGGCGACCTCTATGGCGTAGCGGTAGCACGTCTGCCTACCATGCAAGAGGTCCCGGGTTCGAATCCCGGCTGGGAAAAAAAAAGCCCAGGTCTTGGATGTTTAGATGTTTGCGATGTCGTTGTTTCTGGTTTCCACGACACAGGGTATCCTAGTGTGGCGCCAGAAGCAATGTATGTGCTTGTATGTAAATGTTATGTTATTCGATGCGTTTGTACATAGAATTTGTGCGATGTCGGACCGATTCGCTCATGTGGCTGGAGAACTGAATGGTTTCTCGGTTCAATCGCTATTCTGCCGGTACTTATACGTGCAACACGTGGCTACCAGCATGAATCTCGAGCTCAGTGGCTACAAAAATATTGTAAGCGAGAAGAACTGATATATAATTTTTCCAATTTGTTTCTTTTGTTTCGTAATAAATGAATGAATGAATGAATGAGTGAGTGAGTGAGTGAGTGAGTGAGAGAGTGAGTAAGAGAGTTAGTGAATGATTGAATGTTGCCGGTTGGGTGGACGGACGGACGGACGGACGAACGAACGAACGAACGAACGAACGAACGAACGAATGAATTAATCTTATTATCTCCTTCTTCTTTAGGCTATATTAGTCCACTGCTGGACATAGCCCTCCCTTAGTGAGCGCCATAGCGCCCTGTTTTCAGCTTGCCGCATCCAGCATCTGCCAGCAGTTTTTCGCAGATCGTCATCCCCCCTGGTCGAAGGGCGTCCTACACTGCATTTGCCGAGTTGCTCGAGCCACTCAAGAACACGTTTACTCCAACGGTTGTCAGTTCTCCGCGAGTTATGGCCAGCCTACTGCCACTTGAGCTCGCTTATTCTCTGAGCTATGTCGATAACCTTGTTCTCTGTCGGATGCATTATGCACTAATTAACTTACTCTATTTTAAGTTGTTTTTGTATTTTTTTGCGATAGTTAAACCATTTTTTATTTTCAATCAATAAATCAATGAATGAATGATTTATTTGGCCACAAATAAATATGCTTACATAATAATAATTATAGAATAAAATGTGCGTGAACATTATACTAATTCAGCATTTAAAGTGATGTGGCGACTATACTTGCCGCAAACGTTACGAATTATTAGAATCGACATTGTCGAGACGAGTTTACGCACTGGTAAACTAAAGAACTTGAATCTAAAGAATAATACATCCATGTGCGGGATACTGTTATTAACAGACGATGAAACTTGGTATAGTCTGTTAGCTTTTAGAATATACCTCGGCTACTATCGGATAGAATCGGATATATTCCAGTAATAGAAATATCGGAACTAATATGACACTTAATCAGATTAATTTAAAAAACCTATTTAGAGGTTAAAAATTCCACCCATGCCTCTGCGACCTCTGGCTATCCGTGCCAGCGCTCTTTCCAACTGAGCTAATGGGCGACTCGCCGGCATCAGTGAAATTTCGAACCTCTTTACAATACTCTCTGTATTACGTACAAAATAAAATTAAAATTATCCTTACCACGGGTTAGTGCATTAAAAAAAAAATTATTGTTTTATTAATTAAGTTATGCAGAGCAGGAAGTACTATTACACTCTTGTTGTTTCGGCGAAAACCGAAGCGTACTCTAGAGCCCGAGGTATATTCTAAAGCTGACAGACTATACGAGCTGGACAGCGACTTCGGTAAGCTCCATACCATATCAGTTCGTCTAGAAAGTTGTCTGCCGAACATAATTAGTACTATTTCGTGTTCGCTCGCACCGATGGTACGGATGGGTGTCCGGTTCGTACCAAGTTTGATCGTCTGTTTATACTATACCGCACCGCGCATTGTATTGGTTTGACCGCACCAAAGTCGGTCGTCTATTAGCACTAGAATAAATGTTGAACACCACGCTTGCCCGTAGTGTGAGACGAGCAATCGACGACGCGAGCTCCGTCTCTGCTCACCATGATTAAGCTCTGCGAATCGTAGCAATACCTGGTCAGACTCTTCCGATATAACAACACCCGTAAGTAGATCCAGACTAAAAGTCTAGAATCCATCAGTATAGTCTCCATCGAACAGACCGCAACGAGTTCCTAAAGTTCCGGTCCCTTCGTCGAAGTTGGCCGAATCCCAGCCTCGGGCTATTTAGATGTTAACACCGTCCAAGCGGAACTCCAACTTAGGGTGCAGTTCCAGCCTGTAGAAATAAGCCGAAGAGTAGAAAACGTGACAAGTGATAGATCCAATCTAGGTTGTATGATGTCGCCAGACGCACGTTTCAAATGTCAAGATTCACGACTTTCTAACACACTTATTCTTAAATTCGGTCATTTATTTTATAGCCATTTTATCGTGACTCGTGCCTTCGTACTGCCCTGCCTACGTTTCCACGATACAGGCGTAATTTTATGTTTTAGTAGACAACATTGTAAAGCATAAAAACGAAGAGTTTTCAACAAGCTAAACCTACCAGTTCTTCTTAATCCTACATTTAGTGGCGGTCGAACGAGAGGTCGCGGGTTCAAATCCTGCATCTAGCAATGACTTCGTTTTTTAGGTTACGTACAGTTGTGAAGGAAAGCTTCGCGAGGAAACCTAAGTTTCTGAGATGTTCATAGCGCTTGAAATTGCTGATCCGCGGTGGGCGTACGTAGTGATTAAGCCCGTAATTTCTCTCTGAGGGAAGGCGTGTACCCTGTAGTGGTATAGGCAAGAAAATAAAAAAAATTGTAGAAATGAGGTCCTTGAGCAGTATGTGTAGTGTTACTTTGAATGATAGGATACGCAATAGTCTGATTAGAGAACGTTGTGGACTGAAATAGGATGTAGTGACTAGAATTGAGAAAGGAATGTTGCGTCGATTTGGACTTGTGGAGAGGATGAAGGAAGAAAGATTGACAAAACAAATATATACTGCAAATGTGAGCATGACATACATCGACCAAATAGGGGATGTATTAGAAAAGGGGAAGATAAAAAGTACCCGGAACCGGCGTGCGTTCATGCAACGATTTATGAACGTTGATGAAGCGAAGGTGACCTATCAGGGTCGTGGCAGGTGGCAGTCCCTGGTCTCTGCCTACCCCTCTGGGGCGTGACAGGCGTAAGGTTGTGTAAGTATAAAAAAATCAAATCATTAAACTTATGAAGATTGGATGCAGTAGTGTTAACCAGGGAAATAAACAATCTTGAGATCCGTGATACAGGCAGAGCTCATATATTTTTATTGTGCAGTATTATGGACCATCGAGCAGTGGTTCATATAGGCACTGCAAATCGAACCTGCTTGCAAACACATTCAGAATACCATTTCCGCTCTGCAGGGAATGCACACCATTTGCGCCTGGTTATGATCTCCGGAGTCAAAATATCTACATTCATGGTAGGGCGAGTTTACAGAATCAAAATCATGCAGTTTGGTATGGAATGGGGTTGGCTGGGGTTTTAATATGGAGCATAGGGCCCTCAAATCATTTCTATGACCTGAGATAGGGCCAGTTTCTAAACCGAGAACTTCGCTAAGTAAATAGTTAATTTTAGTGCTGTCCCTTCGAATTTCGCAGAAAAGAGCATGACAGACCGTTACTTAAGTAGATAGATAGATAGATAGACAGACAGACAGACAGACAGACAGACAGGCAGGCAGGCAGGCAGGCAGGCAGGCAGGCAGGCAGGCAGGCAGGCAGGCAGGCAGGCAGGCAGGCAGGCAGGCAGGCAGGCAGGCAGGCAGGCAGGCAGGCAGGCAGGCAGGCAGGCAGGCAGGCAGGCAGGCAGGCAGGCAGGCAGGCAGGCAGGCAGGCAGGCAGGCAGGCAGGCAGGCAGGCAGGCAGGCAGGCAGGCAGGCAGGCAGGCAGGCAGGCAGGCAGGCAGGCAGGCAGGCAGGCAGGCAGGCAGGCAGGCAGGCAGGCAGGCAGGCAGGCAGGCAGGCAGGCAGGCAGGCAGGCAGGCAGGCAGGCAGGCAGGCAGGCAGGCAGGCAGGCAGGCAGGCAGGCAGGCAGGCAGGCAGGCAGGCAGGCAGGCAGGCAGGCAGGCAGGCAGGCAGGCAGGCAGGCAGGCAGGCAGGCAGGCAGGCAGGCAGGCAGGCAGGCAGGCAGGCAGGCAGGCAGGCAGGCAGGCAGGCAGGCAGGCAGGCAGGCAGGCAGGCAGGCAGGCAGGCAGGCAGGCAGGCAGGCAGGCAGGCAGGCAGGCAGGCAGGCAGGCAGGCAGGCAGGCAGGCAGGCAGGCAGGCAGGCAGGCAGGCAGGCAGGCAGGCAGGCAGGCAGGCAGGCAGGCAGGCAGGCAGGCAGGCAGGCAGGCAGGCAGGCAGGCAGGCAGGCAGGCAGGCAGGCAGGCAGGCAGGCAGGCAGGCAGGCAGGCAGGCAGGCAGGCAGGCAGGCAGGCAGGCAGGCAGGCAGGCAGGCAGGCAGGCAATCAAGTGCAGTGATAAGACATACACGTATCAGCTCTAAGCTGCTAGTGTATCAAATAATAATAATAACTTTATTGCACAACCAGAAAAATACTTAGTGAAATCCTCAGTTCAGAAATCGGCCCATAGAGTTTGTAATCTTTTTCCTGTTCTATAAATATGTCTTATAGGAAGTATACCGATTGCTCTTTCACTGTACTTATCGGTGGTTTAGTTCTTAACTACGCGCTGTCAAACTTGTCCAACCAGTAAACTACAATAACCCAACTTCAAGGCTTATATAATTACCCTATCGTTCAATAGCGAACCTAAGCGTTCGGTTACTAGAGTCCGAAATTGTTCAGCGAATGAAATTTTAAGAAGAAAAAAATACACCAACTCTTCCAGCCAGAAACATGAGTCGACGAAAAAGGTCCCGGATAATAGAGTTCTGGAACAAAACAAAAAAGTTGCAATGTTCTAATTAGACTTCCAAACGACGAGTTCCGTATGTACAGTCGGCATTTGAATAACTTTTATTTTCTTGTCGTAAAAATGCCCGTACCGCATCTGAATACAGTACAATGTTTGGCGCTATCAACTGCCAAGTACAATTTTTTTATGTAGCCTCTAAGCCTCCTACTATAAGGCACAAGCCTTCTCTCAGAGAGAGAGAAAGTATGGGCTTAATTACCACACCGCGCATTAGCAATTACAAGCGCTGAGGTATTTGAACACTTCAGACACTCAGGTTTCCTGTTTCCTCACGATGTTTTCCTTCAACGCTAGCGAGAAGTATCCCTACTATAACTTCACAAATGTACCTAACTTACAATGCGTAAATTGTTTATTAACTTACTGTTAATAAACAATTTATTACATCATCATATCAAACTAATATTATAAAGGCGAAAGTTTGTGAGTGTGTTTATTTGTTACTTCTTCACGTCTAAACGGCTGGAGCGATTTTTATCAAATTTGGTATGGAATTAGCTTACACCCTGGATTAACGTAGGCTACGTTTTACTGCGGGAAAATATCTTATTCCTATGGGAGAATCGATAAACCGAGGGGCATAGCTAATATGTGTATAATTTTTCTTTATACGTACATTAACTATCTACTACTCTTAGGTACAATAACTGTACGTAATACGAAATTTCACTGATGCCGGTGAGTCGCCCATTAGCTCAGTTGGAAAGAGCGCTGGCACGGATAGCCAGTCGCGGGTTCGAATACCGGCATGGGTGGAATTTTTAGCTTCTAAATAGGTGTTTAGAATAATTGTAGTAAAAGATAGCTTCTGACACTACAAATTAGGCAATGCACATTTACATAACTAAATCACTCTGCACTTTGAGGTTCTAATGTACCTACAAAATACAAAGTACCTACAAAAAATTGAAGAAAACATTAAAATCGCTAATAAAATGATAGTGTCTTCTGTATGGTACAGCTGATGACATATGTACTTCGCGATTTGGGAGTTAGTTAAAATTGGTTTGCACTTACATACGACTTGAACAACCATTTTGTGTACACATAAAGAAGTATTTTGTTACAAAAAGGTTCCTTCCCAATGATCCTACCAGTATGGGACCCTAAAAAGTGCTATCTATTGACCGGAAGTGCAGTGACCTCTGCCGGTGGAGGAATGTAGGTCACAGGCCGAGGATGGAACCTTGCCAAGCGGTCCTGGCGCGAGGGGCTTCACACAGATAAATCTCATACACACACACAATGGAATAGCTCGTTTACACTAAACTGCCAGGATTACTGTAGCGTGAAACGAAAACAAGAGAAAATAAAATTGTATAGAAAATGCTGGCATGAGAGACATGACCCCGTCGTCCGTATTAAAAAAAAATATTAAATGGTATGTAGTTGGTGCAATATTCACAAAAGCATGGCATGCCGAAAAAAAGATCAAAATAAAAATTTTAAAAAGCAATACTGGCCTACCCAAGGGTAAAAACGTCTCATGTTTGAGATAAAAAAAGAAATTGATTTAAAAATAGAATGCTTATGTAGCTGCGCTGTCAAAATACTAATTAGAATAAGAAGTAGAATTTGGCCCAACAAGTATTGTTGAACCGTTTTCGTGCTTTGTATCATTGAGTTCAAATCAGTTTCTTGAAATAGTTGTATGGAAAGTAGATTTGATTTTACTTGGTTGTAGACGTATTTGCATACGCTTTTGAATGCCTATTTCATGAGGAAATATTGGTAACAAAAAACTTTTGAGATAATAAAAAGTTTTTTGTTACCAATATTTCCTTCAA
This sequence comes from Yponomeuta sedellus, assembly GCA_934045075.1. Lineage (NCBI taxonomy): Eukaryota > Metazoa > Arthropoda > Insecta > Lepidoptera > Yponomeutidae > Yponomeuta > Yponomeuta sedellus. The sequence goes on from OW203726.1 coordinate 18,246,344, forward strand.
TAGGATAGAATAGGTGGTAGTGTAACCGTAGACCGGTTGCCTTATATCCAAAAGGTATTAGCTTCGATTCTGGCATGTATTTATGAGTTTGATATCTAAGTTACGTATGTATATTGTGAATATGGAGTAAAGCCAATATCACTGGCTAACAGTGAAGGAAAAAATTGTATAGAAACCCGAGTGTCTGAGATTTTTGCTACGTGCTATACACACAAGCTCAACGTTAATATTTTTGTTGCAAAGTTGTCCGTAATTCAACTGTAATCAAAATGCACGCATGAAAAGGTCGATATGCAGTCTACTGTACATGTAGCTAGGTACAACTGCCGTAGAAATGTCAGGTATTATCTACTCACATTTTTTAATATGTCTAAGTTTGCGGAAACACACCACGGAATAGACAATAAAATAGGACGAAAAAACTTAACTTGTTCTTTCAAACCAAGTCTCAATAAAACAAACCAAGTCGTTAACCTCAGTTTGATGGACTATAAAAAAGCGGTGAGCTAAGCAAGCTTAATGCTGAATCGCGTTCAATTCAAATGGTGAATTTGGAACAAATGAGAACAAACATTTCAGGATTGAAAAGAAACTACTAAAATTTTACCATATACATAAACATTGTACTTGTGGCGAGCGCTGAGGTATATAAATGCTTAAGACCCTAGGTTTCCTTGCGACGCTTTCCTTCACAGTCAGCGATATACTTAAGTAGACCATTATAGTTGTAGCGAGCGCTGACGTATATAAGTACCTCAGGCACCAGGGTGTCCTCACGTTGTTTTCCTTGAGGGTTAACGAGTGGAATTGCTACTAGGAATTCATAAACGTATGAACACAAAGACATTGCCGTAGAAATTACGGAATCTGAACACTCGACCTTCCATAATATAAAATGTTAACGAAATTTGTGGGCCATTTTTTTGGACAAAATGCGTTTAAATAAATCTTATTGATGAAATATTTGTTAAATAATGTAATTTTTTATTAACTTGACTGTACTAAGGGACAATAACGTCATCAGTTGGAGCACGGGACCTTAGAAGTCCCCGTGCTTTACCCAGGTGGAGAACATAGGTGAAGCACGGGTCCGGACTCTCCAAATGTGAGTCCAGCGTTCTCCCAATGCGCTACCACCGCTCACTCCAGTAGGTTCTAAAGTAAGTTCGCAGAAACCCTAGGCATAGGTACTCGTCCAGGAAGGGCGTGGGACGGGGCGCGGAAAAGATGTGACGTGTCGCAAAGATGTGGGACTAGGCTGTACACTACAGTAAATTTAATAATGTAAATAGTTTACTAACATAGCATAAGTCAAATTGTTACTAACACTGTATGGGCCTTGCCTGAAATAAATGAAAAATAATAATAATAGAAATCGCGATATTTATATAAATAGAAATCTTTGTCTATCTGTACGCCATGTTTCATACGTAATACCATTGAATTAATTCAATGGTAATACTAATTGATGATTGTACTAATATAATTTCATTTATACGCAGGAGTCTAACCTGGAAGTGAAGCACATTTTTTCTGGTATTGCTGCATCACTTTAGTGCCACCTTCCGCCTTTTTTAGTTATTATGAAGTGTTCATGAAAATGCTCTGAATATATTGTGCTCATCTTCGTTGGGAACCAATTTTGCCTTCTTATCGCTGCCTTCCAATTTAATTTCATATCCGGTTTCCCTATAAAAACTAAACGAAAACTCACTTCCAAATTTTTTTGAATCCGAGAGGGTTGTTTTATTATTGCCTCGGTTTGCTGTTGTCAAAGGGGTTGAAGTAGTAAGGTTAAATAGCAGAATAATAAAAAATCATAAAACAAATAACATAAAAAAACCAAAATCTGATGCTCGCCAAGAGAACAACCACTCGAACAGGTAAACAGTAGTAAACTACTTAATTTTTTGAACTGAAGTAAAAAAAAACATATGAGTCGTTTTCGATAACCTCACTTTACATTTCGGTTGGAATATTTAAAAATGTAAGATTAAAATTACTTTGATAGTTTCTTAAATATTTCAGTCCCTGATAAACTGGTGAAGAAAAACTATATCGCGATCTAGCTGTGCTCATGTCTTGTATGTGCTCATATCATGTCTTGTATGAAAGGTAATGTATGAGCTCCAATGACAGTTTTCACATGCACAATGACCAGCCGGCGACCGGAGCTCATACATTACTACTTTACCCGGCCCGGCGACCGGAAGGCGACCGGGTGCATATGAAAAGGCACTTAGGAAGTAGGTATAAAATAACAATAATTATTTTACCTACTTAGACGAATTGGAATTTACAATACCTAAGTACCGTTAAGTATGTATGACTTCTAAGTCATAGACAACTAATTATCGATAGATTTTTATCATGTGTGCCCCCATCCGTAATTGAGTAGAATTCAAATTTTGACAGAAATTTCTAGAGAATGTACACTTTCTTCAATGAAAATTTAACTTTACTAACCAGTAAATAAAGGTGGTTTCACTTTCTCATTTTCGCATTGGTTTCCGTGTTCATGTCATTACAAATTTAATTAAAAATACAATGAAATACGTCTTAAAGATGAAGTGTTACGGCATGATCAGTATATTTTGGTCCCCAACTTTTATTTTTGCTCTCTAACACAGCATAACAAGGCATTTTAATAAAGTTTTCACCATTTTTTCTTTACTAGAAGCGCACGGCAACTGAAGTCAATAAAACTGTCACCGACTACGCATAGGCAATACATTGCTAATGTGAGGCACGCGGGCACCGCAACTTACGACTTCTACTCTTTTTTTATGTTCTGTGGTCCTGGCCCTTCACTTAGTACATATCTCAGTACCAACTGCAATTGCAGTTGCTAACTATTGGGCAGGTAAAATATAAGCTGAGAGTAAATTCTCACTTCTAAGTCGAGCGACAGTCAAACTTTGTATCCTGAGCGCCATGCTAGATTGATATCGTAGAGAATCTGGCGTTACTTTGCGGAAATAGTATTAAATAATAATAGTATTAAAAAGTGAAAATTACTTTGCTTAATTTCGCCAATAATCCCACACGCGCCATGCGGTTAGTTAATGCACCGCCCTCCCTCCCACTTTTTCAAGCAGAAGCAAGACACGAACACACCACCGCTGGCACAAACGCGTCGTGTGTTTTCTCATACACGTATTGGTGTCGGTGGTGGTGTGTTTGTGTCTTGCTTCTGCTTGAAAAAGTTTGCATTAACTAGCCGCATGGTGCTTGTGGAATTTTTAGCGGAATAGCGCCAATAATCCCACACGCGCCATGCGGTTAGTTAATGCACCGCCCTCCCTCCCACTTTTTCAAGCAGAAGCAAGACACGAACACACCACCGCTGGCACAAACGCGTCGTGTGTTTTCTCATACACGTATTGGTGTCGGTGGTGGTGTGTTTGTGTCTTGCTTCTGCTTGAAAAAGTTTGCATTAACTAGCCGCATGGTGCTTGTGGAATTTTTAGCGGAATTTAGCAAAGTAATTTTAATATTTTAATGCTATGCTAGATTATATTCGAATGAGAAAATAAATGTCTAATGACTCGGTCGTTATATGTTATCTTATTTTTGTTCGGCAAATATCAAAGCCTTCGGCTATTTTGCATTTACGCTTTCAATTCTCTTGGGCGAGAATCGGCCCCCTGGGCGAAACGCTGACATGAAAAGAAGAAGTACTTAAGTAGCCATTCTGGGCGGTCGGGTTTCTCTCTCTCTCTCTTTCTGAGAGAAGGCTTGTGCCTTGCTGTGAGACGTTAGGTGTATTTTTTACGCCCTTTTTTATGTGTCTTTTATTCTGCCCTATACTTTTTAAATTTAGGATGACGTCATCCGTTTTAGGTTTCTTGTGGATTTCAATATGTTATTATGACGAAACACTACCATTGACAATTACTCGTATCTACTTGGAAATTATCTTTTATCTGTTATTGATTAAAAAATATATCATTAAATATCTCAAAAAGTATATCATTGAAATAAAACCATAGTATTGAAAAATGTACCTAATAGGACACTGTCTACTGATCTACTGGTAGATCTTTACAAGCTTGAAGTAGCATTTTTTTTTTTAAATATTGGGTTCCGTACGATAAAAGAGGTGTTGTTAGTGTACCACAACCGTAAAAGTTCAGTAACCGCTTCTGCGTAGAGCATTTGGTAAAAGTATTTACTAAAGTATTTTACCTCTCCATACACATTAGTCTACTCTGGAGCCAGCTTACTCGTAGAAGCGCTTTATTTAATGCAACCAAGCGAGTGAGCTTTGGACGGGCGGGTGCTGCAAATTGGGCCACAGCCTGCTTGAAGGATCGGCATGTCTTATTGAGTCTACTGCTCCGTATTTTAAAGCTCCAATGCGGTGTAAATGAGAAGGGAAATGCAGGCGAACGGCGCTATTTTACGAAACAAGCGACCCAGCATAGAGGTTTGTCGGGCTCAGTAGATCCGTGTAATGGTCATTTTAAAACTAAAAGGAAAAAGAATACAGCTAGTGTTATTTGTAATTTGTGCAAAGGCTTCAAGTGTAGAAAAAAATTTCTATCTCCATTTATGGGATGATCCTTGAAAGCATATTTTTTCTTTGTGGTCGGAAACTTTTTTGTATTTATCTATTTATCTATAAACCTCCTTCTATATAAACCCTAGCTTGAAATAGGAAGTGAAATTTAAGTATTTTTTACTATATGTCAGTCTTTTAATTTAAGAATAATACAATGAATAAATTGCCATTAATAATATATATATATATGGGCCTTTTTTTTGCATCTACTTAATGAGATGATTTATACAGCGTCCAGTGGTATCTTCACTCACACTAAATGGGTAAAGGGACCACTCCGACGCGGTAGTGCCTGGGACATGGTTTTATAGATGGTGTAGGCTTGCCCAGCACCTATACCATCCTGACAGCTTAGTCGGCCTAGCCCACAGGAAAGACTAGTCAATACGTGCGGAGCCAACCAAGTCGCGGGTTTCCTCACGATATAATGAATAATAATGAAGTATCAATAGTTACATATTTTATTTTAAAACTATGTAACTATTGATACTTTAAAAATTAACAGACATAAAAACGTGTAGGTATTGTGGGATTATTAACAAAATCATACACAATAAATAAATAAAAATTAAATAAAAAATTGTTTATTGTTCAAAAGCATAATGTGGGTTTTTACATCACTTAAACTATTTATCTATTAAATTATAATTGCATGCTCATAATTTTCTTAGTTGTTAACAGTAGGTACATCATTAATATAACTAAACAAGCCTTGATCAGTAATAGAAAGAAATGTACAATGGTGTTTGCTAGCCCTTATACTAAGCTAAAGCCTGTATGATTAGAGCCAGTAATCTCTGTTTGTAGAGCAAGATAGACTAGTACCTACAAAATTTCGTGACAGCTTTAATAAAATAAGTTTAATTAAATTTAACAGAAAGTAGCATGTGTAATATAGGGATATTACCATACCTATAATTATAAGATTATAACAACAACTACATTTACAGTTTTTAATTTACAGTATTCATCTCATATTCAGTAATTAAATTTAACAAAAACAAGTTAACCCCTCTATCCCAGCCCTACGAAACTTGTTCTTGGGATCGGAAATTGAAAACCACTGGGAGAGAGGAGTCACGCACGCCGTCATACTTTGTGATTTGGGGAAAAATAATGTTAATGTTAAGGGATGTATTATCAAAGGGTATTATTTCAGCTTTTATTTAGTAATTTCCAACAGCTTTTCAGTTTCACAATATGATAATTTAGACAGAAAGTTGTTTATTGATTTTTTACACTCAAAAAGTGTCAGTTCATAAATATTGAGAGATTTACTTATCAAATTATACAGGTAGGGACCAAGAAATCTAGTAGTTCTTTGAAAAAAGGCTGTGCGTCCTAGCTCAGTAGTACAAACCCTGTCCTTTGTGCGCTTATTTTTCAGTAAATTAGGATCAAAAGGCATGAGTTGATGTTGCCTCAGGATTAAATTAAGTATAAACAATTAGCGTACAGTGAGCACGTTACATTCAAAATAGAGTTCGTTTGTAGGGTGACGAAATGGCTTGGAGGTCATAACCTTCAGTACAGCCCTCTGGGATCTCTCCGACCTAATAAGCATATTAGACCTATGTGTACCGCCCCCTACCGATATGCAGTAACTAATTATTCATTGGCATAGCGACAAGTATATCGACCTGAGTAGCTTCCTGTCTATTTCTGCAATATTTTTTTGCATGAATTTACGTTCTCCATCCATTTTTGCTATATTTCCTTCCAGGTCTTTTATTTGATCAGAGATCATAGTCATGGAGTTGCCCATCTCGGTGTTGGAGTTTTTGATCTCTGAGTTTTGCCTTTTTATATCATATATGTGTCTTTCTAGACTTTCTAATTTGGAATTTTGTTCTTGCATCAGAAATGTTATCAAACCCTTCATTTCTTCTTTCAATGCATACATGTTTGATGGTTCCTGATTACCCTCATCATAGAGACACCTCTCTAGATTTTACATCTGACAAGTCCAGATTGGACGAGTGCTGAGGGAGTACTTCTGCTGCTGGTGGCGAGCGTTGCATGTTCAGGGCGTTAAAAGTTGGTTTCAGGGATTACTGGAGCAAAATTCAGCGGCGTAAAACCGAAAAACTTTGGATTACTAAAAAGTTGTTCACAGAAATTTGTACGAGGGTAGATCTGTTAACACTGGCTTTCGTTCATTTACTTTGTTTTGCTGTAATCACACGGCCACTGTAATGATTATTATATCAGTTTGTAGCTTACACAAAACTAAACAATTTGCGATAACTTTGCAGGTTTAGAACATATTCTCTTTTTAATATAATACAATTTTCAGGAGAACTCAGAAGCTTGACAGTTCGGTACTAGTGTCGACAGACTAAAGGGATTAAAAAGGCTATTACTAAAATGTACCCGTAGTTTTGAACCAAAAGTAGAGAAAAAAGGTCTGAGATATAAATTGACGGTCTTCCACAAACGATTCCTCTAAAACGCTCCTACGAGGCTATTAAGACCGCCTCCGTGGCGCAGCAGTTTGCCACGCTCACAAAAGGTCTCGGGTTCGATCCTCAGCCGGATTTTATAGTTTGTCTCGGGTCTTGTATGTTATCTATGTATTTATAGTATTAAATCCATCGTCGAGTTAGCACCTGTAACACAAGTGATTTAGTTTCACTTCGTATGGGGCTAACGAGATCTGTGTAATATGTCTATGAATATTTATTTTTATTATTATTCTATAATATAAAAATGAGTAACTGAATGTGTTGGTAAGTGCAAATCTCGAGAGCAGCTGAACTGCTGATTTCACTAATTCTTTTATTAGAATATTCCTTGAAGTACGAGGATGATTCTTACGAAGAGAAAAAAAAATTAAAGAATCGACTGTTAGGCGGTATGAAGGTCGCTGGGTCAGCTAATTATTTATATAATCTCTTTCTCTTTACCACCGATTATTCAAGGTGTCTGACTCTGAGGAGTTTTTCAAGGAATCGGGTTCTGTACGTACCTAGGTTGTTAAAGTCAGGCTACGGGCTACGAGCCTTGTGTGAGTTTAGAGCCTATCGCATATGGGGGAAGGAAGCAGGCAGTGTAATAAAATTTACATATAATAGAATTTATTGGAAAAGGAACCTCAATGAAATTCAGTGTTTCCTCTTGCATTGTTCTTATCGTTTCTCTACGTAAGACGTTACAGTGCTACACAAGAAATAAGTCCCGCGGATGTACCTGCGCAGATGATCAGATTTTGGATGTGCGGCAAGTTGATCGACCAATCAGATAGTTTCCTTTTCAGGCAGGCCGCGCACCTTTGTTGCTATTGGATGATTCAACGTCATCGATGCAGATGACTATTAGTTTGGCAATATTAGTCTGAGTGAAATAGGTAGCGCTACTGCGGCAATCAATTCTGCACTTAACCGTATCGGTTAAAGATCATGTTGAATGTACTTACTATAGCTTCGGGTACTTTCGTTACACTTCTTCCTAGTCTGCGCGAACGTAGATTCCCGAAGGGACTTCTATGATGTGTAGTACTGTACCCACTTGACTGCAGACACTTTGATTAATAACATCATCATCAGACATTTGACGCCCACTGCAGGACATAGGCCTTCCTCATGGTTCTCCAAGCTTCACGGTCTTGTAATGTCTACATCCAGCGACTCCTCGTCACCGTAACCAGATCGTCAGACGATCTGTTGAAGGGCCTGTCCGCGCTGCGTCGTCCGGTTCTTCGTCACCAGGCCCTATATTCTATTACTTAAATAGTTTTTTAATATAATATAATATAATATAATATAATATAATATAATATAATATAATATAATATAATATAATATAATATAATATAATATAATATAATATAATATAATATAATATAATATAATATAATATAATATAATATAATATAATATAATATAATATAATATAATATAATATAATATAATATAATATAATATAATATAATATAATATAATATAATATAATAATAAAAAAAATATTCATGGACATATTACACAGATCTCGTTAGCCCTATACTAAGTACATCTAAAAATGACTTGGGTTATAGGTGCTAACTCGACGATAGATTTATATAAGTTGTTGATATAAGTACGACAATGGTGGTTATTGGCCTCAATTTGGTAGTCTACAAAGCAACAACAGTACAATGACATTGCAGGGGTTTAACCCGCGCGAAATAAATAGGCATCACTCACGAAGAAGATCGAATCGCGCGAGGTGTCGAGTTAAGTAGCACGTGTCATACCATTGCAATGCGATTGGCTACTAGACTACCAATGGTGTGAATATGACGACCATTACCGGACTAACATGACTCTATTAAATAACTATGGATTTTAGAGTCTCGTCGCCCTCCCCCCAGGTTACAACTTTTTCGCCCCAACGGCCATCAGTTCGTCCCTAACCAGCGAGTCCCTGCCAACGTAACCAGGTTGTCAGACCATCTGGTGGCCTGCCAACGTAACCAGGTTGTCAGACCATCTGGTGGAGGGCCTGCCCACGCTGCGTCGTCCGGACCGCGGTCGCCAGGTCAGAACTTTTTCGCCCCAACGGCCATCAGTTCTTCGGCCCACTGCCACTTCAACTGAGCAATTCTTCGAGCTGTATCAGTAACTCGGGTTCTTCTGCCGATCCCCTCATTCTATTAGATATATTGGGCAGGGAAAAACTGCTTATACACCACGAATTTTCGGTGGTTTAAAAGTCGCATCAAAATGAACGTGCTCTTATTAAATTTGTTGAAACAGGATTTTCGAGGGTTCATATCATCATCAATAAGAAATTAAATTAAAATAACTTAGAAAATAAGTCTTAGTTCGTAACATAAAGGAAAAATAACTGTGTACTCAGGAAATAATTCGCATAGTGGTTCTTGTTACACAGTGACTACCACACAAGGACTAGCCTGAATTGTAGCAGTCGAGAATCGTCTAAATAATATGGCATGTTTTATTACTAAGTACTTTCAAACCACCCAGATTTCACCCTGTATTATATTACTCGTAATTTTAGTACGGTGTCAGTTATATGTACGCCAATGGAGGTTTGCGTACAAAGCCTTTGATAGCCTTCAACCGTTCTGCGGTCCCGAACCCTGACTGAGGGTTCTTTAAGTTGGGCTGGACTAATATAGACAGTAAGTTCTAAAAATAGTTGTCACAGTTGTTAAGATTTTTCATGTTCACTTTTAAATAAAAACGTATTATAACACAAATTATTAAGTAAGTAATTAATAAGTAGGAAGCTTATTTAAACATGAAATTTCTTTGTATTCAAATAATAGCACGGATAAAAAGTTTTTTATGTAGCCTATAAAAATCCCATCCATCCAACTTTGGAAGAGATCACTTTTAGGGATAAGGCCGCCGTCTGTACTCTTATGAAATATCTGTCTAATTACCTTTTTTATGTACAACTAGCTGACCCAGCGAACTTCGTACCGCCTAGCAGTTGATTCTTTTGTTTATTATTTTTTTATTTTGCCCTCCGTTAAAACGATCCTCGTATATACTTCAAGGAATATAAAAAAATAGTTAGCGAAATCGATTCAGCTGCTCTCGAAATTTTCGCTTACCAATTCAGCGATTCATTTCTGAAATAAAGATAAAGTGTTTTCTATCTGTATCTATATATCTACATCCCACTGCAAAGCACAGAAATTCTCTCAGAAATAGGGAGTATGGGCAAAAAGTTTCGCAAGAGGATGTCGTATTAGATGGAGTAGACTTGACAGCGAAGTGTACATAGAGCGTCATATAAATACATGTAGAATTGGATTTTCAGAGACAAATTTACATAAGTAAATGCGAAATATGCATTTTATTGTCACTGAGGGATGACATACAATGCGGGCGAGGGTCATTCATCGAGCATTAAACCGCTCTCGATTGCCGAATTGCTTGATAACAACGTTGAGCAAGATATACTGTTCTCGATCATGTTCATGACCAGCATGACTTTACTATGTTGATATGATAAGAGTACACATTATTTATTTGGACAAACTTATTCCAATCAAGCTTCTTGTTCGAACTTCACAAAGTAAAGTTTATTTCTCACCATAAAAAAACAACAGACAGGCAGTGTATTTGAAGTCTTTACAAAATCACTTAAAGGTTAATAGTTAACAGTACACTTATCAATCAAAGTTGATGAAAAATATGTTGGTTTTCAGAGGGCTAGCATGCGCAAGGAGACTCATGTCTACTAGAGCTTTTAATGTAAAATATAATAAAATTGTAAATAGTAGATTAAATGAAAGAACTTTACGTTTAAAATAAATACGCACTAAACTGAAGAGTTCGACCATTTTCACATAGATTTTTGGATTTTTATTTCTTGACCGAAGTCTCTTTAGACATACAATTAGATGTTTTATGAATGACCTATCATAGCTGGAGAAGACTTATCTCATTTATAAAAATACAATTAATTCCTTGAAACACTCCTCAAATGCAGTTTAAATGTTTTGTGTAAAGGTTAGGGAAAATAGTTTACCACACACTATATAGACTGCATTTGAGAAGTATTTTATAGGAATAATTTTGTTTGTGTGTAATTGTGTTTTTTTAAATGACTAAGCCCTAAAAAAGCCGATTCCTTAAAACACTTATCAAATGATAAAATTTTTGATCACTAAAACAGCATTTGAAAAGTGTTTGAACTGATCGTGTTTTTATTAATAATACTGCTAGGTTATCCAATGCACTCACTCGGTACCTCAATGCTGGGGATAGGATTGCTATGACGGGGATGGTGTTGAGTGCTATCTATGGACCTGCCTGTCTCAGCGGGAACCGCCTGGTGAAATGTAAATATTATTTCCTTCGCCTCTATTATAAGTCTCAACTGGGTTGAGTGACGCTGGTTGTTTAGCCTTTCCAGCATAGGTAGTAGACGACACAAGTCACGCGTAGCGTCAAAAATCGCCATTGTACAGTCGACTGACATATTAGCGTCACAAAACGCTTGGCTCGCGCATTTTAACGTCAAAAATCGCGACTGTTCAGTCGACTAACATTTTAGTGGCACAAGACGCGTGACTTGCGCATTTTATCGTTAAAAATTGCGACTGTTCAGTCCACTGACATTTTAGCGAAACAAAACGCATGACGCGCGCCGTCCTTCCTGTCCTACCTAACCGGTCAATTTGACATTGACATTTACGTGACACCAAACCTCTCTGAGCACCAAACACCAACAAAATATTGGAGTACCGAAAACAGTGAAATTTAAATAAATTATACCATAAACGAATAAGGCTTACTTTAACAATAACAGTAATTAGAGAAAGAAAAAACGATGGTACCATTTCAGTGCTTGCTTTGAATAGGGGATGGTGCCTCCATTTAGCTGATAGATAATAAATAATTATAATAATTAATAAATAATCATAATAATTAATAAGTAATCATGGAGGTTGCATGACAGCTCCAACGGCAATCTTCTTACGATATCAGAGTGCTTAGTGCGAGTTTGACAGATCCAATCGAATAACTTTACTACCGCGTTAATCGAGCATTGAGTAGTGAGTATGAGTAAGTTAACCGTTCGAACTGAACAAAACGCTGTCACAGTAGGTACAACTCGCACTCGCGTTTATTCGTGTTTTAGCTGGTAAACGTGTTCACTTCTCAACGTAAACCATTACAACTCGCACTCAGCAATTTTAATTTCCATACTTGTCGCTAGGTGGCGCTTCCTCAATGCCATAGAAATATGAGTTTACGTTAACGCGATCGAGTAGTTAAAAAACTCGCACTAAGCACTCAGATAAGTTTGACTGTCCTATCTTGAGGCATTAGGTACAAATGCATGTCTCACACCCATTGTAATTTTAATGTCTAAATTATTTTATATTCACTAAAATAGATAGACAGATAGATAGAGAACACTTTATTGTACATAAAAATGGAAATTACACAGATATTTAAGGTTTAAGGTCATAGGTTAAGCTTATATTAATAACTATGGATCTGGATATTGGTCTGAAATAAACGTATATTATTAATAATAATAATTTATTATTATTATTTATTATATAGAGATCTCGTTAACCTCGTTAAGTACAACTAAATGATTTGTGTTACAGGTGCCACCCTGTACATCCAAGACCCGAGGCAAACTAGAAAAGTTCGTTTCCTAGTTCGACCCGGCAGGGGATCGAACCCGAGACTTTTGGTTTTACGAGGCCGTCAATCCGTGATGGTCTGCCTAGAGCTAAGTTATAGCTAAGGCTTTAAGACCTCACGAAGACAAGAGCTCGTATATATGGTGTTAAACGACCAGTTAATGCAGCATTAAAGGCTAGTAATCGCCCCTTAAAGGATTATTTCTTCGCGCTTCAACTTACCAGTTTCCTTTTTCTTTTCGTAATTTTTGCCGAGAATTCAGCTTTGAGATAAAGTTTCTAAAGTTTAGTCTCAGGGAATACTTGACTTTAGTAATTCTTGTTTTTACGTACTTTTGTTAATTTAATCACAGGTTGCCTCTAAAATTGCCGGTCTAAGTAAGCTTTATGTGCACTGATTTTTAACGCTCACTTGTTAGCTTTACAACTATACTATTTTTATTTTTAATGCACTAACCCGTGCTAGAGACAATTTTTAAAACCTATTTAGAGGCTAAAAATTCCACCCATGCTGGGATTCGAACCCGCGACCTCTGGCTATCCGTGCCAGCGTTCTATCCAACTGAGCTAATGGGCGACTCACCGATGGGTGGAATTTTTAGACTCTAAATAGGTTTTAAGAGCTTTACAACTGGCAAGCTGTCTGTCGTCAATATTACTATTATTCCCACCTGCTTGATATTTAATACTCAGCAGTCGGGTTGTTTTTTTTCTTCGTTTTATTCTTCTTCTTCAGGCTATATTATGTAGTCCACTGCTGTACATAGCCCTCCCCTAATGAGCGCCATAGCGCCCTGTCTTCAGTTTGTCGTCTTTATTCGTTTTATTCATTTAGGTTTTATTTAGGTTTGCTGTCAGCTCTTCATCTTTATCTCCGCCTCTCGCAATGCGGAAGAGCTCGGCAGCACATGCAGTTCTGGTCCACTTCCGTAAGTTTCTTAACCGTAGAGTCCCGTGGCCGAAGATACAATTTTTTCTCTGGCCTACGCGTCTCTAGAAATTGAAGTTGAGAAATGGTTTAATTATCGCAAAAAAATACAAAGGTAACTTAAAGTAGATGAACTAAATACTTATGAATAGTCTTTACCATAATAATAAATCCTCAGTTGTGTTGGTGATTTTATATTCTTACTGTTTATTCGGCGATACCTACCCTTGTATGTCCCCACTGTTGGGGCACGGGACTTTTCCTGTATGGCAGGAAGCTTAGGCCATACTCCACCATGGGAGCCAAGTCCGGGTTGGTGGAGGATTGTAAGACAGTGGTGGTCCTTACTTTTTATAAAAATTTTAATTATTTATTTCAGACCTTTCTTCCATTGGCTATCACTTACGTTACATAAAAATTACAATAAAATTAAAAAAGTATATATTTTTATATAAGGTCTCCTCCTAGTTATAGAAATGCCGCCCTATACCTAGTAGAAGTTTAGAGGTTTGTTTCGTAAAACTACAATAATTAATTTATTTACAGTTTACATCTGTACGCTGCACATTCCAAAGTTGATTAACTCACAGATTAACATGAAGGAACACCGCTACGCATTGTTAATCGAATCTTAATAATAAAATACGTATTGTAGTTTTATGAAAATCGGCCCTGATAATCATTTAGGCCTTGCCCACTCATAAATAAAGCTATCCCCTTGTCAATAGACCTACACGTTATCGTGCTTTCCCTCCACCCATGTTTCTTTTTTGCGAAAATGCTCGTTTCGTTTATGAGATAAAGATTTATGTGGTTTTTATTCGCGTTACAAAAATGCGGAAGAGGGGCGGCGTGTGCGAATATTGGTATTCATGGCTCGTGCCTTTGGACGTAGAGACTTTTTAATCCCTCATGGGTAGTACGACGATAGGAGTCGCGTGTTTAAAATGTCAAAGTCGCGGCTTTCCAGTACATTAATTGTCAATTTCTGACATTTTAGCGCCACAACACAGGTGACTTGTTTCCTAGGCTGCAGTGCAAACACTGCAGGATTTAAAAATTCTTAAAATAAGAAAGGTAATAAGTCCTATATAATAATACAGGATAAGAATATTCATAACTGTACACTGGAAAAAAACTACAAATAAATAAGTACAGTTAGTTAGTTAGTTAGTTAGTTAGTTAGTTAGTTAGTTAGTTAGTTAGTTAGTTAGTTAGTTAGTTAGTTAGTTAGTTAGTTAGTTAGTTAGTTAGTTAGTTAGTTAGTTAGTTAGTTAGTTAGTTAGTTAGTTAGTTAGTTAGTTAGTTAGTTAGTTAGCTAGCTAGCTAGTTAGTTAGTTAGTTAGACCTGAGATTTCCGCACTTAGCCTCATATTTGGGCCGTTGTACGTAGCAAACGCTGAGGTACGCTAACACCTCAGACACTAGGATTTCCTTACGATGTTTTCCTTCACCATCAGCGAGTAGTATTGCTACTATGATTTCACAAATGTACATAACTTAGAAAACAAAGTCATTGGTACATGCCGGGGTTCGAACCCACGACCTCCCGATTGAGAAGCCGGAGTTCTACACCGCTCCGCTACCACCGCTCTATAAAAAAGTACAATTGGCGGCCTTATTGGTGAAAGCAAATAAATTATAATGATAATAGAATTTGTAAATATATAATTAGAAATTATTTTATACACTGTTACATAAATTACTGTCATAGTAGGAAAAAACAATAATATAGTATAATAATGCAGTGGGAGGCCACTGGCCGGGTCTGCAGCTCCTGTAAAATTTAACAAATTTATTTTAGTAATATCTATTTAACTAGATAACGCAAATAGTTAATTCTGTGCCATTGGAATTACACAAACATAAGATCATCGGTAATTCAACTTCTTTCCATATTTAAGCAACAATACTGCTAGTGCTAATTTATTATGGGCTATAATAAATTAGCAATAGCAGTATTATTTTTATTGATATCGACGGTTAAAAGGATATAGGGCATAAGCGACAAAAACCAAATTGTTCAGGAGCGCAATTTAAAGTTTAAAATTTCAGAAAAAAAATCATATCTTTTTTATTTATTGTCATAACGTAAAGATGGAAACAGTTCTAAGCTCGAAAAAAATACGAGCATTAATTGACATTTTATTTTATTTGATTCGACGATGCCCTATGTAGTTGAATGTCGCTTAACTCAATCGAACATATTTTTTATATAAGGTAATTCGGCATAAGTCATATCATCATATAAAAAAACGAAGAGTATAGAAGACTAAGCTACATTTGATTTCCGTATACCAAGAGGTAATAGGGCATGAGTCACATGGCTGTTGAATAACTAAAATAGGTAAAGAGGGATATATGACGTTTCACACCATTGTGACAAAAGGTAATGGAGCACAAGAAACAGTGCTTAGTAAAAACATGGTGAGGATGTCAGACTTTAGTGACACCAAAAGTGGTTTGAAAAAAAGGTAACATGGTACTTCCACACGTCAAGATTTGTAGGCCAAGAGGAAAACAAGAACATCCAACATGTGAAACTATCTGGGCAATCGGTAACGCGGATTAAACGTCACGTCCTAAAAATAATAGATTCACAACCAACATGATTCTCCTATGAAATGAGACCTAAAGTAACTGCATACGTTAGATGATGTTAGTGTTATCATAATCGTTTTTATGTACCAGATTAGTAACCTACATTAGATACTATTTGGAGATAGTGATGATACTCGCGTCCGCAGGAATTGCCCTCTGAAACCCGGGTAATGCTAAACGAGTATTAACGCCGAGTATCGGGCGGCAGTTATGATAACCCGACAACTGGCTTGCCAGAAGGCCCCACAGGCCTAGAGGACTAAATAACCTCTGAAAACGATGGAGCGAAAAGGATGGGGATACTACCGCTACTAATACTCCCAAGAAAACTATGAGCAGAATGAACAATAGTAAGGATTTGTCGGACCATCCGGTTGACGCCCGGCGCCAGGATGGTTCCGGGTCACCTGGTGTGAAAAATGCTATCGGCCGCAAGAAGGTGACACAGCAAGCCCCTTGCGGAAATTGGGTTACTGCTGATCAAACTCTACTCCGTAACAAAAAGAGACAAATTCGGGACATTTACCACGCTCTCACCATAGCCACTTGGAACGTTCGTGGTCTCTCCAAACCAGGAACAGCCAAAGTCGTGGAGAAGGAAATAAACAGGTATAATGTGGATATTCTTGCTGTAAGTGAAACGCATATAAAAGACTCGGGACACTACACTACTCCATCTGGAAAATTGTCCATAGTGTCCGGATACGTCGACGCACAAAGACAAGGTAATGGGATACGATTCCATCAATGACAGGATATTGAAAATCAGATTAGAAGCACAGCCATACCCACACATACATCCATCCATACATCCATCACATACATCCATACATAACCTACTCGCCATCTATGCACCGACATCTGCATCCAGTGAAGAGGAAATCTAAACAAAGCAGTCCAAGATGTTCCTAAGAAAGAGCCATTATTAATACTTAGCGATTTTAATTCTAAAATAGGAAAAACCGAGGATGATTACCATCTCAGAAAGATTGTCGGCAGGTTTGGACTGGGAGTCAGAAACAACCGTGGCAACATGCTTTTGGACTTTTGCATGGAGAACGACCTTTCGGTCATGAACACCTGGTTTCAATAACACCCAAGACGACTCTACACGTGGACGTCACCTAATGGTCTTCACAGGAACCAAATTGACTTCGTTCTAGTAAACCAAAGATGGAGCTCATCTATATCAGCAGCAAAGACGAGGCCAGGTGCAGACTGCGGCAGTGAACTAGCTTCTGACTGCTAAGTTCGTTTAAAATCCGTCTGAAGAAGTTAGTCAAAAATAGGTACCCTCAACAAACAACAAATGGCTAAGCAGAGGAAATCCTTAAAGGAACAGGACCTAAAATCAGCCAAAGAACGAAGCCACTATGCGGAGCTACATAGCGTTGTCCAAAAACTTTGCGGGAAAGATCGAGAGGCCTATATCGACAGTATATGCTCCGATATGGAAAAATGTTTGGAAAGGGCGCACTCCCGAGATATGTTACAAAAGGTAAAACTGCTCGCAAAGGAATCTAAACCAAAGCACTGGACCATTGAAAATGAAAAGGGGACGCCCTTATTGGATATAGATGAGGTACTCGAAAGATGGAGGAGCTACTGTCGGAAGCTATGCGGCAAAATCAGCGATGAAAGAACTATGGAAATGCATTATTCGGAAAAGGAACCAGACATCCTCTTCGAGGAAGTAGATGCAGCACTTCTCAAATTGAAATACAAGGCATGTGGCAGCGATGGCCTAGCCGCGCAAATCTAGAAAGATCTAATCTAAGAAATATAGGAAGTGAAGGCAGAGCAATCGTACATACCGTGTGTCAAAAAGTCTGGAGAACGGGTCAATGGCCAGCAAATTGGACCGAATCAATCGTAGTGCCTATACACAAGACAGGGTAGAGGTAGGTAACGGGTAGACACCCGTAAATGTGAGAACTACAGAACCATCTCTATGATCTCTCACGCGTAAAAATCCTCTTACACGTCCTAAACCACCGGCTTGCACCCTACATCAATAGCCAAATACCAAAGGAACAGGCTGGATTTGTAAAATGAAGAGGAACGAGGGAACAAATGTTGAACATTCGACAGCTGATCGAAAAATGCAGGGAACATAACATCACTATAGCCTTGTGTTTCGTCGATTATGCAAAAGCCTTTGACTGTATCAGCTGGAAGGCCATGTTCAGGGTTATGAAGGAGATGGGTATACCGGACCACCTTACCTTTCTTGTGCAGCAACTGTACTCCAACGGTCAATCTTAAGTACGAATTGAGAACAGTCTTTCGCACTGCTTTAAAGCAGAACGAGGAGTGCGCCAGGGATGCATACTATCTCCCCAACTGTTCAACCTGAGCGGGGAACATATAATGAGAAGGGTTTTGGATAATTTAGAGGGGGGCATTCGGATAGGTGGGCATCTTCTGAACAACCTTCGCTTTGCCGATGACACTACCGTCATAGGCGCCTCGGAAACAGAGCTGGCTGAGCTTCTAGTGAGAGTGGATAGTATAAGTAAAGAATACGGACTTCATATCAACAGAAGTAAGACCAAGTTGATGTTTATTGATAGATCGGGCACCTTGCAACGAACCAACGAGCTGCGAGACCTTGATGTTGTACACAAATTTGTATACTTATGCTCGCAAATAAGCAATGAAGGAGACTGCGAACAAGAATTTGTCAGAAGATCTCAGATGGCTAAGTCAGCAGTGAAAAGACTTGAGAAGATATGGAAAAACAGAAGCATCAACCGCAAGACAAAGATAAAACTAATGCGGACCCTTATGTTCTCAATATTTCTGTATGCCTCGGAAACCTGGACATTAAAAGCCCGTATTCTGAAAAGAATAGATGCGTTTGAAATGTTGTGCTGGCGGAGAATACTCTCTCTTGGACCGAACGCCGCATAAACGTATTTATTCTAGAAGAACTTCAAATAAAGACGGGGCTCTCCACAATCTGCACTCAATGCATCCTGAAGTTTTTCGGACATACCGTCCGACGCGGGCCAGATAACCTGGAGTATGTTATCATCGCCAGTCGAGCGAACGGGAAATGAAGCAGAGGACGACCACCAACGCGTTGGTCAGATATAATAACTAAAGCTTCGGTAAGGACCCTGCAAGCAGCCATACATCTGGCGCGTAATATAATCCAATGGAGAGAGCTGGTGGCAGAATCTGCCCTTAGTCACGTCCTTCAGCCATGAGGAAACGATGAAGAGGAAGAAGGAGATAGTGAGATAAAGAGGTCTCTTTATCTCACTATCTCCTTCTTGATAGTGAGATAAAGAGAGTGGAACATTCGGTAGGGGACGCCATAGGCGCACATAAGTAGACCAAATTGGGGACGTGTTGGCAAAGGGCCGGATAAAAAGTACCCACAACTGGAGAGCGTGCATGCAACGACTTATGAATGTAGATGAAGCGAAAGAGGTGTGCAAAGATCGTGGCAAGCCTTAGTCTCTGTCTACCTCTCTGGGACACAGGCGTGAAATTACCGACTGATTTTGGGATAAACGACTCGCTAAATAGGTAAGTACTTGAGAACAACAGAGACCTTATTATGTGATATAAATTGGCATACGCACCAATTCATAAAATATCCTTGTAAAGTAATACGGCGTAAGTAACAGAGTT
This sequence comes from Yponomeuta sedellus, assembly GCA_934045075.1. Classification (NCBI taxonomy): domain Eukaryota; kingdom Metazoa; phylum Arthropoda; class Insecta; order Lepidoptera; family Yponomeutidae; genus Yponomeuta; species Yponomeuta sedellus. The sequence goes on from OW203726.1 coordinate 18,266,195, forward strand.
GTATTATGTTGTAAATGGTAGTAGGGTATAACCGACAGTTAAATAGTAAATAGGTTTTAGTAATTGCCTATAAGCGACAACTGTATGGCAAACTTGTGAATGGTAATAGGGTATAACTGACAATTCAATATTAATTAGGTTTAAGTAGTTGCCTATAAGCGACAGCTGTATTGTAAACTTGTAAATGGTAGTAAGGTATAACCAACGCTTAATCTTTTTGACGACAATGGTAAAGAGACATTAGTTCCAACTTTAAAAATAGTTGCTTCTGGTAAAGAAACGTAAGCGCCCAGAAGCTCCACACCAGTAGGAAGTAAAAAGACATTACCGACTAGAGGCCAAAGTTAATGCCATTTTTACAGGGATACAAGTGCCGTTAAGGAAAAAACGACCTAAAAATAGGTCGGTAACACCAAAACGACATCTAAAAACCCAGTTTTTTGCTTGGAGACAAGCGACAATAAAGTCATTGTAGAGCCGTGGGAGTAAGCGCATTCGACGCAGATTTTTTTTTCAAGTGAGATGGCATTCAAAAGTCAGTTTAGACCAAAATGTCGCTTATGCCCTATATCCTTTTAACCGTCGATATGTACTTTTGTTGCACTTAAACAGGTATTTAAAAACCTATTTAGAGGCTAAAAATTTCACCCATGCCGGGATTCGAACCCGCAACCTCTGGCTATCCGTACCAGCGCTCTACCAATTGAGCCAATGGGCGACTCACGGCATCAGTGAAATTTCGAACCTCTTCACAATATTCTCTGTATTACGTACAGGCAGCGACATCTGACTTAAGCAAATTGCATTACTTACAGCCCCGACTACCTACTTTGCAGTTAGGTTTTAACATCGGAACGATATCACTGTACCCACATGAATACACTATTTTATTTTTATTTTTAATGCACTAACCCGTGCTAAGGAACAAATTTAAAAACCTATTTAGAGGCTTAAACAGGTATATCATCGTCATCATCGTGAACCCCTTTTGTCTCCACCGAGGTGCAAGGCTCTTCCCTGAGGAAGGTATCGGCCATACTTCACCACGGGGGTCAAGTTCGGGTTGGTGGAGGATTGCAAGACTAGTTCTTATTGTCTGACTTAACGATTGCCATCTATCGACGGTAGCCGGCACCAGCTACTTAACATGCCTTGCGAGGCACGGAACCGCTCGGAAAATGCCACTAGCGTTAGTCGTAGACGGTCACCCATCCATGCACCGAACGTGCCCCATCGTTAAAGATCACTCAGGCAGCCGGGGCTACGGGCGATTCAGGTACATATAGACATATAATATATATATATAATATATAGCATTTTGACGGCCTCGGTGGCGTAGCGGTTGGCACGCTGACTGTAAAACCGAAGGTCTCGGGTTCGATCCCCGGCCGGGTCAAACTGGGAAAAGAACTTTTCTAGTTTGTCTCGGGTCTTGGATGTTATCTATGTATTTATTGTATTAAATCTATCGTCGAGTTAGCACCTGTAGCACAAGTCATTTAGTTGTACTTAGTATAGGGCTAACGAGATCTGTGTAATGTGACCATGAATATTTATTTATTTATTTAATATTTATATATATATATATATATATATATATATATATATATTTACATATATATATTTACACAATGTACTCAACATTCTACGAAACTTTGTCTCACTTTAAATATGTTAACTGATATCCAAATCAACTAACTGTCCGAACTAGCTTTAACCGTGGCAACGCGGTCTAATGCGGAGTTTTATCACTTGTTTAAAGAGTGTGAATTATCACGAAATTATATTGTCCATACATTTTCCTGCGGGAATTGCGTGCCACTGCAAAATAAAAGAAATGGCATGAAATAGCCTGCTGAAAGCGACAGGCGTGAAAAGGCCTCTGACCGCCACCGTTGGTATGACTGCGGTGGCACCGTGGTTTAGCCTGAGGACGGCCCTGGCGGGGGTATCTCACTGTTCCTGATAATAATGCAAAAGATGAAGAAGAAAAAAATATTTATTATAGAAACAGTACACATGCCACATTAACAAAACAAGCTTAAAGCATATTATTAAAACATAACATTCACAAAACACGGAACTGACTTTTTCTTCTTCAGGCTTTATTATGTAGTCCACTGCTGGACATGGCCTTCCCCTAATGAGCGCCATAGCGCCCAGACTTCAGCTTACAGAATCCAGCATCTGCTTGCACAACTGCCTCAGCAATAATTATGCTGATTGGCAAGCCTTCAGCGCTGATTTTCAGTCATTAATGCAGACAAGGTTTATACAACGCCGAAACCTAGAGCATAGCCTGACTTTTTTTAATGCACTAACCCGTGCTAAGGACAATTTAAAACCTATTTAGAGGCTAAATATTCCACCCATGCCGGGATTCGAACCCGCGACCTCTGGCTATCCGTGCCAGCGCTCTTTCCAACTGAGCTAATGGGCGACTCACCGGCATCAGTGAAATTTCGAACCTCTTTACAATATAATCCGTATTACGTACAGGCAGCATCTGGCTGAAGTAATTTGCATCACTTGCAGCCCCGAGTACCTACTTTGCAGTTAGGTTTTTTTTACATCGGAATGATATCGCTGTACCCACAAGCCTGACTTACTGACTGATAAAGCCTATAAGATTAGCGGCAGTAACCGATGATCGATGGAGGGTGAAGGTTCCCACGTGGAGACCACGATCTGACAAACGCAGCTAAAGGCTCGCACCAGCTCGCTGGACCAAAGATCGGAGGCAGATTGCTGGCAGCGGCCTCATGAGGACAGCCGAGGACAGAAAAAAGAGGCGTGCCTTGGCTTCGCTAAGGAACGCATGTCTACGTACAGCAGTGGATGAGTATGGTCTGATTGTTTGTTTTTTTTTCAACCCAGCCCTACGGCTCAGGCCTTCTCCCAGAGAGATACCGCGCCCATCGCAGATCGGCCATTTTAATTACCTTGTACACTCAGGTTTCCCTGCGTTGTTTTTCTTCGCGATTAGTGAAAAACAGTTGTTTTGCTACAACTTAGAAAACAAAGTTATTGGGTACATGTCGCGATTCGAACCTACGACGTCTGCGTGTGAGGTCAGTTGAACTTTAAGATAAAGTTCCTAAACGTTTATCCTAATTACTGTTCTGCTGGCTCAGCGACAAGTGGGTGGCCTTCAATACAAGAAGTCACCACTTGCCTACTCTTGCCAGTCAGCCGCCTGGACCTCACACCACGTCATCCTATTTCGGGTCATACAGGTCCTTGGCAACTTCATCCTACCTCCTACCTACCTACCTACCTACCTGTGATATCTGGGGCGGCCAACCGGTGTTTGGACGCTTGGAAGCACCACGTATGCTTTCTTCCCACCTCGATCCTCTCACATCTTTTCCCATAAATTATCTTTGTCATAATTATGCGCACCAAATCTAAATCCTGACGTTTGTGATACCAATTAGTATGCAAATTGACAGTGACACGAATGGAATCGTCCAGGATTTGGTGCGCATTTTGCGTGACCTAAAGCTTGAACTTTTCAATCAGCGGTGGGCATGAGAGATAATTCTCCATCCCTGAAAGAAGGCCTGTGCCCTACAGAGGACGTTTCATCGTCAGGCTATACGAGTCCACTGCTGGACATAGCCCTCACCTAATGAGCGCCATAGCGCCCTGTATTCAGCTTGCCGCATCCAGCAGTTTTTCGTCTGTCTTTCTGTCTGTCTTTGCCTGCAGTTTTTCGCAGATCGTCATCCCACCTAGTCGGAGGGCATCCTAAACTACGTTTGCGAAGTTGCGGTCTCCACTCAAGAACCCGTGGACGTATAATGAGAGCTAAAAAAATACGACAAAACATTCCCTCTCGGTATATCCATAGCCTTAATCGCGAGCGGCGGGTTACCGGGAGCACGTTAGCATTTGATTACAGAGGAATAGCTTTTTCGTGTCGCTGTGAGAGCGCCTGTAAATAGTCGTGTCGTGGTTTATTTTGCAAATTAAATCTTGTACAGTCGACAGCCCATAAACCTTTACACCCTGACACTCTGACACGGGTATTTGATTAGGTTATGGGTGAGTTTGCAACTAAAATGTAAAGGTTGATCTGCGGTCGACTGTGCAGCTGGCGACAGCCCTCTAAGAGGTAGTATGTTGAAATTTTATAGCGGATTGCCACAGATATATAAAAAAATCTCACGATACAAGAAAACTTAGGTACTTATTAAGGTTTATTCTTTGCGTTTATTGTATCGTAAAATGTTAATACCTACAAAAATTTTTTTTACTTTACTTTATATAACCTATATAAGTATCAAACTTGGTTATTTTATAATGCAGTAGTTTTTTATAATGCCTCCCTAATAAATAACAACGAATAAAAATCGAATCGAAGTGCTTGTGGCCTAGTCGAACCGAGTGATTGGAATCAATCACTTGAGTAAAGCAACAACAGGCACGGTCAAGTGCAGAGTAGGTGACCGTCCCGTAACTAACGCTAGTGGCATTTTTTCAAGCGCTTAGGTGTTTCGCAAGGCACGTAAAGCCGGTGGTGCTGATGTCATATAATGACAGTCGTCATGCATGTCAGAGGCCTTATGGGTGGCTTGATTATTTCTGAAAGTAAGGCTCGCCACTGTCTTACAATCCTCCACCAAGCCGGACTTGGCCCCCGTCGTGGAGTATGGCCTAACCTTCCTGCGTTGCAGGAAGAGACCCGTACCCCAGTAGTGGGGACATACAAAGGCTTGATATCATATCTTATGACAAAAGAAATATTAGAATTTGATTGGCACCCTTAGTGGAATTTCAACTCATACTTGACCTTTTTTATGGAGCCTATAAACGTCTATAAACATTGCGGACCACAGGCCTTCTTGCAAAGAAGTAGTGTTGTAGAACTATCATAAAATAGCTGACCCAGCAAACTTCGTACCGCCTAACCGTCGATTCTTTATTTTTTTTATTTTACTCTCCGTAAGAACCATCCTCGTACTTCAAAGAATATTCTAAAAAAGAATTAGCGAAATCGGTTCAGCTACGAGATTTGCTCTTACCAACACATTCAGCGATTCATTTTTATAGTATAGATTTTTATATCATAGATAATAAAACAGGAACGACTTTAATTTTGCGCTTTATTGTACTGTTTTATTTAATTTATATTTTGTAATAAAAACAGAAAAGTGGATAAAAGGGATAAGCAGGTAAAAATAGTAAGATGTAAAGAGATGAAAATGAGGGAAATCGAAAAATGTGTGACGTTATTTTAATATTTGAAAGTGATAGATAGAAAAAGAAATATATATAAAATGGTGTAAAGAGGTTTGCACTGTTACAAAGAGAGTTTTTTTTCGCTTTTTTGCCATAGATGTATCACAAATAATTATTATGGGACCCGATTTCACACCGGATTTTTATAAACCGAATAATCCCAGTAACAAAATATACTCTGATATCCTTGACCGAGAGAGTGTTCAAACAGCATCACTAAAAGCATATTCATACGATTATGGATGGGGTAGCATTTGTTTTCCGGCGTTTCTTTTTTCACAGTCGCCGGGGCGTTAAAATGAAAATTCTGTCTGTAGCACCCGCCCCAGTTCGCGTGTGTATCTTTGGACGGCCACTCAGTAGCGCTCTCAGCTCTATAGAGGTTGTATAGCTCTTTGTTGAATGCCAGTAATAACTGGATGCAATAAAAGAAAAAGTGACGTAAAAATTCATAATTGCATAATTTATGCTGGGCACATACGTGCGTTTTTCGCGCACGTTTTTCGCATTCGTTTTCCGTATTCTTACTATAAAAAACATTGACCGCATTCATACGATTTTTCGTTATTATGCGTTTAGGAACCCGAATACAGAAAACGTCTACGGAAAACGTATGTCTGCGGCCAGCCATATTGCAAAGTATCAGTTACAGTTCAAAATAGGTAAATTATGGTTTAACTACTTAATATTCCTTAAAACATTTCTCAAATGCGATTCATTTCGTCTGTGGTAAATGAAAATTATTTGCGGCAGGCTATGTAAACTCCATTGAGTAGTGTTTTTGCAAACACTACAAATATGTTATTCCGTTAAAAATCACAAAGAAAAAGGGAAAATTGGAGTGCTTCGTCGAAATCATGAACAAATCTACGCTTTTGCGATTAGCCACTGAGTATCACGAAACTCTTGAAATAGGTTTTTCCTAGACGTTTCAACCCCACTGAAGTATTGAAATAAAAAGCAATATTGAATCGAAATTGAACCGTATAAGCTATTGCATAGACGCTATCAAATTAACTATAATGCCCTGTACATAACTTGAACAAACATCCAAGCAGACGGCTAAGATAGCAATGGCTCCAAAGATATTTTTTTTATCATTTGCTAATATGACTAACAACACCCGTAAGTAAATCCGGACTAAAAGTCTACAATATGACTAAAGTTCGACTTCTCCAAAGATTTTAAGTCCAAACCGTGTCCCCCGCCATAGAGATCCGAAATACGTCTATGCGAAGTCAAAGTTATTTGAAAGTCAAGGTTAGGTCTTTGGTCAAGGCATTGTATCGTACTCATTCTTTTATACATAGCAGTAAATTGCGAATAACTGAAAAAATACTACACTCCGTTCTGCACCGTGATTATGTAACTTTTAACGTGTACATCTGTGTGCGAAAGCGGAATACTTACGTAGCCCTGCCGCATACATATGAGGCGTAATATGTATCATTTCTCCTTCGGCAAATTCTCCGCTTTGAGGTTGCATGGAATAAATTGCTACTAGCAATAAGGACGCCAATTGAATTTAATCTTCTGTTTCTGTAACAATTTTCCGGTATACCATAAAGAATATTCCTGCTTATCTTATCTTATTTTAAAAAACCTATTTAGAGGCTAAAAATTCCGCCCATGCCGGGACTCGAACCCGAAACCTCTTGCTATCCGTGCCAGCGCTCTTCCAACTGAGCTAATCGGCGACTCACCGGCATCAGTAAAATTTCGAACCTCTTTACAATCTCTTATCTTATCTTATGTATCACACATAGTGAAAACCACATTTCGGTGGATAACTGAGACATAAAAGTGATATTAAAGCACATAATTGTACGACAAAGTCCAATGGATATTTTGTTTTTGCACACACACATCTAAACGTTTAAAGTTACATAATCAAGGCGCCGATGTCAAGCTGAAAGTGAATCCACAAATAGCCTCTACAAGAGCCGCGAACGAACATTTGTTACAAGAGCGTAATGTAGCGTAATCTCTATCTCAAAAACTCGTTGGCAATAATAAATATGCGACGAGAACGGAAGAAAGTGCTTCCTTGTTTTGCATAAAAATGCCGCAAGGCTCCTCTTTTGCTAGTCGGCGGGCTTAAAGGTGCTTGTTCACTGTGAAAAAGAAGTAGGCATTTCAAGAACGTGGCAAAGGAACGTATAGTAAATGAAATTTATTTATTTGACACACATACATTTTATAGTTAAAGTGAACTTGGTAGTACCTGTCTGTCGATTAGCGACAGTATTTTTTATTCTTAAGTCATCATGACGCCCTTTGATGAAGTTGTCGGTTCTGTCGATATATATCGATATCAACCCTTGTTTATCCCCACTGCTGGGGCACGGGTCTCTTTTTGCATCGCAGGAAGGTTAGGCCATACTCCACCACGGGGTCCAAGTCCGGGTTGATGGAGGATTGTAAGACAGTGGCAGGTCTTACTGTCAGAAGTTATCCTGCCTGCCTGCCTCGCTGCCTGTACGTAATACAGAGAATAGTGTAAACAGGTTCGAAATTTCACTGATGCCGGTGAGTCGCCCATTAGCTCAGTTGGAAAGAGCGCTGGCACGGATAGCCAGAGGTCGCGGGTTTGAATCCAGGCATGGGTGGAATTTTTAGCCTCTAAATAGGTTTTTAGAAGTTATCAAGCCACGCATAAGGCCTCTGACATGGCTTAACGACTGCCATTACATGACAGCCGGCACCAACGGCTTAGCGTGCCTTGTGAAGCACGGAAGCGCTCGGTAAAAATGCCACTAACGGTAGTCACGTGACGGTCACCCATCCTTGACGGTCACCCATCCTGCACCTGACCGCGCCAGTTGTTGTTTAACTCAAGTGATTGATTCCAATCACTCGATTTGGCTAGGCCACGAGCCTGTAACGTTTCACGTCGATTCTGTAAAGCTGGTAAAACCCTCTTTCTACGGAATCCTATACTGCGCGTGGCCTGACCAATACGTGTGTGAAAAAATAGCAAGTGCAAGTACGTGCACTTGTGAGCCTAAGGATACCTCGTGTGAGAGGCGAAACGCGTCGCGTGTTTTGCGTAAAAAAGTGGTAGGGAGGGCGGTGGATTAACTAACCGCATGGTGCTTGTGGGATTCTTGGCGGGATTTAGCAAAGTAATTTTCACATTTTAAAGTACCAGAATGTTACAAGGCACAGCGACGAGTAACATTGCAGCGTCGTCGTGACGTGCATTTTGTGATAAGGTAACATAAAATTAACACGGTATGTCAACGCACCGTATTTTGACGACGACTTCGTGACGTGTAGATGTGGACGGACCGTTAAGAATATAATTTTTCCTCACACAATAATACTGAACATTTTCAGCAAGTATTTAATTATTCATGGAGTATTACCAATGGAGCGGCTGCTTTAGGTTTCACCGGGACAAAATATTACAAAAGTTAGCTAGCTCCTACAAAGGCTTAGAGCTCGGCTCTTGTGCAAGCGTGATAAAATTTAAATGGCAGCGAAATTGCCAAGCCAAACAAGTACCTAGTTCTCTTTAAGTAAAAATAAATTAAATTGGCCATTCATCTAATTTAAAGCGACAAGTTGTAATAAGGAAAAACAATATTTTTGTAAGCCTATGTGTATATAACTTGAAGTAAACAAAATGTGGGTGTCTCCGAAAATTTGGGCTCTTCAAAAGACGGAAGGAGTGACTGAGTGGTTATTTTCAGAACGAAAAAATTAAACAACAATAAGCGATCGTAGCTCCACCAATCCGGACTTGGCCCCCGTGGTGAAATATGGTCTATACCTTCCTTAGGGAAGATCCCAGTGCCCCTCGGTGGGGACATAATGGGTTGATGATGATGAAGCGATCGTAGCGGGGTAGAGTTTTCCACACATTTAAGGGATTGTGGGTTCAAACCCCGGCGCGTGTACTAATTTGATTTTAAAAACCTATTTAGAGGCCAAAAATTCCACCAATGCCGGGATTCGAACCCGCGACCTCTGGCTATCCGTGCCAGCGCTCTATCCAACTGAGCCCATTAGCTCAGAATTAAGAAGAATTTTTGGCCTCTAAATAGGTTTTTAAAATTATCCTTAGCACGGGTTAGTGCATTAAAAATAAAAATAGTATAATAATTTGATTTTAGTTTCTAAGTTACGTACATATAATAAATGAAAATAAAAACATCATGCGCAACCCTCTCATACCTCTGCGCTTGAAATCGCCTTTCCGCAATGGGCACTCGTGGCGATTAAGCCCATACTCTTTCTCCGAGGGGAGGCATGTGCCCTACAGTAGGACAATAAAGATTTCATTACTATAAGAAGCGCTTGTAGCCTAGCGGAACCAAGTGATTGGAACCGATCACTTGAGTTAAGCAACAACAGGCGCGGTCAGGTGTAGGATGGGTGACCATCCCGTGACTAAAGCTAGTGGCATATTTTTCCGAGCGTTTCCATGCTTCGTGAGGCAATTTAAGCCGTTCGTGCCGGATGTCATGTAATGGCAGTCGTTAATGTCAAAGACCTTATGGGCGGTTTGATAACAACCCGTCCTGCCTCACAATCCTCCACCAACCCGGACTTGGCCCTCGTGGTGTATGGCCTAACCTTCCTGCGATGCCGGAAGAGACCATGCCCTAGCAGTGGAGACATACAAAGGAGACATACATTAATATCATCATGATTACTATACAGAGTTAAAGGTTATAGTCTGTAAAATATAGCTTGAGCTCCGCGACAGCTGTCATCGAAATTGAGTCCATGAAGTATTGAATTTTTTCACAGAATATTTGTAATGCGAAAACTCCGTACTTACTGCACAGATAGTGATGTCTAACCATTATAGTAACTGTAAATTACAAACTTTCGATGATTTGGTTATGGATGATCTAAACTGCAGGTTTACTATTGGAATTGAACTTTATTTGTTTGAAAACCATTATCATATTTCATTAGAATTAAAATAATGAATATTGTTTTAATTAATACCTATCTAACAAAATACGGGTGTTATTGTGGGGCAATAACCTACAGTGTGTGTGCACGTCTCTCCAACTTTGCTCCGAACCTCCATGCTTCTGGATTCTGGTCAGCCGCGTGCTCTATGGACAAGTTTTGATTTTTATTGAGTGACGTTCTTGTTGACCCTGATGACGAAATGTTTGTTGGTATTCGATGAATATTTCAAACTATTTTCTAGTTAGTTAGTTAGACCTGAGATTTCCGCACTTAGCCTCATGATTGGGCCATTGTACGTAGTGGAGCTGTTCGTTTACTCCAGCCAGCCTATCTCTTTCCAGAAAGCCAGCAGTGCTCCGATGTCACTGCAGGCTTCCTGAAGGGACCCCGGCTTCCCAATGATGGCGGTCCGTTGCTTTTCCACGCCTTCGCAGTGAATGGTCACGTGGGCGGGTGTTTCCTCTTCTTTGAGGCATCCCCGGCAAAGCGGGCTGTCGGTTAGACCCATGTTGTAGAGATGTCTGTTCAGTGAGCAGTGGCCTGTTAAGATTGCTACAGCTTTGCGCAGATTTTCTCTTCTCAGACGCAGCAGGCTACGTGAAAGACGTTTCGAGATTGTTGGTAAGGCCTCCCTGGCTTGTCTACATTTGGTTTCTGTTCTCCAAAGTTCAGCATGCTGGCTTTCTGTTCGCGACCTCAACCATTTTCTAAACTGGTTGTATGGGAGTGGGAGCAGGGGTTCGGGTCCTTCCACTGTGGTTTCCGAGCCTCTTTTAGCGAGTTCATCTGCGGCATCATTGCCCAGGGAGCCGCTATGACCCTTTATCCATTGTAAAGTGACTCTGTTATTTGTTGACAGTTTTTCCAATTCATGGTGACACTCTAGTATCAAGCTGTTGTTTGTAAGATTGCTGTTGAGTGCTTGTAGGACTGAGGCGCTGTCCGAGATTATGCGTATTGCGTAAGCCTTCGCATCTCTTGTGTTCAACAGCGCGACAGCTCTTGTTATACCGATGCATTCTGCCTGAAAGATTGTATTCAGGTTGCCAAGGGTTGTAGATATTTTTAGATTTAGTTCGTTGGAAAAGGCTCCTGCGCCCGTTCCTGTTTCAGTTTTGGAGCCGTCCGTGTACACTCTGACTTCGTGTATTCCCGAGTAGTCGGTAGGCTCCTCTTGCAGTTGTACCTTATATTTTTTGTCGAAAATATAAGTGTTTGGTATTCTGTCGCACACCGCTTCTATCATAGGCTGGTCCGAAACAGCGGCTGCTAGGATTTGTGTGTGTGGGGTGTAGCTGTTTTGTTTCCATATACCGGTTGTCCAAAGCCGTAGGGCAGCACTGGCTGCTTCTTGTTGAACGTGCAAGTGTAGAGGTCTGAGGTTCAACAGGGCTTCCAGGGCAGTAGTCGGTGTTGTCTTCATGCACCCAGCTACTGCGAGGCATGCCAGTCGTTGTAGCCTCTGTAATTGAAGTACTGCTATTTTCTGTTTTGTTCTGGTCCACCATACAACGGCGCCATAAGTTATAGCGGGTCTTATCACCGAAGTGTATAACCACATCATAAGTGACGGGCGTAGACCCCACTGTTTTCCTATGAGGCCGCGGCATTGCCAGAAGGTCATCTGGGCCTTGTTAACGATATTCTGTAGGTGCGAGCTCCAGTTTAGCTTGCTATCTAGCGTCACACCGAGATATTTAACTGTTGGTGACAGGGTTAGCGTTGTTCCGAAAAACTTTGGTAGGTTTTGTGTTTTTGGGTTACGTTTGTTTGTAAAAAGTACTAATTCCGTTTTAGTCGGGTTGGCGGTTAGTTGATGAGTCTTGCACCATCGCTCTACTATGCCAAACGCCGTTCTCATTAGACTGTATAGAATATCCTCGGATTTACCTATCGTCAGGATTGTTATATCGTCGGCGTAGCCTATTATCCAGAAACCACATTCATCAAGGCATCTGATTAAGCCGTCAACTACTAGGTTCCATAGAAGTGGCGATAGAACTCCCCCTTGAGGGCAGCCTCTGGCCACTATTGCCCTCGTAGTGCTGTTTACCTTAAGCGTTATGGCTCTTTGACGCAGGAGGTTGTCTATCCAGCCCGTGATGGTTGGCTGCACTCCTCGTTTCACCAGCGCTTGGTTGATGCTACTGAAAGTTGTTTTGTCGAAAGCACCTTCTATGTCAATAAAGGCTCCTAAGACCATATGTTTATCTGAGAGGCCCTTTTCTATGGTTCTAACGACAGTATGCAGAGCTGAGTCTGTTGATCTGCCATTTCTATAGGCATGTTGTTGAGGATGTAAAGGTTTTGTTTTTAGGGCTCCTTCTCTTATGTGCCTGTCCGTTAGTCTCTCCAGCGTTTTTAAGAGAAACGATGTGAGGCTGATAGGCCTATAGGATTTTGCCTGTGTATAGTCTCCTTTTCCAGCCTTTGGTAAAAAGACTACTTTGACTTCCCGCCATGAGTGGGGAATGTACTGGTGTGCCAGGCAGGATTGAAAGATACACACTAGCTGTGGCAGTATTGTGTTAATTCCCCATTGTAGGAGTGCCGGAAAAATTTCGTCTATTCCAGAGGATTTGTAAGGCAGGAAGCTTTTTACGGCCCATTGTACTTTATCTTCGGTAATGACCGTGTTTGATACGGCCCAGTCAATATCAGCTGGCGATCGTTCGAAGGGCTCTTCCCATTGTTGTTTGTCCATGATCATACAATCTGGGAAGTGAGTGTGTAGTAGCAGTTCGCTTATTTCTTCGTCGGAGGTTGTGTATGTGCCGTCCGATTTCTTCAGTGAGCCGAGTCCTCTGTTTTTGTTTGTTGACAGAAGTGTTTTAATTCTTGCTGTCTCCTTTGTTGACTCGATTTTTTCACAGAAACGCCGCCATGAGCTAGTTTGGTAGTAGCGGATTTTCTTTTTGTAATCGTATTGTAGATCTTTGTATATGTCCCAGTCAGAATCCTTCCTGGTGTTTTTAGCGTGATTAAAGGCTTGCCTTAGCTTGCATCTTGTTCTTTCTAGGTCCTTGCCCCACCAGTGGCTACCAGGAGGTTCCTTGGGGTACGTTAGTGGGCAGGTCTGTTGGTATGTCTCCTGTAAGCAGGTTGTTAATGTTTCTACGTTGTGATCTATATTGGAGGTACTAGAATTCGCGTCTTTTAGTTGAAGAGCTGACCACTTCGACTTTAAAACGTTCTGAAATCTAGAGACGTCCGTTTTGCGAGGGTTTCGCCACGGTTGTGGCGTTTGTGTTTGTGCCTGTATGGTGTACCTAACACGTCTGTGGTCGGAAAGTGAGGGTTCGTCGGAGACGTGCCAGTTGGAAACCATGTCCATCGCTCCTACTGACACAAGAGTGATATCTATGACAGTTTGGTACCTGCTGTTAATAAAAGTGGGCTGGTTACCTTTGTTGGCTATGAGGAGATTCGTAGTCATCAAAAACTCTATGAGGTCCTCTCCCCTTGGGTTGGCTTTGGGACTTCCCCACAGAGGATGGTGTGCGTTGCAATCGGCCGATATGATCAGCTCCCAGCTATGGTCTGCGCAGTACACCGCCAGGTCAGCCACCTCTTTGGCTGGTACGGTCTCATCTCCTGGCATGTACACGGATGCTAAGACAAGCATAGTTTGGTCGTCCCTTCCATTAAGGAGTCTCACAGCTGCGAGATCTCTGGAACAGAATTGTGTGAGTAGCGTAGCTTGTATGCAGTTGGGCATGTAAATACACGCCCTTGGGTTGGCTATCGTCGTATCGACCATTAGCTTACCTCTCGGGTTATTGAGTCCACAGATTCTACCACCCCTTACCCAAGGCTCCTGGATGAGAGCTATGGTGTTAGTTTTAACCTCCAGCAGGCTACGTAAGGTGGCTGAAGCGATTTGCTTATGCTGGAGGTTTGTTTGGACAACATCGACTGTAGCTACTACGTGTGGCGGAGCCATGGCTACTCCGACAGTGTCTCCCCACACGCAGCAGCCAGTCCATGTCGTCAGACTGGTTGTCGTCGTCGTCGCTGATGGACATACCAGCGACTGTTGGCGAATAGGACGAGGGGGCCGCTCTCGACGGCTCGTCGGCTGGAGTCGGGACTCCATCAACGTCATCGCCATCGGGCGCGGCCTCATCGTCCCTTGTTTCGTTATCCTCGGTGGATACCCGCGCGCACAGAGACTCCGGCACGAACGGAGCGTCGCTCAGACCCGAGGGAGTGAAGAACTTTACGTACGCACTCCCCATGATATAAGCGACCCTTCGGTCCCGTTCCAGAAGGCAGGGCACCTCCTCCTCTGGAATGCCCAGAAAGAGGAAGATGCCCTTGCCCTCCTGAATCTCTATTCGGTAGGGCCTCCACCGCTGGATATTATATTCGGGATTTTGATGGATAAGAATCTGGCGAATCTTATCCATCTCTGTCACGACTGTTGTGGGTAGCAGCATACCGGCCTTTACCATCTTTGTGATTTCTGACTGTGCGATGACAGTCAGATCACAGTTCTGGATCGGGCACGCTATGCTGGCTACTGTGTCCTTAAGCCAAGCAAGCGTGGCGTCGTCTCCGCACCAAATTTTCAGCACCCCCTCACCCAGGTGAGGTTTCCCGTGAAACCTGAGCGGTTGGGCGCCGTCACCGGCCAGACACGACGCCAAGATTGCGTCAGAAGTGACTCTTTCCAGAGTCTCTTTGAGCTCGTCCGCTTGCTCGCTTGTTAAATCGGTGGGGGGAACGGTGGTCACGGCCACGCGTAGATGAGAGTTAATCACCCCCGCGTAGCCGAGCGCCTTTCCTTTCCCCTGACCCTCTAGCCTGCGCCGCTTGTTAGTAACGGCCGGTGACAGCGTTACATCAGCCCTGCCACGTTTTACCGGAGTTTCCGGAGCAGCGTGTCGGTTCCTCTGACCTGCCGTCGCCGAGCGTTGTGCTACCGAATTGGTCTGCTGCTGATCGCGCGGTAGAGACCCCGCAGTGATGGCGCACCCAGTTTCCACGCGCTGGAACCCAGCGTGCGGGGTTGCCCCCGCACTATGGGCGCATCGCGCGGGAACCTTCGGCTGCCCATGCGTGGTCGCCACCACAGCGGTCGTGGCGCATTTCGCGTGGGTGGCAGCGGCCCCCTGGAGCTTATCCCGCTTCCAAGGGGGCGACCGCCATCCACGGTGACCTCTTCGTTTGTTTTTATTGCGTCCAGTTGCAAGCTGCCGACTGCGCTGAGATTCCCCCGCAGCAGACAAGGCGCTTTGCAACTGGCCGCTTTTTCCACGTTCAGTCACCGGCACCCGACTGCGCTGAGTTTCCCCTGCAGCAGACATGGCGCTCGGCAAATGAGTGGTGTCGTTACTGTCAGTCACCAGCAGCCGACTGCGCTGAGTTTCCTCAGCAGCAGACAGGGCGCTCGGCAACTGACCGTTGTCCCTATCATCGACACGGGCAGGCGGTGGCTTAGCTTTCCTGGCCCGCTTGGACCTGGCAACAAATTTGCTAGTCACCGCCTGCCACGTGTTAACGCGAGTTAGCTCACTTGAACTGGCGCTTCCAGCCTGTGCCGGTGTGCTGCCGTCCAAGGAGATTAGTCCGGTGTTGCCCCCCCCAGAATACGAGGGGCTGCCCGGTGCCGAAGTGACACCGGGGAGGGATTCTCCTGCCCCTATGGGGCCGGTACCCTCCTGGGGTAAATTATCTTTTTTGCCGGACATCATATGTCATTTTTTTTACAGAAAAAATGTAAAAGCGCGGGGATATTACTCGCGTCGCTTTCCCAACACGCCGCGGGTGCACTTTTTGGGGTTATTTAGGTCCCAAGGCCAACACAGACCTGGTTTGTGGTTATCCCGCCACTGATTCGGGAGTGGTTTTTCGCCGTCACCAAATCCAGACCTCGGCAGGAGACGTGCTGCTAAAAAGCGCTCAATCGCCCGCCTCAGCCCGGAGTTGGGGCCGTTGCCCAGGATGTGCCAGGAGGGCCACTGCTCCCGCAGCAGGCTCATCAGAGATGGACCCAGTACGCAAGCAGGTGCCCTCACACGAGGAGGCGACCACAATCACACCCCAAACTATTTTCTATTAAAGTATTTCATGCTTTAAAGACTGTAGTTGCTATCGTGAAGTTGATTAGTTGAGTTAAAATTGTGCCTTTTTGTTTGCATGATGCCAAAAATATCAAAGAAAACTGTTTTGAACAGTGATTGCTGTGAGTTTGTAATTCGTTTGCGCGAATATTTCACGCGCGAAAACCAAAACCGTGGTCCGCTTCTGCCATTAGAGCGAGTGTGTGCCAGAGTTGCAGATGCTCTTGGTATTGGACGATCTACGGTAGCAAAGAAAAGTACGGAGAGTCATCAAGTGAAATGCCTGAAGATGAATTGATAAAAACATTTTAACCGCCAAATAAAGAGAATAAAAACTTCTTCCGTCACAGAGGTTGATAGTTTTGACGCCGCCGCAATCCACAACCACATATACGCATATTACTCAAGAGGACAATTACCCACATTAAGAAAATTTGGAGTGTCACTTAAAGAGGCAAATTTGTTTACATCCAGCTTACCATCATTGGCTAGAATTCTGAGAAAAATTGGGTTTTCATATAAAAAGGGAAAGGAAAATTGTAATTAGAAACGGATTTAGGGATTTTAAAAACCTATTTAGAGGCTAAAAATTCCACCCATGCCGGGATTCGAACCCGCGACCTCTGGCTATCCGAAGAGAGGTTCTCTAAAGAGGTTCGAAATTTCACTGATGCCGGTGAGTTGCCCATTAGCTCAGTTGGATAGAGCGCTGGCACGGATAGCCAGAGGTCGCGGGTTCGAATCCCGGTATGGGTGGAATTTTTAGCCTTTAAATAGGTTTTTAAAATTGTCCTTAGCACGGGTTAGTGCATTAAAAATAAAAATAGTATGATCATGTGGGTACAGCGATATCATTCCGATGTAAAAAACCTAACTGCAAAGTAGGTAGTCGGGGCTGTAAGTGATGCAATCGATTTCAGCCAGATGTCGCTGCCTGTACGTAATACAGAGAATAGTGTAAAGAGGTTCGAAATTTCACTGATGCCGTGAGTCGCCCATTGGCTCAATTGGTAGAGCACTGGCACGGATAGCCAGAGGTTGCGGGTTCGAATCCCGGCATGGGTGAAATATTTAGCCTCTAAATAGGTTTTTAAATTTGTTCCTTAGCACGGGTTAGTGCATTAAAAATAAAAATAGTATAATCATGTGGGTACAGTGATATCGTTCCGATGTTAAACTTAACTGCAAAGTAGGTAGTCAGGGCTGTAAGTAATGCAATTTGCTTAAGTCAGATGTCGCTGCCTGTACGTAATACAGAGAATAGTGTAAAGAGGTTCGAAATTTCACTGATGCCGTGAGTCGCCCATTGGCTCAATTGGTAGAGCGCTGGCACGGATAGCCAGAGGTTGCGGGTTCGAATCCCGGCATGGGTGAAATTTTTAGCCTCTAAATAGTTTTTTAAACGGGTTAGTGCATTAGAAACAAAAATATTATGAATTTAGGGATACTATGATGTACACCTCTACTTGAATAAAACTGTTTGATTTATTTTTCCAACTTCTCGAAATTCTTCTTTCCATACATTTTATCACACACGTTTTAAGTGACATTTGATGTCGACATTGTCCCATTCCTAGCCCTGTCAGTGTGACAGCTGTCGTGGAGCTCAAGCTATATTTTACAGACTATAGTTAAAAGTTACGTAGAAAGGACGTAAGACTACTCCAGAATCTCTTTCCTGAAATAAACTAATGTTCTGGTTTCACTACGGTCTCCTGAACAAATCTCCGCATTTCCTCGCTCGGTGTATACGCATCCGCGTTTTATTCAAAGCGAAGGACCAATATCCAGATCTATATCTGTGTTTGATCACTTTTTGCGAACAGTGGCCCGTCGCAATTTGGCTACACGCCTGGCAAATATTTTTAAAAACTCGTCCTGTAATCTCCCATCTAACCCTAAAATCCTTAATTGCCTTCCGTGGCCCGTGAAATGTAAGCGGGGAAGTTGGAAGCGTCCACCGCAAAGTTAGAACAACACTGTTCTTTGTTTAGCGCCACGGCAATTGCCGGTACAGTGGAGTCGTGTTTGGCCTTTACATTTTTGTTGCAAAGTCGCCCGTAACGTCAGTGAAGAGAGTGCCCGTATGTGATGGTTGGATGATGTGGACAATTTGACTGAGGGCCCGTGGGTACGGATGGACTGCATAAGGCGCTAAAAAAACAGCGAAATACGTGTTCAATCAACTGTGTAAATGAAGAATATTTATTTTAAGTTTCAAGAAAGCAACCCTTTTCGCCACCTTAGGAATTGAATTTCAAAAAATCCTGTCTTATTCCTTGTTGTCTTGTTGTCTTATTACATTGTATATAGACCCTTTGTGCAAAATTTCAGCTTCCTAGGTCCAACGGCTTGGGCTGGGCGTTGATGAGTGAGTCAGTCAGTCAGGACTTTGAATTTTATTTATGTAAAAAATTAAAGCACATTTCACGACGCGTTTTACGCCCGCGGCGTGTGCGATTGTTTGCGGGTCCGGCTGCGCCGGCGGTCATCTTGTACCGGTCATATTGCCCGCCGTCTATGTAAATATATATATATATATAGATTTAAACATGGTAGCTTTTATAGAACCTACTGAAGAACAATAATCTATCAAAACTTTAAAGAAGATCTGCTTTAATACAAACTATACTTTATATGCGATCAGATAAGCTTAGGCCGGTGTAAACCTTTTTACACCGTATTTGATTTATTTCACTCTGTCCTATCATACATACATAACCTCGCGCCTGTATCCCAGAGGGATAGTCAGAGACCAGGGACTGCCACCTGCCACGATTCTGACAGATCACCTTCGCTTCATCAACCTTCAGAAGTCGTTGTATGGCCCCGAGTATTTATAACAAATATCATTATACATATTCCATAATTTTTAACAAAATTTTAAATACGTTACCCACACTAGATTTCTCTTCGATTTTTATTGCTACTTCACGTTTTGATAAAAGACTGCTATGGACCACTTTTACTTTTTTCCAAATTAAGTTTAATCTGGTTCGTCTTGTACATTAAAATTTACGCTAAAGTTAAGTAAAACACAATTACGAAGGGTTTTTACCAAACCTCGTTCTAACCTTCTGGCAAAACATTGGCTGATTATTGTAGCGTTTGTATGTCCACTATAACCTTATTATAGATAGCCCTAGATACCGGGGATTTCCAACCTCTCGGTAGGTAATTGTGCATTCAGTATAGTTTTACCTTTTGCGTGCAGTAAAGCTTACGTGATGCAAGTGTACTTCCACAAAACATGTTAACCCCTCTTTATTACGCAATTAAAGGTCAAAGTTCTATTGAATATATAATCGCCAGGATATTAACCTTTACATGCTTGCAGTTTACGCGGTTACATACCGGATTATAGTCTGTTAACTTTTAGAATATACCTCGGGCTCTAGAGTAGGCTTCGGTTTTCGCCAATTTTCGCCAGTTTTCGTACTGATGATCGAGTTCTGATTTCGAAATTAAGTGTCATATTAATTCCGATATTTCAATTACACGAATATATCCGATTCTATCCGACAGCAGCCGAGGTATATTCTAAAAGCTAACAGACTATACTTTGTAACTAAAATGTAGAGGTTGAAAGCTTTTGATCGTTTTGTAAAATGAAAAAGTTTATGCTTTGAAAGCCTTTGACTGTACAATTTACAATGTTGTTGCAGTCGTCTAATACAATGAAGGATTTAAGGCGCTAAAGTGACTATGAAAGTTCACTCGGACCAAACGCAATTCAAAAGCTTTTAGCCAACCAACAAAACTACAACCGTCGTAATTTGTTTCTGTAGTATTCTAAAAAGTTACTTACCTATGACGATCTCTGTGGCGAAGCTGTAGCGCATCTGCCTACCGTGCGAGAGGTCCCGGGTTCGAACCCCGGCTGGGGCAAAAAAAACCAGGGTCTTGGATGATTACATGTTTGTCATGTAATGGTTTCTGGTTCCCACGACACAAGGTATCCTAGTGTGGGGGCAGAAGCAACGTATGTACTTGTATGTAAATGTACTTGTATGACCTATCCTAATTTAAAGGTTTCACTGTCGTCGTCAGGCTATACTAGTCCACTGCTGGACATAGCCCTCCCCTAAAGAGCCCCTCGTTGTGCTATCATAGGGGGTAATACCCATAATCCCCACGCTGGGCATGCGGGTTGGGGATGGCAGTTCGGTGTTCGGGGCGCTGCTGCCCACCGTCCGGTTTGTGTCCCTTAGTCGCCCTTTACGACACCCGCGGGAAGAATTGGGTTGGTGCTATTCTCTAGGCCGACAGCAGCAGGTTTCATTGCCATACGTTTTAATCTTACTCACAGCGTTGTTGAGACGATCAGTTCGCTTAGCATGCCATGCTCGAGAAATGCCCATCTCTATGCAAAATTGTCAATTAGTCTGTGGAGCACGACATGTCTCGACATGATCGCTAAGATGGCGACCGCGACCCAGATGGAATCGACCGAGACTTACCTACAACTGGGCAACGTGGCGGCGAGTTAAGACACCATTTTTGACATATGAAACCAAGAAAAGGGTACAAAGTAGTACAATGGCTCAATTGCTCATTTTGTAATTTTGCAGGAGAGCCAATTTTTTTGTCTCAATGTCTTATTGCTTCAAAATGTTTTTTTTTTGCATGAAATACGAGCCGTATATTTGTAACTATTATGACCATGTAGGTAGTACAAGTGTCAATTTTTGTTTATGATTCTTTCTAAGTTGTCCCTTGTACCTCCGAAGATGCGACATGTCTGATACCCACGGAGGTGAAGATGGATTTGACAGGAAAAATATAAATTTTGTTAATGTTTTTTTGGGTACTTGCCGTATTATGATTCTTCTTGATTTTAGTTTCTTAATTTTACCATTATTAGTGCACAGCACTATTTCTCAGTTACAATTATATATACAGTGAAGTCAGATAATAATACAACACTTTTATTTAATATGGCAATAACAACTTTTAGGGAGACTAGACCGCAGTCTATTGGCTATCTCGAGTCTCGGCTGCCATGGTTGCACTTTGGAAATGTCAAGTACTCCTAAGTCACTCACTCGACGTCTTGAGAGAGTCAAAACGTGCATACTAAGCATAGAGGGCCGCGTTTCATAATTTATTAAGACAATTCGGCATGCCTTGCGCAGATAAGTCTTCGTACTTATTAATCGGTGGGTTGGTGCCGGCTGCTGTCGATAGATGGTGGTCGTTAAGCCAAGTCAGAGGCCTTAGGGCAGCTTTAAAACTTCTGACAGTAAGACCAGCCACTAGTCTTGCAAGCCTCCACCAAACCGGACTTGGGCCCTGTGGTGGATTATGGCCTATACCCTCCTCAGGGAAGAGACCCGTGCCCCTCGGTGGGGACACAATGGGTTAATGATGATGAATCGGTGGGTCACTGAGCCTGACCGTCTGGCGTACACTAGGCGACAGTCAGCGAGTTCCTCACGTTGATTGGCATAATTATACTTTCACAACCATGGCTTGCCATAGTATTGAATCCCTAAGAAGATAATTTGTGGGTTGATAATTTTTGCATGGTACATAGAACTGTCGTAGTAAAACGTACATTGCAGCTCTATGAAACAGACCCCAGATTGAACCACCCGCCGCCGCCTCAAAGCACTCGATCCGAAGAATCAGACTATTTATTTTTTGTGTATGTTTCCCGCTGGTTGAAATGTTGTCTGGCAAAAAACGTACCTAAATCACCGACACCTTTCAGTGGTTGTATTAAAAGATAGGCTAGCCAATAGCTTAAAGTTATCCGGTACATGAAAAGATGTGCGTAATTCATCGCGTCAGGTATTATTATGTCAAAGTAAACGAACTTTATACGATATTTTGGTTGTTTAAAACTCTAAAAACGCGTTACAAAATTCATTTCTCAGCCCGCCGCGCGGTTCCAGACTTTCCCCAAATTTGGTAGAGGTAGTTTAAATATTATCGTTATCGTAGGTCACCATTTAATGTTTATCTAAAACTAGATGACCCAGCGAATTTTGTATCACCATTTAAACTACTGTACGTCTTCCCACAGAGATAGAGTGTCGTCCTTACCGCAGAATTCGACAATATTTAAAATAAAAAGCTCTATTCTACTATTTTGTAAATATATTAATATGTAAATATTTTCATAAGTTTTGTAATAATATATGTTAATCATAAGTTTTGTAGATAATAAGATTGTAAATAATTTGCAAATGGAAATATAATATTGAAAGCTCTAAGGATAAATTCATGATAATTATTAGTCATTACAATAATTGATCAAAAGTACGGAATGATTTCTAAAGTTCTAAACTAAACTTAGGCGTACTTAATGCTACTTAGCGTTAGTTATGCCTTTGTATCAAATACTTTGCATTTGTGTAATAAATAATTTTAATAATAATAATAAACTTAGTTTATATTATATTCTATTTAATGCACTAACCCGTGCTAAGGACAATTTTAAAAACCTATTTAGAATACAGAGAATATTGTAAAGAGGTTCGAAATTTCGCTGATGCCGGTGAGTCACCCATTAACTCAGTTGGAAAGAGCGCTGGCACGGATAGCCAGAGGTCGCGGGTTCGAATCCTGGCATGGGTGGAATTTTTAGCCTCTAAATAGGTTTTTAAAACTATTTAATATTGACAATAAAATGGCAAATTAAGAAGATCATTCCATTCTTAGTCAAAACCTAGTAGTTTCAATAGCTGTAGGAATCTTATTGATACGTCTTCTTGACGTGATTAATTCGGCTTACAATTGAACAAGAAAACAAACAACCAAATATACCAGGTACATACTTACTAACGTTGATTCATTAACGGCTTCCCTAATTAACTTGAAGGTTGTGTTGTGTTCACCAAAAGTTAACACGGCTCTACATAGAGTTAATTAATGTTCGCGGCAATATAAAAGGCTCTTTTGCAGAGGGATATTCTCTGTGTGGCTTGGTTGTAACCCCTCTTCTGTGACGTTTTTTCTGACAACACAAGCATGAATGCGAATGCATGAATGTGACACGAGTAGGGAGCACATGTGAATGTTTGGATTTGTTAAAATTTACATACTAGAACAGCAGCTTGAACATCCACACTCAATTTGGAAGAAGATAAGAACTAACATTGTTATTTTACGCACACATTCAAATTATCTTTATATACCTATATAATTTTAAAAACCTATTTAAAGGCTAAAAATTCCACCCAGGCCGGGATTCTAACCCACGACCTCTGGCTATCCATGCCAGCGCTCTTCCAACTGAGCTAATGGGCGACTCGGTCAGTTGGAAGAGCGCTGGCATGGATAGCCAGAGGTCGCGGGTTCGAATCCCGGCATGGGTGGAATTTTTAGCCTCTAAATAGGTTTTTTGAAATTGTCCTTAGCACGGGTTAGTGCATTTTAAAATAATATAATACCTATATAATTGTACTGTACCTACATGTGTATGTCACTGAACTCCTCCTAAACGGCTGGACAGTTTCGAATGATTTTTTTTGTATGCGTTTGGGTGGCGCCCTGGATGGTTTAGAACCACAAATCAGCCCCACAGAAGCGCTGCTTGCAGGACAATGTCTGTTGGGTCCGCTAGTTTATTTATATAAGTCCAAAGTCCGGCTTAAGTGGAGCAAAGTGGCCATTACTCAAATCCTCTTGACTCTTGACCACTTTCACATGGCACCAGTATCGAATAACACATTACGTAGTTTGAGCTGGAAATTAATGCTTGCTTATAGTTGTTGCACGTTAAGCCAACACTGCCCCACCCGCTTCAACGTAAGAATGTTGGTTTTACTCATACATACATAACCTCACGCCTGTATCCCAGAGGGGTAGGCAGAGAAATGGGACAGCCACTTGCCACGATCCAGACAGATCACCTTCGCTTCATGAACGTTCATAAGTCCTTGCATGCACGCACGCCGGTTCCAGGTACTTTTTATCGTCCGCTTTGCTAATACATTCCCTATTTGGTCGATGTATGTCCGCCTGGGACGTCCTTTACCAGCCCTTTTACTCACATTCGCAATATATATTTGTTTCGTCAATCTTTCTTCCTTCATCCTCTCCACATGTCCAAACCAACGCAACATTCCTTTCTCAATTCTAGTCACTACATCCTTTTTCAGTCCACAACGCTCTCTAATCTGACTATTGCATATCCTGTTATTCAAAGTAACACTGCACATACTTCTCAAGGACCACATTTCTACTGCATTAATTTTACTTTCTTGCTTCTTTTGCCACACCCAATCTATCAATAAAAATAAAAAGTATTAGTAATATAAAATTCGTTAAAAATACATTGTCATGCAATTTTATCAGAGTAAGTGCTACAGGTCCAACTCAACTCTCAACAAACAAACTCAACTTAGAACTAAAGTGAAATGGAGCTCTATAAAATGTATACGACACCTCGGGGCGTCATGAACCGAATCACATAAGTTGCCAAGTCAATAGTTATCTCGGAGAAAACCAATATGAGCGCGCGAGCGGACGAATTTATATTGAGTTTATCTTTTTCAAGCTACTACTCTAAACTGTGTGCAACCAGTGTTTTTTAATCTCGCGGGGCTCCTACCCCTATTACATTACGTAACTGTCAACTGTGTTGGTTAACCCAAAGTGTCAAATTAGTATGTATTTGACTGCTACAGTGACTTGAAAAAAATAAAGACCGGCTTCGCTCAGCCTATTGGAGACTAACACTGTTCCCAAATTAGGTTACCCTTTTTTTTTTTAATGGGGAAATCCTCATGGATACCCTGTCGCTGGGGATGGCGACAGGGTTATGCCGGACTCTTACCGGCTAAAACCCCATGGTGTTCCTTCTCACGCCGTACGACGGAGTCGCGGGAACGCCCTCGCAATCTTCCGCAACTCCGCCAGCGTCAGTCCTGGTGGACCCCTCCATTGCCCATTATCCTCCAGGTATGAGCGGAATGCTAGAAACACGTAGCACTCCGCTCCGCTTCGTGAGGCCGGATACCCCAATCCGCTATTTCCTCACGGGGCCGGAAGGAGGTGAGCATACGCTCTCCTTTCGCTGAGACAAAGGGTTGTCTTCTCTCAGCCTCTCCACTGCCTCCTTCCGCAAAATGACGTTTTCGCAGGAGCACACCACTGCCTGCCACGAGGACTCTCCCTGTAGCATTGCGCCTATTAGGGCTGGCAACGAGATCTTGCAGCCTACCGCCTGTTGCAGCGTCGCTCTCTCCTGCGCCCAAGCCGGGCAGACCTCCAGGGTGTGCTGCGACGTGTCTTCATCACTATTGCAGTGATGACACGCCGCAGTCGTCTCTCTTCCGGCTATGCGGCACAGATACCTCCCGAAACACCCGTGTCCTGTGAGGATCTGCACCAGCCGGAAGGTGAGCGAGCCGTGTCGACGGTCCACCCACTTCTTTAGAAGAGGACGAACCGCCTCCACGGTCCGCAGACCCGCCGTCGGCTCCTGGAGCCGCCTTTGCCATTGGCACAGGAGATTGGGTGGGAAGACACCTCGGTGGCGTGTAAATTAGGTTACCCTGTGCTATGGTAATCATCAAAGGAAATCACAAGCATGGAAATACACCCAGACTGACGTCATAACGAGAAAAACGAGACTGCTCCCACAGAGAAACCAGGCATTTGATTTTGTGGAACCTTCGTTATCAACCCTTGTATGTCCCCACTGCTGGGGCACGGGTCTCTTCCTGCATTGCAGGAAGGTTAGGTCATACTCCACCACGAGGGCCAAGTCCGGGTTGGTGGAGGATTGTAAGAGAGTGGTGGGCCTTATTGTCAGAAGTTATTGAGCCGCCCATTAGGCATCTGACATGGCTTAACGACTGCCATTGCATGACAGCCGGCACCGACGTGCCTTGCGAAGCACGGAAGCGCTCGGAAAAATGCCACTAGCGGTAGTCACGGGACGGTCTCCCATCCTGCACCTGACCACGCCTGTTGTTGCTTAGCTCAAGTGATTGATTCCAATTACTCGGTTGGCCTAGGCCACGAGCGCTTCTAGTTTAGGACCAGTACAATTATTTGTACTGGTCCTAAACTGGCCTGTTGTTGCTTAACTCAAGTGATGTGATGAAAAACCTTATTATAACATAATAATGTGTAACGTGTTCCTTTTTATGGATATTTATTAATAAATACCCATATTTTTACAAAACATGCTTGTGCATTCTCTCATAGTTCAGAATGCCTGTGCCCTGGAGTGGCGCGTTTATAGGCTACATAATAAAATGCACGTGGCCTCAAGTGAGAACCCATGACCTCTGATTTAGGTACTCAAGCGCGTTAGCCGCTAGATAACCGACGCAATATCCTACTAAGGACGTATCCCATTTGCCTCCTACGCACTGAGGCAATTTTTATCCCTATTGAGGAAAACACTGCTGGATATACGTCCCTTCGGTAATTTCGCTTTCGCCAAGTAGGATTCCTTGATGAATTCGGGCTCCGCTTGGAAATGCGGGTGGAAAAGAAACGAATGAAACGAAATTTGAAAAGATTAATGCCCAACAATTCATTTCGGCTAAGATCGCACGCGATTCCTGATGAAACGCGCCTCCCGCGATGGGGATGTGTTTGAAGAAGGGGCATACTCGTATTTTATTCTTTATTTGCATGTACTACATACGCATATTAACTCACCTCCGTGTTCTGAAGAGGTATGCAAAGTCCAGTGTCCGGGTTTACCCATCATGAACATTTATTAGTCGCTGTATGAGCCCGCCGGTTTCGGTTACTTTTTCCAGGGTTCCATAGTCGACAAGGAACCCTAATACTTTCATTCGACTGTCTGTCTATATGTTTGCGTCCTGGCTCAGAGAGGATTAGTACTAAAAAGCTAAAATTTGGCATAGACATACGTATTAATCTCGCCGGCAAAACGGTAATGTAATTTTTTTTAAACTCTCTCTTTAATTATGTATGCATTTTTCCTTGTCTACACCATAGTGCGTGGTATTGTGGAATTGTTTGTTAAAATTTTTTTCAGAGTACAAAGATCATCTTTTGTTTTGGGTTCCGTTTGTGAAATATTAAACTTTAGCCGCAATTTTTTATCCAAGTAGGGCGTCCCTCTCTCTCATGGCTAAACAGTTGATTGCCGAGTAGTGTAAAAATTCAGAGTAGTAGCACATTACGATGGACTTAAAAGAATAGTATATTTCATTACAAGTGCGGAAAGGCTGTCATTGCAAAGAGTTCCGACAAATGTCTACCCGAGCCGAGGCGCAGCCAAAGGCGAGGGGTTGACAGTCGGAACAAGTTGCAGTGACGGTTCCGCACGTGTACTGAACGACTATTTTTAATACAGTTGCGAAAAAAATATAAGCAATTTAATAAAGAAAAATTATTTGGAAAATGGCGCCAACCGTAAAAAAATATAAGCAGAGATTTTTTTTCTTCACCCATTCTAGTAGGCAAAGGGAACTATGCCCATACAGCCAAGTCTTCAGTAGAATTTTTTTATTGATATGAAATGAAATGAAACCTAACTTAACTCATTCATTCAAATCATTAAATCTGATATTGAAACAAATTAGTAGCTCATAAAAACTTCTATGATTTTTTTTTAGTAAAAACTTCATGCTTGGTTTTTCTTTTTAATAGACATTATTTTGACACCATGCGCTGCGGTTTTTATAAGTGTAATTTGTTTGCTTCCCCGTTCAAAAAGGTTTTACTTTTTATGTTACAATTGTTGCCAATCAAGATAAAAAAAATCTGTTCCAATTCCATATACAAGTTTCAATTACTTTCCTAAATACGACTCCCTAATATACTGTATTAAATGCCAGCTGTTCCACAACATCGTACCTAACTGTGTCAACATTAATTCTGAAAACCTTCCAACAAGAGCGATAAATCAATACAAAGTTACAGCCACTCTGATCCCCCATAAACATGTCACGGGAAGAACGATGACGTCACTTAAGGCTTGTCCGGTGTACGCTTAAGATTAATTAATAACAGATCCGATATCGCATGAGTGATGGCGGCCAGAGTTGTCTGAGATAGCCTCCGGTTGACCGCTGGACCCAGGGTGACTTGCGGCAAATCACTGGATAGGTATGTAAATAATTATATCTTCCACACAACACAGTCATGGTTGTCACAAGTCACCATGAGTAACACTAATAAATAGATAAATTATCTGATTGATTAGGTACTGATTCTGAGTACTGACAGTCTGATTGACAGTCGTACAATTTGTCTATGGATAGCTCTGTCTGTTCATAGGGCATAGTGCAAGACGTTATTAGACTTATTTTCTGGATGGAGCGTAGGTATATTACTAATACGTTTATTGCACATAAGTAAAAAAACATACAATGGCAATGTGGCGGACTTAATGCTATAAACATTTTCTACCAGTCAACCACAGGTGGTGCAAGAAATTAAATGGTAGGCATTCGAAACAAACGGAAGAAGAAATACTTAGTTAAAATTAGATAAACTGACAAATACTCAATAAGTGCATATAATATATAAGTAAGTAAATATACACTATATGCTTATAATACTAATAAACAATCAGAACATATCCATGTTTAAATTCATAGATATTCCTGTTTAGTCATAATGTCCGTGAATAAAAGAATACTGATGAATAAAACATGTAGAATAAGCGTTCATCATCTTCAGGCTACATTAGTCCACAGATAGATATAACCCTCCCATAATGAGGGCCATAGCGCAAGGGCCTATAAATAAGCGTTGCCAGATATAAAATTATAAAAATATATTTTAAGGCGCTGGGGGCGCTCACTAGCGACACCAATGGAATAAAAATCATAACTTGTTTTATAATACGTTTTTATCTGAAGGTGATTGGTGGCCCTAGTTAACGCCCCTAAGCCCTAAATTTCTATGTGTTTTGCTAACCGTAGTACAAACCAAACCAAACCATAGACTCTAAACTAGTAATTAATCTTCTCCAAAAAATCTAGAAATGAACACCTAGTTTACCTTTGAACGTCCATTATTATGAATGTTAGGCGTTCCAGATTCAAAAATTCATTCGTAAGAATTTTATTTTACGGTTAGATTTTATTGCCACGCAAAATAGTTTTAGCTCACCTTTATGCAGATTGTTTTGCGTAGTAAATAAAATATCAAATCATAATGAAATCTAATCAATTGCTTGCTCCTTGGATCGTATGAGCTCGCACCGATACACGAGCCTTAATACGATTAAAATTTTTCTCACGAACTAAACGTGTTGCAACAGCTTTTTTTGGGTTTTCTCACTAAATAATTCCTTCTTCTTCTTCAGGCTTGCTTATGTAGTCCACTGCTGGACATAGCCCTCCCCTAATAAGCGCCATAGTTAATTCCTTCTAATTTGTCCTAATTTATCTTAAATGTATTCTGTATATTAACGGAAACAAGGCTCATAGTCAGGCCGATTATTCTTAATCGGGAATTCCGAAACCACAATTAAGTTAGGAAAGTAGTCTATTAAGTAAAATAACAGAAGGGAGACGGGGATTTCTGGGCCCGATTGTAAATAGTTAAGATTTGGTTTAAAAAAAGCGTTGTATTTTTCTATTTTAAAATATAAAAAATGAGCTCAATTCACAATCTGGAAGACGAGAAATCTTAAAAATAAGTTTATGCCCCTAATAAAATAGGATATCGATTACTTTAATCGATTAGTGTGAATGTATTCAATAAAAAACACCTGCACCAGATGATTAATTCAATCAAAGTATATAAATACGTTATAATTTACATACTAATGTCAGCTTAAAAAAATCAAAATATTAACTATTTAGGTGAAAATAAATCTTGAAATTGACTTGACTCAATCTATGATCACTCGTCTGGTATTGTTTAGCGCGTGTGCGTTTTGAGTGTGTTTCCTGTTGTTTTTTGATGTTATAACTCTCCGAACAGTGTTTTCTTTCTACGGAGTTCTGATCTTGCTTAACTTGTACGACCCTTGCTATCATAACGGACACGGATATGTTTAGTATAAGTTTGTCAACTTGTTGCATAACTTCACTTTTACAAAATCTCTCATAACTCTGCTCTCAGATTGCCAAAATCCGCACAATTATCTGATATAGTTTGATAATATATAAGCTCTAAATTGAAATCACTTTCATCTTTTTACACCCAGGCCCAAGAATGTATGAAAGCGTATCCGTCTCCTTTCAAGATGGTTATGTCCACAGATAGTTCTACAAAAATCATATGGAAGGGGCCTTGGTGCGGTGCAGAGTCGTAGGTAAGTGCTCGTCACTCATGTGCACAGAACATAAAAGTCATGTGCGCTGTCGTGTGCAAAAAAACGCTCATGGGAATCCAGCTTTAGCTGTTCACGTTTACTCGTGAAGTAACTTGACGTAGCTAATGCCCGGTCTACGGAGTTGGTTCCCTGTGGGGAGGCGTCAAAAAGTTAGATAACTAAGTGTGGTCGCACTACCCCTACAAATTATTCGTATAAAGCCTGCCGTTCCATGACGATTTCTTCATCTTACTCAATATTATAAAGTTACAAGTTTCGACCGACGGATTTTTGTTACTCAATCAGCCAGAACGACTGAAAGGATTTGGATATAAATTTGGCAAGAAGGTTAAGCCTTCTACATACGTCCCACTGTAAGGTAATGCCTTACGTCAAAGATAGAATAGAGTGGTGATTAGCCTCCTCAGTCCTGAGTCAGGATTCCTTTTTTAAAAACCTATTTAGAGGCTAAAAATTCCACCCATGCCGGAATTCGAACCCGCGACCTCTGGCACGGATAGCCAGAGGTCGGGGGTTCGAATTCCGGCATGATTGGAATTTTTAGCCTCTAAATAGGTCTTTAAAATTGTCCTTAGCACGGGTTAGTGCATTAAAAAGAATAACTCAGGACTCCTTTTCAAGGTCAGGACTCATGACCTTGAAATCTCGTACAGAAATTTTTTAAATTTACTGGCCCGTTGTGATTACTTACCGTAGTACTTAGCGCGCACGAGGCTTACTGGAAGATACCAAACCAAACTAAAGTTCGTTTGTTAGTAACAGTGTATTGTTAATGGATGAAACTTATAAATACAAAAGCAGGGTTCTGGCTTCACTATTCTAATGTTTCCGTCCCTAACGAATGAAGCCGGGATGATGTACAGCGGCTGTCACCGGGCCCCGTCTGAACGGTCCAACTTATGATATATGCAACCTAGAACAGCCTACAACTGGATATCATAATAGCAAAAACTCACGCCTATATGCCAGAGGGGTAGGCAGAGACCATGGTCTGCCACTTTCCACGATCCTGGCAGATCACATTCGCTTCATGAACGTTCACATACATTATTGTAGACTGACACTGGATCACATATCCGCTGAAGGTTTTTTTTTCTGAAGTACCCCTTGTTGGCGTAATTAATATGTACATCAGAGTCAAATTTTAGCTTTTTATTACCTACTTGTTATCTACGTGCTAAGCCATGGTAGACTATGAGAGACTAACTACGGGACCCTAAACAGGTTTCTAAATTTGAAAAGCCCATCTTCAGCTATCTTCTTACCCTTCGGTTCGCCAAAATAAAAGACAAACGGAAAAATTCCGAGGTGAAAAATTTAAAACCAATAAATATAATATCAAACCACCTAACATTTTTATTGGACTCACCTTTACCAGTGTACATACATACGTACTTACGTGAAATTCCGCAGCTATAATTTTATAGCTTATCCGCTTATTCGATTTCAAACATTTAAGTTGTTAATCGCCTTCAAACTTCTTATAGGCTAATATCACAGAGTAAAGTTTTCACGCACAAACTACGTCGACTATACTTAGAAAGAAGATAAAAATCCAACCTTTCAAAGAAAAAACTAGTTTTTAACGTCTTTTTTAGTCTTCTTTTTTACAGTGATAGATCTACTTGGGTAGTAAAGTTCAAAACTTGAAGGCGAAGATTAATGGTGTTTAAAGTTGCAGCATTGTGACATAGCAGTCAGTTAGACCTTTTTGGATAGTTAGTTGCGGTTTCAATCTAACAACTTTCAAAATAGATCGACCATTCTTTCTTCACACTGAAAACTTTGCTTTAAATTTTCATTCGTCAGAAATTTTCTTTACATTCCCACTGAAATTGACTACAAAGACACAAGGTGTACCTAGTATCTTTGTAGACTCCGCAGTACATTTGTACAAGAGGCTTAATCAGGGTGTATTTCCATGCTTGTGATGTCTTTGCCTGGTTGCCGTAGAACAGGGTATCCTAGTTTAGGACCAGGCTAAGCGATTGTATTGTGTCGAAGTTATTATTATTATTATAATAAAGGTCCTGTCGCTTACGATTCGCAGATGACATATTCATTACGGCAGAGACGCTGCAGGACCTAGAAAACCTGTGACCCTGTGGCCAGGTGGAGTGACGATATTCGCAAAGCGGTGGGCTGACTAGAAGTGGAGAGCCGAAGATCGGGTTCAGTGGCGTGTCTCGGAAGAGGTCTATTGCTTTTAGCAATAAGGCCGCCAATTGTACTATGTATATTTGCAATTGTTTTGTATTTGTTGTTTTTCCACTGTACAATAAAGAATATTCTTAACTTATCTTGTCTTGTCTTGTCTTGTCTTGTTTTGTCTTGTCTTGTCTTGTCTTGTCTTGTCTTGTCTTGTCTTGTCTTGTCTTGTCTTGTCTTGTCTTGTCTTGTCTTGTCTTGTCTCGTCTCGTCTCGTCTCGTCTCGTCTCGTCTCGTCTCGTCTCGTCTCGTCTCGTCTCGTCTCGTCTCGTCTCGTCTCGTCTCGTCTCGTCTCGTCTCGTCTCGTCTCGTCTCGTCTCGTCTCGTCTCGTCTCGTCTCGTCTCGTCTCGTCTCGTCTCGTCTCGTCTCGTCTCGTCTCGTCTCGTCTCGTCTCGTCTCGTCTCGTCTCGTCTCGTCTCGTCTCGTCTCGTCTCGTCTCGTCTCGTCTTGTCTTGTCTTGTCTATGTCTAGCAGTGGACTGACATCAGCTGATTATGATGACGATGAAAAGTCATCATAATCAGCTGATTTTATACACATCGTGGGACTTGCGTTGTCTATCCAGATTCGGATTCAGATCTGAGGATATAACTATGCTAAAAAAAGATTTACGTGATGTAAAAGAATGAGTATATTTATTTAGAGCAAAGAAGCAGAGAGCATAAAGGGCATTACAAAATCCAATCATTCACAGAAAGGTTCGTCAATAAAAGTGGCACAATAAACTACATAAAAGTAATCAACCAAAATTGCCATGACGATACCCCGCTGCACCGCCAGGGAAATCCTTTGCATCAGGTATGCCCCGGAACGAAAGTCAAACCCATGACCCCTCAGACACCGACCAATTTCCCCAACGAAAACTTTTTCCTACGAAGTAGACTGTACTTACTATACCATCCATTCATAATTACTCCATCCGTAATTACTCCATCAGTAATTACTATACCAGACTCAAATTCCCAACAAAGGTGCACAAAGCATCTGTTTTCCCCACTCTGTTGTTTAGGTTTTTTTGTGTGCTTTTCCGCATCTAAAAGATAGCGGCTTTCAATAAGCCCGTTCTTTGTTGTGTAAGTTAAATTAATGGCCAGTGTCGTTCAGTCAATATAATAAAGAGGCGCCGGAGCAGCCGAACTCAATTAACCGCCGCGCAAAGTGCCCCTACTTAGGAACATTCTATGTAGCCTTCTATATATTCAGGCCCGGATCTAGCGTAGGGGGTATTTCTTAATGTTATATACTAAACGGGTCTAATCGTGATTATTTATTAGGTAAAACGTAATAATTGTTTCCCGACGTTTCGGCAGCGTTACAGTTCCCGTGGTCGGGAAGTAAGGTAATTACGTTTTACGTAATAAATAATCGCGATTCATTATCATCATTATCGTCATCATCTTCAACATAATGGCCCATAATGGTTCCCACCGAGGGGGTACGGGAAGGGGCACGGGAATCTTCCCTGAGGAAGGTATAGGCCATACTCCACCACGGGGGCCAAGTCCGGATTGGCGGAGGCTTGCAAGACTAGTGGCTGGTCTTACTGTCAGAAGTTTTCAAGCCGCCATAAGGCCTGTGACTTGGCTTAACGAGTGCCATCTATCTACGACAGACGGCACTAACTGCTTAACGTGCCTTGCGAAGCACGGAATCGCTCGGAAAAATTCCACTCGCATTAGTCATAGACGGTTTACCCAACCATGCACTAAACGCGTCCTGTGTTGCTTACGTGATCGCTTAAGATCCCTCAGGCAGCCGGGACTACGAGCGATTCGCGATTAGTCCCGTTTAATATATAACTAGGGTGGGGGGGTCGAGCTTTGGAGTAGGGCTTTGTTATTCGCATGCCAATTTCTTTTAATTTAGTATTTTGATCTTGGTGACCGCCTCGTTGGGGCGGTATCACGTCTGATTAAAACACTGGACGTCGTAGTTTCGATTCCCACTAGGGACGCCGAATATTTGTGCAAATGGCCGAAGAACAACGTTACCTAAAATGATTGGAAGGTGTCTGCAAACTTCTTTTGGATGCCGGGGAAATCAGTAAATAAGCCAAGTCAAGTATATTAATTGGGGAGTGGAATATAAACGAGAGGTAAACAAACAGCTTTAGGGTCAACTTGCCACATTTTCCCGGTTCGGGAGTTATCCTGGTTTTCTTGGATTTTTAGATTTATGATTTATTAGATGTACCCCATGGTTTTACCCGCGGCTTATTGATTTCGCATGGTAATAAGATATTTTCCCGTAGTAAAACTTAGGCTATTTGTTAATTCAGGATGTCAGTTAACTCCATACCAAATTTTATTAAAATCTAACCGTTTAGACGTAAAGAAGTAACAAACATACACCCTCACAAACTTTGGCCTTTATAATATTGCTGTGATGTGATATGAAGTATGAAGTGTGATTCCGACTGTAAACTAATCGTTACCAACCTAACACTTACCAACTATTGGAATTGATTCTCTCCGATCGGATTCGATCACGGCGTCTATAACGGCTGGGGAGAGCGTCGGTCCGCCCTAGTACCGTAACGGCTGGGGAGATCGTCGGTACGCCCTAGTACCATTACGGCTGAGTAGAGCGTCTTTCCGCCCTAGTACCGTTACAGCTGGGGAGAGCGTTGGTTCGCCCTAGTACCGTTATGGCTGGGGAGAGCGTCGGTTCGCCCTAGTACCGTTACGGCTGGGGAGAGCATTGGTACGCCCTAGTGCCATTACGGCTGGGTAGAGCGTCTGTCCGCCCTAGTACCGTTACAGCTGGGAAGAGCGTCGGCCCGTCGGTTAAATAACATACGATATGTGAGAAAAAAAAAATGTGAGAAAAATTACGTACCAAAGCGGACTTATTTCAACAGAATTTTTTTCCAACCAGTTTCGTCATGATGTTAGTGAATTAAAACCCGAAATATTGGAGTACCGCTTCCGTAGTAGACGCAGGAAATCCTGAATTCAATGGAAAAAATGTCGCTTTTATTTGAATTTAATGCCTACACAAGCCTTTGTCGAGAAACTGTCACATCAGCGTTATGGCGCTTATCTGGTGCGGCTTCACGCATTAGGCTTGCAGGGTAGATCAGATAACTGTGGATGTTGTAAAATGTGGTTCGTAATTTTTTGCCCAACTTCATAATTTAGGTTTGAGTAAGACAACAAGATAGGAAAGTGTTTACGAAAAAACAACAGCTTTTAATCAGATTGTCAGTGAATGAGAAACACGGGTCAATTTATTAAACGTTCTCTACAAATGTAACCCTATAAATCTGTTACCTCGGACTTCTGCAATTCCCTGTTATCAATCCCCGATAATAGTAGATTGCATAACGAGGGTAGAAAGAATCAATAGGGCGGCTATAGACCGAGTAGGAATTGATTCTTTTACCCGTGTTAAGCACTCTACTTTTCATTTCGAATATGAGGAAAATAAAAACTAATTTTTAATATTCAAATCTTAGCATAAAAGATTATTAAGTACCACGGATTGAGGTACATCCGTGATTATTACCTATTTTTTTGAATTCCGTCACAGATACTATAACAGATTAGTATTAGTACCCGCCAATTCAAGTCGACTTTTTAAATTTTAAATATGGAACTCACCTCGTAATTGTTGCGTCTTATTCCGCTCAAAGATGTTTGCGCTAAATTCACGCTGGCTGTTTAGAAACTCACATGGCCGCAGCATTTTTTTTATTTTTTTTTTTAAAACCCTATTCATTTCATTACAAAAACTCTTCACAGCTGACTGTAGTTCTACTTTTAAAGTTCATTCCCGCCCTTGGGTGGGAAGTAATTTGTATGAGTTTTTCCCTCCCTGTGGAGGGAAGCAGCATTTTCCACCCAATAATCAGATCAAAACAACACTACTTTCCGAGTATGAGAAATGAAAAATATATTCCTTATTGTAGGTATACAATATATTCCTTATTGTAGGAAATACATTGATCGAGACCATAATTATGTAGGTAGTGTGTGTGTGTGTATTTGTTTTGTTTTGTAGTGAGCGTAATTTTATTCTAAAATATTTATCTTAGTGAAAACTTGTTATTGGCTGTTATCAGTCATTATTTCAATTGCAATGTATTTTGTTCATGGCTGTAAGTTTTCCATTATAATAAAATAAAATCATTTTCCTTCAAATACGAACATCGATTACTTTATTCTATTTACTTAGTATGGTTTTAGGCATTCCTTACCAGCCAGCGCCACGACATGAGGAAATACCCGTACCTACTACCTTATGAAATGAACAATTAATTGATCAAAAGTCATACAACATAAGTTGTTGTAAGTATAGGACGGATTCCAAATAACGTATTTCAGGAATAAGGCATTTTGAAACTTGGTGACCATGGTGCACGGAAACAGTGTTTGTGAGCGGAAAACATTCATACAAAACTGTAAGCAGGTTACCACACCTCTTTGTGGCACACGAGGCAAAAACAGGCACACGAGTTCTTCCTTTGAGACCTGTCTGCATCTTACCTCTCTTGCTCTTCGATACTGTGACATA
Source organism: Yponomeuta sedellus (assembly GCA_934045075.1). NCBI lineage: Eukaryota > Metazoa > Arthropoda > Insecta > Lepidoptera > Yponomeutidae > Yponomeuta > Yponomeuta sedellus. The sequence continues at coordinate 18,303,393 of OW203726.1, forward strand.
TCGATATACATTGCGTAGTTGATTACCCCACAGATTGATAAGTAGGAAGACTAATTGCACCAATCGGCTGCGCAACGTACAATTGTCACAGTATACTATTTAGTTTAATGAAGCGCGGCCCCGTCGGCGGTTTTTCATTCCGTGTCAATCGCTACAAATACAAACGTACATTTCCGACAACACAGGCCACTCGTAACTAACTAAGCAGATTCACAGCGGTAGCTGCTGCCAACTAATAAAGTTGCTCCATCTGCGTGTTTTGCTTATACCCCTACTATATAAATTATATTTCACCGCGTCATATTGTCTGAATAGCCGCATGAAGTTCTATAGCTGGCGCGATTCTAGATGGCATTTTGTGCTCACGGTAGCACATTGGGTTTCATAGCGATGATTGGTCTAATTCTAATTAACTTTATTGGCTTCGCACGATCTATTATTGTCTTTTCTGTGGAGTAAACTGCGACGATGGTATAGTTTGTGAGGTTCTAAGTAAGACTACTTAATTAAAAATTATCCCAGGCATCTTAAACTATCCTACTTATATTATGGTTAGAAAGTTTAATAAAAGGTTTGGATATTTGTTACTCAATGACGCAATAATGACGGATAAACGAAGTTACATAAAACTTGGTATACAGATAGACAAAGGTCTGAATTGAGACATGATACTTGATATCCCGGTAATGTGTTCCCGTGGGATAATATTTTATTGTTACAGTAACCTGGCTGTTCGTTGGAACAGCAATAGTATACCTAATATAACAGGAGTTTCTTAGAATATTATAAATAAATAAATTAAAATATAGTTTTAAATAGTTAAAAAGTGGGTTACCGAAACAGGCGTGTATCCATGCAACGACTACTGAATATTGATTAAGCTAAAAAGACCTGTCAGTATTGTTGCAAGTGTCAAACGCTGTTATCTGCCTAACCCACCATGATACAGGCTAATAAAATATTAAAATTAAAATATTTAAAATACACTTAATCCGTATACCACTCCATAGTTTTTACTATAAAAGTTCACTATACATAGCCTACTTCTAAGGGATTATAAATGTAACATCTAATATATAAAAATTTCGTGTCACAATGTTTGTTAATGAACTCCTTTGAAACTGGTTCACAGATTTTTCTGAAATTGTTTGTGTAAATTTAGTAGGTCTGAAAATAGGTCGTATGCTAATTAAATTGGCAAAACAACGTTTTCGGAGTAAGGTAGTAAAGGTATATATTTTTTATTACGAGTACAAGGTGTAGGTAAAAAAAGTGATGTGTCGGTTAGTACATCTTGGACAAGAATTTTCAACAACCATTTAGAGGTGTACTTTCAAGGGATTCTTTTAACAGCGTTCTTAAAGAACGGCCATTAAGTGCCGTGCAAGCTATTGCCACCAGTGGAATCCAACTATGTGCTTCATTAAAGACAATCCGATTTTCGCGCGAGTACGTGCTCAATTGTAGGGTACGCAAGATTGTTACAGGAGTACAGTCGAGAGCAGGGCAACCTTTACAGTGTTTCACATAGCCGTTAACTTAAATGCGCTTATATGACGCGGACCAAACCCTGAATATTTCGAATAATCTGTCAAATTCCACCTACTAACTGCTATCGTAAACGTCTCCATTCCCAGAGGATGTGGCGTGCATTTAGACCTTAGCGGCCTTACTACAAAACATTTAGACATTTGTTCAACGGGTGTTTAACCTCAAAACTTCATAGAAAAAAAACGTTAAACTACTGTTGAACACGTGTCTAAATGTTTTGTGGTAAGGCTGTAGATGTTTGACATGCTGTTATGTGCGTGGATAGTCAGTATAGACATATCATATGCCTCACTGCAGGGATAGAGAGAGCTATAAAGAGGGACAAACAATATACCAGAGAGAGAGAGCCAAGTATTGCTCAATAACATGCCAGATGATCTCTCGAATCGCAGGTTCCACTGTTTGGTTTCACAAGCGGATCCAATGAAACTTCCGATTCTAAAAACTCAGGTTGGAGTTAAAAAAAATTGTAAATACGTTTGTCTTCACTCTCGTCAGTGCATAAGTAGTACAATGACACGAGATACGCGTTTTGTTCCGCTAAAATGTCAGTATTTGACATTGACATGTTCTACAAAGTCGCGACTATTGACGTTAAAAAGCGCTTCATCGTACTACCCTACAGTAGAAGTTTCAAAGTGATGGTGACCTTTCTACAAAGACTCTAACAGTCATCGAGACATATTCATTGCATAATTCTGCTAACAGTCATCTCAGTTGTGTAAAATAATCCATCAGTTCACTGTTTGTTTTCTAACATTTTAAAGCATGTTAGATATTTATCTCACTTACCTTTTAAGCACTATACTGCGTTGTTTTGTAGAAAGCAACATAGTGGCTATCTTATACTGGACTGTTGCACTGTGAATTTTAACGATCAATTACAATTCATAGTGCAACAGACCAACAGGCGCCAATTCTCACTTCATTAGCAAGTAATTCGTATACGACTCTAAGGCCTTGAATTCTACACAAAAAGTCGAGCAACAGCCAAAATCTGTATTCTGAACGCCATTGAATTCGAATGAGAAAATAAATGTCTAATGACTCTGTGAAAAGGACTGTGTGTTATCTTATCTTATTTTTATTCGACAAATGTGTAATCCTTCGCATATTTCGCGCTTTCAATTCGCATGGGCGAGAATCGGCGTTCAGTGCTTTACAAGGCACGTTAAGCCGTTGGTGCCGGCTGTCATGTAATGGCAGTCGTTAAGCCATGTCAGAAGCCTCATAAGCGGCTTGATAACTTCTAACAGTAAGGCCCGTAACTGTCTTACAATCCTCCACCAACCCGGACTTGGTCCCCCTGGTGGAGTATGGCCTAACCTTCCTACGGTGAAGAAAGAGACCGGTGCCCCAGTAGTGGGGACATTTTGTGGTTGAGAATCGGCTCCCTGTTCTGTTATAGTTTTGCTAGAATCTAACGAATAGTTTTGCTAGAATCTAGAATCTAAGAAGAGAATGATACACATTGCATTTGTTTAATAAATAGTTTATATCTTTATTGGTTTATATTCTGTTGTTTTATTCGGAAGAACACAATTTTAAAAGTTGACATTATTATTTTGTTTGTTTTAAATATTCGTCGTTTTTTTACATTTATATTTACCACAGTATTCCTTTATTTATAAGTAGGTACTTACAGCTATTTTTTTAACGTAACCTTACAAAACATGTTTTTGTAAATTATTTCAAAAAGGATTTAATAAACTATGTCTTACTTTGGCATTTGGTGTTGAGATTTTAAACGTAAAATAACAAAATGATGTGCCCTATACAACTAGTCTAGACTTATTTTAACAATTAGACTTGCTTTAATAATTCTTTATAAGATATTTTCTTTAATTTGCTACTAGATAGTCATAAGAATTTTCATAGTTAAATTTAGGAACCAACTTATATATACGTAAATATAACTCTTGCATTCATAAAATTTTATAATTTTGTTAATATTTATGATTAAGTCTGCATTGGGCGTCATCAATCAAATTCTTGCGCTGCATTAAAATAATCAGTCTTATTATAGAAAAAGACCATTCTAATATACATGTATATCTACGTGTAGAGATGTAATATTTTTCTTAAAATGAGTTGTAGTGCATCTTCTTAAAAGATTACAAAAGAATTATTTGTGTGTAAGACTTTTTTGCAAGTTTTTTTGTCCAAATGTAGGCATTTTTTTTTAAATTCACCAATAGACAAGCTTTAATTTCTTTACCATCTAACACATAATTTTATATTTCTACCACATTTAGTTAGTGATAATTAACAATAATTTTTTTTAACTAACTATTTATGCGTGATATATTTCTTTAATTAACAATTTAGTTAAATAGGTAGATACAACATACAAATACATTACTTTAATATACACTACTCTTTTAAATGACGAAACTATGGCTTAATGTAACGCGTCGAACGCGTTTTTTTCGGCTGGCAACCCCAGACCGAACAGCTGACTTTAAAAGTAGCTCTGTAGTATTATTTAGAATAATTAGTAATTTTATGTGTATTTAGAGTCCAATTAAACGTAAATTCATTAAACAATACATAGCAGTGAAGTGTAAATAAAAGTTACTAGTGAAAATCAAACAAATACAGTACAAACGTACTCTAATTGTACCGGGCGGCTGAACTGTCAAACGGTTCAAATTGCAACGACTAATCCGGGGAAGTATTGTTTTATAACTATATATTACGCCATACAACACACTTTTTACTCCTTACACCAACTATACATAACCTCACGTACGTGAGATACGTCCCATACAATCACTCCGGCTCAGTTTTGGCTCTCTTTACTTGACGTCAAGTGGAAGCAAAGTTGAGACTAAACATAATAGCCTCAGCCATCACAAAACTCACACCTTACCTCTATAAACGTGACATCCACTCGTTATCAGTCAATATAATCTTACATGGTCAGACACTGACACCGATTCCCGGTTTCTTTTCAGGATTTCCAGTACCATGTTGACCCGAAGCAAGATGACTGTACGTGATATGGAACTGAGGCTTAAGGCGACCCTTCTAGAGCTCCAAAAGAGTAAAGAGCTGTGCAACACTCTTCTTCAAGAACGAGAGGACAGCGAAGAGGAGATCCGTCAACAAAACAAAACCAACTCGGCGCTCAAAGAAGAGCTCAATGAGTTGGATATCCAATGCCAAGACCTAAGTGCCCAGCGCGATGAGCTGCAACATCAAGTCAACACATTTATCAAATGCCATGATGTCCACGATGTAGCATTACAACGTATACGCTCACTTGAACACCAGCTTGCTGAGGCACACCACGAGCTTCAGCAGATAAGTGAGCAGGAACAACAAAAAGAGAGTGCTAAAACCATGGCTTTGTATAGTGAAGTCATGAGTGATACAGGGATACCAACTGTCGACCTAACTACAGCCAGTAGTAGCAGCAGTATAAAAATGAACAGTGTAAGGAAAATTAAGAAGTACATTAAAACAAAAAAGTACATAGAAAAGGTTCAGAAACTCGTTAAACGAAGCCGGAAGAGTATAGAAAGTATACCCATTCACCGTCAAAAACTGCGGTTAGAAATAGAAATGGCCGAATGTCAGAAGGAATTATTCACCAACAATGTCGACCACGAACTAGCGATGGCCGAACTACAACTACAAGTTGAAGATCTGCAGTTTCAGTTGCTGGACATCACCTGCAAGTACTCAGCTATGCAAACTCAGTACTGTGACTGCATTTCATCAATGAACGAGTTGATTGCACTGAGCAAAAACAACCTGGAATGCATTGAGTCCAACTTTATCCAGGACTTGGAAGACACAGAAGGCAAATCAAGCTTGCTACCCTTAAATCCACCATTAGCCGTGATTGGAGACACAGCCCCTCTACAGCAGAACTCCATGCAACCACGGAATAGTGAAAAGGGCAGTAAGAAGCCAGGCTTATGTCCACCGTGCAGCATGCCCAATATACCAGCCACTTTACAGCTGGATATGACACAGCAGCATGGGGGCGAGCTAAGTGGACAGCCTGCAACACCGAATGTGACAGCTGAGACCTGTGGACCAATCACCTGTGATGCCAGACTTAGAGTATCACCTAATAGACCGACCAGCTCTTCAGTTCCAGTCAACGAGCAGCGCAGTGCAACACCGACCCCTGATGCCATACTGGATGCACAGCCGCAGTCTAGACCCACCAGCTACCAAGTTCCTGACAATGACACCCAGTACAAAACCATTATCTATTCAGATAAATTAGGTTTAGGTTTAGGCAGTAGACTACAAAATAACTTAAAACAACATGTTGAAAATATATGTATGCCCTATGCATCTTACATGCAAATAGTTAACTGCATGCTTAGTAAGGAGTATGATAATAATACTACTGTTGTGTTATTAATAGGGGACAGCACAGGAATACAGCAACAAGATTTGACAAATTATTTTGATTCTATAGTTGCTCTTCAAGCAAGAAAAATTGTAATTTGCGCTTTCCCTTACTCAAAAACTCTGTCAGAGACACAAAATGCCCGGTTAGATAAGTTAAATCGGCTATTGTTTAATATGACCTTTGGCCATCGAGACAAAGTATTATATTTTGATACGAATAATTTTATTCGAAACTTTATATTGACTAGGGACACAATGCATGTGCCTCTTTCTTCGAAACGACAGATTGCCAAATTATTGGCATTCAATATTTATGACCCCATTATTGTTGAGACAATAAAACAGGGACCAACTAAAGTTGCTAACTGTAGAAGTTCTACACTCAAACCTCTGTATTCTGAGGTTTTGAAAAAAACCTAGTATAAGTAGGTTAAGCTTGACTGCTGATTTAAACTATCAGCGCAGACAACAGAAAAGCCCCCCTTAAAAAAACTTATCTTAGCTAATCAAAATTTACAGGGCGGTTTTTCTGGTAAATTACTAGAATTAGAGTTATTTCTAGAACAACATAGAGTAGATGTACTCTGTGTCACTGAGCACTGGCTACTAGAGTCCCAAATGAATTTTTCTGTAAATAATTATGAAATAGCCAGTTGCTTTAATAGAAAGTCTGCATTGCATGGTGGATCTTTAATAATAGTAAATAGTAGTTTGAAGTATAAAGAACGAAAAGATATTAGCAGACTTTCTGTTGAAAAAGTTGTAGAACTATCATGTGTTGAACTGGCTAAGCATATTGTAGTAAGCGTATACAGGCCCCCCGCCAGTGACTACAGTTTATTTGAATCCGTACTAGAGGATGTTTTAAAGGTAGCTTCAAGTAGTAGCAAGAAAGTTATAGTATGTGGAGATTTTAATATAGACTTGCTGGTAGACTCCGTTTTAAATAACAAATTAAAACTTATTTTCAAGTCTTTTAATTTAGTTAATATTTTCTTAGAGCCTTCTAGGATTACCGAAAACACAGCCACCTGTCTTGACAATGTATTCTGCGACTGTGAATTTTCGCATTGTTCTACAGTAACTTGCTTAAAGTCAGACCACAATGGTCAAATTGTCCACTTTGAAGCAGATTTTAAAAAAAAGGAGCAAGCTATAATTTATCGGCCCATTACAGCAAAAAAGATGGAATTATTTAGAAATTACATACAAAGTAGCTTACCTACACAAAATAATGAGACCCTTAATGCAAATGCTCATTATGGAGATTTATTCAAAGTTGTTTCAGGTAGTTTTGAAAAAGTTTTTAAATTAAAAAAGTTATCATCAAAAAGAAATAAAGTAGCATTTAGTGAATGGGCTACTGCCGGCATCCGAAAAAGCAGGGACACTCTATATGCACTATATGAGAAAAAAACATACACATATGACCCCAGTTTTATACAGTATGTTAAACTATATTCAAAATTATTTAAGGCCGTCTGCCACAAAGCAAAATGTGAGCATATAAAATCAAAAATCCTTCAATCGTCTAATAAATCCAGAACAATTTGGGCTATTATAAATAAGGAAACCGGTAAATCCAAATCAGGAGATCGCGAACTTTCACTTAAAATAGATGATAAATTAATAACCTCAAATGAAGACATTGCTACGGCTTTTGAACAGTTCTTTACAAATGTTCCAATTGTAACGACAGCTCCTTTAGACTCTTCTCCAGCTCTTGCTGAAAGTATTTTGAAAGACAATGTCCCCCCATGCCATCACGATTTTTCGTTCGACTATATTGAAGCCCATACCGTGATTAAATCGTTTAAAAAGCTAAAGCTTAAAAAAACTGAGGACTTATGGGGTATGTCAGTAATAGTAGTTAGCTCAGTAATCGATACCCTAGCACCCCATTTAGCCAAAATCTTTAACAAATGTTTAGATGAGGGTATATTCCCTGATCTAATGAAATATAGTAGGCTCGTTCCTTTATTTAAAAGCGGTGATAAGCAAGATCCCACAAATTTCAGACCAGTCTCAGTTCTACCCGTTTTGAGTAAAATATTCGAGAAGATAGTTCTAGGTCAGCTGCTTACACATTTCAATGACTATCAACTTCTCCATGGTCAGCAATTCGGCTTTACGCAAGGGCGCTCTACAACGGACGCCGGCGTCATGTTAGTTAAACATATATTTAGTGCATGGGAAGAGCGCAAGGATGCTATAGGCGTATTCTGTGACTTGTCGAAAGCATTTGATTGCGTTGACCATAAAACACTTCTTTTAAAATTAAAGCACTATGGTATAAACGGGAATAGCCTAAAACTTATAACATCATATTTAGAAGGGAGAGTTCAAAGAGCTGATATAAATAGAACTAAATCTTCAGGGTCAGAGGTCAGGATAGGAGTGCCACAGGGATCGATTTTGGGGCCGTTCCTCTTCCTCGTATATGTAAATGATTTGCCGTTCATGGTTCAAAATATGTCAGAGATAGTATTATTTGCAGATGACACGTCACTTATTTTTAAAATTAAGAGACAAGAAAATGACCTTGACAATACAAATAATGCTCTCTCTCGGGTACTAAATTGGTTTACTTCTAATAACTTATTGTTAAATTCAAAAAAGACGAAATGTATAAAGTTCACTCTTCCAAATGTCAAAACGGTAGACAGCAATGTTTTACTGGGGAATGACAAATTAGACCTTGTGAATGAAACTGTATTCCTAGGTATCACAATTGATGCAAAGCTTCAATGGGGTCCTCATGTAGAAAAATTAGCAAATAGGCTTAGTTCAGCAGCATATGCAGTCAAAAGAATTAGGGAACTAACTGACGTCGCAACTGCTAGGCTTGTTTATTTTAGTTACTTCCATAGTCTTATGTCCTATGGCATACTACTGTGGGGACGGGCAGCAGACATTGAGACCATCTTCGTCTTGCAGAAGAGAGCGATCAGATTCATTTATAGGCTGGGTAGTAGAGATTCGTTAAGAGATTTCTTTAAAGAAACTAACATCCTGACAGTTGCCAGTCAGTATATATATGAAAACATTATGTACGTTAGGAAAAATATCAGTAACTTTAAAACTTTAGGTAGCCAACACAATGTAAATACTAGAAATAAACATAAACTTTTGTTCCCACTATTTAGGCTGGCAAAGGTTAATACATCCTTCATGGGGCATTGTATACGCTTCTATAATAAAATCCCTGAAGATATATTAAGCTTGCCTGAATCGCGGTTCAAAAAATATGTTAAGCACACTTTGTGCCAAAAGGGCTACTATAACATAAAGGATTATTTAGATGACAATGAGGTCTGGAATGAAAGCCAGTACAATGTATGAGTTCTATGTTCAAAATAATTATGTAAACTATGTTAATTAAGGACTTTTGAAAAGACTAAGTTAGGAGTTTTTTTGTCCATTTTTTCTCCTAAATGATCTAGATTTTGAAATGGACACCTAGTTTGAATTGTAACGTTCATTAAGCCGCAGTTTCTGTGCTACTTTGAATAAAACCTTTTCATTTCATTTCATTCATTTCATTTCGTCGAAATCTATATATAACACGATTATAATTGTCCAATTCAATTTCAAATATTTAGTGTAGGTATATTACTGACGTAACAATATATTTATAGCCTTAAAACACAGTGCGTTTATATTTTGTCTACTAGATATAGTGATTTTAGAATTGAGCTTTGTTGGTTTCAAGTAGAGACACTTTTAATGTTTTCATATTTACAAAAGTAAATTATTTAAAGTTTCTTAAACTCGAATAGACAGAAGGAAATAAGTATGTTAAGTAATTTAAAATCAAACAAAGTTTTTACTGAAAATTGTACACTATTATTGCTATTTATCTTAACAATTTTATAATTTTCACGACACAAACTTACGTAACTCCTAAACCTAATTACCTATTTCAATGTACAACATTTAGAGACACAAAACGTATATAAACTTCAAGTGATGGACGACAAGCCGCAACCATCTTGGAAGATGCGCCGCCATCTTGGATATGTAGAGCACACGTTGCGGCATGACTGCACTCACACGCGCGTTGCTGCGCTGACGATTGTGCGCACCCATGGCTGCGCTTACACGCACAAGCGCACGCAAAGCTGCGCTTAAGCGCGCCGGCGTATGATGGGCGTGCTGGCTGGCTGGCAGGCCAGGATGCTTACAGCGCAGGCAGCAGGGGGCTGGGGGAGCGGGCCCGCCGCATTCCGCCGCTCCACACCTCCCCCATCATATCCTCGTCTCCCTGCACACGCGCACTCGACATACTCTCAGCCTCGAAACCATCCCAACTCTGTGCGAGATGGTTCGAGCTTTAGGGCAGTGTCACACTGAGACGATACATGACAAATTATATACATGACTAATTTCGAGCTCTCCACGTAGAGCACTACGGCGCTTTGACTCTTTGATAAGGGTGAAATATTATTATTTATGGCGATTCAATCATTAGAGACACACTATCAAAGTGATAAATTGGAAATCGGAATAAAGTTTTATGTCGTTAGGAATAGCTGTCGGGTTGTTCAAATGTGTATTGGATATCAGGCTCTAAGTGGAATAATAATTTAATTTCAAGTTTACCAGATTTATTGCACACGAAGTGAAAAAGGAAACAAGTTGTAAAAAATAAATTAAAAAACTTATGAGATAGGTAGGGTAGTTTTAAATAAATGTGATGTATCGTCCATAGTGTGACACAGAAAATTTAAAATAAAAACCTTAAATAAGGTGCACCTGTACAAGCCGAAGGAATTCACCGCGCTGAAACGAAGTCTGTTGTTGAACAACGAACGAAGTCGGCAGTTGTACCAAAAATAGTGAATGCATTTCCTTGGCGCATCTCACAGACGGCATATAAGTGAATTAGCTTTGCCCACATACAACGCAATTGACCGAATGTGAGCATATTGTGGGTGACATTCGAGTTGGGTATTTCTCTAGCAATTTACCCGATACAGCGCAGGCTGGTGTGAGAGCTTCTATAGGATTTTTTTTCCTAGAAATATTTCTGACTTCATTCCGTTAGGCGCTGGCGATTCTTTCGGCTCGGATAGGTGTGCGTTCACCTTTAGTCAGCGACACTGCGCTAATGCTTTTGCTCAAAATCACACAAGCTAATTATAAACTCTAGTGTGCTCGTAAATGTCGCTCACTGTACCAATTTATAGATTAAAATTTTAACTGCACTGCATTAAAGAAATTGCACCGGTAGCTATGAATGGTTCCTTTGAATAAAAGTGACAGCGAGGACAATCAACACGTCCATTATACAGACAGTGACAATTAATACTCCGATTTAAAACTCCTCAAAAAGTTAGGTTTCGAAAAAAAACTAAATTTTAAAATTAATCTTTATATTCTATAATATTACTAGGTACTAAGGAAATCAACTAACACTATCTACTCGTACAATTTAATCAAATGAGTTCAAAAACAGTTCGGTAACAAAGAAATTGTTTTAATCGTCTCACTCCCACAATGTAACATATTTATTTTAATAAGATAAATATACTTTCGATTAATATGATCTAAGGTTTTGATTCTAAGGTTGAGATTGCCCCCAATACGGGTGGTCGCCGCGGGGGGTACAGATGGGGGGTAAGATGGGGGTACAAACCCTCCATCTTAAGCCATCAATTAACAACAGAGAACAACACTCCGAACAATATAAATTATAAAAATGTAAAAGAAGACTCCAAATACCTAAATATATGTACACTGAATACTAGATCCTTGGTCTGTGAGTCAAGAAAAGTAGAATTAACACTTGCCATGGAAAATATAAAATGGGATATTCTTGGCCTATCAGAAACTAAATTGGAAAAAACTGAAATAACAGAAGATGACAATATCATTTGTATGAACTCAGGATTTAAAAGTGGACATAATGGGGTAGGCTTTTGGTTAAAAGGATATTTAAAACGGAACATCAAAAAATTCAAACCAATCTCAGACAGAGTGGCTAGACTGGATATAGAATTGATAAACACTATGATTTACATTATTCAGGTCTATGCTCCAACAGAAAAATCAAAACAAGAAGATATATTGATGTTCTACAAAGAACTGAGTCAGGCCCTGGAGGACACGGGCCCAAATACAATTATCATGGGAGACTTTAATTGCAAAGTTAAGGGCCAATGATAAAGATGTCATGGGCCAATGGCCCTATCAGTGCAAAATAAGCAAAAGGGGAGAACGCCTTACAGAATTCTGCCTAGAAAACCGACTCTGTATTATGAATACCTATTTTAAAAAACATCAAAAACAAAAATGGACCTGGTGCTCCCCTGACCACAAAACTTTTAATAAGATTGACTACTTTATCACTAAAAACAAAAGAACAATACATGATATCAACATCATCCACACTTCACATCCTCCAGACCATCGTCTAGTACGAGCAAAATACTCAACAGAAGTGCAAACAAAATCACGAAAGCAATTTGGATACAGGAGAAGTGCAAATAATTTCACACCTCTAGAAAACGATACACTGAAAAATGCCTTTCAGGCAAATAGTGCTGGATTGATAGAAATCTCTACAGTTCAAGAATCTTACTCTAAAATCATAAAAACTATAAATACCACAGTCAATGTCCTTCCTGAGAACCCTAGAAAGCTAATTTCAAAATTGGCAATTACTCCTGAGATTGTAAGTTTGATAGAAGATAGAGCTATGTTGAAGAAAAAGAAGAGAAGAAACTTTTAACAAATCTTTACAGGAAAATTAAGAAGAAAATCAAAAGAAACATAAAAACTATTAAATTCAATATCATTGAAGAAGAACTTAAAAACTACAGATCAGTTAAGAGAGGTAATAAGCGAATAAATACCGCGACAAAATGGATTCCCTCACTAAAATCTAGTACAGGACAAACAATGACACAAAGAGACAAAATAGTGGAAGTGGCATCAAGTTTCTATGAGAAATTGTATCAAAACACCGAGCACTCATACAATACTCAAAATATGGGACAGAGAGATAGAGTAGAACCGGAAATACCTACATTCCTATCCTGCGAAATTAGCCAAGCCATTGAACATCTCAAAATAATGAAAAGTCCAGGCGATGACAAAGTTACAAATGACGTCTTAAAAGCCATAAAAGAACCCTTAGTACCTATACTTACAAACCTTTTTAACAGCATTTTAAATCAAGAGACTATACCATCAGAGTGGGAAACCTCCATTATAAAACTTCTGTATAAGAAAGGAGATCCTGAGAACATTAGTAACTACAGACCTATAAGCTTACTCCAGACAACATATAAGCTTTTCACTCATTTGATCTTGAAGAGACTCACACATGTACTGGAATTTAATCAGCCGAGGGAGCAAGCTGGCTTCAGGCGAGGATTCTCCACGACGGACCACATATTCACTCTAACCCAAATTATGGAAAAATATGCTGAATTTAAAAAACCACTGTACCTTGGTTTTGTGGATTACTCAAAAGCATTTGACTCCATCACCCACTCGGCTATGTGGAAAGCCTTAGAAGACCAGGGAGTACCACTGAAATATATCACAATATTGAAAGAAATATATAAAAAGAGTAAGGCTGTAGTCAAATTGGAAAGACAGGAAAACCATTCAGAATACAAAGAGGCGTAAGACAAGGTGACGCAATATCCCCAAATCTATTCACAGCTCTTTTAGAGATGATAATCAGAAACTTAGACTGGGACAATATTGGCATACGAATAAATGGAGAATACCTAAATCATCTACGATTTGCAGACGACATAGTATTAATAACAGAAAAACATGAACATCTAGTACACATGATACAATCACTAGACACAGAAAGTAAAAGATGTGGATTAGAAATGAATGCAGATAAAACATGTGTCATGTCCAACCAAGAGAGAATGCCAGTACGGGTTGGGTCTATTGAGTTGAAATATGTCGAAAACTACATCTACCTAGGACAACAGATATCCTTCAAAGGCCAAACACTAGAAGAAGTTGAACGAAGAATAAAACTTGCCTGGAAAAAGTATTGGGCACTGAAACATATATTTAAAGGTAAACTTCCACTTCCTCTAAAGAAAAAGGCTTTCGATTCAGTGGTTACTCCTGTGCTTCTATATGGATGCCAGAGCTGGGCTCTAACAAAGGAGATTATACAAAAACTAGAGAGATTCCAGAGAGCAACTGAAAGAAGTATGATGGGTTTAAAACTAAAAGATAAAATTAAATGTACAGACATTAGGGATCGCACAAAACTAATAGATGTGGCGGAGCTAACTTGTCGGTTAAAATGGCGCTGGGCTGGACATGTAGCGAGAAGCAAAGACGAGCGGTGGAGTGAAAAGGTGCTGCACTGGTGGCCGCGGAATGAGACCCGTCGCCGGGGGCGTCCGCGCCGCCGCTGGAGTGATGATGTGGTGCGCGTGGCGGGTCCACTCTGGACCAGACTAGCCGCAGATCGCCATGAAGGGCATAAGATGGAGGAGGCCTTCACCCAAAGTTGGGTTCCCAAATTTAAGACCTAACATAATTATGTAATTTTATATGATCATTAGTATAGCATGTTATTAATCTCTAAATTATTTCTTTTAATTTAAATCTTTAAAATATGTAAATATTCAATTTGGAAATAAAGGCATTTCATTCATTTCAAGGTTTTGATTGATAAGTATGGACATTTTTATCTTGTGGTTCAGATTACATTAATACTCTTTATTGCACACCATACATTTTCTATACTTAGTTTTTGCTTGAGAAACTTTGATCCCAAACTTAATATTTTTTAAATAGCTCTTCTTTATCTAAATAACACATAGCAAAACAACATGTATTAAAAATGTCCTTAATTTTATTACCTATCAACCCTTAGACCACGCAACCCTTAGAACTTAGACACAGAGTACTTATTTTATTACAATCACAAAAAGTGGGAGCGGGCCAGCGAAGTAACACCAGCCTTAATAGTATTAAGTACCTAATATTTAAAACGTCGTGACAGCCTAATTTGAAGACCGAGGTCAGCAAATTACGTGTTCTGTATTCTATTGTCGTCTTATTCAATTTCAGTGGCCTGTGACTAGTTACGAGTACAAGTAAAAAATTTGAAACCACTGAAGCAGCCCGGGAACTAAAACCCGATAGGTAGCCGTGATTAGCCGACGCGCGACGGCACGGAACTGCACTGCAATAACACCCTTAAAGTCGTTTCTGACCCTAGGCACAACTGCTATGTTATTTACAAAAACACGATTTCTTTGAACACTCCTCAGGGCAGTTTATTAAATCTTTTAGGTGTAAAGACTCCGCCACAGACTATTTTCATTGGTGTTCATCGAGTGCTTTGAGGAATTTTGTTTGTATAAATAAGTGTAGGGGAGCCTAGACTTATTTATACAAACAAATTTGTGGATTTTATTAATCGAATCATGTTAAATAATTTGAACGTCAAGCACTTATATTCTTTGTTCTCAGTGTCAACGTAAAATGTAAGCCGCTGCCTTCTGGCCATAGTGTAGTAGAGAAAAAGTTAGCGGAAGAAATAACTTCACATTACACCCAAATATATTTAGAAAATTCGTGAAGTTAATTCGCCCTCTATTGTGAATCACAAAAACAGATTGACAATAGACTACGAATTAAAAATACTATCCACTGTATCTAAGTACGTTTACCCTTAATAGGGCAATGGTACATAGTCCCACAATAAATTACAGTGTTAGCTTTTAGAATATACCTCGGGCTCTAGAGCAGGCTTCGGTTTTCGCTGAAAGCACACGAGTGTAATACTACTTCCTGCTCTCTATAAAACTTTTCTGAAACTATTTTGAAAGTTATATAAAAGTGTCATATTAGTTCCGTTACTTCTATTACACGAATATATACAATTCTATCCGATAGTAGCCGAGGTATATTCTAAAAGCTAACAGACTGTAAACTTAATAAACTTGAAATAAAGTTTAAGACCAATAAAAAATCCATACTACCCATGCCCAATTAGGAGTTAAACAATTATTCGTATAGAGAAGCACAATTTGAGCTTGTATTAATTGCTAACTGCGTTATACAAATGGCTATTCAACATCCAAACGTTTGATAATGGTTAATTGGTCAGCACTTAACAAGTTCACATAACGCTTTATTTGGGAACGCAATTTGGAAACTCAAGTTGAATGTTACTCATCAGCTCTAGTGAATTATTCCGAGGGTGAAATCATTCGATATTTACACAGATATAGCTTGCAATAGTGAAGAATCTACTCAAAGCATTAAACACATACAAATTGAAAGAGAAAAGGTGAAGGTAGCTTGTGGAAGGTGCCGACGACATGGGCTTTTGATTGGGCCCAAGAGTAGTACTTAGTAAGAAATCATTGTAAAATATTTGGTGCCTATTAAGCTGGTTGTGTATTTTATACCTATCTAACTCTAAGTAAACTTCGTAAGGAACTATTAGGCGTGGGGTTCATAGGAAGTACGTTGGACAAGGGCCCAGAAAAAACGCGCGTTCTTTTAATTTACTTTCGTACAAAATGCTCGTGAATGCTCTTAAAATAGCGTACTGCGCATTGGTGCGCAGCTCTTTGGAGTATTGCTGTACAATTTGGAGTCCTTACTACAATTGTCACATTGATATGATTGAAAGAGTACAGAAACGTTTCCTTTATTATCTGAGTGCTTAGTGCGAGTTTGACAGATCCAATCGAATAACTTTACTACCGCGTTAATCGAGCATCGAGTAGTGAATATGAGTAAGTTAACCGTTCGAACTGACAAAACGCTGTCACAGTACAACTCGCACTCGCGTTTATTCATGTTTTGGCTGGTAAACGTGTTCATTTCTCAACGTAAACCATTACATTTCGCGATCAGCAATTTTAATTTCCATACTTGTCGCTAGGTGGCGCTTCCTCGATGCCATAGAAATATGAGTTTACGTTAACGCGATCGAGTAGTTAAAAAACTCGCACTAAGCATTCTGAGCTGCCATCAGGGCCGGCGTCGCTCTTTAGCACATTACTCTGACCGATTGCGTCATTTCAACCTTTTGTCTCTGAAGGATAGAAGTCATAACGCTGACCAGATATTGATGTTTAAAATTTTTTGTAACGAGGTATTATGTGCTCAACTACTTTCAAAATTCAGTTTTGTGGTTCCTCGTCCGGGTTCCAGAGTCGTTAATTACCGTCCATTTTATCTTCGTTCTGCAAGAACCAATATTGGCAAATATTCAATAATTAAAAGATTATGTACACAGCAAAATCAACTTTTTGCAAAAGATCCTCAGAAATTCTATTTTTTTGTAAATTGTGTCTATATTTGTAAAGTGTGCGTCTGTTGAAAAACCTAATAAATAAATGTTCTGACGTGATCCGACATAGCCCACACAAATAAGGCCGACGTATTATTTGTGTGTGCTATGTGCCCATGTTCCTATGTCCCTATGTATATTCCTGTGTGCCTCAGACCTAGGACGGACGTGGGGCGAGGACGAGGAGAGACGCGACACGTTGTATAGGGTTCGTGCACTATATGTTCCCCACGCCTTAGAAGAGGCAAGCAATTGACGAGAAAAGTGTTGCGGAAATATAAAGTCATAATGTTTTGACAGATCACTTAAGCTGTTATCACAGGAGACTTACGTTTTGTAAAGGGTGTTACAAAATCCATGCCTATCAGAAAATGCAGAGTTTGACTCTTGTCAACTTTTACCTACAATGATTGTTACACAGATTTTAATTTGTATGAAACAACAAATATGTTGTTACTATTTTGAAGTGGTCACCGTAATAATAAGTTTGCTCGAAAACCCCCCTTTTCGAATGAACACGGGAATTTTGTGAACACTTTGTATAAAAAATGTGATGTTATAACACTGTAAACAGGACTATACATTAAGAAGAGTACTTTGAAAAGACGTGAGCGTTAAAGCTGTTACTACGCCTGATTCATTAAAAGTACACATTTTATAACAATCACTAAAAATGTTGTGCGAGCAAAACACTTCAGCTGAGAACGGCCTTAATGGAAAAAAATCATATCGTCTGTTATGCCGGATCTTTCAACAAAGTGAACATTGTAAATCTTAACAAATATTGTAGCTATTTTGAGAACCTGACAATAACTTAGTTCCAAAAATCCGGGACTTCAAAGCAGTTTTGCCAACATCGGCCGTTTTTAGCGGAAATCGATTAAAGTCCTGAGTAGATCCTAGGATCTAGACTGTAGGTTCTAAAAATAGTTGTCACCGTTGTAAAAATTTATGATGTTTACTTTTCGAAGAAAAAAAATTATATTATATATATATATATAAAAATATATATAAATTATATATATATATATATATATATATATATATATATATATATATATATATATATATATATATATATATATATATATATATATATATATATATATATATATATCTGTAAATCTGTGGTATGGACATATTACCACAGATTTACAGATTTCGTTAGCCCCATACGAAATGCAACTAAATTACTTGTGTTACAGGTGCTAACTCGACGATAGATTTAATACCTAGAGTAAATACATAATCCAAGACCCGAAACAAACTAGAAAAATTCGTTTGTTAGTTTGACATGGCCGGGGATCGAACCCGAGATCTTCGGCTTTACAGTCGGCGTGCCAAATCTAATAGTGGCGCTAGTGAGCACCGCCTAACGCCTTGAGAGTGCAAAGTGCAAATAAACAACCAACCTACGTTCATAGCTCGAGGTATACGTACTATGGTACAGGTGTATTGTAATCCTTATCTTCCTGAAAATGGGGGAAGATGCTTTCCTCATCAAACTTTTATTATAAGGGACCACGTCGAAGTAGGGAAGAAAATTCTTCTTAACAATTCTACAAACAAGACGTTTGGTTTATTAATTCCGAAGTTGTCTCCGTTGTAGAAGTGGTACGTATTATTAAGCAGAATACTAATTTTATGAGAAGAATAGATTTCATGATACACCCTATATGTTCAGAGTACAAACGGCAGCTGCTCATCATTTTCGATTGTTATTAGTAACTATCATTTTTGTTTTTCATTAATTTACACTAAAGAGTCGTGGCAAGTAGCAGACCCATTATTAATACTTTTATTCTACTTAAATCTTAAAATCGTACTTTGCATTTTCATACAGGATTTTCTACCAGTCAACCGCAGACCTTCAAAACATTTATATAATTATTAAATTACTTTCGTCTACTTTAGAAGAAAGTAATTTAATAATTGTATAAATGTTTTTATCTATATATCTATCTATCAGATTAAGGGGATTCGTACTACTACGGCGGCCGCCATAAATCTACCGAGTTTCATAAAACTAAAATTGGTAGTTTATTAGGATAATTCGAGGTACATTGCGCGGCAGAAACTACTTTTTAATTCGTGGATTAATCGACTTTGCAATGTATACCGAAGTTGAAACAGCTAATTGTAGTTCTATGAATCAGATCCCAGATAGATCGACAACATTTGATTGTACATAAGAAAGGAAATTATTATTATATCAATTATGTCGCGAGTTTGAAATGTTCATACAATATTGCAGTCTGTATTGTATGAGCGAAAGGCAAATAGCTACTCCATCCCGATCTCAAAAATAATCATTCTATAAAAAAAATATCTTGACGAATAGATCAATCCATTTTCAGGAGGGCGAGTCTTTAAAATTCATAGTTTTTCAATAGAATCATTTTAGTACGGTAATGGCTGTTTCATTGACACTATTGATAGCCTAGTAACCAGTCGCATTCCAATGGTATAACCGCGCAATTTGTAATTTTTTCGACGCCTCGCGCAATCAAATTCGCCAGAGATGCCTATTGAATTTACGCATGTCCTACTATTGGGACGACATTGTACTGAGTGCTTCGTGCGATTTTGACAGATCCAATCGAATAACTTTACTACCGCGTTAATCGAGCATTGAGTAGTGAGTATGAGTAAGTTAACCGTTGGCAAAACGCTGTCACAGTACAACTCGATCTCGCGTTTATTCGTGTTTTGGCTGGTAAACGTGTTCATTTCTCAACGTAAACCATTACAACTCGCACTTAGCAATTTTAATTTCCATACTTGTCGCTAGGTGGCGCTTCTTCGATGCCATAGAAATATGAGTTTACGTTAACGCGATCGAGTAGTTAAAAAACTCGCACTAAGCACTCTGGTGTTGCTTTGCAGAATATCAAATATAGGCAAATGACAACAATTTTTCTATCATTCTATTAAAAAAACTATTTGCGTCTATGACTCTAAAGCCGGGTCCAGACGCATGTACCGTGTAAATTAATATAACGTGTAATGGAACGCGAATCCTGCGTGTGGACGTGAAGAGCATTACAGGTATCGTAGAGCTGTCTACACACACGATTTGCGTTGCATTACTCCTTAGATTACGTTACACGTTTCACGGGTATGGACCCAGCTTAAGGCCAGATGTGCAATGTATTTCACTACACCGTATAAGCACAAAACTCAGTACCAACTAAATCTATCGACCAACAGGGGTATCAAACGTGCAGTGCAAGTAACAAACCACGTTATTACGGTGTCAACACTTACATATAAGAGGTAATTACCAGCATCGTGTGAGGAGCGGGGGGCGCGGGGGGCGCCATCGTCATCGGCGGGGGTGGCGCAGGAGGGGGCTCCGGAGAAGCCGCAGCCGGGGAGAAGGAGGAAGGCGCTAACGGCGATTGAGCTGGAGAGACAAGGATAGCTAAATAACAGTACATACATTCATACATAATCTCATGCCTGTATCCCAGAGTGGTAGGCAGAGACCAGGGACTGCCACTTGCCACGATCCTGACAGATCACCTTCGTTTCATCAACGTTCATAAGTCGTTGCATGCACGCACGCCGGTTCCAGGTACTTTTCATCTTTCTCTTTGCTAATACATCCCCTATTTGATCGATGGTATGTCTGCCTGAGACGTCCTTTACCAGCCCTTCCACTCACATTCGCAATATATATTTGTTTGCCAAGAGAAGAGGATGAAGGAAGAAAAAGATGAAGGCTCCTTCGTCCTCTCCACATGTCTAAACAACAGAACATTCCTTACTAAATTCTAGTCTCTACATTCTCTTGCAGTCTACAAAGTTCTCTAATCAGACTACGAGTATTAACAGTAACATAGTCATAACACCGCGATGGTAGATGTGATGGGTGATCACCAAAGACGTTATGTTACGAGATGACCATCACTTGGTAACAAAACGTCTTTGGAGGTCTTACGTTGGTTGTCTGAATAGGTACTGCGCGCCAGTACGCAGTTTCCAGTGTTAAAAAGCTGCGCCAAGTAACGAGTGCACAAGTATAACCTTGATATAGTACTCGAAAAATCCATAGAACAGCAGTTCTAAGCGATGTGGAGTGCTATATTATGATGTTCCACAGCTTAGCTCGTAGTAATAAATGGAGGCAGCAGTAAGCACGAGTACCAATTGGCTGTGTCAGAACATTTCATTACATTTCTGTGCTTTTCTGTGTGAACGATTTCCATCATTTGAGTCACCTCTTTCATCTGCTAGAAGGTGCAGTGAACCTTCAACCTATGGCCCTCGTTTGGTGATCTAAGGTCAGACCCTTGTGCCGACCACTCCAAGATCGGACCTTTTTCCCACCATCCCACGAGGAAGTTAAAGGAATGTCAGGTTCGTTGCCTTACTCCATGACAAGTAGTTTACATCATAACAATAAATGCCATAGAACTTACAGGTAGCAGTGAGCGCTAACACAAACTCAAGTGCAAGTAGCATCCACAGCATACTTTCAGCGCAACATGACGTGATATGCACTCTAAAGGCTAGAGAATTTACGTTATAGATCTTACAGGCGTTGCTCAGGCACTCAGGTAGGCAGTGAGCGCCTGAGCAACGTAGTGCGCTGTATACTTTAGTTCACACTAATAAGCGCTGTATAACTTTCAAGAGACGGTAAGCGTTAACACATACTGGCTCCAGTGCAAGCAGCACCCGCATGAAATTGGCCGCGTTGCAAGACGTTACTCGCAGTATTAAGGTACGTGCTTTAGATCACATGTACTATAAACGTCATATATCTTACAGGTAGCAGAGAGTGCGCTGTATAACATTGATATAGTGTATCCTAGTGTGGGGCCTGAAGCTTAATGGTATGTGGCTGTATGTAAATATGATGTTATGTTATATCATGATATGAAATGACATAACATTTCGTTAAGTGTTGTGGGAACCAGAAACAGCGACGTCACAAACGTGTAAACAAGACCTGGGGTTTTTTTGTCCCCCCACATAGCAGGCAGATGCGCTACCGCTACGTCACAGATGTCATGTATAAGTTTGGGTCACACTAATAACCGGTATAAAACTCACAGGCGGCTGTAAGAGCTAGCACAAACTGGCTCCAGTGCACGCAGCACCCGCAGCACAGTTGCAGCGTTGCACGCCGCAGCGCTCGGTGCAGCGCCATGAACAGCAGCGGGTTGACCGCCGCGTGGACGTACGAGATGTGCAGCGTGATTTGGAAGTACATCTGGGGAGAGAGTCGAGCAAACTAGAGTGTTCAAAATTCTTACTTAATTAGAACTATTCGATCCTTCAACGACGTTTGCGTCAAAAAGTACATCTGGGGAGAAAGTCGAGCAAAGTGGAGTGTTCAAAATTCTTACTTAATTAGAACTATTCGATCCTCCAACGACGTTTGCGTCAAAAAGTACATCTGGGCAGAGAGTCGAGCAAAGTGGAGTGTTCAAAATTCTTACTTAATTAGAACTATTCGGTCCTTCAACGACGTTTGCGTCAAAAAGTACATCTGGGGAGAGAGTCGACCAAAGTGGAGTGTTCAAAATTCTTACTTAATTAAAACTATTCGATCCTTCAACGACTTTTGCGTCAAAAAAGAAAACATTGATTTATTTTCCAATAGCATTTCCGTTATGTGCAGAATGATAATCATTTGTGACTCGTTGTAGGCTTATTACTGATGCAACTAATAACCATGAGGTTCCCTCTTTCTTGTTGAAGTTTGGATGTAGTTTCTGACCCTGGTGTTTTGTGTGTTGTTTACTTTGATCTGTGCTACTTGGTAGACGATGAATCAGGCTAAAGTTTCGTGGTAGTCGACTTTGGATTTGATGTACGCAGCAGAATACGGATGTTGACACATGTTACCAATTCATGTTAAGTTATTTTTTTTTAATTAAAGACCGTATTTATAAACGTATAATAAAATTCTAAGAATATATATATATATATTTGCCATAAAATAAATAAAAATAGTTTAAATTGCATTATTTAATACCCATTATCACGTGACTGCGAACGTCAATCAAAGCGCGGGTGACGTCACTGACCGCTAAACAAAACAAGCTCACGTAGTCAAAAGTATCACCGGCGAACTAATTTCAACGATATTATTATAATATTATAACAATGGAGACTGGATTCATCAAAGGAAGTAGGTAGTTCTAACTTACCGAAGATAGATTCGTTGATGGTGGCAAGTTACTTTGCCCGAAATAAGAATTTTTGTGCAGCGGAGCTTAGAAACGTAAAAATGTCATTGTAAGTACGTTTGAAATACCTACCTATGGTTGGTGGGTAAAGTCAAAACTACCTATCTAAAACTATTTTGTACCTAAGTACATACTCGTATTCAAATTTTATCGCACAATACTTTTAGAATATTTGGCTTACCTACATCAAAGTGGTGTTCACAAAAATAGCTGGTACTTGTAGATGTCAATGATGTTGAACATCTTCTAGCAAGCGTTAGCCACTTTCTCCTTATTTTAGCAATTGTTGGAACATGTATGAACATTTTTTGCGGCGTACTTTTACACATGGGTACTGCACAGCATTTGTACATCGTATTAATTTTTACACCTTTCAGAAAACTTATTTCTTCGTAAGAATTCACTGAATATCAGGTTAACTTTCATAGAGCGCGAGATTGTTTATCGGTCTGTGACGTCATCATACTCACGCGTTAGTTTAGAACGTTTTGGCGGGAATT
Source organism: Yponomeuta sedellus (assembly GCA_934045075.1). Lineage (NCBI taxonomy): Eukaryota > Metazoa > Arthropoda > Insecta > Lepidoptera > Yponomeutidae > Yponomeuta > Yponomeuta sedellus. Next base: position 18,327,326 of record OW203726.1, read on the forward strand.
TTAAAAAGTAGTTTTAGTTAAGTATTTTTTTAGTAAAATGTGACGTATTTTTTCATGAAATTATTTTTTTCGTCTTTAAATAGCGTCTATCTATGAAACAAAATCCATTTCGAACATTAGTCCACATCCCTATTGATTGACACAGCACTAGGAACCAGATAATTAATTTATTCGTATAACACACGAATAAATTAATTATCTGGTTTAGGTATTAGGTCATACAGAGAGAGACAATCAGTTTAACCAACCCAGAACACTAAAAATTAAAGATGACAATATATTTGTTTATATTCTTTTTAATGCACTAATCTAATCTTCCAACTGAGCAAATGGGCGACTCACCGGCATCAGTGAAATTTCGAACCTCTTTACAATATTCTCTGTATTAACGTACAGACAGCGATATAATATATGAATAGTATATTTGTGTTTTCATAAACGCGAATTGCGCGTAATATCAGTAAAAACTTTTTTTAGGCTTAGTATCAATATCTATATCAATATCTTAGTATCACTTTTTAGTATCAATTTAGGTGTTAGTTTTTCTAATAACATAAAATATAAATATTGTACCTACACCAGACACCAGACCAGCACTGAACATGGCTGACGGAGACTTGGCTTGCCTAAAAAAACCGCGATTAGCGCTGCATAACGGCTGCTGTTATATTCTAGAAGTTTCTTTTTTACAATTACTGCTAATATACGAAAGCAAAGGAGGTCTGTCAGAATCGTGGCAAGTGTAGACCCTGGTTTCGGTCCACCCCTCCTGGGGAATTCATTACACCCTGTATAGTGATATTATTTTGGGTCTAACAGCCAGCTCTAGTCTCACACGAAATCTAGGAACCTTCACACCTAAATAATTAATTACATGGACTAATACAATCCGCGCGCTACCTGCAAGGGGTAGGTAGAATCATGTCAAAGTGAATTGGAAAGGGAATCACTAATTGCACACCGTGATAATTCAAAGTAAAACATAGCCATTAACAAGACCACTGTATTGCTCTACAAATTCACAAAACAGAGTCATAATACTTAGTCCAATTCGAGCCCAGTGTCAAACCCAAGACCTCTGAAACGTAAGGCTGGATAGACAGATAGAGAACCCTTTATTGCACTAAAATGTGAAAATCACTTCGCTAAATTCCGCCAAAAATCCCACAAGCACCATACGGTTAGTTAGTGCACCGCTCTCCCTCCCACTTTTTTAAGCAGAAGCAAGACACGAACACACCCCTACAGACACCAATACTTGTGTAAAAAAATGCACGACGCGTTTCGCCTCTACCACGAGGCATCCTCAGGCTCACAAGTCACTTGTGAGGCTTGTGGGATTTTTAGCGGAATTTAGCAAAGTTATTTTCACATTTTAATGCTATTATGGACTACCGCAAAGTAACGCCTGATTCCATACAATACTTTATTGCACAACCAGAGAAAAGAATACAAACAAACTTTCTTAAATCTAGGTAATGTTATACAATTGGCAATGTCATCGCTTAGAGCGATCTTTTCCAGACAACTTTTGGATGGAGTAAATTGCATGAAGAATATAGCCGATAGGTGCATGTACACACATATTTAAATCGAAAATATATTGACATATATCGAAAATATACCAAGTAGGAAAAGATTGTGAGAATGGAATATTCTATCAATGTGCCACATCCGCTTCATGACGAATTACATGCCAATATTTCAGCCCAAAACTTTCAAAGTGTTTACCATGTCATTACTATCGGGAAAATCCTTGAATGTTCCTAAACTTGGCACCCAACCAACAGCTCGATTGACCCATCCTCGGCCTTCCATAACTAAATTTAGAAAAATGCGAAATCCGTAACCCAATTGAATCTCGGCCAAATAAAGGCGACGAACGCGTCAATTCGTTGTTAAAACGCCTGAACGCCTAAAAAAATTCTGAATCGCTGGGATTTTCGATGGTGTGAACTTTCAAAATATTCGATTTTTTTTTAATAATGATGTGACTGAGCAACTTGCGTGTAGGTACATAACAAAACTAATAGCCGAATTCTCACCAAATTACGTTCTCTAAAAATACGTATAAATTATTTAAAACCCCGACTTTTGTACACTAAGGCACTGAAATCTTTGCAAAACGCAGAAATCTTTGAAACGAATCGATATCGATATCAAACGTTGTATGTCCCCAATGCTGGGTAACAACATCGAAGGAAGGTTTGGCCACACTGCACCACTGGGGCTAAGTCCGGGTTGGTGGAGGATTCCAAGGCAGTGGCGGTCCTTACTGTCAGAAGTTATCAAGTTGCCCATAAGGCCTCTGACATGGGTTAACCACTGCCATTACATGACAACCGGCACCAACGGCTTAACATGCCTTGCGAAGCACGGAAGCGCTCGGAAAAATGCCACTAGTCACGAGACGGTCACCCATTCTGCACCTGACCGTGCCTATTGCTGCTTAACTCAAGTGATTAAGCAGTAATAGTATTCTTAACCAATGAACTGATGTATAGGAATATGCCGTGCCTATTGTATGGCTGAAACCATTGCTTTGCGTAGGAAATATCGTCAAGAGTGTGTTATGATCACCCAAGAGCGCTATTTTGTAAGCAAGTGTGATTCATAAGCCAATAAATGTTCCGGAATACGAACAGCCCTTAACAGTGAACCCACAAAACCCCTCATAATATTTGTACTTTACGAGTCATAAAAAAACACTTACTTCATACGCTATATGGGTCGTCAGCGAGGGGTGGTGCAGCAATGTCACGAGGAAGAGAGGGCCCCAGAAGAGGATGTACGCGGCAATGATGACCAGGAACATCCTGACTCTCCTGACTCCTTCCCGCTCAACCCTGGCGAGGTAACCCCTCAGCCGTCGACCACCGCCAAGGGGCAGGTTCGCGCTATTACTTGGCCGACAGTGGCCATCAGCCATGCCCCCGTCAACCGTCTGTGGAGACACCAAAGTTATAGCAGGCGAAAAGAGGGGCCGGACAAAGGTGCAGAAGAGAGACGAAAGAGAAACATCGAGCGTGAAGTGAAACAGTCGGTGCTTTCGGTCAAACATACAAGAGCAGTCGAAGGATTTTATGAACTGCAAATCATTTGAGGGAAAACGACCTCGAAACTTTATTCTTTAACGTCCAAAACAATTTGCAGTAATTGAGTTTGTGTAGAGATTTAAACTGGATCTTTATCCAGTGAAATGTAGTTTTAATTCAATTAAAACTTTGATTTCTTTGTTTTGTATGTTTAACCACAGCATAATTAGAAAAAGTTCTCGAACACGATAGGTTCTGAATAGGTATCGTAAAGTCGAAGTTCGGAAGCAGCTGCAATTGGAAGTTATTAAAGTGGTAGGTGATAAAGAAGACTAGTTTTCAATAAGCGCAAGGTTTTTGATGAGACTATTACGTTACTGATGCTTCTACTTTAATAGAGACGAAGAGGAATGCATGCAAGTTTTATAGCATAGTAAAATGTCCATGCAGTCTACGATAAAGGTCGTCACACACCAGGGCCCTGTCATTGTTCTATTTTACGATCCAAACTTGTCAATGCCAACCGCGCTAAAATAGCGCCATAAATCGTGGCCTCACACAACTTTATATCCACTTAAGCGAAGTTCGACTCAATTAAGTCTTCGAACACAAGATTCAAAAACTCGTGATTGAACACAAGAGTGAAATTAAGAAAGTTTAGTTCAATCAAAGGGTTATCACTAATGAAAGAACAAAATTATCTAAAAACAAAGTAGGTACCTTTTGCTACGCAAAAAGACAGTAATGATATTTCACCAAGAAAACAAGATTGGACTACAACATGAATGGCACATCTAGTTTCATACTATTACAACAACCTTAGCCGCCTATTGTATGAAAAAAGTGTCCCGCATTAACCGTAATCGCCCAATAGAAAACTGTCCATTACAACAGGGCCTTAGCATGTATAGAGTGACCACAAAGCAGCCGTACCCTGGGCCCAACGCTGTTGGGCAGTGAGTCCATGCGCCGATTGTCCCCGGCCATGCTGACGAGTGTGGTCACAAGACCCGCTACTCGAACTGCCTCTACGTTAGCCTGCATGCAATAAGATTTAAATTATCGCTCAGTCCCCGTCCATAGGCGTTGGGCTCATCTCAGTAACATGGCAAGTAAATCTGAAGCTGTTGAATAATATAATAATTTCTCATTTAATTTCCTACATGAGAAGAAAACAATAAATCAGGATGTCAACATCCCATCCCAGAAAAGATGTACGTACCTAATATGTGACAACTTTAAAAGCTACGCACAAACGAAAGAAAACGAATCCCTTTTCATAACCAAATAATAACTAGAAAGTGCCATGTTACTTAGAAGGGGGCAACGCCTGAAATATACAACAAATTGGCCCAACACAAATTCTCTCCCCGACAAATATTTGGTGAATTTTTCCGAACCTGTCGGTAAGCTTTTCATCCAGGCGAGCGCGTCCTCGCGCCCGAGCAAATAAAGTCTACGGCAGACGAAAATTTAAATCTTATTTACTGAGCACCACACGGAATATTGGCAATGGACCAACCAACACACGTCCCTAGTCTCGACAGCCACCGAAAATGACGTCCGAATCTCACTGAATTTCTTTATTTGATGTGAAGCGCCACTTACGCTAACGTTTGCACTACATGACGTGTTTATACAGTCCTTGGGCGAGGTGAAACGTGTACTCGTACCTTGGTGAGGTCCCGATGGAGTTTCTTCAAATGGAAAAGTGTCAGGCCGACGCAGACGGCGTTTACGCCTATCCAGAGGGCATTTAGGACATAGTGCCGGTAGGGCCCCCGCACCAAAGGGCACGAAGGTGCCGGGCCATACGACCCATATGACCCCGCACTTGCCGCCAGCGCCCCCGACAAAAACGTGGGCCCAAGGTTTATAGTGATGGACGCGAACCATATCATGAAGGAGCCAAAAAGCACACACTGAAACAAAAGGCTGTTAGTTTTTACGAGTGCAATCTGTTTGCACAAATTCAATTGGAGCGGGCTAATGGACAATGAATCAGACGAACTGGCGTCGATTAAAGGTCGAGCGAGAGTAATCCTCAGAGAGCGGTCTCGAATAGAGTTTCAATTTTTACGATAAAAATAAGTACTAGCCACGTAAGTACCTACCCATGTATTAAGCTTATTTCATTAAAAAATTACTTCGATAAAATAATAAAAGCATGAAACCTTTTTGCTAAAAAAATACTTTGCTGGTTGAAAACACAAAGTCAAAAAAGAAGTGACTAAAAATACAACTTTAGTTTTCTTCGGCTCAATTTTTCTTCATCTATAAAAAAGATGGGAAACTGGCCAGTATTAGACACGGCGGCGCTTCCAAAAATATTATGACAAAAGCTTTCTTAACTGTCATACCTGAGGACTATCCATGAGTAAAGGTGCCGAAAGGTCAGCCTGCTCCTCTTCGTTTTCAGGAAATATTGGACTGTCATTTAGGACAGTTGTCAGCATGTTGACTGTAGATACCGTGACCTGCAATTCACAGGTCCTGCTAAAAAGCCTCCTCATTCTGATGGGCTGATAGTAACTTATACTCTTTATTCATGATCATAGTACCGTAGTAACATTTCCTGCTTTACCTAAATCGTCTAAAGTATAATTTAAGGGGTTCCATGCAGTAACACTAGCGCTTTTAAAATGTTGTACATGGATACATAGCTTTTCAGTCCAAAATATTAACCAACGATACATACATCTTTAGTAACAATATCATGTTAATCGTCGATGCCAACTCATTTTTATGTTTATATAAACAACAACATACAGGATAAATACAGGAACCTACATTGCTTCCAGCCCCACAGGTAGAATACCCTGTTTCGTGGGAACCAGAAACAACGACATCACAAACATGTAAACATCAAAGACTTTTATAGGTTTTTTGTTTGTCCCTTAAGAATTCCTTAAATTCAATATTTGGTTTCGTTCGTCCTCTTCTTAATGAGCCTGTAATTTTGTTTCTACGCTCCTTAAGCGGCTCCTCAAGTATGAAATCCCATATAAACGTTTTTATTTACAGACGACATGCCGGATCGCAATGAAACTTTGTCAGGACATACATCAATGTTTAATTGTGTTAAAAATTGGAATTGAACTTCATCATCATCAACCCATTATGTCCCCACCGAGGGGCACGGGTCTCTTCCCTGAGAAAGGTATAAACGATACTCTATCACCACCACAGGGGCCAAATCCGGATTGGTGGAGGCTTGCAAGACTCGTGGCTGGTCTTACTGTCAAACGTTTTCAAGCCGCCCTAATGCCTCTGACTATAAACTTCGGTATAAACCCTTCTATGTGCCCATTGAAGAAGAAGAAGAAAAATATTTATTATAGAAACAGTGCACACACCACAGTAACAAAACAAACTTAAAACATATTACTAAACATGACATTCACAAAAAACAAGAACAAAGAAGAAAAACGAAAGGTCACGGCGTGTCCCTGCTGCTATAAATGGCAACTGACTCAGCAGTATGCTGATGGACTAGCCTTCAGCGCTGATTTTCAGTCAGTGTCACTGCTGAGGCACGGGTCTCTTCCTGCGTCACAGGAAGGTTAAGCCATACTCCACCACCACGAGGGCCACGTCCGAGTTGGTGGAGGATTGTAAGACAGTGGCGGGCCTTAGTTATAAACTTATAAAAAAGAAATTATAGCCTTCAGCATAGTCAGATATAATTTCTTTTTGATAAGTTTTTTTCCTATTCTAAGCACGATTAAACCTCAATTTGTGTATTGGAAGTAGAAAATGAAGGAACCATTTATTATATCAACAGAAGAAACACACACCATTACAATATAAAATCTTCAAACACAATACAAATATGGATATAAAAAAAAAACAAAAAAGAAAAATAAAAAAACTTAACTCACATAAGTCGCGGTGTGTCTCTGTTGCTGCAAAGCTCAGCAAGTATTGGCAAGGTTTCATTGTGACAAATCAGCATGTCGTTTGTAAATAAAAACTAAACTACGTTTTATGGGAATGGCTCCTTGAGGGGCTGCCTTAAAGATCTTGTAATAACTTGTTTCCTTCACCAGATAGATAATACTTTAGAAAAATATTGACGCAGTTTTCCTCCTGCGGCATTTCCACTTTCTAAGAAACAAGTAAACACTGAAAGCTTCGGTTTGCGCCAAGTAGCGTCGGCAACACAAATATATAAAACAAACACGGTTAACCTGGTTAGGGAAAACATTTCTCCAGAAAACTCCACCTTCCCAACACGTTTCAGGTATCAAAAAATAGCAAAACCTTTTCAGTCTAAACGCGTTTATTATTCAAAGAAAATTGCGTCTGAAAAGCCATCGGAAGCCACCAGGAAAAACGCGTCTGAAAATTAAAAACTCCCGCAAAAGTTAAACGACTTTATCACAGTGCGGCCGTTGGAAAATATCGTTTATGATGAATGATTGAGGGTAGCAAATTGAATGGCGGGGGGCGGGCAGGGCTAAAGCTAAATGCCGACTGGGGACCTATTCTCGGGCTACAATGGGAATGACAAAAGTGGCAGCATTTGCGCCCCCAGCGCCGCTAACGTTTTTGTACCGACCGACCATTGACACTTATCCCCAGGCACAAGAAACTCTGGGATAATCGCCGAGGATTCACTTAGCCGTGAGATGTGCTGAGATATCAATAGAGATTTTCTTTGCTATATTTTGCACGTACGCTTATTGTGCCGCCTAAGTAGGCACTATACGGATAGCTGAAATCGATGACCGTATTAACGGTCAGAATTAGAGTTTTGATATTAATTATTCACACTTCGCTGTCGGGAGTGTCTGGAATCGATGATTTCTTGCTTTTCAAAGTTTTGGAGACTGTATTATTGCAGACTTTAAAACTGAAACTTAAACATGGTAGGTTTTTAGCTGACGCTTATTGGATAGATAGTACAGTGCTAAGTATATCTCTCGCCAAAATATTTAGCATAGCATAACATAACATTGACATACAGGCACACACAATGCTTTTGGCCCCACACTAAGATACACTGTATCGTGGTAACTAGAAACGAAACGACATCACAAAACAAACAAACATATTTGCCAGCAAAATCTAAAGAAAAAAATTAAAAAATACCATCCACACAGCACAATCACTTGCCCAGATCCCAAACTAGAATACCCTGTGATATTCCAGTTTGAGATATCACAAACATGGAATATAACAAGGCAAAACACAAAAACAAACATGGAAATCTACCCAGACTGAATTTGATTACCCAGAGATTTGCCTACAGAGGGAATCCAATCCACGACCTCTGGTTTGGTAGTAAGGCTGTTAATCGATGGACTAATAAAACGGTCGATAATATCTCTAATCACAATCATGATAATAGTCCTTAAATACGTTTAATGACAGAGACTACGATTCAAAAGCAAATTAAAGCCCGATGACAAAAGCGCGGCCCGTATGTCCGGACGCCGGACGGCCGCGAGCCGGGCGGGGACCGGACGTGACTTACTGATCGGGCATTCACCGTCGTTTCCGGTATAAGATAAAATAAGTACAACATTTTTCGACACAGTTATTTCTAAAGGTGGATTATTCTCTCACCTCATTTACGGACGTCACATTGAGTTTGGTCACCCCATCATAACATAACACTTACATACAAGCACATACATTGCTTCTGGCCCCACACTAGGATATCCCGTGCCGTGGAAACCAGAAACAATGACTTCACAAACATGTAAACATCCAATACTTGGGGTTTTTTTGTCCCCAGCCGGAGCTCAAACACGGGACCTCTTGCATGGTAGGCAGATGAGCTGATTCCGCTGCGCCACAGCATCAACATCATCATCATCGTAGAAAAAGTATTTTTTCCAAATCAACTTTGGGAGTACTATTTAGTGTAAAGGCCCGGTTTTAGTAAAACAGCCCGTATTCGTCTACTGCTGGACATAATAATATGCCTCCCCCACTCCACGCCAAATCCTCAATCAGCCGCAGCAGCAATCTTCCTTAGCTTATCGACGTCCTACGGTGCGTTTGCACTTTGTGGCATCCAGTCAAGACTTTGCACCCCGTAGGTCAGTTATATATTCTTGTTCTTCGAAATATATGACCAGCTCACTACCACAGTTCGACTTGCTTATAGGTTTAGCCAGTCACCTTAGTTCTTTGGCGCATTTTCTCATTTATGATGGCATATGATCCATCTAAGAGAGTTCGAGCATGCTCCGTTCCATTGCAAGTAAGCTGAGCGACTTCTTATAACATACCAGTAGTAGAAAGGCCGTTTCCACCAGCGAGCACTTGTAGACAGGCTGGCACCGCAGCACTGCTATCCCAAGGGGCAGCAGAATTGCGGCGCGGGCGCAGTCCACCACCGCCTGGTGGAACAGCAGACCGTGGGACCATCTGTTGGAGAAAAAAATTATAATGGGTGAAGATAGCATAGTTAACAGTACCAATACATGGATTTTTTCCTTACATATTGCTAAATAAAAAACTATCAGTGGTTTCATAAATTCGCTTAGAGCTACAATCAAAATTTCGGACGGATCAGCCTCTGTCATCAATTTGGCCTCTCCCATACCTCGTGCGGGCTAACTGGTAAAAAAAGTCATTAGTATTAAGTCCACCTTTTATACACTCTTTTGTCAACAAACAATTACTAATAATAACAGCTGATATTAAATAGGAGTAGCTGTAACAATGAACGGTGTTTGTATTGATGAATAGAATAACCCCCTTACCTAAGTTTTATCGGACCGTTCTGAAACAACCGGTACATCTTCACCGGGAATTAAAGTGTTGCTAGTTATTTTTTAAATATCTCAAAATTCTATAGCATTTATATATTCTATTCTGGCTCAGGTTTTGGCTCAAGATGACACCATCACAATTATTTTAGAGCATAATTATTTTCTATAAAATAAAAAATAAAACCGACTTCTGCACCCCGAGGCACTAAAAACGCAGAAATAATTTAAACGGATCTTCTTCAGGCTTCATTAGTCCACTGCTGGACATAGCCCTCCCCTAATGAGCGCAAGGTTGAGCCATCATTGGGGGGTAATGCCCATAATCCCCACGCTGGTCATGCGGGTTGGGGATCGCAGTTTGGTGGAATTGTACTGCAGGAAGCGCTGCTGCCCACCCCCCGGTTTGTATCCCTTAGTCGCCTTTTACGACACCCGCGGGAAGAATTTGGGTTGGTGCTATTCTCTAGGCCGACACCACACAGCCATTTAAACGGATTTAAACGGATGTGATCTATAAATTCGAAATTCGTATATGTTAAATATTTCTGTATTGAATCGACTACCCGTCTCTAATTTCTCTCTTGTCTCCGTCTATGGTTGCCTGAAAGAAATTGCTTTTAGTAATAAGGCCGCCATTTGTACTGTATTTTTTATATAATTTCTGTTACTGTAATTTCTGTGTACAATAAAGAATATTCTATCTATATATCTATCTATGTCTAGGTATTCTCGAAGGATATTTTGGAGTCGGTGTCAAGTTCCAGACCATCACATACATTTTGGGCACCGACATCACTTTTCTGAAGTCGGTTAAAAAAAACACACCATGGAAGGTAGACAATGGGACAACATAAGCTAAATGGTAGCGATTGTTGTCGTTAGTTTATTGTTTATTGGTTTTGTAAGCACCTAACTAGTAATCCTCAACATGATTGTTCTAAGAGCTATGCAGCTTTAGAAAAAATCTTCTTCTTTCGTGAAGAAAGCGTGACTCCTTTTCAGTCATCTCTCTCTAAGAACCTTCTTCTTCTTCTTCAGGCTATATAATATAGTCCACTGCTGGACATAGCCCTCTTATGTTTTTAGTAGATGACAGTGTAGTCGTTTTTTTGTTCGTTAACCCTGCTACTGCGAATGCAATGGGTGAGATCTCCATGATATCCTGCAGGCTGCACTGCGGAGATTCCGGGCAGCCACAAATTTGTGATGTTGTTTGTATGACTCTAAATCGGCACTATATATCAACATCTTCCGGCAGGATGGCCCATATCTTCAGATTGTCCCCGAATAGAGCAAAACCTCCGCGTAGACGAACATGACATATTGATTTGTAGCCCATGGTCCCTTCCACAAGCCCTATCACGAGACAAAAGTGCCTTAAATAATTATAAATATACTACCAAATGTATGCTGTAATGTTTTGTGATAAGGATATAATTAAAATTTCTGGAGCCTGTAAGATCAACGATTTTCAATTCTCCCGTAATTTATGTTTTGTTACAAAAAACATAAATTTTCATATTAGCGTCTTTCAATATCAATGGCCAATTTGAAAGACAGTCATTCTTAAAGGCTTGTCCAAGAACGCTTATCTACACTCAGATTCTCAGTCACCTCCCTATTTTGAACTTATTGATTGATTGGCACAATTAGGTTGATAAATAGGTAAACAAAGTCTACTTTACCTTAACCTTACAGCTTACACCTAAATATCCTAAAAAGGGGGACATTTACATCACCGTACAGACAAACGCTCTATTACATGTAGACGCGTAAAAAAGTCGTCTCGACGGCGGCATGGCTAACGATGATGTCTACAGAGGCCAACAGATTCAACGAAAGCAAACAAAAAATAAACGGCCGATTAGTCACACTGCCATCTACTAAAAAACGTAAGTACAAGCGACGGAGTGTCATCCTTAACATCCGCGAACTCTACTCATTACGCATTACGTTACGGGCGATTTTGCAACTAAAATCATCATCATCATCACCCCGGTAAACCCACTGCTGGGTATAGGCCTCTTCATTTCCACGCCAACCAGAATGGTCTCGCGCTAGTCTCATCCACTGTTTGCCGGCTACTTTACAGAGGTAATCTGACCATCTGGCTGCTGGTCTGCCCACCGACCGTAAACCCATAAAATGTAAACGTTGAAATGACGACCTCTGTGGCGCAGCGGCAGTGCATCTGCTTACCATGCGAAAGGTCCAGCTTTCGAACTCTGGCTGGAGATAACGAAACCCCAGCTCTTGGATGATTACACGTTTGTGATGTCGCTGTTTCTGGTTCCCACGACACAAGGTATCCTAGAGTAGGACCAGAAGCAATGTATATGCTTGTATGTAAATTAATGTAATGTTATGTTGATGTGCAGTGGAATGTACGTAACCAAGGAAAATATCAATCTTTATCCATCGACTGGTTTATCAGACGCTTATCCTAACTATACCTATTTGTTTTGACCTCTTCTCGTTTACCATTAGTACGACAGTGTAGGTCACTGATCGGCGGCAAGGGGAGAGATCTGGTGATCTAAGTTGTAACCTTATAAGTTTTAAGCCGAGGAGCACCAGAACTGCCGTCTAGTGGCCTTCTTTCGAGAGGAATGTCCCATTTGATTGATGATGTAACAGTGGGCCCCTGAAGCCTTATTGATGGCCTTTTCCCAGTAAATCTTAAGCTTCGAGAGCCCCGATCCCATAGACTTGCTAATGCCCAGAACAGATTTAATAGCTTAAGAGCTACCTCGCATTTGGTGCGAGCCTTGTTATGACTTACGTATTTATTAGTTCATCTAAATTCATGGACTGGTCGAAAGGCGGACTTTGGTTTTCGACCGAGTAATGTAAAAGGAACGGTATGAACGCAGTTGTAGATTGCTGGCCTCACATTCGAGAGTTCGTAGGTTTGACTCCCGGTGTGTGCCAATGGCTTTATTTTCTAAGTTACGTACATTTGTCAAGTTGTAGTAGCAGTACCACTCGCTAACGGTGAACGAAAACATCATAAGGAAACCTGAAGACTGCGGTGTTCTCATAGCTCAGCGCATGAAATGCCGCGGTGGGCACGCGTAGTAATAAAGCCCCAACTTTCTTCCTAAGAGAAGGCCTATGCCTTGCAGTGGGACGAATATACGTAAAGGACGAAAAATAATCTTATAAAATAAATTAATTTATTTTCTTTACCATTATTTGTTTTGCAAACATTCACGGTAAGTAAGCTCATAGTCACTCTAAGACAAATCCTGTGCCCTACAGTGATATATATTCATGGTGTTCAAAACATAAAAGTCATCCATATTTCACAAATACAGCATGTAGCAGAAATTATGTCGAACATGCATCATTCAGCAGCAACACGCATGACGGATCGCTGTTTGCTTTCAAAATGAAGCTAGGAGGAAGAAAAATACGGCGGAAAAATATAACAACCCGTGGCCTTGCGAGATGGAAACGAATAATATTCAAGTAAGTACGTACTGCGTGTGTACAGAAACAGCCCACAACTCACAGAGCAAATAGTTCTGATCTGAGAACTGATCAACTTTTAATTTTGTTGAAAACTCACCCGCACTGTACCAGGCCACGCAGAAAGTATTGCGAAAAAAAGAATAAATGTATGAGAACCTGGCCAGGCTTAATCGATTTTTAAAATATGATTGTTTATAAGTAAAAATAGGTACGTTCTAATTCCAAAAGTTCCCTCCAAAATTTTGCGATCTAATTCAAATTATCGTGTCTCATTGAAAAATTAATCTGCGCCGGAAGTCTTGTGGACTTTGAAAAGATTAAACAATTTGAAATATATAACAATTGATGTTCGCTAAACTTGCTGAGTCTCCTGGTTCCACGTATAGTAGACTCGTGACTAAGTCACAGAGTACTTAACTAAGTAGACAATTGGTGGGCATCCTCTATCGACGGCGGTCGACCTGCTACGAATTTTCTAATGTCAAAATTTACCTCCACATTTCTTGAGATCTAATTTAAATTATTGTCTCTCATTGAAAATTGGATCGGGCGTCTGGTGGAAAGTACTATAAAAAGATTTAATATAAAACTATTTACGTATATAACAATTTGTTACATTTTCGCAAAACTTTCTTTGTGTCCCACGTATTGCGTCAGTTTGTGACAATTGGTGGGCGTCCTCTTAGTATATCGACAGCGGGCTACCTGCTACGAATTTCTCCCAAATTGTTGTATTCATCGATGAACCGAAACTTTTCAATAAGGTCGTAAACACACAACCAGATAACACCCAGAATAAACCTGGAGCTCTGGCACGTGTAAGAGTAGAAGCTCTGATTGACGAAGGGTGGAGTGAAACATTATTTTCGGCTCGGCTATATTCGTAGGTTACATCTGATCTAGATCAGTCGACAGCATGCGCCCTTTATAGAAGTGCCCTTTTACAAGTTTTCATGTATGATTTAATATGAATACTCGCCTGCCTCGTTGGTCTAGGAGTACATGTCTGATTACCTCGTCGGAGGTCGTGGGTTCGATTCACTCTGGGGGCCGCCGCAAAATAGTACAAAAATGGCCTCAGTCTGTGTGTATTTCCACTTTCATGATGCCCTTGCCTGGTTACCATAGCACAGGGTAACTTAGTTTGTGTTCTTGAGTGGTCACTGACAGGGGGGGTTGGGGGGTAAAAATGGGTCACTTAGTATGCGTACTTTTCCTACGAGCGCCATACTGGTACGGACCTAAATAAGTAGAAATTGCTACGTATTACTCGTAGTTACTTATTGACTTATTCAACGAGGGGCATGGGTCTCTTTCCTGAGGAAGGTACAGGCCATACTCCACCACAAGTCCGGATTGGTGGAGGCTTGCAAGGCTGGTCTTAATGTCAGAAGTTTTCAAGTCGCCCTAAGGCCTCTGACTTGACTTAACGATATGGTTACTTATTAAATGGGTCTAATCGGGATTAATTATTACATAGGTAAAACGTAATTACCCTAAGTACCGACGTGTCGGCAACGTTTCAGTTGCCGTGCTCACCGTTTTGTCTATTAAATCTGATGTCACGCGTAGAGTAAAGTGGAGAGTGCACTTTAAGTTTTTCGCAGCGGACTGACACACAATACGTCCGCGGAATAGTCTGGTGACAAGACGCGCGATTTGAATTTTCTTAGCACTGGATTCCACGTACTTGAGACTTTGTAACCCCTGTTGAAATTCTTGTGTTTTTTAATTTCAATTGTTTCTCGAACTATTCTTCGATAGTACTCGCGATGTCGTTTGGTTGAGAGAACTTTCGGTTAATATGCCTCGATGCAGTGGTTCGTTCCGGCCTCCAATAGAGGTTCAGCTATTGCGAACTTGTTTACCTCGTCTATTTTTGACTCAGCAGTGTAGCAATGTTCTCTTTGACCCGTTCCGGAACAAAACGTTTCGTTTGACCAATGTAGCTTAGGTGCTTTCATAGTCAGGAATTAAGAGAATTATGTTCTACCTAATAAATCATTATTATAAGATTAGACCTGTTTAACTGATAACTATTTAGAAATAGCTTTGTATACTTAGCAAAGCAAGGTTCTTAGTTATGCTATCAATGAAATTCCCTGAAGTCAAAGTTCCTACTCTTATTAGCGCCATGACACTTCAATACAATTAATAAGCAGGGCAATTGGTGAATAGTGTTCCTATGGTATTTCTATAGAACAATAAAACTGCAATTAGACAAGTGGTGTAGTGTATGACATTCACCTCATCCTGTCTTATTCAGTCCTGATTGTAACAGTTCAAAGACTCTTCAGGCCACCTGTTCTTATTAGTTTCCCATTCACATCCAATGAATTCTAAAACCGAACGCGTAGGCGCTCTAAGAACTCCGGGATTAAGTCCGTCGATTTCGCCGATAAGAGCTTTCTCGATTCATTAGTCGTTTAAATTAATTAGTTCGTTTGAGTTCACAAATTGCCGTCTTAAAGCTGAAGGTTGAAATTTTATTTTATGTTTCATATGTTATCTTGAGTCTTGACATTATTTTGTAGAACTTTAGGTAGGTTGGTATTGGAGCGGTGGTATTGGAGGGGAGGAACACCGGCTTCTCATTCGAAAGATCGTGCGTTTGAATCTCAGCATCTACCAATGACTTTATCTGACATCTACCTGGTTACCCATAATACAGAGTATTCTAGTTTGTGGACCAGGCAATATTTTTGTACACCTTTATAACAAGAAAGTAACATTATTGTATTTTGTATTTATTGTCTATGTACATTTATGAAGATTTGTGAAGTTAAAGTGGCAATACCACACGCTAACGCTAAATCGACAACTCAGAAACTTGAGTCCCTGAGGTGTTTCTTTACATCCAAAAAAGCTTGAAATTGCCAATTCGCGGTGAGCACGCGTGGTGATTGAGACCCCTACTCTTTCTCTGAGAGAAGTCTTTGCCATACAATGGGATGTATATAAACTGCATTATGAGTAGGCTACGAGGACCAGCTTGATTAGTTGATTAAAATTGCGTACTTTGGTATTTTTATTTTATTTATTAAACAAATATCCACGGCAATACAATTACAATAAACTATAGGTACTTAATCATTTGGAAATGCAGCCAATGATGGATTTTGCTGATGCCCCACAACGGACGAACACGGACTAATTGATTGATTGAGGAGTGAACAATACATATTTTTTTCCATTGAAGGTAGATATATCGTATACAACAAAGATTAGCACTGCTTACTAAGCACTCTTATTTAAAAGAACACGATTCCTTAAAACACCTCTCAGAGTAGTACTTAATAAGGCAATAATATTCATAATGTTATGGTACACTAGTACTTTACGTGAATATTGCCTAAATTTTATGTATATAACATAACGTAAAAGCCAAGAATTACTATTATAAATCAACCGAAATGAACCGTTCCTCGTCTAAATAGTTTAGAAACCGCTGTAACAAAGTATTATGTATGGTCATCTAGCAAAAACTGACTGACTGACTGGCCGATTGTAATGTCAAACCCTGGATACAGGCGTATGTTTATATAATGTAACGTTTTGCCTTCACCTAGCGAAACAGCGCTTACCTCCGCAGCTGCTTCTTGCTCAGTATGACGGTCATCAGAGCCAGGTTGGCTGACATGCCAAGTCCAGACAGCGCCAGGAGTGCTGCAGCGCTTGCGGCGCCCCCTGGCGGACAATGGCGGGTGTTGTTGATGATGGAAGCGTTGGAGGCGCCAGCGGAACCGAAGCGCAGGTTCGCGCCAATCATGGCCACCGCTGAGCCTGATGAAGAGAACAGTTTGACATGAAATGAATTATTAAATAATTATTATACTTGAGTTAAGCAACAACAGGCGCGGTCAGGTGCGGAATGGGACCATCCCATCGCTACCGCTAGTGGCTTCTTCCGAGCGCTTTCGTGCTTCGCAAGGAACATTAATTTAAAATTTAAAAACCTATTTAGAGGCTACAAATTTCACCCATGCCGGGATTAGAACCCGCAACCTCTGGCTATCCGTACCAGCGCTCTACCAATTGAGCCAATGGGCGACTGACGGCATCACTTCAGTGAAATTTCGAACCTCTTTACAATATTCTCTGTATTACGTACAGGCAGCGACATCTGACTTAAGCAAATTGCATTACTTACAGCCCCGACTACCTCCTTTGCAGTTAGGTTTAACATCGGAACGATATCACTGTACCCACATGATTACACTATTTTTATTTTTAATGCAGAATATTGTAAAGAGGTTCGAAATTTCACTGATGCCGTGAGTCGCCCATTGGCTCAATTGGTAGAGCGCTGGTACGGATAGCCAGAGGTTGCGGGTTCGAATCCCGGCATGGGTGAAATTTGTAGCCTCTAAATAGGTTTTTAAATTTGTTCCTTAGCACGGGTTAGAGCATTAAAAATAAAAATAGTGTAAGGAACATTAAGCCGTTGGTGCCGGCTGTCATGTAATAACAGTCGCTAAGCCATGTCAGAGGCCTTATGGGTGGCTTGATAACTTTTGTCAGTAAGTCCCGCCACTGTCTTGCAATCCTCCACCAACCCGGACTTGGCTCTCGTGGTGGATTATAGCTTAACCTACCTGTGATGCAGGAAGAGATCCATGCCCCGGCAGTGGGGACATACAAGGGTTGATATCGAAATCGATTTCTCACCACATTAAAGCCACTATTAATACTGTTAATTATGGAAATAACAATAAATACACCCAGAGTTTAGTTTCATAGCTATACTGACTGCCTTAGTGATCTAGCGGGTCATACGCTTCACTACGAAAACGGAGGTCGTGAGTTCGAGTCCCACTGGAGTCAGTAGTACTTTATTTGTACAGCCTCAGTATGGATGTATTTTTCAATGTTTGTGATGTCTGCCTGTTTACCATGGCGCTGTTATCTTACTGTTACTGAGATGTAACTTAAGTTACTGAACTGACCTGAATAAGTTAGATAACCCCGCAAACGTTGTTTTGTCTATTCTTAGGCGCACCAAATATACACAAAAAAAATCATGAATATCGAATATCGGTGGAGACATTTTGGAGGAGTTTGATAACAAACACTATGATACGAGATTCTTATATATTAGATTATAGTCCTTCTTGACTCGCCAGTAAGATCAATGGGAAATTTGCCACAAATTTCGATTACAATCTAAAGAAAAACAGTGTATTGATGCTATATCAAAAAATAATTTGTTGTAAATTTAAATTCCTTTTTTAAGTTAAAAAAAAAGATGTACAACGTGTTATTGAAATAAAGGAAAACCAGAAAATCATGTAGTTGTACATTTAAAGAAAAAATGAAAAATAATACATATCATACTATCGGTACGGTTAACCAGAGATCGCGGGTTCGGGTCCCGGCATGGGCGGAATTTTTAGCCTCTAAAAAATTTCATACCTTTGCTTATTGATAGTGGTGATCGACACGCGAATTCGTTTGCGTGGTATTCGGACAGTACCGTCGAGAAGGAAGTATTTTAGAGAGCTTTGAGTAAATTTCATTAATTAAATCATTATTTATATGTACTTTATTGCGCACGAAACATTGAACAGAACATTACAAAGGAATTTCATATAAATAAAGGCAGGAGTATTTCTAAGTCATCAATTGTCTACCTTATGCTAATTACTTTTACCCCGTGAAAGTAGATGTAGATGTTTAATAAATTGTGGAAATTTAATTAAGCAATTAATTTTCCCCTACGTTTGCTCACCGCGGATTGGTTTATGTGAATAACTCAGAAACACGAGTTCCCTCACGATGTTTTTCTTCACGTTTAGTGAGTGTTGTTTTCTACCACAAAATTCACAAATTTAACACGTAATATTGATGTATGTTCTCTCATTCATACAAGAATAAAGAAAAAAAAGACAAGCAAATTAAGCTTCTTAATATACAGGGTCACTTCGAATTTAGTTGAAAAATTTTAACCATGATTTATAAACATGATATAATTATGACGCTAGTTATGAACAAAATCGGGCGTCAAACATAGTTTTTATTTTATTTCACACAAACATTTCCCAAAACACACTATTACCGACGTGTGCAGCCACATCATTAGCGACGGTTTTAGCAGGACATTACGTAAGAAATAGCATGTACAAAGGCAAATCTCTTACATAGATATCTGTGACAGATTTTAATTAGTATAATTGTAACACTGATTTTTTTTATTACACAAGATTACTTCACTTAATGCAAAACTTATAAAAATATGGGTCGAGCGTGTCGTTCTTTTAATTGTTTACGCATATAGGGTGACAGTATCTTATATATTTAACATATTAGAAAACATTTTTTAATACAGTTGCTCAAAAAGTGGCGTATTGCAGGGACGTATAGCGTGCGGGATGTGGCCCAATGTGGGCATTACACACTCGTGCTTTTTTTTACCTTTCCCGCACTCGTGCGTTCTCTTTTCCAACCGTCAAAATAATGTCTATTAAAAAGAAAAACTAACCATGAAGTTTTAACTAAGAAAAATCATAGAAGTTTTTATGATTCATGCAAATACGTATATTTCTAAAAGGAAGCTACTAATTTGTTTCAATATCAGATTTAATGATTTGATTGAATGAGTTAGGTTAGGTTTCATTTCATCTCAATTTCATTTTCATTTCATATCAATAAAAAATCCTACTGAAGACTGGCTGTATGGGCTTTGCCTACCAGAATGGGTAAAGAAAAAAAATCTCTGCTTATATTCTTTTTCTCAAACATGCTCGGAAATGTTTGTGTTATTACCATGAAATAAAGCCACAAAGTTTCTCTTTTATGGCTCCCGCCTCACTTTACTGGCCTAAGCCAGTAAAGTAAGTATGAAAATCCATTACCGTCCGCTGCTCTAACTTTTTAAATTTACTTACTAAAATTAAACTGACCAAGGAAAAATTACATACAGCCAACCACCTACTAAGTTCTGTAAGCATACTTGCAAGATTAAAAAAAAACAATCTATGGTATTGGTTTTTGTGCGGTTAAACATGGTGCTCAAATATGTTAGTGTATTTAGAAAATAAAAAAGGCGGCAAACTAAACAACTTTTTTCTGCTTGTTTTTTCTGATAATCATTTCATCGAAAATATTTAAAATGAGTTCTATCCCAAACTCGTCCAGCAATCCCTTACTTCTCGGCCTCTGCAGTAATGTACTATTATAACATATTTGCTCGAAAGTGGTTGTAATTACACCAATTTCAATATCGTAATGTACTCGTATCTCATTACGTACTTGTGCGAGTTGTGCGATAATGTAATGTAAAAGGCACGTGTTTTTTTTTTAATAAAGTTTTAAGATACTCCGTCTAAAAATGAACGATACTTTTAAAATTCTTAGCAAAGAGGTTTTATGTCAAGAAAGTGGTCAATATTTTATGAATAAAATTAACTTTGGGAAATAAAATATAACAAATAAACATTTAATTCTTTAATTTAATTAATTTTGACCATAAATTACAACCATTTATCTATAACAAAAACACAAAAATATTAATTTACTTTATTAGTAATACTGGCTGTTTTTGTACCTTTGCCTAAAAAAAAAGGTTGATGCGCGCGCATCGCTTATTTGTGGACAAGTAAAAATAAATCCGCGCGCTTTTTCTTTTCGATGTGTTGTTTTTATTTGAAAATGTCGTCAAGTAGTGATGATAACAAAGTCAGAGTTTTATTAATTTCCTCGTAAATATGTTATAAAACGTCGTATGACATACGTGCGCTTTGAAAATTACAGCCTCTGCTTCCTTTTAGCCCTCGCCGATGGCTCGGGCTAGTAATATCGCCTCGGCTGTAATTTTCAACTTACCGCACTTATATCATAATGTACTATTACGGTTGGCGCCATTTTCCAAATATTTTTTTCTTTGTTAAATTGCTTATTTTTTTCGCAACTGTATTAAAAATAGTCGTTCAGTACACGTGCGGAACCGTTATTGCAACTTGTTCCGACTGTCAACCCTCGCCTTCGGCTGCGCCTCGGCTCGGGTAGACATTTGTCGGAACTCTTTGCAATGACAACCTTTCCGCACTTGTAATGAAATATACTATTTCAAAGTCAAGGTATTTCTACCACTTTGAATTTGGCTTGGAATCCAAATTCAAAGTGGTAGAAACACTACGAAAAAACTTTAGCAAAAGGTCGGATATCATGTACCTATATTAACAAAAACTCATCACCGTTACCAATAAAACAATAATAAAATTTAACAATGGAAAGAACATCCTCTCTAAATAAAGCTAAAGATTTCAAAATCATACTCGTAATCATACATGCAACAGAAAACACAAAAAATAATAAACGACATCAATTTAAAACCTTATTAAATTTGTACTGGAGCAAAATGAAGTGACTCAAAGTAGGTTACTGCCACAGCCACCGGTAAATTAGACCTTAATGCTCAAGGCATAAGAGCAACTATCGGACATGAAAGCTTCATCTGCGCGTATCGCTGACATTATACTGTTCCTAAAGCCGTGGATGCTGAATACAAATTAAGTTAGCATGTTCGTGACAAGTTGCTTGAAGTAAAACCACGATTCTATTTAGATGATGAATAACAGCAAATAAGCTCTACGTGACGTGCTTTCTATTAAACTTAGTTCCACTTTCATTGAACAATCATTAAATTCACTAAATATGTAGCTACAGAATATAGCTGTTGTAAGCCGTTTATAAGCTATATTCTTCCTGTTATGTGGTGGGAATGTTAGTTGTTAATAATTATAGTTATATCGTTATTAAGTAGGCTCACAAAGAAAATGTCGGCGCAATCAGCATATAATAACAACGTTATGAAAGTTCCATCCACCAACCGGGATTTGGGCCCCGTGGTGGAGTATGGCCTAACCTTCCTGCGATAAAGGAAGAGACCAGTGCCTCAGCATGGGGGATATACAAGGGTTGATATCGAATGTGTTCCGGAAACATCAATATTTCAAATATATAACGACAAACTGCATTTTAAAAATTATTTTGAATAAAAATATTAATTTCCTAATAACTAAAATTATGACAGAGCCATGTTTGGTAGAATCAGGGAGCGCAAATATGTTTTTTGTCTGAGAAAACAAAAATCCTACTATGACAAATTAAAATGCCTATATATTACCGTTTATATACGTGTAGAATTATAGAGGTTTGAAACATGCAACATGCACATTAACCTAAACGCATGCACTGTACTCAGGTACATTAGATAGATAGATAGATAGATAAAACATTTATTTAACGGCACAATACTTTAAAACATAACATAGGCATACATGAACATCAAATAAAACAAAATGGAAAAATATTACATGCATACAAGAAAAGAAAAAGGACAAATAGAACACTTTCAAACATTGATTACATTTCAAACGTATGTAACGCTTAAAAACAAAAACATCACAAACGTATACAAACATTTTTACGAGAATATTATCACGCTCAGGTTTAAAGTATTGAGCCACTAAAATGGTCGCGACTCAGCATGTGTCGTAGGAGCACCGAGGTACTCCCACAACGCTGATATTCTGTCGCGGCCATACTGCGGTTAGTCGTGTTTGTTGAAAAAAAAAAGAAGTAAAGAATTTTGAATTTGGAAAATGGGTGCCCAAACAATTGGAGTACAAAGTGTATGTGTGTGTAGAAGTGTAGTGTAGTAAAATGAGTGAGTAGTGCAAAATATCAGTGCAAAATATAAGTGTGTAACCGGTGTGTTAACAAATATAATAAATATATTATATCGAAGTGAAGTGCCTCACGGTCGGTGTTTTGCCGGTGAAATCTGCGGCACAGCTGAGAGCTATCTACCCACTAAGATGCAATAAAGTCTGAGGGTCTAGCACGGCTTACAGGTACGCATACAACAGTACTATTATTACATATTTGCGCCTGCAACAGATGTGCTTTAAAATGTTTTTTAAAAGTATGTTTATTTTTACAGTGACGAAGAGGCGGTGGGATATTATTCCAACACTTGGTTGCAGCGTACCTAAGACTGCCCCGAAAGGCCGCTGTTCGGTGTGTTGGTAGACTGAGTGGCTCAGAAGCTGATCTTACCCCTTCTGCGAGACGCGATTGTCTCCAGGTGAGTTTGTTGTATAAGTAAGAGGGTTCGTGTGTTTTAATGACTCCAAATAACATAGTAGCCAGCTGAAGCTTTTGTCTTGCTTCCATTTTCAGCATGTTCGCGCCATTAAGGAAGGGAGTTACATGAGTGCGAGGCGGAATATCCAGGCAGTAACGAGCACAAGCGTTCTGAACCCTTTGTACCAGAGTTTGCGTTTTCTTAAGCAGACAAGGGCCATATAAAATCGCACCGTAGTTCAGCTTGGACAGTACTAAAGTTTCACAAAGTCTTATACGCAGGGGAACGCTAATATAATTACGTATTCGATAAAGCATCTTCAGACGATAAAAACAATTTCTGACTAGTTCTTGAATGTGGCGTTCAAAGTGTAGCTGTCCGTCCATTAGAACACCAAGATTTCGGGCTTCCGTAACTCGGTCAATTTCGCTATTCTTTAAATGTATCCTTATATTTAATTGTGTTAGTTTATCGATTTGTTTTTTGGAACCCAGTAACATGTATTTTGATTTCTTCGGATTAAGCACGAGACAGTTCCTTTCGGCCCAAACTGATATTCTCTCTAGATCTTCATTTAGACGTGACACACAAGCATCAGCCTCTAACGGAGAAACCTTTGTATATACTTGCAAATCGTCTGCATATAAATGATACTGACAATTTTGTATGCCGTCGGTTATATCTGCTGAATAGATTATAAATAACAAAGGCCCAATTATGGATCCTTGAGGAATACCTCGCTCTATAGACTGATCTTGGGATGCTCTCATAGATCCATCTAATCTTTGTAGAACCACTCGTTGGCGACGATCTGTCAAATAACTTTTGAACCACTTAACAGTACCGGTACTGAAACCATAATAAGACAACTTACATAGCAGAAGGTTGATATTAATTGAATCAAAAGCACGTGAGAAATCTAACAATGTCAGAATACTGCCACTACCAGAGTCTTGTGCGCACAAAATATTATCGACAACATCAAGTAATGCGGTTGTTGTACTGTGGTTTTTTCTAAAACCTGACTGAATTTTGGGGAGAATGCCATTTTCCTCGCAATAACTAATTACCTGTTCATAAATTATCTTTTCGAGAATTTTGGAGACTATAGGTAGCAGGCTAATGGGCCGTAAGTCAGATATTTGAGTAGGGTTAGTTATTTTGGGTATCGGTCGGACAAGCGCGGTCTTCCAGTAGTCAGGGAAGGTTGAAGATGTTATTGACCGGTTCACAATTTCCGTAATAGTCTTTAGTGAATTGGGTAGTGTGGCTATAATCATGTCCAAGCTTATTCCGTCAACACCTTGCGCATTGGACGTTAAAGCTAGGATGGCCTTTGAGACTATCGTTTCATTCACTGGTGTCAACACTAACGTTGCGTCAGTGTATCTATTTAATTCGTAATAAGTCAGCATGGTGGGGCTGCAGTGGTTATTGCCAGGAATGTCCAAAAAATGATTATTTATTTTATTTGGGTCGTCAAAATGGTCAGGTGTGTGATTTTTTTTGTTAAATTGGGGCATAGCTATTTCTTTAAGGGTTTTCCATAATTTTTTTGGATTATTTATATTACAATTCACGTGGTTCTCAAAAAAGCAGCGCTTCTCCTGGTACAAGCTGACATTTACAAGATGCTTAAGGTCTTTGTACTCCTGTTTGTGTATTTCACATTTACTCTTATGATACTTGACGTGTGCCTGATCGCGCAGCTGCATCATATATCTAACATTGCTAGTGAGCCAAGGCTTCTGTTTCTCTCTGATCACTATAGTTTTTATCGGCGCGTGATTGTCAATAACACCTATTATTATTCTGGTAAACTCTTTTACGATTTCGTTAACGTCCGACGAATACGACATTTTAGTCCAATTTATTGATTCTAATTCTAAATTAAATTTACAAATGTCAATTGTTTTTAAAGATCTAGTTGTAATTTTGCGATGAGGTATTTTTGGTTTTTTTATTTTTAATTCTGCTGTCACAATAGCGTGACTACAAAGGTCGGAGATATGGTCGACGGCCACTGCTATTTTAGAGGGGTCAACATCGGTACACACCAGGTCAATTGCGGTAGAAGAGTCACTCGTAAAATTGGTAGGGACGTTTATAAAGTTCTTTAAGAGGGTGCATGTCAAAAAATTATCTAATTTGATTTTATTCGTGCTAGGCAGCAGTGTATTTATGTTAAAGTCCCCTAATAATATTACTTGGTCAAAATTTACAAAACTTAAAATGGACTCCGTTAAAGCTTCCAAAAATATGTCACAATTGACCCACGGTGGTCTGTACGCTGTACCGATAGCTAGCCGCGTTGAGTTAACCCTGACCGACAGCCACATTTGCTCGACCTGCTCGGGCGCAGGCGGGTACGGCTCGGAGACGGCGCGCACGCCGTGACGTACGTAGAAGCCCACTCCGCCGCCCCGTTGCCGCACGGTGCGCGGTCGCGGCACGTGCCGCAGTCGGTATCCCGGTAACGTTGGCGCCCGCCCCTCTTCCCTGTCTCTCAGCCAAGTTTCGTTGATACAAATGATATCTGGAGATAGGTTAGCAAACGCGGCCTCGAACTCATCATGTTTAGTCCCAAGCGAGCCTGCATTGAGCAAACAAATTTTAAAACCGGTCTTAGGCATGGCAGAGATTGAAGTTTAATAGAGTGATTCTGTGTATTCTTGTGTAGTGTAAAATTGTGTAGTGTGCAATATGTATGTATATGAGTGTTTTAATAATTATATATAGCAAAAGATTATACGTATATGATAGTGTGAAGAAATGAGCTCCTTTATTTGAACAACCAGTTTCTACCAAGTAAAAATAATTGATTATTTTGACCCGCTGCGACTGAGTACTTAGCATATAATAATATGACATATATTTCATTATAATTAGGCAAGACGACATGACAAACAAAATTGACCCAATCAAGCCTTTACAAAAGTCTTTATATCATCTTCTGTGCGCAATGTGTAACGGGGAGAACTATTTTCCATACGGGCAAAGATGCGTCCTTCTCTGGTCCATATAAAGCGCCAGTGTGCCGCTCGACCCGCATCACGGGCCATGGCGAAGAGTGCTCTGTTAGCCTTCGTCAGCCGTTCATTGACGTAAAAGCGTCGCGGTTCGTGCGGTGGTAGTCCGAGCTCGGCGGTAGTAGCGCCGCGGCGCACGCGCGTTACGAGTGACAATGCAAACAAAATGTAAAGTTTAACGTGATCTGTGGACTGCACAATGTCAGAATGATTTATGCATGTTGTAGGAAAATCCGTCCTGATCACTCTGTGGTCCTGATAATTGGTATCAGAAAAGTTTTAAGTTCAGAAAACATAAAATGTTCGCGTACTGTCGCCGGGAATGTCGCCGTACGGGAATATTTCACACATAACCTCACGCCTGTATCCCAGAGGGGTAGGCAGAGACCAGGGACTGCCACTTGCCACGATCCTGACAGATCATCTTTGCTTCATCAATGTTCATAAGTCGTTAGCCAGGAATATTCCTGGCTATCCCATGACCTAAATCGTTATTTAACCGATTTTAACTAAACATAGTAAAGAAACCAACATTTTTCTTCAGCCTTTCGGCCCGCGCATACTATTTTTTATTATGCCATGCTATATATTTGTGCCTTTCGAGATAAACACTCCAGGGGTATGAGGTCCGGAGGTGCGACTCTTCTTTAAGGAGGTCTTGTCGCGCCTGGTCGCGTAGTCGCAAATCAAGCATGGATTGTTTGAACCCGTGTTCTTACGATCTGTTAGGCAGCGCAGGCCTCCGGGGGTTCAAAATCAAATCACCAAGTATTTATTTATCTATTTATTCTTACTTGTCCAATTTAGTAAACAAGATTCTACCCGTAAACTGTAACTTTTTAGTCCAAAACTGCCATATTTCCATAAATGAAGTAACTTGGAACACTCTTTTAGATAAACCGCTGCTAATTTTATAAACATAGTTAATGAATGATAGTTCATGAATTTGCGAGTAAATGTCTAGTTTAGGCATCTAATCTCAATTTTAAGGTTAGAATCTTGATTACTAAATTGGACAAGTAAGAATAAAAATAGACTGTACACTGTTGCAGTTTATTTGTGGCGCCGATACACGTTAATAATAATTTGGAAACAGAGTTACTAAAATGGACTTACATCTTGATACTAAGTCTAATTACTGGTAAAGACTATGCATGACTGCTGTTAACTGCTGTAACTGCTGCGCGATGTGCGCGGAAAAACAATTTTATTTGCTCTTTAGTGCTGATAATGACAAAATATAGGTGAGGCGGGGAACCGGACGTAACAGATCGTCTCTTAAAACCAAAAATTCATTTCACCAGAGCAAAAATGAATATTCTTCACAAGGGATCTAGAACATTATATATTCCTCACCTAGCTCCAGCGGTACGTTCTTGTACTATCATACTATCTATAAGACCATAATGGCTTTTTCTCGACAACTTATACCTACTCTTGGCAAAGTTTGAAGAGCCATCAATCTTGCTCACGATCTCGTATTGATAAGGGATATTTTTAAAAGAAACTTAACCGAACAAAGTTTTGAAATTGATAAACGTTCATTACTATTTATCAAATATTGATTACAACGCAACTTTTTCATGTAGCCTTTGTACGTCCCACTGCACGGCACAGGCCTGCTCTCTGAAAGAGAGATTATGGGCTTAACCTCAAACCAGCTAATAACGGGAGGTGTTGGGTTTCAAGCCCGGCATGTAAATAACAATATACCTACATAAACAGTTACATACATAGTTATGATAAACTTACATAAATACGTTATAATAACAATCTACGCGATGAGGAAATAAATACAATATTGTGTACCTATATGGAGACATACGGAAAAGACAAAATGAAAAGGACAATGCACGAATACTAAACTTGCAGGGACAGATAAAATTCCTTAACCTTGCTTTTAAAGAGAACTGAGGAAGGGGAGCGCCTTATTGATACCGGAAGATCATTCCACAGCCGAGTGGCCGTTACGGTAAACGAGTCGCTGAAGAACCTCGTCGAGTGAGTTGGAGTCTGAAATTATTATTATTAACGTGTATCGGTGCCATCAATAAACTGCAACAGTGTACTTGGTGATTTGATTTTGAACCCCCGAAGGCCTGCGCTGCCTAACAGATCGTAAGAACCACGGGTTCAAAAAATCCATGCTTGATTTGCGACTACCTACGGCTTTGCCATGCGACCAGGCGCGACAAGACCTCCTTAAAGAGAAGTCGCACCTCCGGACCCCTGTCCCTGAAGTGTTTATCTTGAAAGGCACAAATATATAGCATGGCATAATAAAAAATAGTATGCGCGGGCCGTAAGGCTGAAGAAAAATGTAGGATCATATCTGGGAGCGCAAATATGATTTTTGTCTAAGAGAACAAAAATCCTATTGTGACAAATAGCTAAGCCTTTGTAAAATGCCTATTACCGTTTACAGCATTGTCACCCGTAATGTACTCAGTTACGTTACAAAAAATTTTAAAGTTTAACGTGAGCTGTGAACTGCACAATGTCAGAATTATTTATACATGTCGTAGGAAAAGTCTTTGGTCCAAATAATCCTGATAAGGTGTTGGGTTTGAAGCCATGTTTGAAGGCATGTAATAATGCCTTTGTTTTTTAAGTTTTGTACAATCCTGAATTTATAATAGCGGTACTACTCGCTAGCAGCGAAGGAAAATATCGTGAGGAAACAACGCGACCATTGATAAATTAAGATATTTAGGGGAATAACAATAGTAATTATAATCTCGAGCAATCTTGAGCTGGTACAGCCAGATAGATAGAGATAGAGGATAGTCAAGTTGTTAGTTATTCAGGAAACTGCTTGATCAACGAGGCAGTCACTCAAAAAATACTCACTAGTGTAGCCGATACAGTGACAAAAAACTTTGACTTTGCATTTACGCAACGCAATAATTTATACAGTGAAGGAGCTACTAGTACGCCGCAGTGCCTGGGACGTAGTGAGAAATTCAACTATAAAATGCTGGACTTATGTACAGCACTTATTTTCATTTGTGCACAAAGCAATGTTGATTGAAAATTTTGGGATATTTGCAGAAAAGGTCGGATTTCTCTTTTGGATTTGTTTTTTTAGAACCAGTGTATCAAATAATAGTTTACTGAACAAAAACTCGAGAGGAATTGTCCTAATGTAACATTAACATTTACATACAGGAACATACGAATTGTCCTAATGTAACATTTACATTTTACATATACATACAGGTACATTGCTTCTGACCCCACACTAGGATACCCTGTGTCGTGGGAACCAAAAACGACGACATCACAAACATGTTAACATCCAAGACCTGGAGTTATTTTTGGTCCCTAGCTGGGGCTCGTACCTGGAACTTTTCGCACGGTAGGCAGATGCGCTACCACCCCGTCATAGAGGACGTCGCCTATTAATGTCTGTTTGTTTTCTTTTCTTTTCATGTTTGGTTGTTATGTCTATTTAAATGTACCTTTGTGTGTGTGTGACTATAGTTTCAAATACATGTATTTTTTCTTCTTCTACTTTAAGAAGGGATTCGGCCTATGCTATAAGACTAGACGTCACTCGTTATTCTTTTTTTTGACTATGATAAAGTGGTCTATCTAAGTACTTTGTTTGATTACCATTGCTGCAAAATAGAATTTACGACCGCAAAACGGCAGGAAAATAGCTAAAGGGACTTAAAACTTGAACTTTTTGTGTATAGAAAACTCATTAGCTAACTCAAAAGCGGCAGCTGGTAGCAGGATGTGCCAGGCGGGCCACATGCCAGAAAACCGATCGCAGCGGGAACGAGTGAGGCGTGATCGCGATTCTCAGGCACTGAGAGAACGATTAAAAGACAAAGTAAAAGAAAATTACTATCGGGTAATTTATCGGTAAACCTCCGTGATCTTAAACTATCAAGAACGTTAAGAACACAGGGCGCGTTCAGTGCATGGATGGGTGACCATCTATGACTAAAATTAGTGGCATTTTTCCGAGCGGTTCCATGCTTCGCAAGGCACGTTTAGCAGTTGGTGCCGACTGCTTTCGATAGATGGCAGTCGTTAAGGCAAGTCAGTGATCTTTAGGGCGGCTTGAAAACTTTTGACAGTAAGCCCAGCCACTAGTCTTGCAAGCCTCCACCAATCCGGACTTGGCCTCCGTTGGTGGAGTATGGCCTATATCTTTTTCGGGGTAGAAACCCGTGCCCCTCGGTGGGGGCATAATGGGTTGGTGATGATAATTTTAAAAACCTATTTAGAGGCTAAAAATTCCACCCATACCAACCCGCGACCTCTGGCTATCCGTTAAAATTGTTATTGTTATCCGTTATTTTTATTTAAATGCACGGGTTTTTCTATTTTTAAAAAGAATATAATCTTGATGATGATAATTTACGGGTTATCTGCGGGTTTGGTTGACATTTCCAACCTTCGCATTAAGGGCTTTTCGTCATCCTTCATAATGCGCACAGCCAAAGTGTGGAACACCTTGCCGTCGTCCATTTTTCCGAACGCCTATAACCTGAAGCTCTTTGAAATGCCTGTGAACAGGCATCTTCTGGGCAAACTCGGTCCATCCTAGACCTCATCTCAACCCTCGGGCTAGATAGAGGTCATGAGTAGGTAAGCCCATTTCTTATAAAAAAAAAGTTTACTATTTTTAACATGGATCGATTTTAACTATCAAAATATCCTACTAAAATTATAAATGTGACAGTTGTGAAGATGTTTGGATGTTTGTCATGCCATCACCCAATAACTACAGAACTGAGTCCCATGAAAGGTATTACCGTACAGATTGACAAGGATCAGAATTGAAGCGCATTACCGGGATCAAGAGTCCTGAGGATTGGGATAGGAGAAGTGGGATAATGTTTTATTGTTACTATAACCTAAATAAGATATTTATTTATTGCGTTGCCATGGTAATAAGAATCGTAACAACGTATTCTGTGGCGGTACGAATTTGGCAGGGACAGTTATTAAAGTACCTATATAATTAACCTATATGTTTGAACTTTTAAAAAGGTTTATTTTTGGTTTCAATCAAACATATCTTTTCAAATGTTAAAAAGACATATTTAGTGTGTATGCGAAAAGAACAATAGTGTTAAATTGTGCGAGCGAGACAGCATGTGAAACTTGCTGTCTCGCTCGCACAGCATTTTCGTAAGAACAGCCTTAATCAACGACAGGCACTGGATAAATATTTGCCTTCGCTAATACTATATTTCCGTGTATATGCTGTGAAACAAATATTTTTCGGTCCTTTGTTGAATTAACCGAGTGAGAAATTGATAAAGTCGTAATATATTTTCGACTTACCCGCTGACATGGTCATGCCGTCCTCTCTATTGCCTCCACAGATCAACTGGAGAAGTCACGCCGTCGAATGACACAGAGTAGTGACGACACTAAAGTTCACTTGGCACTGTCCGCCGCCCTTCCACTGCATTCTCATTGGCAGTTCGTTTGACACTCGCATCACACTATCGTTCCACTGATTTAACACTTTTAGTCACTGTGGTCACGAGTTGGTTTGGGTAATTTCATCGGGTTGTTTATTTCCTGAGAGTGTTTTGTTTGTTACATTTTAATTCACAAAAAAACATTAACAATCATTAAATAATATACAATGTGACAATAATATATGTAATATTTGTTTTGTAAGCCCTTAAATAATATATACTAGTACCTACCTAGTAAAACCCTGAATAATAAAAAAACTGTCAGTTTACTCTAATACATGAGAGGCGCTGCTCACCTTTCGAATTCCCGTTAATCACTTTTTGGGCACGCAACAAAGACGATGGGGATTTTGCCCATAATCATCACGCGGATAGGTAGTCGGTGGTAGGTCAACCAACTTCATCTACTACGATTACCTACTACGCTTCAGGAATGGCTCCGGGTGGTCACATTTTTTCGCCAAGTACCAAACGGAAATTATTATTCCCAAAATTCCCTTTATGGGACAAAAAGGTGTTAAGAAAGACATTTTTAAAGAATTCTAATAGCTATTTAACCATTCTTCCTGTGGGCTCGTTATCCCGTCAACCTATTTTCTCTCCAAATTAGAAACTTTTAATCACCTTTTTTCATCAAGCTCAAAGAATAGTCTAAAAAAAAGAGAACTTTGTAAAAGAAAATCTCGTTAAATAATCTCGAATACCTTGCCGTTGTCGCCGATATAAAACTTTATTAAAACTCTCGTAAAATCAGATAACTTATCCCTTACGTAAAGTAATCTGAAAGTGTCTTGCCACTATCATAAAATACAACTCTTAAAGTCTGTTTTAAATCCCTTTCGCCGATCCAGCGAAAACACCTTAACTACGTTCCCGACAAAAACAAAACAGAAAACCGGTCAAGTACAAGTAAAACTCGCCACCAAGGGTTCCGTACAGCCATCAACATGACATTTAGGCCACAAAGATATTTTTCTCTTACCAAGCTTTAACATTGCTTCATATTAGACCTACAGAGCAAAAAAATCGTGTTTTGGTCCCTAGGGAAAATATGTGTACGTATTTTTGATTTACAGAATAGCCTATTACAACACTCATCGGCAATAATCGTAACGCTGGGTTTTTAATTGGTACGTATACTATGTTAATTAATTAAATCCGTAGGATAGACTTTTGTATTTAGTATCAACCAATTAGAAATACAGATATATTAAAATCCACTAATCAGAAAACGAAATTAATTTCTCAATACATAAAGTGTTTTGTAGTTCCTACTTTATAATCATTAAAAATAAGTACCTGCCTCTTATTTTTTTATTCAAAGTGAAAAGTAGAGTGTATGACTCGGTAATAAAATCCATTTTAACCTCGACGTGCCTATCGACCCTGCCCGTTCCGGCTCGACTCACCTGTAATGGATCGTTTTATTCCCTTGTCATACAATCTACTATTTTTTTATTTTATTCAATGTACCTTTAAAGGCATTCTGACTCCCATTTGGCCAGTTTTTATTCACTGTTGTTATACTATAGAAACTGTATCAGAATCTCACTACGATTGACATATTCACTACGTATGACAAAGTAACAAAATACTTGTATGAAAAAATTATCTTTTTTGTATAGGTTGAGAATATTCTCAATTTTTTATGTATGTTCCGTGCTTCGCAAAGCACATTAATCCATTGGTGCCGACGGTCATGAAATGGCAGTCGTTAAGTCACAGGCCTTATAAGTGGCTTGACTTCCGCCACTGTCTCACAATCCTCCACCGATCCTCCTTGGCCCCCGTGGTGGAGTGTATGGCCTAACCTTCCTGCGAAGCAGGAAGAGACCCATGCCCACCCAATTGGGACATACAAGTGTTGATATCGAATCGATATCGTATCTATCTATATATCTATCCAGCCCATGAATGAAGCCCACTGCTGGGTATAGGCCTCTTCCATTTCACGCCAACTCTCCCACGTGGCGACCGTGGAAATATGGAGAAGAATATTAAGCTGAGAGGCGTACTGCGAGGCCAATTCACCAAGCGAAAAAATGGCCTCGAAGCGCTAATGGCGTTGGTGAAGCAATAAAATACCACACCAATTTAATCTCTCTCTTTATTTTCAAATAATCTCCGAGAACCTGATAAGTAATAAACGAAAGTGCATAACATAACATAATTAAATCCTTTACTGTTTTGCGACACGTGGACCGGATATCGTATGTTGAACATTAACTTTGTACCGGGGGTAACCTCAAAAGTGGTCCTATAAAATTTGGTCAATATCTGTTGATTGGATCAATCAGCCCGTACTCAGCCATTGCTAGACATAGGTCTTATTATTTCTAATGCACTAACCTGCTAAGGACAATTTTAAAAAACCTATTTTAGAGGCTAAAAGAGATTGGAAAGAGCGCTGGCACGGATAGCCAGAGGTCGCGGTTTCGAATCCCGGCATGGGTGGAATTTTTAGCTTCTAAACAGGTTTTTTAAAATTGTCCTTAGCACGGGTTAGTGCATTAAAAAGAATATAATCATGTGGGTACAGCGATATCATTCCGATGTAAAAACCTAACTGCAAACTAGGTACTCGGGGCTGCAACTCAAGTGATGCAAATTACTTCAGCCAGATGTCGCTGCCTGTACGTAATACAGAGACTATTGTAAAGAGGTTCGAAATACTGATGCTGGTGAGTCGCTCATTAGCTCAGTTGGAAGAGCGCTGGCACGGATTGCCAGAGGTCGCGGGTTCGAATCCCGGCATGGGTGGAATTTTTAGCCACTAAAATAGGTTTTTTAAGACATAGGTCTTCCCTTAAGCCTTGCCACAACCTCGGCTTGCAGCGGCGTGGTGATGAAGCAAAAGAGCTTTGTCAGTATAGTGGTAGCAAGTGGCAAACCTGATATCTACCTACCCCTTACGGATGCCGATCTCTGTAATGTGGCCCTTTGGGTGCGAAACCCTAAAAACGAGAGTGAGTAATATTTTTCCCGGGGAAATTCGTTTTAATTGCGGCCGCGCAAGTTTTCGAGTGTCACTCAATCCGCCCCAGTAACCTGGCAGCTTTAGAAAGGTGAACCTGCACTCGGACGAGGGTCTACCCACAAAACACTCCGTTTTTCATAGAAACGGAGTGTTCACACTAACAATTTGTTGATCTACAGTCTTTTTATCCTCTTGTAGAACTTTATTGTAAGTCATGTAACTTTGAGTACCTATGTTTGTAATAAATTGCTATATGTAGATAGATAGATAGATAGATAGATAGATAGATAGATAGATAGATAGATAGATAGATAGATAGATAGATAGATAGATAGATAGATAGATAGATAGATAGATAGATAGATAGATAGATAGATAGATAGATAGATAGATAGATAGATAGATAGATAGATAGATAGATAGATAGATAGATAGATAGATAGATAGATAGATAGATAGATAGATAGATAGATAGATAGATAGATAGATAGATAGATAGATAGATAGATAGATAGATAGATAGATAGATAGATAGATAGATAGATAGATAGACAGACAGACAGACAGACAGACAGACAGACAGACAGACAGACAGACAGACAGACAGACAGACAGACAGACAGACAGACAGACAGACAGACAGACAGACAGACAGACAGACAGACAGACAGACAGACAGACAGACAGACAGACAGACAGACAGACAGACAGACAGACAGACAGACAGACAGACAGACAGACAGACAGACAGACAGACAGACAGACAGACAGACAGACAGACAGACAGACAGACAGACAGACAGACAGACAGACAGACAGACAGACAGACAGACAGACAGACAGACAGACAGATAGATAGATAGATAGATAGATAGAGAACACTTTATTGTACATAAAAATGGATATTACACAGATATTTCTTAACCTAAGAGTACAAACGGCGGCCTTATCACTAAAAGTGATCTCTTCCAGACAACCTTATATGTATTATTTGTATCGGTTTATGTAAGTGTATTATTTTTAAGTATAAGTATATTTATCAATATTCATTTTTACACCAACTACTCGTCTCATTTTTCTCACTTTTCCTTCAGCAACTCTCCATCGTAGGTTGTCTTTAAGAAATTGCCCTAAGCAATAAGGCCGCCAATTGTACTGTATCTTTATAATTATTTTATGTTTGTTTTTTCCTGGTGTACAATAAAGAATATTCTTATCTTATCTTATCAGTTGGCTAAAGTTGGTTTTTAATAGTTTTTAACACTTAGTCTTTCTTTCTTATGGAGCAAAAAAACTCAAAATGTACTTTGGGTTTATTTACAAGCGACATGCCGGAACGCAATGAAACTTTGCCAATACGTTAAGATGACACAAATCAAGGTTTGATCGTGCTTAAAACTGATAGTAATGCAATAAAAAAGAAATTATAGCTTCA
Source organism: Yponomeuta sedellus (assembly GCA_934045075.1). Lineage (NCBI taxonomy): Eukaryota > Metazoa > Arthropoda > Insecta > Lepidoptera > Yponomeutidae > Yponomeuta > Yponomeuta sedellus. The sequence continues at coordinate 18,363,538 of OW203726.1, forward strand.
CAAGACTGTTCATGGAAACTATTATCAAAGCAAGGTTACTCGTATTTCTTTTTAATTCAGTTATTGTCAGTTGTAAGCACGATCAAACTTTGCCAATACTTTTAGAGAACACAAATCGATCTACATCGATGTGTGCCTTCTAAACTTATTGACAAAGTTTCTTCGCGATCATCTCGTTCGTAAATAAAAACATAACTACGTTTGTATGGGATTTTATCCTTGACTTTTGCTATTGTGCTTCACGTTGGTGTTTTCATTGTACAAAATATTTGAATGAAGGACACGAATCATTACGGTAGCCTGGCCGTATTTAGTTATGGCCTGATGATCTTGTTTAGGTCCCTAATGAAATAAAATAAATTGAAGTGAAAACAACTGACAGCTGCCAATAGTATTTGCAATTAATAACTTGTTGCATACGAAAAGATCCGGGGTTTAGTAACGTAAGACTTATTAGTTAACTAGGATATGATTTATTGTAAAAAAATGAGCAAACTATCAAGTACGGCCTGGAACAAAGTACATTAATTATTGCTTTTCCTTTTACTGAAGAACAGTTTCAAATTATTAATTTTAGTTGAATATTTTTTTATAGAAAATGTCCCACATTTTCCATAAAAGCCTGAGGCTTCATTCATTGTCTGACATGTTGGCGCCACAAGCGACCTTCCTACATATGCTGGAAAGACGTTACTAAGGAAAGGCGGTAGACGTTAGACGTTACCTTAAAAGGCGAGACCCATGTATTCGTACTACCTATGCAGGAAGTAATAATTTATAGGTCTAAGTAGAACCCCGGTGTAGTGGCGAAAACACGCCACTGCATTCGCGCTCCTACACCAAACCCATTTATAGATTTGAAAAGAATTCGCTCAAGATTTCTAACCTTTCCCGCAGCTTTGAAGTTCCGTTTCCTCTTGCATTCCAGCTCTACACTCCCTTTATAACTGTCTGACGAAAGATTTTAATTAAGAAATCTTTAAGTAAGTACCTATTATGAAGGTAGTTTGAGTTTGTTAGAACTTATTACTTTTTACGACTGGCCGAATATTTGACGAGACTGCATGTGAATGTATGTGGATCGCAGCATAAAATACTAACTTTGTAAGTAACCTTTATCTTACCACTTTGTACTAAGTTGGGACTTCATTCCAGTGCGTCATTAAAGCTGCAAGGTAAATATTTATACTATTAATTTTCTAAATCATGGTGTACTCGGTAAACTGGCAAAGCCAAACTATCGAGCCAACAATAAGTATAATATTAGCTATTGAAAGTTGGTCCGCTTATGTCACCAAAGTATTTCAAAGTTTCTTTCTATTACAATCGCACACAAAAGTGTTTGTCCCGTTCTTCCACTCTACTAATTTACTGTGTTTTCTTCGACACCTATAGAAGTATTTTCTGCATGGCTGTACCTATCACACCCACGCTCTACGAAAACTTTCTATTGTACGTGTTCCGCTTAGCAAGGAAAGCCCCTCTCAGAAAAAATAAAACTTATACATCACTAACCTAAACAGTTAGTAAGAAGAGCTATAAATAAAACAACTTGTTATGAACATGGCCCAATATATTTGGGCCCACCGTTATGGTTCGTATATTGGCTACGCTTGATGTGCGAATTTACAGCCTCTCACGATCAGTTACGACGTCCGAATAAAGTGTTTATTGCTTACTCTCACCGAGAAATAAAATATTGACCCGTTGGCCGTTAAAAATAAGACGCCTTTAAAAAAGATTAAAGAAGAAAGTTCAAGTAAATATTTAAGCTGGCCGGTAAAAAGAAGAAAATTATTGAAGAGAAAAGTTCTTATTTTTTTATGGCCATGTTAATTGAGTTTTGTTGTCAAAGATATGCCTAAACACTCAGCGGTGGACAGCTTAAGTACTTTTCTTGGGAAAGAAAGGAAACTTCCGAGTAACATACTTTTTTTAATATGCCTAAGTGAATTTCGGCACTGTTGACACGAATCCCCGCAATTTTTCATTTGGGCGAGCAAGAAAATGTTGCTCGCTTCATAACACGGGATCATAAAAGATGTGATACATCCACTAAATTATATGTGGGGTGCGTGAGAAATGTAGAGGGAATATGAGCAGGGTTTCGTGAGCGACTTCAACCCGAGAACCTTCGAGGGTGCTAGAAACATTCACAATACACGCCGCGGCACATTTGCTACGCTCACCCGACATATCTATGTGTTATTCAGGAAATAAACGAATAAAGAAGTTCCTTTGTTTCCAGAAGCATGGCCGGTATTTTGCACAATTTTTCGACAGTATTTTGACACAATTGCAGTTACGCTTCCATATAACGAAATGGCTAAATACGCCGCCGCCATCGAGGTACTTTAGCCTACTTTCATATTCTTTGTAAAATTAGGATTTTTTAGGCTCTAAATAGGTTTTTACAATTTAGGAAAACTGAGCGTAGAGGTACAGGGTATAGGGAAGAGCAGGTGATCGTGCTCTTCAACTATAAAGCCTATACTTTCCTCAGGGAAGAGACCCATGCCCCTCGGTGGGGACATAATGGGTCGATGATGAATCCACCGGGCAAAGGAAAACAAAAAGGACGGATCTCAGGTTGTACCTGCTCACAGAGCTTGTAGCTGCTTTTATTATGAACCACCCTGAAGTATAAGTGTTAGTCAATCGAATTCCCGTATTCCTGACGCACGAGAAAAACTAATTGTAGCTTGCCTTGCCTGGGAATTATATCATCATTATGTAGAGCTGGCACCACCACAGAAATCTCACGGCAAGGTCCTTAATTTCATTGTAGTATAACCCAAACTTCTTTAAGCCATGGGACTTCTTTCATGCCGCGAGCTATACAGTTTGTCGAAGAAACGTAAGGGAAGACTTGGAAAGTTTGTCGAAGAAACGTAAGGGAAGAAAAATTAAAAACATACACTTTTAATATCATACTAACTCTGAAATTTACGCAGAACCTATGATATACACAAGCTATGATCAAGATAGATACATACATACATACATACATACATACATACATACATACATACATACATACATACATACATACATACATACATACATACATACATACATACATACATACATACATACATACATACATACATACATACATACATACATACATACATACATACATACATACATACATACATACATACATACATACGTACGTACGTACGTACGTACGTACGTACATACATACATACATACATACATACATACATACATACATACATACATACATACATACATACATACATACATACATACATACATACATACATACATACATACATAACCTCACACCTGTATCCCAGAGGGGTAGGCAGAGACCAAGGACTGCCACCTGCCACGATCCTGACAGATCACGTTCGCTTCATCAACGTTCATAAGTCGTTGCATGCACGTACGCCGGTTCTGGGTACTTTTTATCTTCCCCTTTGAGAATCGGCTCCCTGGTCTCTCACTACAATCAAATTAAATTAATTTATTTCAACGTAAAGAATTTACAATTTGTTTGCTGAGTCTCAATGCTTAATGTAAAATGTAAGCCGCTGCCTTCGGGCCGTATTGTAGTGGAGAAAAAGACAGCGGAAAAAAAACTCCACTCTGACAATCTTTTCTCATCTTAAGCCAAATACATCAGTTGCCACATATACGTGTTCCTAATAATATTTGTTGATTGTCATTAACAACCCTGCCAAAGCATTAATCAAATGTCCTACCCCCTAACCCTCTGATATACAGACGAGAGTTTGGAGTCGAGTACGTTTTCAATTCCCTTTTCAATTCCTCCAAAATAGAATGTAGCCATGTCTGCGCGGCATGTGGGTGTATTAAACCTGTCTAAATCGAGTGAACTTTCTTGGTCGCCTGCCAGATCCACAATAACATAAAGGGACACAACGTCAAAAAAATCGGCCAAGTGCGACTTTTACTCTAGCACTAAGGGTTCCGTACAAATTTGTAGGTAAATAAATTACTTTCATTTTGCATGGGTATATTTTGGGTCTCATTAGTGCGGGATGCAGAATGAGACGGAAAATTTTTCGGTCTTTATAAAAACAAGTAATGAAAAAAAAATCTGTAATCAAAAAAATTAAAAAAAAATTTTTGCTTTATAATTTTCTGTTCTCAGTGTACACATAAATTACATTAAAAGTTTTTTTAAATCCAATATTACAACGACGATGATGGTGACATGTACTCTTAAAACACAACTGAAAATATGTTGTAAAAAAAAGAATATACGCGTCGAATTGATAACCTCCTCCATTTTCGATTTCGTAAGATGTAAGGTATAGTAAGACAATAAAAATAACCTAAGATGGCCAGTGTGCAAACATCTTTAGAGGAAAGAGGGCGGTCGGCCTCTTTGGACAAGATCAGATAAAGGTGTAATCCTTGTGTCACGAGGATAATTTATAGGTTAATTTGGTCATGATAAAAAGCCTTACCACTTCTTTGAAAGAAGACTTTGTTTGCAACACTATAACTCGAAAGAAAGGACGTGGGTATATGTTACTTAAGTTGGCTTTTTTTCTCCAGAATATCAAGTTGCTTGAGTGCTTTGTTGATCTAGCGGAATGACATCTGATTAGCAGCTTGATATCGTGGGTTTGATTCCTATTGGAGGCCCATTTGTAATGATGTAATGATGTCCATTTGTAATGCAGTTGGACTTAGTCTAAATACATTTTCAGGTTTGTGATGTGCTTGTCTGGTTACTATAGCTCTGGGTATCCTAGTTTGAGAGCAGGACACGTGATGTTTTTAAAGTAAAAGTACAATTTGTGTTGTGTGAAAGTAAATTTGGTTACAACCTAACCCAAAAGATAGCTCTGAATCTCATAGTCATATTACAAACTAGCTGACCCAGCGAACTTCGTACCGCCTAACAGTCGATTCTTTAATTATTTTTATTTTTCTCTCCGTAAGAACCAGCGAAATCTGTTTAGGTGCTCTCGAGATTTGCGCTTACCAACACATTCAGCGATTCATTTTTATATTGTAGATAGTTATGCCATCTAACCAGTGTTCTAATGGGCTGAAAACCAGTTTATACCCGCCGTCCGGTCAGGATACGTCGGGTAGCATTACTAAAATCGTATGATTGGCTATCAGGCAACCCACCAAACAACCCTTTATTGTTGAAGACAGTACTAGGTGATACTACGTGCTATAAAAATATATTTAAATATTAATAAAATTCTTCACGTTAATTTTTTTACGTATGTCTGCGTGTGTCTGTGTCCGGTAGCTGAGCAAATGCCCTACCTCTCCCCTTCAGCTCATTGGAACCGTTAATAGAATAAATTATACGTGTCTATTTAATAGTAGACTTAGGCCTGAGCATTAGCTCAATCGAAAGACTATAAGTATATACTATAGTATCAAGTTCCAACATCGCAATCAATAAGATAGGGTGCCTGAGGTATTTCCATTCCATTTCCATTACGTTAACGCTTGAAATCGCTAATCCACGGGGCAAACGTGGTGATTAATGGGCATGAGGCCGAAGGCCAAGCTCCGTCCAGGCCGAGGCCGGAAGCAAAGATCAAACACACTCTGTCCCTCTGTCTAAACTATGGAGCGATACTATGTACTAAATAATATTATCAATTTTCCTTCCAATTCTCTGTCAAAAGACTGGAACTTACTATAGTTTCAAGTGCCACGCCTCCAAGAGCTTTCGCTCATAATACCCCTCATTAGCCTCTTGTCTTGGCAGGATTACATCTCAGTCGAGCAATTGTGCAGAATTATACCGAAGAACTGCTTCGTTCAAAAAAATGTTCTTAAAAAAAACGGTCGCGCAAAGGACTGTCAAACAATGTTAAAATGGCTGATTAATAAATAGGCACATAATTCAATAATTTTCTCTTTATTGGATTGTTAAAAAAAAAAGACTCGCTCCGGTTACTAAACTGAAAGATTTTTTTCCGATAACTTAAACTATAGAACGTTAGTCTAGGGGTTAGAGGTGCGGTTAAGGTCGAGTAAAAATGTTTCCGTACTAACCCAGTTTATATTGAGATGTGTTTCTGTTGTGTTTACGCCCATTGTCGAGGTCCTGCCCCAGATTTGTGCTCGAACCACTGGGAATTTTGAACAGTCACTTTGTGGAGATAATTTGCCAAACTCGACTGCCGGTGACGTCGGCTTTTCTTTAATTTTTTGGGGGAACATAATTAGGCTGCGGAAATACAGCCACGAAACTTTAGTCTTACATCCCGGGTTAGTTCAAATAGCATCGACAAAACACAATTACTTGTCCTGGTTCGAAATTAGGATAAGTTGTGATTAGGGGACACCACAAATGTAGAAAAATACCCAGACTGATATAATTTGGTATTTTCTAAGGTTAACACGAACACTAGACATAATTAAAACTGTTTTTATACGGATTTATGCTCGTTCATAATTTTTTTACAATTTTCCGACGTTTCGGCACTTTTTCAGGTGCCGTGGTCCCGGATGACTGAGGTGACGGGCGTCCCCGGACGGACGGACGCCCGTCACCTGAAATAAATGAGCATAAATCCGTACAAAAACAGTTTTAATTATGATATAATTTGTATTAATCAAAGAACCCCTAGCGGAATTTGAACCCGTGAACTTTGTGTTGGTACTTTGAAGTCACCGCTTGAAAAGAAGGGTTATGATTTTATCATTCTTTGCATAATATATCATCAAATCGAGCGCCGTACTTTAAGTTGTACAAATTGTATTATGTGTGTTGTTATTAAAATTTACGGTTGTTCCACCGCAGCGACTAACGTCAGTTTCCAAATTGAGATTTTCGCTAAGTAAATACTTAACTGCGGTGCTGTCTCTTTGATTTTCTCAATAAAGAGCGTGACGGAACGTTAATTAAGTATCTATTTTGTGAAATTCTCAATTCAGAAACCGATCCTTAACTATTCATTTCATTTTAATTAATGAGATGTCAATAGATTTCTTATTGCTTTCCGGTTAACATAGACTAACATAGACTTTTTATATACGGACAAAATCAATAAGACGGATGCTACGTTAAAAAAGGGGATCTATGTTTTTTTTCTATTGTTTTGAACTTAAAATGAGAGAAGAAAAAATATTATTTCATAAATATTGTATTCCAAGTGGCAGAAATACAATTTTATATATAAAAACATCCTATTATTTACTTATTTATATATCTTACTGCCCAAAGATAATATAAAACTTCCTAACCTAGCGTTTGTTATCGATTTCTTCCGAAACCGCTTCATCGGGTTTTATGAAACTTTATGTTTGTATATTTGGAATAGGTTGATATACCTACATATCAACGTTTGTGAATTTTACTAGCGGCATATATTAAACGGATAATCGTTTTCAACATTCTACTAGTTCCATCTCTGAAAACACATTAAAATTATTCAGTAGATTTTCTACATTCTTTTTCTACTTCGGTCCTTTAACTCCTAGGGGAGCATAGGGCCTCAACCACAGATTTCCACTTCTGACGATAGTTCGCGGCAACTTCCAATTCAGGCCAGCTAATGCCGATTTTTTTTATTGTACACAAAAAGAAATCACACAGATATTTCTGAACCTAAAGGCGGCGATACACAAGCCTGTAAAACAAAAAAAAAACATGCACCGAAAACGACAAATCGTGAGCTACTGGCCTGTACCTGTCGTATAAACGTGGTGGCTTGCAGCTCCCCGCGCCCCCTCTTCCGTCACATTGCATGCCAGTAATGCCAAAAAAATCGAATGATGTGCGTTCTACACCTTACCAGGTACAAGAATGCAAGTTAGTGTGTACACGACAAGTAGAACATTACATAACATAAGATTTACATACAGGCACATTCAATGCTTCTGTCTCCACAATAGGATACCCTGTGTCGTGGGAACGAGAAACAACGACATCACAAAAATTTAAACATCGAAGACCTGGGTTTTTTTTTTGTCCCCAGCCGGGGTTCAAACCCGAGACCTCTTGCATGATAGGCAGATGCGCTACCGCTACGCCACAAAGATCGTCGCCACAGAAGGCACGTGCAGCGAGCTTTTACGAAAGTGTGCCAGCTTCAGTCATATGTATTCACGCCTTATGATTACAAACAACGACCTTATCATAAAATCGGATGTAACTGAAAAACAAAGTACCAAGAATATGGACCGACAAACGATGACACATTTTTACCTCCTTATGCTGGCTGCTACCTTACCCTTAACCCTATTATGCTTAGACTTTTGTAACAACAGAAGGAACAATATATTTGGCCGTGTGTATGTATTATCCCAGAAACAGCTCCCGGGACAGATATAATCCGGCTGGCTAATATCAGACTAAGTAAAAGTCGATTCCCGGCCAATTAATCAATTATCAGCTAATGAATCTTGCCTTAAGCGCAGATCAATGAGGGACCGCTAGGGAGGTAACCGCAACTAAAATAATCTTTTATTATGGACACCTTGACGACTTCTGTGGCGGAGCGGCATTCTGCCTACTGTGCGAGAGGTCCCGGGTTCGAACCCCGGCTGGGGACGAAAAAAAAACCTCAGGTCTTGGATGTTTATAAGCCAGAAGCAATGTATGTGGTTGTATGTAAATGTTGTGTTTCCTCAAGCGGGTTAGGTCTTTTTAGGGTTCCGTAACAGAAAGGTGCGAAACGGGAACCTATTACTTTGCCTCCGCGTCTGTCTGTCTGTCAGTCCGTCCGACCTTTCAAAGACTGTTAGGAACTGTTATAGGTAACTAGTTGAAATTTTGATAGAATGTGTGTGATTACGGCGTGTAACATAACAGATAATAAAATAAAAAAATATATTTAAAAAAAGGGGGTGTCTATACAACAAATGCGTGTTTCCTTTCATTTGTTTAGTGATATATATCAGAAAAACGGTAATAAATGTATGTATTCAGGCATCAAACTTGGCGTGATTGTGAGACTTGTAATATTTTAGCGACAAATAATAAAAACGGCCTACCATTTCAACATCAATCAAAGAATTTTTCGATTTAGGGTTCTGATTGCGAAATACGTGGCGTCGCACAACAAAAATATGGAACTCGTAGCCGTGGTCTGTTTTCTTCAGAAACATACACAACCTGGTGTCCTTGTCAAAGATTTGTCCGTTATTTACTGATCAAAGACCGGCATTTAACAAGTAAGATCATTTACAATCAGGCGTGACTAGGGGAAACCTGAACTAATTTAAAAAAATGTATCTCGTTGTTCATGTTGTGTGTTAAGCTGTGATGATGATGATGATTGGCCTTTTTGCATCTACGTAATGAGATGATTTATACAGCGTCCAGTGGTATCCTCACTCACACTATACCTGAGCCAAATTCGATAACGAATGGCGATAAACAAACCGTTGCTAGGCAACGACTTGTTTACACCTAAAAGGCAGATGTTAACAACCTTTTCTAGAAATCATTTTCAGACAAATGATAATCGTTCCTTCCTCCTACTAATGTAAAATGCTTATTTATGATTTGAATATGACATATGACAGCACTGAAATATGAAATATGACACACAGATTTAACAAACATCTACGCGAGCCATGCCGCATGATTTTCCTAATAGAATTAAGCGCGTTTAAGCAAAAAGAAGCGCTCATGGCCTAGGCGAACCGAGTGATTGGAATCAATCACTTAGTTAAGCAACAACAGGCGTGGTCAGGTACAGGATGGGTGAGCGTCCCGTGACTATCGCTAGTGGCATTTTTCCGAGCGCTTCCGTGCTTCGCAAGGCACGCTAAGCCGTTGGTGCCGGCTGTCATATAATGGCAGTCTTTAAACCATGTCAGAGGCCTTATGGGCGGCTTGATAACTTCTGACAGTAAGGCCCGCCACTGTCTTACAATCCTCCACCAACCCGGACTTGGCCCCCGTGGTGGAGTACGGCCTAACCTTCCTGCGATGCAGGAAGAGGCCCGTGCCCCAGCAGTGGGGACATACAAGGGTTGATAACGAAGCAAAAAACATACAAACTCTTCAACTTTATAATATTAATAAGTACATACAGATGCTACTATGAAAATGAGGAGATTGGGACCTACTGCAAATATTGCAATAAAAGAAAGTTTTTTGTATATATTTTTATTCATATGTTCACACTAATCATCACTGTCACTGGCCAAAGAGGAGGATGAATTTGTGTCTCCGGACACTTGAATTATAAATTCATCAATGACATTATCCTTTACACCATCAAATTCGGCGTTTTCTTCTCTTCTTTAATCACGTGTTCAACACAACGTTGCCATGCTGCTGGAGTAATTTTACTTATTGCCTCATCTAACAGAACCTTTATTTAGTTCGGCCATTTAAAAAGATTTTTTTTGGCAGCAGCAAACCTTTTACTTGCCCCCATATGATTTCTATCGGATTTCATTCACAATGATATGGGGGCAATATATATTGTTGTCTTGTGCCATTTTGTTACACATATATGCTATATACTTATTCCATATACACGTATTGACAAACGACTACCTTCACTTGTTGGCATAAACTAAATTTCCCAAAATGTTTGTCACACCTGAATTTCATCCATGTTTCTTTTTCTGTAGGGCTGTCGCGTAAAATTAATGTCGAATTTTTTATAGCTTTTCGAAATAACAAGGTAATATGCATGTTATTTGAGTGATTCTAGTTAAATATGCTGCAATAGGAATTGTTAATAAATAGTTAGCAAGTAAAAGGCTATAATCATGTAAACAATAGAAGATTTGTAAAACGTGAGTTGTGATAACCCTAAATTGGTTTGTTTACCTCTATTCTTTATCGAGTTTGGCTTAGGTATAGATGGGTGCAGCGACCACTCCGACGCTGTAGTGCCTGGGACATGATTTTATAGATGGCGTAAGCTTGCCCAGCACCTATACCATCCTGACAGCTTAGTCGGCCTAGCCCACAGGAAAGACTAGTCAATACGTGCGGAGTCAACCAAGCCGCGGGCTTCCTCGCGATGTTTTCGTTAGCGTGATGGTGTTTTTTTATAGGGGTTGTATAATATAGATCTGTCGATGCAGATAACGTTCGGTTTCACATTGGACGATAATCGACTAGCGGTATCACGTCTGATTTACATTGCCGGAGGTTATGCTTTTGTTTCCCAATGGGGTCGCCATACATTTGTACAAATCACCTCAGTCTGAATCTTTTTTCATGTGTATAATGTCCTTGCCATTACCATGGAGTCCTAGTTTATAATCAGGAAAGGAATTTTCTTGCATGAAAATTATGGAAGTTTTTTTTACATTGTTTTCATTTACCCGAGCATAAATCAAGGTGTTTACTGTGTGAGCGAGAGGCAAATATTTATTTAGTCCCTTTCTTTGCTTACTAACGCTGTATAGTCGTACTAAAACGTTCACTACTACTACTACTAAAGGTCTAAAACGTTTTCAATATTAATAGACTGTTGATGATTCGCAATTGTCAACGAAAATTTGTGGTTGCGCCACTAAGCGCATTGCCCAAAAGGCAATTAGGATTCCATTAAACGGAAAATTACTTGGCCCCCACCATCGCTATCAGTCTAATCAAATCATTAACCTTTTGGCGAGAAGTCAACTTCACTATTCTATTCGTATTAATAAGGACATCAGTAATTATTGTGTGAGCAGCGCGAAGCGTGAGTAAAATTCTCACTCTCCTCTGGTTTTTAGGGTTTCGAAGTCAACAAGGAACCCTTATAGTTTCGTCATATCCGTTCGTCTATCTGTCCGTGATGATTGGCACTAGAAACTTAAAATTTTGCATAGACATATTTATCACACCGACATAACGATAAAATGAAATACCTTCACCTAAGTTAGGTGTGAATTTTCTCGCATAACTTGTAGTGTTACATTGGAATGGTCTTTTAAAAACATTGTTGTGACCATTTTTCGACTTTAGGTTCTGTTTGTGAAATATTAACCCTTAAAGTGCTCTCAAAAATCCCATCGTAACCCCACACTGCACGTGCCACGACAAGCACTCGGCCGACTGGTTTTACTTATACTTTGTTCAAAAAGTGTAGAAGTTAAGAGTAAGGTTTTGCTCAGACTTTTTGAAATGAAATGAAAATGTTTTATTATAAATTATTTCTCTCTCTCTGTCCCTTGTATTTAAAGTAGCGCAAAAACAGCGGCTTAATGAACGTTACAATTCGAACTAGGTGTCCATTTCAAAATCTAGATCATTTTGTTGAAAAATTTAAAACCTCCAAACTTACCGCCGCACTCAGAAACGTCAATTAAAGTTAATCTCCGATTAAGTATGCTGTTGTCCTTTTCTGCTTCATTGATAATAAGTGAAAAATAATGGTATTTAAATAAACCTTAAATTTAATGGACGTCTCTGAGTGCGGTAGTTAATCTTTTCAGTCCTTAATTAACAAAGTTTACATAATTATTTTAAAACATAGATCTCATGCATTTTACTGACTTTATAATTCCAGACATCATTTCATTTCATCATTTTCTATGTTAGTTAATTTATTGCACAATAACAAGCATTAAAAAAAATAAAAACTACAGTCATTTGATTAACAATAATGTATTGTGCTCAAATAAGGTAGCAAATGATCTTAATGTTCGATAATACTACTAATAAAGTTTCACTTCCAGTTTCTTGAATTTTTGAACAAACTGTATTTCCACAAGGCTTCACCCTCGGCAAAAGAGCTATGAGTGGGATGTTACTTCCTCCCCGTCTTGGTGTAATCATATTAAGCCGAATTATGTTTCTGGCGATACAAGGAACCTCGAGAGACTGAAGAAGCTCGTGTTTAACACCGCTTTTCCGGTAAGAGCTTGGCATTCTTGTAAAACTTGAATTAGTTGGCAATGGAACCAAATAATGTATTACACAATGGTTAAGCCAAGTCAGAGGCCTTAGGGCGGCTTGAAAACTTCTGACTGTGGGACCAGCCACTAGTCTTGCAAGCCTCCGCCAATCCGGACTTGGCCCCCGTGGTGGAGTTTGGCCTATACTTCCTCAGGGAAGAGACCCGTGCCCCTCGGTGGGGACATAATGGGTTGATAATGATAATGACGTAACACGTGATACAGAGATACATAAGAAAATGGTTGACTTGTTTAGAGACCTAAAACTTAAGTAAGAATTTGATTAAACGCAGCCAAATGCAACGCGTTGTCTGCTAGATAATTCCGGCCAAGATGCCTCCCCATCCCCCGGGAATGTTCTCTCCCCTAATCGCTAGTAGGTGGCACTTGGTGACTCGACATACATACAAATAGAAGGCCGTAATACCATCAGCACTTGTTCAGTATAGTCCGCCACAGAAACAGCAAAACTTAATTCGAGTTAATCATTAAGACTTTTACAGGGATACACTAAGAGCTAGTTCAGACATGGCGGGTTCCGAGCGGATGCAAACCGCGCGGTTCTAAACGCATGTGGTCAGTTCTGATAAATACGAACTGACTTTGGAAACTTATAAAGTTATAACTGATATATTGTCAATAGTAACTGGGACTAAGCTGAAGGGTGAGATAAACTGTTGCTGTACTGATAATGAGGACGCAATGCGTGTCTGAACGGATTGGCTGTATGTCGTGAACTAACTTAGGTTGCTGCCGATCACCCGCTACGTGACAGTAAAGGTCCTGCGGCCTCACAGAATTGCTGACAAGCAATTCGCGTATATTACGAAACTGTTCGGGATGGCCCGTACAAGACTGTTCAACAGCCCTTGCAGTAGTACGAGTGTACTGCGTTAGCTGCCTAGTTAGTACAAGCGATAAATATATAGATAGAATATTCTTTTATAAACTAAAACTTTCGTAAGTACCTACTATAATTATTGTATTGTTACCTGGCCCTAGAGTCTAATACTTATATAGATTTTCATGACAGTGAACTAAGCACGACAATGGTAGATATTTGCCTCAATTTAGTAGTCTACAAAGCAATAGCAGTACAATGTCATTCCAGGGGTATAACCCGCGCAAATTAGATAGGCATCTCTCGCGAAGAAGACGGAATCGCGAGAGGCGCTGAGTTAAGTAGCACGGGTTATACCATTGCAATGCGATCGGTTACCACACCACCGTATGAATTGAACACTATTACCGGACTTATATGACTCTGTTTAACAACTTTGCATTTTAGAGACCCTCCTGGTCGGACTTTTCCAACCAATAGCCTAGTAAGTTTATCCTGTAAAAATACAATAGAATATTCTTTATTGTATGTACACCAGGAATTACATAAAAGACTTAAACAATAACATAGTACAGTACATGTGGCGACCTTATTACTGTAAGTCCGAATGGAGAACTGTGCCCCAAGGTACAATTTAATTTAGTTTGGGGTTCAGAGTAACTTTATAATTACATTGTTATGTTTTATTCCGCTCAATAAACAATTTTCATTTTCATTTTTCAAGTAATTTCTTTCACACCACTATGATGATGATGATCCAGTGATGTTTAATAGAAAAATAAAATAACATCCAACCATCTCATCTGTTAGCAGACTGTACTCTTTCTGAATCACTCAAACCTCAGTCGAAGAGACTGTTTCCTATCCTGTCGCCTAATGTTAAAATACTCAACCTACTTGACCAGTCTCCCACCACACAGATTGTAGTCTAGAGTGGGGGTCGCCGGTAAACATTGTCACTTTTATTCCTGAAATAAACCAATTAATATGTAACATTATCATACTCTCGTAACTCTGTGGTTAAATAAATATGTTTATGTTATTTTATGCTTGTTCTACACTAGGATATTATTATCATTTCATTTCATGTTCTATAGTAGGGTAAAACGGTAAAGATGCTTACATAATTTTTATGTTTCTTTCATTCTGTCCTTTTTTTATGTAGCCTCGATTGTGTCTCAATTCACGTAGTTGTCTATCTACACGCCAAGTTTTACATTAATCCGCTCAACCGTTACTTGAGTAAATTGATTGAGTAACGAACATCCGTTAAACTTCACAAACTTTCACATTTATTATATTAGTCGAGTATCAGTCTGCTGCTATTTGTTTTGCTAAAACTTTACATCTGCTAGGTCATTACCCAGCAGAGATGTTTTAGTTTCCTAAGAGCAGCAGACAAGACAAACATCGAGACAATGACAGTACTTTGATGCGACGCTACATAAGATTGAATAGGATTGACAATTTACAAATACATACATTGTATTCCAGCCACGACTTTTTGCTAAATTTCGTGATGATTTTACTACCGCGTCAGTGAACTAACGCGCTCGACATCGTCCAACGTAATTTGACCACGTGACTTCCAAATATCTTTATTAAATTGGTAATATTATCATCACATCTTATCTTTCGCCCTATTCAATTCAATTTATTTCAACGTAAAGAATTTACATTCTGTTTGCTGAATGTCAAAGTACAATGTAACATGAAAGTGAAAGCCGCCGCCTTCGGGCCGTAATGTAGTGGAGAAAAAGGCAGCGGGAAAATAAAACTCCACTCTGACCATCTTTTCTCAAGTCCTCTTAAATCTAATACATTAGATACCACCTATACGCATAAAATTCCATGATTGCCATTAATAACTTTAAATGCTAAAGCATTGTAATTTTTTTTTACATAGGCCGTGAAAACATGACAAGTGTTGCGGCCAGACACACGAACAGCACTCGTTCACGAGCATCACGCAGAGGTCAGCCATCATCAGTCTCAACCATTTTGGAAGGAGATAGATGACCCGGCCACCACGCCACCATTCGAATGACCTTAAGCAAACCTGCAGATTAAGTTTTTGTCAGTTATAGAATGTATGATATATTTACTAACGTGCAATCACGTCGTCTGTACAAACTTAAAATATAACATAACTAACAATGAGGATTGCAGTGATTCGGTTGCTACATATAAAGTATTTATTTAATAACTATGATTTACTCGTTGTGGAATTGGTCTACTGCCAAGGGCTTACATCATTTATAAAGTCATCTATTCTATATAGGCCTTTTTACACAGCGCCTTTTTAATGAAATTTTTAAATTTGCTTTCAGGCAGGGATAGAATATGTTCTGGAATTTTATTGTAAAAACGTACACTTAGTCCTACAAAAGATGCATTTACCTTGGCTAATCTGAATTTAGATAAAGCAACTTTGTTTCTGTTTCTAGTGTTTACGTTATGGATATCTCTGTTTAATTTAAATGTTGTTATGTTTTTTCGTACGTACATTATGTTATCGAATATATATTGGCAGGCCAGCGTTAGAATTCCTATTTCCTTGAAAATATCCCGTAGCGATTGCCTGGTAGGTAAATTGTAGACAGCTCTAACAGCCCTTTTTTGTAGAATAAAAACTGTTTCTTTATCTGCCGCACGATCCCATAGTAACTAACCACATGACATGATACTGTGAAAATAACTGAAATATACAAGCTTCGCAGTTGACACATCTGTTAGTTGCCAAATTTTTCTAACTGCAAATGCGGCTGAACTTAACCTACCCGCTAGATTTTTTATGTGTGGACCCCATTGCAGTTTCGAGTCTATTGTAATACCTACAAACACCGTGGACTCTACTACGTCTAGTCTGTCACCAGCTATAATTAAACTTGTGTCCACTTTTTTTACATTGGGCAATGAAAACTTTATACATTTTGTCTTTTTCGCATTCAACATGAGATTGTTTACAGTAAACCAGTTTAACACTTTAGAACTATTATAGAACTATTATAAAGTCGTTCATACAAATATCAAAATATTATTGGATTAGCCTTTGACAGCTACTCGAACTAATACGAGTTACAGATTGGCACAATTCAAGAGTAGGAACTTTACGTTTTTCTCAGAGAAGGAAACAAAGAGATGAAAGCCAAATTGGTTACACGTTCGCAATATCCTCTAGTCCACGCAGCTATTATGAACATCTGCGTTTCCGAGTCATTTATTTTTGTCCAATTAAACAGCCAGCACCATTGCGCTGTAGTAAAAACTTAGAGCAAAACTAGCCTTATTTCGATATCAACCCTTGTAAGTTCCCACTGCTGGGGCACGGGTCTCTTCCTGCATCGCAGGATGGTTAGGCCATACTCCACCACGGGGGCCAAGTCCGGGTTGGTAGAGCATTGTAAGGCAGTGGCGGGACTTATATTCAGAAGTTATCCAGCCACTCAAAAGGCCTCTGACATGGCTTAACGACTGCCATTACATGACAGCCTTATTTATCAGGGCTGAAACGCACAGGCACGAACTGAACATGTGGTCAAGTACCCACTATTATAGAATGTTTGAAAATGTACTGAAGCTCGCGCACCAGTGTCTTTTTTTTAAATATCATTCTTCCTTTCTTTCTTCCATTCTACCTAAGTAAGCAACTACCGTCCCTTAGCCGAAAACTAGTCGAATAAGTTTGACCTTCCAGTATAGCCACAATACAACTACAGAGCTTAGTAACAAAGACAATTAAAATACTCCGTTGTTCAGCAGTCCGTGATATTACATGCTATGCACGCCCACTTGTCTCGAATTTCGATTCAAGTGAGGTAGGACAAGATGTAGGGGCTATTTAAAAATAATTGGATACGTAGAATTTAAATACACAGATTAAATATTTATTTATTTTACCTATGTAGGTGTTTGTAGTAGATGGGCAGGAAATACAGTTCGTCAATAAGTATACTTTCTCGAGCCAGATAGTTTCCTTCGACCACGGGCAGGATAAGGAAATCGATCGCCGCATCGACAATGCCTGGAAGAACTTCTGGTCCATGAAAAAACTGCTGAGGGAAGTTACCACTTGCCCAGAAGCGAAAACTCGTCGACATGTGCATCGTACTTACCCTAACTTACGCTGCTCAGATGTAGTCTTCGACTGAATATCAAACGTCGAGACTCAAGCTTTTCCAGCGGGCAATAGATCGCCTAGAGGAACCAAGTGATTGGAATCAATCACAACTTAGACTATTGTTAGTGGCATTTTTTCCGAGCGCTCAAGTGCTTCATAAGGCACGTTCAGCAGTTGGTGGTGGTAGTCATGTAAAAACAGTCAGTAAGCCATGGGTGGTGGTAGTCATGTAAAAACAGTCAGTAAGCCATGTCAGAGGCCTTATGGGTGGATTGATAACTTCTGACAGTGACGCCGCCACTGTCTTAAAATCCTCCACCAACCTGAACTTGGCCCTCATGGTGGAAAATGGCCTAATTTTACTGCGATGCAAGAGACTCGTGTCCCAGGAGTGGCGATAGAAAGGATTGATATCAATGGAGCGCTGTATTCTGGCGGTAAAAAGGATTGACAAAATTTAGAACCAAAATGGTCGATATTGGATCTTAAGACGTATGGGCCCAGACCCAAGCGGAGGACCTATGATGGGAGGACCTCATAACCCTTTTACCTTGTTGGCGAGGAGTGGCTATGAACAGGAAAGAGTGGAAAGTGAAAGCGGAGGCAATGGCAGTGGGACACAATCAAGGTATATTAAAAAAGTCTGAAATTCATACTCAAAAAACAAACCAGATGCAATCAAAATAGTAGAGATCGTACTTGCAAAGTCTGACTGCCCCAGCACCCTTCCATATCGCACGGCGGGCTCATAAATTGAGACATTTGTATTCTGCGTACGGCAAACTATTACCGCAACGGGTATTTATTACAAAACTGTGCCCGACTTTATTATGGCATTTTGATGTTTAATTTTTGCATGATTGGCGAGTTTTGGGGTTGAGAGTCGTAAAAACTGCCGGTGAATCTTTATGGGCAAGCATTAAAGTGGAAAGTTACAAAAGAATCTGCATTATATCTGTTTTATGTTTATCTGCCACCTCTCATAAAACAGGGAGGTATTTTGATAATTGGTTTAGTAAGTAAGTATCTGAGCTCAATTTCACACTCAAATAGATTTCATTACTTTGTAAATATCTTCTTCTTAGCGTGTTGATGGCAAGCCATCGTGATAAAAAGATTTGCCAATCATTGTGAGTGAATCGTAGATTGTTGCTCAGGGTGCGCCTGATGCACCTGATGTTAAAACGTTGGTGCTGGCTGTCACGCAATGACAGTCGTTAAGCCATGTCAGAGGCCTCACGGGCGGCTTGATAACTTCTGACAGTAAGGCACGCCACTGTCTTACAATCCTACACCGACCCGGACTTGGCCCCCGTGGTGGAGTATGGCATAGGCTTCCTGCGATGCAGGAAGAGACCAGTGCCCCTGCAGTGGCGACAGAGTTGATTTCGATTCGATATCTTGCGCCAGATGTTATTGAATCAATCAAAGTCCAAGTCGTCGACACTTTTCTTTACAATCCGAACTTTTACACTTCAAAACCACTAACATACAATAATGTACTTAATAGTATTCTTTGCCTAGTCACCAAAGTACTAGATATTGTTTTAACAAGTGACTTATTGAGGGTGGACGAAGGATGTTATTTTGATTAGTTTCCTTTGAATTTTTCCGCAACTAAGTGGGTAATCAATCAAGTTTAAAACCGTATAAATATGAGAGCACACATCAACCAGTACTATGTGAGAAACATAAAGAGCAACGGTTTAGTAAAACTCAGGATGAAACCCATTTGGAGGCCCCTGAATAGGCTAGCCCTGGGGAGGCTTATGCAAAGTGCTAAGTAGGATTATCGAGCCGGCCTTACTCGGAAAGTAGTTCCGAAGTAACTACGAATAAAAAAATACGTTGCTGGTGCCGAAAGATATTTGTTATCGTATATGCTCACTACGCATGGTCCACGTTGATTTCGTTTGCGTTGAAATTTTGATCTATAGTTGTAAATTTTTTGGGAAAAAACGTGGCCTATGCGCTATTTAGACTGCAGTATGTCTTTGTGCTAAATTTCATCTAGACCCTTTCCGCCGTTATAACGTGATTGAGTAACTAACATCCATCTATCCAAACCATCGCATTTATAATAGTTTTATGTTTATATTACCATGTTAGAGTAAATAGTAAATATTATAAAAGTAAACGCAATGTTGGCCGCTTGCAAGCTCGATGGTACAATAATGACGGATGAATGAGTATGGCCGAGGGTAGAAAGGAGTGGCCTAACTTAAAAGACACCCACATCAATTAGTGAATCAATGCAGCCTGACAATTAAGCATTAAGAAACAAATGCCAATTAGTTGCTTGTTCGTTGGTTCGAAAATGATGGATTGATAATTATGGACGAGGTCAGAGAGGAGTGGCATGACTTAGAGGCACGTCCATTAGTGAATGAATGTTGTATTAGCATTAATAAACATAATGCTAATTCGATAGCTTGCTTCAGCGACAGCGCTACGTATTATCGCCCATGCTTTGTCTAGAAAATTGAATATTGAACTAAGCAAATATGGTATTTATTCAAACTATACATATTTTCTATTTTGAGTGAAAATTTGTATCGCTGGGCAAAAAATAACCGAGTAACTCAACCATGGCATGCGTTGAGTCGGTCTGTATCTGCGATATTTCAGATTTATGTTTATTTTATCTAAAACATAGTTAATTGACTCAAGTGGTACCATCCTATTTTTAACAGACATAAAAAGAAAAGGAGTCTGTTCTGTATTTTTAATGCATTTTTGACGATAATTCTTTACAATCTATCCGAATGTCTTATTTTATTTTATAGTTTTGTCTCAAAATTGGTCATGATCCATTTGATCATCCATTTGAACCATTTGAATTGTAGATTTTTAATCCGGATCCGATTCGCAGAGCTTAATCATGGTGATGATTAAGCTCGGCGAATCGGAGTGAAACCTGGTCGGACTATTCCAATATAACAACACCCGTAAGTAGATCTGGACTAAAAGTCTACAATGTGTTGTGCTTACGAAAGTTTTAGTTCAAAAACCATTTAAATTCATCTTTTTAGGGTATTTTTTTGGATGACAGTCTTTTTTTACTAAATAGATTTGTATTGCCATTTTGCCGTCTCACGTCAACCTTAGTTAACCAAGATAAGGCTATTGTGAGCATTGAACTATTTGATCGTGAGCGTAACTTTGCAATACGATAAATTAGGTACCAAAGTTGATGACGTTGTTAAACTAACTAATGAAATAGTATATGGACTCTGAAAAGACCTAGTTTAGAGTTGTTCTGTTAATTTTTACTCCAAAATCATCTAGATTTTGATATAGACACCTACTTTAGCATCTTACGGTCAATAAGACACAGTTTTTCACAGACGGCCTCGGTGGCGCAGCGGTTTGGCACGCTCCTGTAAAACTGACGGTCTCGGGTTCGATCCCCGGCCGGGTCAAACTAAGAAACGAACTTTTCTAGTTTGTCTCGGGTCTTGGATGTTATCTATATATTTATTGTATTATATCTATCGTCGAGTTAGCACCTATAACACAAGTCATTTAGTTGTACTTATTATAGGGCTAACGAGATCTGTGTCATATGTACATATTTAAAAAAAAAAAAAAGTAACTTAAACTAACTATATATTTTTGTATATTTTTTAACAAAATAGATTAATTTGATGATTTAATTTGAAATTTTTGTTACGCTTGAATTCTCTGATCGACAACTAACATTACTTTACTAAATTACTTTTGTAACCTATAGAAGCCTATTATTGGCTTTTGACCATTGTTATTGCACTACACTTAAGTTTTATTGTTACTTAAGTAGTCGGTTTTCCAAATATACTTAAAATTCAAATAAAGTAAGGACTAACGTATTTAACAGATATGATACGTTTGTAGAATATTACCTCATCTATTAGATTATATTCATAGAGACAATATTAAACGGGATCCACATTTTCGGAGTTACAGCCCCAGATTCTTGCGGTCTGCGGGAATGTTTCGTGGCTCTATTAATTTAGTTTGGAGCCAATCAGAGACGAAGGGATAATCCCCAGCGGTTTTATCCACGGTTCGAGTATTTGATGGTATAGTGGTGCTTAGGTGATCTGCGAGTATTTTTAGAAAAAAGGGGTTTGGGTTAACGTGCATTTCATATTAAGGAGGCAAAATGATGTATTGTTTTATTTGATGGTAGATTTTTTTCTACTTATATCTGAATTGAGTCTTTAGAATTTTTATTCTTTCGTTACTATCATAT
The DNA here is from genome assembly GCA_934045075.1 of Yponomeuta sedellus. NCBI lineage: Eukaryota > Metazoa > Arthropoda > Insecta > Lepidoptera > Yponomeutidae > Yponomeuta > Yponomeuta sedellus. The sequence goes on from OW203726.1 coordinate 18,385,567, forward strand.
ATATTTTTTAATTTATTTAGATACATAGGCAGGGCGGCTACTATACTACAGCTACTATAGACATACAAAATAAAAGTTTTACGTAACAAGTCTGCTGTGCACCCAGAGAAATGTCTACATTTATTTGTCTTTAATTATATAGCAACACTACTTTAGGTAAGTAAGTATACCTATGCATGAGATATGTATGATGTCCTAAATATTCAAGATTAGACACCTGGTTGCAAAACTAGGCGCGCAGCCTTTTATACGACATCAATTATATCTTTTACATACACCCCAACCCATCCCATCCCATTACATACATCATAATCCAAAATATAGGAAAACTTGATTTAAAGTTTATCTTTGAAGGCCATCTAAAATCTAATTAAATTTTATCGTTTCCTAGTCGTTAAAATCCAATAAACAGTTAATATTACCACCATGCGTTTAAGGGTTCACATTTTAAAAACAGAAAAAGCTTTAATCATCACTCAGGAAACCAAAACACTTGTTTAAAATCCAACATTCTTTCACGAAGTTCCGAGTGCGCTACGGGCCCGTAGCAAGGCTACGAGCGTGCTACGCGCTACGAAAAGCTACGACGTAGCAAGGCGTTCGATCGCGCCTACGCGCCGTTCGGTACTGCCGCAGGAGGCTGGAGGTTGCGTCAATGTTCGACACCTTTTTGTGGGCCCCGTGCGGGCGCTCGTTACTACAGGGGCCCCTATTAGAAGTACGGATGCGGGGACCACCAGTTCTGATGGGGCTTCTGTAATTAATTGCACCATGACGTCGGAAAGGACCCTCAAATCCGCAGCTAAGTAGGAAGTTTAGAAGGTCCGCGGAAAGATCACGTAAAGACATTTTGCATCAAATAACAATGGGGAACTTGCGTCCCACTTAGATTGTTGTAAAGTTTTGCAAAATAAAACCATAATAATATTTTTAATCTCCCTCTCCTATTCTATTAAAACATTTTTACATCTCTCATGTTTGGTAAGTAGGTTCTTATTACCTCAAATGGGGCTTGTAGGTGATTAATTAGCGCTCTAGGGTAATAATGTAGCTAGAGTAGCCCTAGGGCGGTAAGTAATTAAAAAAAAAACACTTCTGTCTTTCAAAAAGTTCGCGTGCATCTAACCATCATACTGGCAATAGACATCATGCATTCAGCCCAATGACCAAAAAGGTCGCTTTGCTATTCAGCCTTGTCTTCGTGTGAGTATAATAGTCACCAATTTTAAATATCGAACGGCGAAGCTCAATTTCATTTTTGAAAAAAAAAAGAAAAGTTCTTTCCTTGATTCTTTTTAATGAAAAAATGCGGCAATAATTTTTTTATTTTTAAATGTATTTTTCTTGTAATGCCACTTTTACTTTAAAATGTTTTATTCTTGTAATGCCGGTTTTTTCTACTTACCTCACAATTGAGATGTAAAGCAAAATAGTTAGCTCGGGTGTAAGCACCAATTGCACTCTCGAACTATATCTCGGGCCGCAATTGATGCCTTACAGCCCTTGGCTACTAATCTACTATTATTCCATTTCCATTATAAGATTCTAATCAATATTTGTTAAGACTGACATAAAAAAGAAGAAAAGGAAGAGGACGCAAACAGGCAATTTTTTTATGTTGCAATAAATGCCCAGCGGGGGGTTTATGGGCATTATCCCCCAATGATGGCACAACCTTGCACTATGGCGCTCATTAGGGGAGGGCTACGTCCAGCAGTGGACTAATATAGCCTGAAGAAGAAGAAGAAGAAATGCTTTTATACTTTACTTCTAATCACTTACTGCATCACACAGGCTTTCACCCATAGTTAAAGCTTGTGCGTAGATGTGAGTGAGTCTGAATGTGTCTTTGTGTGTTTGTTTTAGCCCTATTTTTTAAAATAAAATCAGAGTCCTTAAGCAACAATACATTGATAAGCACTTTATCTCAGAGTGCTGGCCAAGCCCGACCCACCGTAAATTTTTCGTACGTTACAGCTTGTTTACCATTAATACTTAGTAACATAACATAACTTCACGTCTGTATCCCAGAGGGACAGGCAGGGACCAGGGGCTGCCACTTGAAACGATACTCACAGATCACCTTCGCTTCATAAATGTTCATAAGTCGTTGCATGCAAGTGGCAGAATATCGATCAAATCACAAAGTTATCTTTCATATCGTAGGTTGTCTTAGTACTGGCTAGTACTTTAGGGCATTTCATATACAAAAAGAACAATTTATTAACAACCGTCCACAGACTGTTAACAAATTATCAACGTAAGAGAAAGAGGTATAATAATTATTATTATTATTATTAAACCAAGTGACTTCTCGATTATATTATTATAGTATTGTATGTAAGTATTATCGATCATTAGTATGTATGTAGATTACAGTAAATATGTATTTAAGTATCATTTTATATTTTTCGTACTACTTTATATACGTCTGTGTATTTAAACTGTATTTGTATTATTTAGTTAATCTAGTTTGTGTAATAAATCACTAATATAATATATTGTTTACGGGCACTATCCCTTCCTTTGTCCGCATCATCGTGGGTTAGCTGAAAGAAAATACTATCTGTATATTAGGCTCGCCTTTGAACAAATAAAGTTTTTGGTGAAATAAAGAATTTTCATTCATTCATACTTCTACGCCACGCTATTACATTTTCAGGACGTGTAAAAATACGCAAAGGCTTCTCAAACATAATATCAGCATGTCATGTATTTAGCCGACACATTACAGGCTTACGGGGTGTTAGTGCAAAGTGACGGGTCTCTTTGACCGCTGAAAAAGGGTTATGTGGCAAATTTTGTTTGGTTTAGACAATCAAACAAATTACTATTATAAAAACCGACCAAGTGCGCGTCGGGGGATGCGTTTCGTAGAGGGAGGAGTTGTTTTTACCAGCATCACTAACAAATTCGTCAAGGCATTTTTTTTAATTAGCTACAATGTTTCCCACTGCTAGTCAAAGGCCTCCCCTTTGCATTTCCTTTCTTTCTTGTTTCTGGTTAATTCTTCCAAGGCGGAGATGGTGTGATGACCTCACTAAATATTAGCCTGGGTGGTAGGAATTGGCCAGAGACGAAGAGGAATGGAAATCAAAATAATATTCAATGGAATTTGTATGTTGTTTTCATTTTATAAGTTGGTCGCTTATTACTTGGTTATCTTTAAAGTCTTCTTATTCGCTATTTCCCCAATTTTTTTCTACATTCAACCGTTTAACCGATAAAGGAGGAGACGACCGTGTCGAACAAAAAAATTGCGCTTTAAAGTTTGACATTTCGCATTTCCCTACATCAAAAAAACGTTTCTGTATACTCACACTATTTTTAAAAAACCAATTCAATGATACTCCACGCTACGGGTTCAATGACAACATAAAAATAATTCCTAATTTAGGTGTGCGGGTGTGTGTAATTTTTAATAATTGAAAAAAAAGTATCCTATTCTTATAATATAATATTGATAGAAACAGTGAGGTAAGGCTTTTTTAGATAGTTAAATTAAAAAAAGCCTTACCTCACGTAAGTATCCGTAAAAATTACGGATACTTAAAACGCTTTTTTGCTATTGATTTGTATTTAAATTTAACTCAAAAAAAAATAAAAAATAAAAACTTGTTTACCGCTTCTTCAGTGCTTCAGTTTAAGTATCTATATTATATAGAGTTTGGTAATCCTGCTTACGTAACTTTCTGCTTAGTCAAAGTGTATTTTCATTTCCAAGAGCAGACTTCTAAAGCCGATTTTAATGCGGATTTTCAGGCGATACTATTTGAATGCAAATATCATCCATGGATCGCTGAAGCATAGCTGAAGTTTAATTTCAACTTAGAATAATAGCGAACTTGGAATAATGAATGCTCAGGGACACAAATATTTTATTCAAATTTATGCAATCGATTTTGTTCGAGACTAAGTTTTATTTGTTCAATTTCTAATGAGATTCGTTTTTGAACGCGTTTACGTCTTAACAGGTAGTCTCACGAGGCGATACCCATACAAGCGTAGGCGTAGTTAGGTTTTTATTTACAAACGACAAGCCGTATAGAAATAAAACTTTATCAATACATATATAGGGCACAAATTTAAGTTTCGGCGTACTTTGGATTAGAAACAAAATTATTTGAAAGAAAGGGGACCGGAGGACGCATACCTTGGCCAGAGGATATGTCTGGCCATCCAAAGGGGCAATGTTGCCAGCATTCTGGGCTCCTTGCCGAGGGACACCGACCTGGGGCAAGTGGTTTATTTATAAATATAAAATTGTTAGCCATTGCCCGCGACTCTTTCCGCGTGGACTTTAGTACCTGCAAAATTTTGCAACCCCTGTTCACTCCTTTAAGGGTTAAATTAAAACAAAAAACGCCAAAATATGTGTTCAATCGATTGTGTTGAAGAGTATTTATTTTAAGTTTCAAGAAAATTAGACAACATCCCTCCCATACAAATTTTGGCAACCCTTTTCGCCCCCTTAGGGGTTGAATTAAAAAAAACCGGTATTGTAGACTTTTAGTCCAGATTTACTAACGGGTAAATCAACAACAACACCCGATATAACAACACCCGTAAGTAAATCCGCACTAAAAGTCTACAATGTGTTGTGCTTACAAAAGTTTTCAGCCAGCCAGCCAGCCAGCGAGCCAGCCAACCAGCCAGCCAGCCAGCCAGCCAGCCAGCCAGCCAGCCAGCCAGCCAGCCAGCCAGCCAGCCAGCCAGCCAGCCAGTCAGTCAGTCAGACAGGACTTTGAATTTTATTTATATAGATAGATGGGTATTTATTTTTGTTCGTTTATGTTAATCACATTTTAGTTTAGTTATTAATTTAGTATTACTTTATATAATTCGTATTCATATGCTATAAAGAAAGCGAAAGCATTTTTTGTCACACGTATATTCTCAATAAAATACAATACATTTAAAAAAGAAAAGAACTAGACTCTATAGTGAAATATTGAAGAAGCGATTGAAAGGTTTTGTTTTATGTTCACTTAAATTTACATAAAACTTAAATTTCAGAGCGGCGGTAACCCAGTTGGTAGAACAATGGACTCCTAACGAAAGACCCAGTTCAGTTCCCTGTGCAGGCATCTACCGAAGACCTCGTTTTCTAAGTTATACATGTATATTTGTAAAGTTATAGTAGCGAGTAATACCACTCACTAACTGTGAAGAAAACATCGTGAGGAAACCTGAATGTCACAAGTGTTCCTCACAAGTATACCTTAGCGCCTGAAATTGCCAATACGCGGTGGGCACGCGTTGTAATTAAGCCCACACTCTCTCTCTCTTTCTCTCTCTCTGAGAGAAGGCCTGTGCCCAGCAGCGGAACGTTTATTGGCTACATAAAAAAAACTTGAAATCAAGCTTCAATAGAAACAAAATCATGTCATTGAATTTTCAGTCAAAAACAATTAACGAGATAATTTAGGCTCTACGCAGCCTTTCACAAATATACGATCATGTTTGCATTCTGTATTGCAACTGTTACGTATGGAATGAAACCCAAACATAATTGCGCTACGGTTGGTACCAATTAAGCCGAAGTAAAATAGTGGTGAAATAAAGCCCGTTTCATCGGCAGTAAATGAAACAATCCAATCATTTATTTATAAGGCTTTACGAATATCCGTTTTGGTATGTAACCAGTAGTCAGTACTTTTTATAGAACTCTTTTTCTACTCGTACAATCACTCAAATAAGCTTTATAGCAAGAGTCACGGTGCCCCTTAAGGAGAACAGGAACCCTTACACTTTGTACACATTAATTACTCATACTTTATTGAATAAAAACATTTCACAGGCCATTACAAATAACATGTACAGAGGTGAGCGTTTCTCTGTAAGAGAAACCTTAATTTCTCCTTTCCAGCAAACCTTAGATTAATTTTCGAAGAAGCAGTTAAAAAACAACTTTGTATGTGCGCAAAATAAACAACATGAACTAAATATCCGAATAAAAATAGATAAATATATATGCTATCGCAAATTCAATGTTGGAGGCTGAAGTGTACAAAGTATAATGTGTTGAATTCAATGTTGAGACAGTACAATTATAAATTCAATGTCTCCGGCTATTACGACCCTTTTCCTATGGAACGGAAAGAGCGATCAAGTTGAAATCATTATCAAACACCTTATTTTCGGTCCTCTGCGTAAGTAAAGTTTTTAATTAATTATAAATAATCCTTGATAATGTACAAACACAAGTTAATAACCGGACACATTGTTGAATTTGGGTCCCCCTTCTTAGTAATTAATACTTAGCAGTCGGGTTTTTGGTTATTTATTATATTTATCTTTTTATTTATTTTTTGTTGGATATATGATGATGTCATGCGGCCTCTCATACTTGCAAAAATACGACGAGCGAGCTGATTTTTTATGCCTCCACACCCTTTAAATCAAAAACAAATTTTAAAAAGTTTTTTTTCTTTTTTGCAATTTTTTGATCCCGGAATATAATCCGCAATATTTTATAATTTTTCTTAAGTTTTATATTTCTTCTTATAGCATAAAATCGATTTTGTTCTAATCTAATTTAGACTCATTGGCCTCAGCAACTACATAATGAGATGATTTATGCAGAGTATCTTCACTAACACATGATGGGTGAAGGGTTTAGATGTTGTAGGCTAGCTCAGCACCTATACTATCCTGAAAGTCTAGTCGGCCTAGCCTACAGGACAGACTAGCCGCGGGTTTCCTCACGATGGCTTCCTTCACGGTTGCGTGTGGTATTGCGACTACAAATTCGCAAATGTACGTAACATTGAAATTAAACAAAGTCATTGGTTCAAGCCTGCACTGGGGATCGAACATGGATCTCTCGCTTGCGAGTCCATTGTTCTACCCACAGAGCTACCACCGCACTAAAGTTAGACACAAGTTCCCCATAAACTAAAAATGGAGCAAGTCGGCCTGACAGAGTTATTGATTCAACAGATTCATCCTACAAAGCTAAACTAAGATAGTGCTTTCAACCGAGAAGCAGCGCTAAGTCAAAGCGAGTGTCCGAAGTTTCGACATGGCGCCTTTTGTCAGCCGGAGTCTGTCTAAAATCAATTTACTGCTGGAAACCTTGCCTGCAGTACGTTAAACTATATTAGTAAGTAGCTGAACACCGACCATGATTTGCTTGGTTTAATGTTTGATCTGAGATTGTAATACTTTGATATTTTATACGCAATTTGATTATTTACCGTCGTAAGTAAACTGTCAAATAACCTGTATTTTTTATCAAAATAAAATATATTTATTAGTTAAAAAAAACACAATTTACAATGTTGAGATCTCCTTTTAAGTGTACAACACCTATGCCAGGAGATCTCGCTCTTCCACAACTATACATTTCATTTTTAAAAACTTAAAGTTCTATTATACAATCCTGATATCCTGAGATACAATCGTGATCCTGATGTATTGATAAATACTCAGATAAATAATTTTTTTCATAAGATACACACACACAAGTATACAAAGCTTCACATATTAAGGCACAGAATAAATAATAAGACAAAACAGAAGCATCCAGAGTTGATACAAATTGCAAAGTTTCTGATTTAAGAATTTTCATTAGAGAACTAATAGAGCCTGCAAACGTTATTTTGCCATTAGCCTATGACAATTCTCTGCCCTACTGCATGTCATAGGCTATATAAAATCATCATCTTCTTCTTCTTCAGTCCACTGCTGGACATAGTCCTCCCCTAATGAACGCCATCGTTTTTCGCAGATCGTCATCCCACCTGGTCGGAGGGTGTCCTACTCACTCAAGAATACGTTTACTCCAACGGTTGTCGGTTCTTCGCGAGATATGGCCAGCCCACTGCCACTTCAGCTTGCTGATCTGAGCTGAAAATCATCATAGTCAAACAGAAATGTAAAAAATAAACAGTAAAAAGACAAAAATAACTGACTGAAATTATAAAACAACCAATAACCCGACTCCTGAGCATTAACTACTAAGCAGTCGGGACCAATATTCAAAACTGCGGTACCGTGGTTAGTCGCGCCTTAGTAGTAGTGAATGGTCAGCAGCCGGATGTTGGTTATTTTTTACTATCAGTTTTATTTTCATTCATTTGATGGTTATAGAATTACGTGTAGACGTAGCATTATCTACGAATCGCTCGTAGCCCCGGCTGCCTGAATGATCTTAAACGATCACGAAGGTTAATCAACGCAGGGCGCGTTCAGTGCATGGATGGGTGACCGTCTATGACTAACGCTAGTGACGTTTTCCCGAACGGTTCCGTGCATTCACGTTAAGCAGTTGATGCCGGCTGCCGTCGATAGATGGCAGTCGTTAAGCCAAGTCAGTGGCCTTAGGGCCGCTTGAAAACTTCTGACCAGTCACTAATCTTGCAAGCCTCCACCAATCCAGACTTCGTCTCCCTGTTGGAGTATGGCCTATATCTTCTTCAGGGAAGAGACCCGTGCCCCTCGGTGAGGCAATAATGGGTTGATGACGATAAAATTATCTTGCTAATATGAGAAAAAATTAGGCACAGACATTCTTGTCCATTAGGCATTCTCGGTTCACGGTCAGGTGTTGTTTATGGCGTCCATTCCGAAGCTCATTCCGGAATTGTTTATTAAAATGAGACCTCTTGAGAGACTGGATACTGGGTCCGAGATAAAGTCGTGTTTCGCCGTGATTTAGCTTTGTACTTAGAAGAATAATTGGGAAGATTATTTGTGGCAAGAATTCCTGCCTCTGGTATGTAGTACTTATGTCTAAACAAGATCTTTAATCTCCCCAGATGTTCACTCAATAAAAAAATAAAGAGTACCCAGAACCGGCGTGCGTGCATGCAACGACTTACGAATGTTGATGAAGCGAAGGTGATCTGTCAGGATCGTGGCGAGTGGCAGTCCCTCGTCTCTGCCTACCCCTCTGGGATATAGGCGTTATGTATGTATGTATGTATGTTCACTTGGTATAAAGCAATTATGAATATCCTCAAGCCTAAGCTTTTCAATAATAATAATACTAAATATTCATGGACATATCACACAGATCTCGTTAGCCCTGTACAATATTCTAATAATAGAATATTGGCTCTACTAGCAAGACCTTTGAAACACCACACATAAAAATATTCGTACCAATTTGGGACTATTTTGTCGGTATACCGGTAACACATCTATTGCCTAAAATCGTGGGTTCGATTCCCACTGAGGGCCGCTGTACATATGGCCTCAGTTTGTTTGTATTTTTATCATGATTATAGATTCTTCTTTATTTAGTTTATTTCTGTTGTGCTCATATTGTGTTAATTGTCTGGTTTTTTGTTTCTGTGATGTGTCTTGTTGGTATAATAAATGTCTTTCTTTCTTTCTATTTCTTGTTGATAGTTTGATCAACAAGAAATGGCCCATATTCATGTAATCTCCTTGTCTTGCTAATAAAATGGCAATAGAAAACTGTTACTATCAAGGTCAGGTCAGAGGAGGACTCGAACACCACAATCATCCAATCACAAGCAGTGAAATCCCTGTTGCATCCAATTTAGATACATATAGTGTCCATCGCTTGCCAGTCCAGTGAGTTTAAAGTACATAATAGTTTGTACTGCGTTTTAAAGCATAAAACACACATGGTGATGATGTTGATGTCCTCCTCATCGTAACGCGACGACGGCGACCTCTAGGGTTCGCGAAGCCCAGCTCATTTTTAAATGCTCGGTTACATTGGCCGCAGTAAAGTTCACCGCGTTCATTGTACGTGTCAGAGTAAGTGGGCTTTGGGGTTTTCCGCTGCTGTCAGTTGGAGTCGAAAGTCTCGAGCCGGGCATCTTCGAAATCCTCCACTTTATTGTGAATGGTGGAGCACCATTCGCTACGTCTATAAGCAGCTTTTTCCCAGTTATCAGGAGAAAAGCCGATAGCGGTTAAATGCTTTTCAAGGGCTATGTTTACTGTAGTAGCATTTATATGGACGTATATAGAGATTTGTAGTCGCTATACCACAAGCTAACTGTGAAGAAAAACATTGTCTCGCGGCTTGGTTGGCTCCGCACGTGACCAGTCATTTCTGTGAGCTAGGCCAACTAAGCTGTCAGGATAGCATAGGTGCTGGGCAAGCCTACACCATCTAAAAACAATGTCCCAGTCACTGCAGCGTCCGAGTGGTCCCTTCACCTGTCTACAGTGAGTGAAAATGCCACTGGACGCTATATAAATCATCTCATTTTACGTAGCTGCAAAGGCCAATGTATAAGTGTGTTTCATCCTTAAAACAAAACAATGCGAATGAAATAGCTCGGACAGCTGAGTCCATAAACGCCTTGGTTTAAACTGTGTATATATAGTTTAGAGATGCCGCCTCACGTCACCGCCCGCTCCAACTTCTATCACGCCAAGTTTAAACTATGAATTTAACATACGAGTAGGATTCCACAAATAATACTTCGCTTCGCGTTGCAGCGCGATGCAAATATTTGCAGCGGGGACCGCGCGCGAACGTGTGTGCCGCACGTACCCATTTGTCGGAATTTGCACTACAAATGAACTACGCGCCGAAAGATGCAAATTCTCACCGTTTTGGCATAGAGCGAGATCTAGCACACAGGGTGCAGTATCGGTACTGCACACAGAATACCTACCTACCGTACCGCCCCTATAGCTCAAGGCGTGGATGCATCACTGTATGCGCATAATTAATGCAATTAGAGCGAAAAGCTTTGTGTCGGGGTGAGTGCAGCACTCGCGTCCAAGAGTGTGATTTAATGACGGTTTTAAACTGTTACTGATCCTGTTTTTAATAGTCATTAGCCTACCGCTCGTGTGCAGCGGTTCTTATATGACAGTGTTTCGAAAAGTATGTGCCGCGGCATACAGTACCTGCCACAGACGTCAGGCGGTGTGCCTCGAAGTTTTTGCCAAAAATTTCCATTCTCCGAGGAAATGAAATTTTGTACCATGTTTTAGCCCTAGATTAGGTATATTTTGATCACGGTAGCAGGGAGTCACTGGATGCGGACGGCATAAGACAGTGAAGCTTGGAAAACCACGATGGAGGCCTATGTCCTGTAATGGGCATCAAATGGCCGGTGATAATGATGATGATAGGTACATAGATTCTAAAAATATCTAGGGTTATTATTGAGATTTTTCGGTGACATTTTTTAGGTAGAGGTAAATAGGTTTAATTATGTTTTGATGTCACAAACTTAGTGCACACGATGTTCTAAATTCAATTGACTTTATCCTCTAGCGGATGAAAACGGCTTTTGCACTCAGATAACAAAGAGCAAAAATAGTCTTTTTGAGATGGGGGGATGAAAACTTTTTTTAGTCTACAGAACAATGTGTACATTCAAAACATCATTAAACCCATTTACTTCTACCTTCAAGGTGCCGAATTTATCATAAAGCTTTTTCAATTTGTTAAAAACTCAGACTAGGAACCTTTTTGGTGTACTTTTTTTTTATTTGTTTTGCGCGCTCCTTTTTCGTTTCAGGTCATATTGTTAGAACATATTTTTTAATGCAGTTGCTCAAAAAGTGGTGTATTGCAGGGACGTATAGCGTTCGGGATGTGGGCTATTACATACTCGTGCTTTTTTTTTACCTTTCCCGAACTCGTGCTTTCCCAACTGTCAAAATAAAGTCTATTGAAAAGAAAAACCAAACATGAAGTTTTTACTAAAAAAAAATCATAGAAGTTTTTATGATTCATGCAAATACGTATATTTCTAAAAAGAAGCAACTAATTTGCTTCAATATCAGATTTAATGATTTGATTGAATGAGTTACGTTAGGTTTCATTTCATTTCATCTCATTAAATTTCATTTTCATTTCATATCAATAAAAAAAATCTACCTGTCAGGATCCTGGCAAGTGGCAGTCCCTGGTCTCTGCCTACCCCTCTGGGATACAGGTGTAAGGTTATGTATGTATATAAGGGTGTATGTATGTATGTATGTATGTATGTATGTACTTGGCTGTATGGGCATAGTTCCCTTTGCCTACCAGAATAGGTGAAGAAAAAAAATCTCTGCTGATATTCTTTTGCGGTTGGCGCCATTTTCCAAATATTTTTTCTTTATTAAATTGCTTATTTTTTCGCAACTGTTTTAAAAATAGTCGTTCAGTACACGTGCGGAACCGTCATTGCAACTTGTTCCAACTGTCAACCCTCGCCTTTGGCTGCGCCTCGGCTCGGGTAGACATTTGTCGGAACTCTTCGCAATGACAGCCTTTCCGCACTTGTAATGAAATATACTATTTTTTGCATTTAGTCATTTCCTCGCTGAGGTGGGATAAAATGTTACTGGTTGCAATCGAGTGCAAAATATTTTACAACTCTTACTGATTCCCTCGCTGACGCTCAGGATTCTAATTTTTAGAATCCTTCGCTTGCACTCTTCTATAACAAATAACTATTAGTTAAGTGAGCATTTTGTAGAGGTAATCAACCTATGCTGCAATAAAATGCGTTTTCCCAGCCAATCAACATTATTGGCATGGAACCAATTTTAACGCTGCCAATGACAGTTGTAGTAAAGAATATGCATACCCGCAGGATTGTGGTCAGTAAATTTTATTTGGAACCCCAGATGGGCCTTGGCTCAGGCAGTATTTTATGAAACGCTCTCTCTATGAGATTGATCTCAAATTAGATTAAAACTCTTTATTACAAACTATACTCGTACATAATAAAGTACCTGTCTTAAATATCTAAGTTACACAAAATACAACTGTCGATTTTAACGCTAAAAGAAATATTTTACAGATAACCTTAGGATAGATAGTACTGAAAGATGAAAAATTTAGGTTTATATGAATTTATTAGGATATAAATTAGGTACATAGATAAAATTACTTAATAAACGTTTTTAAACTTACGTACTATAAAATACATGTTAAATCTATTTAAAGTAGTCTTAACATAAATGCGCCGCAAAATATGGAATCCACAGCAGCTGCTTTAATCTATAAAGCATGTTATTAATCCGATCCAACTGTATAAACAATCCTCTGCAAACAGAATTCGTTGGTGATCCAACCAACGCCAATTAATACAATTTGCTGACAGCGGAAATTATTTTTGCACTCGTTGCTTACGAAATTGACTGCGCAATAGGGCACTTGCCTCAAAATGTTTTATTATAGGAATAGTGTAATACTACTTTGTGCTCTGTATAAAACTTTTCTTCACTACTTTGAAAAGTTGCTGTTAAGGAGCGATAAGCCAGCGGAGTGTCTTCAGGCGGCCGCGTCAGCGCCCCGGCCGGCTCGCAGGACGTCCGAAGTGGAGAGGCGCGGAGTGCGGGGACGGCGCAGGCGCAGGCTTTTGTTCTCGTTAACAGTGGCGTGAGTTCGGATAGCAGTCCGTGATAAGCGGAGCGGATACTCTATAAGCGTAGCGGTTTGCTCCGAGTATAGTTACGCCACAACCTCAAAGCCCAAAAAATATGTTTACAAGATTCTCTCTCTCTCTCTCTTCCCAGCTTTAGTCCGACATGGTGGTAAGGCCAGCTTTCCTTATTCTCTCTCGCCACTTTGCCCTGTTCATGACTCCTTTTACAAGTTTACAAGTGTCTTACGTAAATATTTTATTCGGACATTTTTGCAAGTCTCGTAAAATAGACTTGCTATAATAGCTAAATAAACGTATTGAGTCTAGTTTTTTCATTAATACTAAACTTTTTTCTAATAAGGATGTAGTCACATTATTTTACCTAGCTCAGTTTTTTGCTTCGCTTATGCTTAACAACACGGTACCTCTCGCCGAATGAAGGAAAACATCGTGAGGGAACCTGAGTGCCTGAGGTGAATCCGCCTTGAGCTCGCGTTGTGATTAAGCCCATACTCTTTCCCCGATAGAAGGGCTATATCAGTAGGACGTATACAGGCTGCAATAATTTATTTATTTAGAACACAAAACAGATTACAGACAGATTTACCAAATTGACATACATTTACATTATAGATCAGATCTAGCCTATAACCCTAAACTTGTGTACCTAGCATGCACTTAGAGTAACTAGATTAGACTGAAAACTTATATTAATTTATTTTAGTCTCTCAGTGTGCCCTGAGAGCGCCACGGATAGCTTTTATAAATACGTGAAATTTATGAAAAATATCTATGTTCACATCTGTGTTACCTGCCACCAGATCATTATAAGTACGACGCATCCTAACAATGGGGTTGTAAAAAGAAGTATTATTTTTGTAAGTTTCTAAAGGGAAAAGTAGAGGTTTGCGACTGCGATATCTAATATTAAAATTTATCTGAGACAGGAGAGAGGGAGAATCTATCTTCGAATGAACAATTTTGTGAAGGAAAGTTAAATCGTGTTGCTTACGACGCAGCTCCAGAGAAGTTACATTGAATTTTAGTAGTCTATCCTTATAGTGTGGAACTGAGCGTCCACAATTCAGTCTATAGCATAATATTTTTAAGCATTTCTTTTGCACTTTTTCTATGGTTTCAATATGTGTTGAGTAAAACGGGGACCATATGGGGCAGGCGTATTCCAATATACTTTGGACTAGACTATAATAGAGATACAAAATACTGAAAGGCTTTTTGAATCCTTTTGTAGCCCGTAATACGAAACCTAGCAATTTATTAGCCCTGTTCACTATATATTCATAGTGATCCTTAAATGATAACTGTTCATCAAATAGAACCCCCAGGTCTTTGATGACTGACTTGCGATTAAGGGTCACATTGGATAAAGCGTAGTTGAAAGTAACCTTATGTCTTTTCCTTGTGAACGAGATTACAAAACATTTTCCAACGTTGAGATACATCCCATTGCGCTCGCTCCATTCTTCTACAGTTTTTAAGTCTTTTTGAAGTCTCTCGCAATCAGTGACATCTGTAACTGTAGTGAAAAATTTTAAATCATCAGCGTATAGAAGGCTAGGGCATGACAGTCGGTCAATCAAGTCGTCGATGAATACGATGAACATCAAGGGGCCCAAGTGAGAACCCTGCGGTACTCCTGAAGGGATATCTGTAGGCAAGGAAGATAGGTGACCCCTGATAGCTATCAATTGACTTCGGTTGCTTAAATATGACTTAACCCATCTGAGAAGATTGCCGTGAACACCGAACAATGACATTTTAATGCAGAGCAAGTCATGGTCTACCTTGTCGAATGCCTTTGAGAAGTCAGTATATACTGAGTCTACCTGTCTACAGGATGCGAACGCTGAGCATAAATAGTTTTTATATTCTAATAAGTTACTGACAGTGGACTTGTTTTTTATAAAACCGTGCTGTTTCTCCGATAGATGTGGTGCGATGTGATAGTAAAGGCAATCATAAACTAAAGATTCGAACAACTTGGCTAAGCACGAAAGAATACTTATAGGCCTATAGCACTCACATTTTGACCTGTCCCCAGATTTATAGATCGGTACTATGTAGGCCAGTTTCCAGGAGGCGGGGAATACTCCAGAGGTGAGTGATTTATTAAATATTGCACATAAAGGGACAGATAGCTCCTCTCCGCATGCTCGTATGAAAGACGGGGGAATATCGTCTGGACCAGCGCCTTTATGAATATTTAGTTCTTTAATTTTCCTACAAATAGCGTCCTCTGTGATACTAATTTTAGATAAAATGTTTACACCACCACGTTCTCGTTCCTGGCATTCCCCTCGGGTGTCTCTGAAAAAAGGATCCTCGAAAACTGAGCCAAAGTACTCTGCAAATAGGTTGCACACTCCCTGACTGATGGAAGCTGTTTTTCCATCGTGTGACATGGTTTGAGGTATCGTGACATGCCCTTTCTTGTTATTTACAAAGGACCAAAACGCTTTAACATTTTCACGAAGAGAGTCTTCTACGGATGATATGAAGTTGTTATAGCATGCCTGTAATAATGATTTAGACCTACTTCTTAACAATGAGAACACATCATAGTCACGAGGGTTTCCGTATTTCTTAAACAAGCGATGGTATTTGTTTTTCTCCTCCAAGCATCGGATTAAACCATCACTATACCAAAGAGGATATAACCGACTACTGCATCTTCTTAGTGGAGTATGTTTCCGTATGATTCTATTTAAGTGTTCATAAAATTTATCTACGCAGTTGTCTACTTCAGGATATTCCATGATGTCAGACCAGAATGTAGATCTGAGTTCAGATTTAATTTGTTCAATATTGCATTTGTTATAGTTAAGTTTTCTAATCTTACTGGGTTTAATTGGCTTCAGGCTATATAGTTTGAAAATTTTTAGTAATAAGGATGGATGGTACCGATCTTCGCGACATAAGGGTTCAGCGTCATTCACTATGATATTCCCAGACCCCAATGTTGATAGTACGAGATCCAAGTATCGGCTATCTTTGTTCGGTATGTTATTATATTGTAAAAGATTGCACAGTGACATCGTCTGTGTTAACATATTGGCTTTGCGGTCTCTAGGATCGCTTGGTAAGATATGATCTGGTTCTGTGTTTATCCAATTAAGGCACGTGGTATTAAAATCTCCTATTAATACAAACCCATTGCGATGCCCTGCGCCAAGTATAATTTTTTGACAGTTATTGTAGAAGTCTGATAAATTTTGCTGTGGGAGATCAGGTGGCAGATAACAGAGGCAGATATTTAAATTAGTACCGTGTTTATCATTAGATAGTATAGTGATCCAGATATCCTCGATTTCAGAGCACCAATTTCTTTTATAAATTACATTAAATTCTTTCTTTACGGCTACAAGCACTCCACCTCCGTCTTTCTTGTAGCTGCTAACAATAGTATCTTGACGATCTCTGCGAAATATGTTGTATCGGTTATCTAGAACTTCTCCATCAAAAACACCATCATTTAAATTAGTTTCAGTTAAACAAATCAAGTCGTAATTACAGTTAACTGCGTTGAGGTACAACTCAGTCAACTTTGTTCTAATCCTATTAACATTTTGATAAAATAAAGAAAGCTCGACTAAACGATAAAAAAGTTAGAGTAGTATGCACTTAATGCGACAAAAATCAAACTAAACTTAAGTAACTAATAATTACTCCTAGATTTTAATATTTTTTAGCGTGTCAGAGTTTTTTACTGGAATTGCGGTTGAGTTGTCGTCTTTTCGCAAGTAGATCTTGTCGTATTTTACCCAGACGTACTTGAAATTATTGTTCTTCTTGAAATCTCTAGCTTCAGCGTGCAGTTTTTTAAATTCTGGAGAAAGGTGCTTGCATATATAAATTGGTCTACTCTCTCCCGCTATTCCGGCGTGTTTCGTGTTAACCACTTAAACGTCTACGTAACTAGAGCAACTCAAAAAAAAGTAGCGTTGTACGTCTACGTAACTCTAGTTACTTCGCGGACTGGCGTCAGTAAAATCGATTTTTTTGAATGAAAACTTTCAAATAACTTATCGAATCGGCTGTTACAATAATCTGTGGTAAATTATTCGTTCAAGTACAAGCATCTCTTATGGTTTATGCCACCAAGCACAATTTTAAGGACCTCCTTAATAATAGAAGCAGCAATATATTTTGAAACATTTATTGTAGTACAATCAAAAAATATACTTTTTTCATAATAAAATAGGTAAATGTGAAGGTTCGTGCTTTTGGAGTAGACGGCGGCGTGTGTCGCGATTACGAAACTTTTGGTGGCATTTATTTATGATTGTTAAATGGTCTATTGATAAGACTTCGGTAGAAGTTCGACCATTTCGTTGCGAAGTCGCCCATAATAATACTGAGGAGAGTGCGAACATGCAAAGTTGATGTGCTGTCGACTGCACTGTGAAGGTAGGTCGGTGTGTGTGGTACCCAAATGAACTAAGGTACCTTTGAGGGAGTTGTCTAAGTATTGGCTTGATAAGATCACAATCAGCGACCACAGGGCAGGTCTATACACGGAGGATGACGAAGTCTGGGTTACTGTTGCATGTTGAAAGCACTGGTATCATTCACTAGAAGTTGTTGGTGGGTAAAGGTGGGTTACATTTCTTGCTGCTTGCTTTACAATTCTGTTTTATAGACCCAATGCACTAATTCCGCAATATACTTTTTCCACAGATTTGAAATGTGTGATTTTTTCATATAGGTATTGTATTTTCTGAATTATCTCTCAAACAAACAATGTTTTTCCTATATTTATCCCATCCGTGGGTTGTCAATTTTATGGCAGACTAAAATAGATAGATGCGTTCCCTAGGGACTTACAAGAACACAGAACAATTAAACCATACAAGAACCAAACGTAGGTACTCTGTGTCTAGAACTGAACTGTCAATTCTCTGAGTGCTTAGTGCGAGTTTGACAAATCCAATCGAATAACTTTACTACCGCGTTAATCGAGCATTGAGTAGTGAGTATGAGTAAGTTAACCGTTTGAACTGGCAAAACGCTGTCACAGTACAACTCGCACTCGCGTTTATTCGTGTTTTGGCTGGTAAACGTATTCCCTTCTCAACGTAAACCATTACAACTCGCACTCAGCAATTTTAATTTCCATACTTGACGCTAGGTGGCGCTTCCTCAATGCCATAGAAATATGAGTTTACGTTAACGCGATCGAGTAGTTAAAAAACTCGCACTAAGCACTCTGCTCGCTACTGGCTACTAGAGTACACTGCTAAAATGTTTTACGTTTTGCTAGTCACCGCCAGATGTCAATAGTAAACTCGTGAAAACTATTAACAATGCCATCTAGCGGTTTTAGACAAAGCGCTCTACACGTATTTTTCGGCTTTGCGCGCATTTTCAGTGGCGGCCTCTGGGCCCGGCGCGGTTTTTTGGGATCCGATTTGCTTGTATGGGAATGGGTTTCTATCCTTACTTCAAATTCAATGGTAATATTTATATTATAATAATTCTTTTATTAAACGTTAATTCAGACCGGCAGATAGCAAACTCAGGTGCCATCGTGCCACGTTCGCAGAGCAATAAATTAAACGTGATAACATCGCAGCTCTGCTCAGCGAAGCATATTATGTCGTAAAATTATAGCCCTTGAGGATCGAAACACGTGTGTCCTAACTAGTTGTGGCCTAACTAGGCTCAGTAACACTCAAAACTAACAGCCTAAGCGTGATCTACCTCAGGGAGCATATAATCTAAGTTTGAACGACCTAAAGCAACACGTAGTCTAAATTTAAACTTCCTAAACGAGCCTGCAGTCTAAGTTCAAACTACCTAAGGAAACGTATAGTCAAAATTTGAATTACCTGAGGCACTATGTAGTCTAAATTTAAACTTCCTAAGCGAGCCTGCAGTCTAAGTTCAAACTACCTAAGGAAGTATGCAGTCTAAGTGTGAAGTACCTAAGGCATTATGTAGTCTAAATTTAAACTTCCTAAGCGAGCCTGCAGTCTAAGTTGAAATTACCTTAGGCAGCATGTAGCCTAATTTAAACTATCTATGCATGCCTGAAGTTTGAAATATGTCACGGAGCACAAAACCTCAATTACTCTAAACTGATTCAAATAAACAATTCTTACACTTTACTGCTGGAAATTCTACTGCTGGAAATCTAGAGGCCTCATTGGTTTCACGCTATTTTTACGGTTGGCTACTACTGTGAGAATGTATCCCTGATGCTCTGCGGACTGATCGTTTCCACTATAAAGATTTCCATAACTCTTTAATAGAGTTCCATCGACAAAAAAATATTAGCTGTTTAAAAAATATTAGTTGCTTTTTCGCTATTTGGTATTCGCCATGTTAACGTTACTTCAAACTTTACGAAGAGAAAAATAAATTAAAGAATCGATTGTTAGGCAGTACGAAGTTCGCTGGGTCAGCTAGTGAGTAATCATTTTCAAGTTGATAACTCTGCTAATGTGCCGTTTTCAGCACAAATTTACAGAGCAATACATAGATGGCGCTTTCAGGCGTGGCCATAGAAAAAACGGAATGCGGCTGTCAAAATTAATCTGTTGTAATCAAAAGATAGACGTGTTTCTGTTCTTGTATCTATGAGTAAACATTTTGTATTTACAATGAATAAAAATAATTGAAACAAGTATACAATATACGATATGTATACTCAATTCAATTATACCAGTAAAAAATATACGCATCTTAGTAGCTAAAATAGGTCACTCGATTCTACCGGATTAAGATCGCGAAATCGCAGCTTGAACCGCACTTGAAACTTGAAACATGTAGACTACCCAATTGAAGCTAATTGACTGTTATAGTGTACCTATACATCATTCTCTTGAAAACGATGCGTGTTATAACTTTCGTAAGCCCTACACATTATTCACCTAAATCCCGGCTAACTTAATTTAATATTTGTCGCAAGTATTCGAACAGGTTTCGCTCTGAATCTCACAGTTTAAGGCGCTTCATGGTGCTAAATAGCGCCATCAATGAAAAAAAAATCATAACTTTTTTTACACTTTTAGATAAAAACGTATTATGATTACACTATTTTTATTTTTAATGCACTAACCCGTGCTAAGGAACAAATTTAAAAACCTATTTAGAGGCTAAAAATTTCACCCATGCCGGGATTCGAACCCGCAACCTCTGGCTATTCGTACCAGCGCTCTACCAATTGAGCCAATGGGCGACTCACGGCATCAGTGAAATTTCGAACCTCTACAATATTCTCTGTATTACGTACAGGCAGCGACATCTGACTTAAGCAAATTGCATTACTTACAGCCCCGACTACCTACTTTGCAGTTAGGTTTAACATCGGAACGATATCACTGTACCCACATGATTACACTATTTTTATTTTTAATGCACTAACCCGTGCTAAGGAACAAATTTAAAAACCTATTTAGAGGCTAAAAATTTCACCCATGCCGGGATTCGAACCCGCAACCTCTGGCTATCCGTACCAGCGCTCTACCAATTGAGCCAATGGGCGACTCAAATTTCACTGATGCCGTGAGTCGCCCATTGGCTCAATTGGTAGAGCGCTGGTACGTATAGCCAGAGGTTGCGGGTTCGAATCCCGGCATGGGTGAAATTTTTAGCCTCTAAATAGGTTTTTAAACGTTTTATGAAACAAGTTATGTTTTTTTTTCCATTGGTGGCGCCCCGAAACACCGGTTTCATTTTATCTTATCCACGTTTTGGACCTCCAAGGCAGACAAAAGTACAGTAACTCAAATAGACCAATTTGCTTTGTGAACTAAACTTTTTGTGAACACTATACATTATTGACGTAGGTTCCGGATCAACTTACTTGATCGTAACCTGGAAAGTAAGTTAATCCAAACTTAAGTTAGTAATATCATTGAATTTGAAGTAAGGATAGAAGATCATTCAATAGCTTTTTTCGGATCCTGGCGCTGACGTCGCTTGTCGGTAAAATTTGTGACTAACTTATTACATTTTCTGTGAAATAACGAAATTGAACCACATTTCCCTAATAGTTTATTTTTTTTATAAATTAATATTAAAAAATCTAATGATTTAATCAATAAGTTATTAAAATCGAGATAACTTAATTATTTTAATCAATCTTTCGTAACCCAGTCAGCTACCGTACTTGATAATGAGTTGCTTGTGCCCAATCTCACTAGTCTATGCTACTCCACGTTAGATGGCGCTAATATAAATAAATAATTGGGCCACACAGAAGGGACGGGGGCGCGCGCAGACATCACTGATTAAACCGCAGATAGTAAATGTCACGGATATCCGTGGTAAATGTATAGAAATTTTCGAAAACGATACACGAAAATATACCTCATGGATGGTTCACAGATATTTCATATTTTGCAAAATAGGTGGAAGAAATAAATTTTTTTTAAGGTTTCTAGTACAAGATCGATTAAGCTATGTTGGTAAATCTTTTAATTTTTATGTGATTTATTGACAAATAAGTTGCTTAAAACTTAACTAAAAACGGTACCGATTATTATGGCAGCTTCCTATAAGAACTCGTGGTCGCAGTTTGTACCCCCTAGTTTTTGAATTCGCAACTTGCTGTTGAGGAACAGTCGACAGCATATCACCTTTACATTTTATAATGTCTTGGAATAATTAACTACATAAACAATAATTAACTATAGCCCTTTAAGTATAACTTCCAACTAAAACATAGATTTTAGGGTTCCGTACCAGAGGGTAAAAACGGGACCCAATTGCTAAGATGGTATGTCCGTCTGTCGGTCTGTCCCCAAGCTGAACGTAAACTATCATGAACCGTGTAGCTACAGTTGATATTTTTATAGATGATGTACATATTTATTTAATGAGTCATTTCCATTTTAACCGACTTCAAAAAAGGTTATCACATCGACGCGTATGTTAATTATTTTTCACTATGTTTTCGCATTATCTTCGTCAAATCTTAACCTATTTCGATATATTTTTTTGTTCTACTAGGTATAGCGTCTCATTGGTCCCATTTTAATTTGGTGAAGATGTAATGAAGACTTTGAGAGATGGAGAAAAGAACTTTTCAATGGACAGCAGCAAATAAGGCCTAATGAGGCCCATTCATAAATAATATGTTTCATAAAATATAATATAAAAGCTGTCCCAGGGTAATTTGGTGATGTTCTGATGAAGACTTTCAGAGATGGGAATTTAGAACTTCAAAATTAAGTAAAAAAAAATTAAGTTAAGTTTTGATGTTACAAACACTTTGTTCATCAAATACTTTCATTAAGTAACACATTATCTGGTGGACATTGTTACGAAGTTCATCAGCTCGAATGTAGTTCTTGAGAGGTTTTAAGTTTCTAATCTAGATAGAAATATGCCGTTTTCAGTTAACCAGAATTTAAGTCAAAATATACAATTTTACTGTCGTGGTTATTAGTTCCTTAGTCAAAAATATACTATAGGCATGCGTAGTTATAAAAGTCACAATATCTATTTAGTTTCATACGAGTTTCACAAGTCAGTCCGTGATTAAAACGGTATAAAACGAAAATATGTTTACGCAGAGGACAAATACAGCGCTGGTGCACAAAAGTATATTTTGCATGGGCCCTGTAATTTATAATAAGCTGTCTAGTGCATTAAGAGAACTGGACTTAGGCTTGTTCAAGCACAAATAAAAAATATATTATTTAAAAACTCCTATCATACAATAATCGAATTTCTGACTGATAATTATATTGATTAAAATAAGTATAACAATGATATACTATTTGATATTATCCCCGTGACCTCTCTTGTTTGACATTTTTACTTATTATCGCATGGAATGTTGTTTTTTTTTTATTTTCTTGACATTTTAAATTCTTGATGTTAATATAATAGGTCAATCAAATTAAAAAAAATCCAGGAATTAATTTCCAGAAAGCTGGATATCATTTTATACCATCATTTGATCTTAAATGCGTGTAATGCGAATTCGCACGGTCCCAGGGGGTGAGCTCAACTTTTGGGGGCCAAAAAACCGCGAAATTATCACACTTTCTTTCAGTTTTGTGCTTCTAGCTCGGAAACGGTACTTTGGACTGGAAACTTCGTTATTGCAATATTAAAGAGAGTTAAATTTTGCGTTGTATGATTATCTTCTTCTTCAGGCTATATTATGAAGTCCACTGCTGGACATAGCCCTCCCCTAATGATGACCAGAGCAGCCTGTCTTATACCATCATTGGGGGTTAATGCCCATAATCCCCACGCTGGGCATGCGGGTTGAGGATCGCAGATTGGTGGCATTGTACTGCAGGGGGCGCTGCTGCCCACCCCCCGGTTTGTGTCCCTTAGTCACCTTTTACGACACCCGCGGGAAGAATTTGGGTTGGTGCTATTCTTTAAGCCGAAACCACACAGCATGATTGTCTAAAACTTTAAATTCGATTTATTGGTATAGCCGAAATCAAAAGTTGTGAATCGGAACTTATTTACGTGCAAATTTACATTTTGCGAATTTTCAAGACCATATTTCTTTGAAACTGATACTCTTACTTCTATTGAAATACCCATAAGACAAAAATTGTAGAGAATAAAATTTCACATTATACCTAAAAACTATTATTATTTAATCTTTTCAGAGCACTCTCCACCAGCCTCTATACCACGTATCATGCGTCTGAACCAATTTTCAAAACATTCCAGTCCTCCGCACACCTCTTCCACGGCCTTCTCAAACGCTGCTAGCGCGTCTTCCGGCGATGAAAACTGTATCCCTTTGAGCAGATTTTTTATTTTAGGCAATAAAAAGAAGTCACACGGAACCTAATCAGGACTGTAAGGAGGGTGTCCCAAGACTCTGACCGGTGTGGAGTCCAGGAAGTCCCTCGTTTTGATCGCAGAGTGCGCGGGCGCGTTGTCGTGGTGAAGAAGGACCCCGCGGAGCCCGTTGTTCAATCGCTTGTTGATCAATTCAGAAAAAAACTTCTGTTAGGCATTTTGTGTTATACCATTCAGCGTTGATGCTGCTTTGGTCTCAAAGTGAAATTGAAGTTAGTTACCCCGTCAAAGTGAAGAAACTATAAAAAAAAACCTGCGCTCCTCGATCGCTTCACTTTCGTAGGCGTTGGTTCATTTTGAAACAACCAAACTGTCGACTGATGCTTTGTTTCTGGATCATATTGTCCAGGATTCGTCAGCTGTCACAATGTCGTAAACGCGCCGTGACGAGCCAGCATCAAATTTTTGTAACAAATCACGGCACCAATCTACACGGGCCTGCTTCTGAGCTTCGGTGAGGTTGTGCGGCACCCAGCGGAAAATTATTCTCCTTACGCGAAGGTGCTCGTGCAAAATCTTGTCAACACTTCCTGAATCAATCTGCAGTGTATGCTGAATCTCTTCGTACGTAATTCGTCTGTTTTCTTGAATTATTTTTTTTACTGCCAGCAAACTTTCTTCGGTGACAACCGTCGTAGGACGACCACTCCTTTTTTCATTCCCTCAAATTAAGACGACCGCGTTTGAACTCGCTATACCAGCGATAGATGGTTGCTTTTGAAGGTCCTTCATTCATAAAAGCAATTCGAAGTCGATCACATGACTCATCAGGTCTTAAGCCACATTTGAAATAGTATAAATCATAGCACGAAAATGTTCTCAATGCCGATCCATTTTGGCTCTCAAAAAATACGGAGGGAAATTTGAAAATCGAACAGTAGTGTTTTTACTTTTAAATAATCGACGTTTTCAAAACAACTACAAGTGGCCAATGTCTTATACATAAAAACTTTTTTTCAAAACTTTCTGAGTGGCCTGGTATAGACAACTCAACTTTCAAATTCAGTCATTATCTAAGACTATATTTGCATGAATTCAAAATTATACTTTTTTTCGTTTTGCGGATTTTCCGTTAGTATGAGGTGTGAAGTCTACATTTAAGGCAATTTGAGGGTAAGGAACATTTCAATGCAACATTTTAAGGACGCGGTCAGAAAACTAGAGATTCAAAGTATTGTGAATGAAAAACAATTTTACGCAAGTGATCTTTAATTAGTACCTTAGGAAGCAATAGAAACATTAAAAATTAATGTGACATTGATAAAATATATAGATATGCAGCACAGCATTCAAGTTCCCATTTTCTTAGTTGTTGAAATTACCCGGTTCACAACTTTTGATTTCAGATATACCACTAAGCCTAATTAATTGTTATTTTCTATATTACTTGTTACTATAAATTCATCTTAGTCTGTACCTACGCTCTACTGAGCAGTCGTGGTCTTCAAGAAGAGGCTACATTATAGGCTAATGTTGCGTGTCTCACGATGTCTCGCCGACGTTTACAATATTTACAGAATATTTCGTCGAATATTTCGATACATTTTTGTTACCCCGGCACCGACACGGCGCCGGCCGGCCCCGGAGTCGCGAGCCGGTCCGGGCCGGTGAGACAACACAACTACAGACAATAGCCCTCGCCGTTTTAGCTAGTGTGCTAATGTGTCCGGGCTCCTAGATTATTTACTACCTATCTATATTAATTTTAACTAAGGCAGATACCCAGAGCATAGGTAGCTTACTCACATCTCACATATCACGTACTTACAATCAGAGTATATAACCACTACCTACGTTTACAATCTTACGCAGAACATACCTACTCTCAAAAGTAAAACACGCTCCCACACACGGCGATGGATGCAGAGATGTTGCTAGGGCAACTTGGAAACGACGCGTCGGCTAGGTACTCACCCCGCACGACTTGGCAACGTCGCCTGGCACCCCGAGCGCAATCGTTCGTTGGACGAAAAATGATTGCGTTTGTTTTAACTTTCTACCAACAGAAATCTGATCTACCTATTTAGAAGAGCTGATGTAAATGTAAAAAGATACAAATTACTAGTGTTGAATCTACAACAAACCACATTTGTAGAAGATCTAAAATAATTAGTTCTTCGTTATAATAGTTTTATAGCACCCATGCGATGAATGAACCAAGTGTGTGAGCAGGCATGAATATGTCTAATTTGTATATGGATTAGGTACCAAATCATCAGTATCTAGCAGGCAAGCATAGTAAGTAAAAAAAACAACTGGCCAAGTCAGAGTCTGACTTGCGCACGAAGGGTTCCGTAGGTACTATTATTAATTAAATTATTTATTTTTGAAGTGAATACAACGAAATATTCTGTAAATATTGTAAACGTCGGCGAGACATCGTGAGACACGCAACATTAGCCTATAATGTAGCCTCTTCTTGAAGACCACGACTGCTCAGTAGAGCGTAGGTACAGACTAAGATGAATTTATAGTAACAAGTAATATAGAAAATAACAATTAATTAGGCTTAGTGGTATATCTGAAATCAAAAGTTGTGAACCGGGTAATTTCAACAACTAAGAAAATGGGAACTTGAATGTTGTGCTGCATATCTATATATTTTATCAATGTCACATTAATTTTTAATGTTTCTATTGCTTCCTAAGGTACTAATTAAAGATCACTTGCGTAAAATTGTTTTTCATTCACAATACTTCGAATCTCTAGTTTTCTGACCGCGTCCTTAAAATGTTGCATTGAAATGTTCCTTACCCTCAAATTGCCTTAAATGTAGACTTCACACCTCATACTAACGGAAAATCCGCAAAACGAAAAAAAGTATAATTTTGAATTCATGCAAATATAGTCTTAGATAATGACTGAATTTGAAAGTTGAGTTGTCTATACCAGGCCACTCAGAAAGTTTTGAAAAAAAGTTTTTATGTATAAGACATTGGCCACTTGTAGTTGTTTTGAAAACGTCGATTATTTAAAAGTAAAAACACTACTGTTCGATTTTCAAATTTCCCTCCGTATTTTTTGAGAGCCAAAATGGATCGGCATTGAGAACATTTTCGTGCTATGATTTATACTATTTCAAATGTGGCTTAAGACCTGATGAGTCATGTGATCGACTTCGAATTGCTTTTATGAATGAAGGACCTTCAAAAGCAACCATCTATCGCTGGTATAGCGAGTTCAAACGCGGTCGTCTTAATTTGAGGGAATGAAAAAAGGAGTGGTCGTCCTACGACGGTTGTCACCGAAGAAAGTTTGCTGGCAGTAAAAAAAATAATTCAAGAAAACAGACGAATTACGTACGAAGAGATTCAGCATACACTGCAGATTGATTCAGGAAGTGTTGACAAGATTTTGCACGAGCACCTTCGCGTAAGGAGAATAATTTTCCGCTGGGTGCCGCACAACCTCACCGAAGCTCAGAAGCAGGCCCGTGTAGATTGGTGCCGTGATTTGTTACAAAAATTTGATGCTGGCTCGTCACGGCGCGTTTACGACATTGTGACAGCTGACGAATCCTGGATTTCTCAATATGATCCAGAAACAAAGCATCAGTCGACAGTTTGGTTGTTTCAAAATGAACCAACGCCTACGAAAGTGAAGCGATCGAGGAGCGCAGGTTTTTTTTTATAGTTTCTTCACTTTGACGGGGTAACTAACTTCAATTTCACTTTGAGACCAAAGCAGCATCAACGCTGAATGGTATAACACAAAATGCCTAACAGAAGTTTTTTTCTGAATTGATCAACAAGCGATTGAACAACGGGCTCCGCGGGGTCCTTCTTCACCACGACAACGCGCCCGCGCACTCTGCGATCAAAACGAGGGACTTCCTGGACTCCACACCGGTCAGAGTCTTGGGACACCCTCCTTACAGTCCTGATTAGGTTCCGTGTGACTTCTTTTTATTGCCTAAAATAAAAAATCTGCTCAAAGGGATACAGTTTTCATCGCCGGAAGACGCGCTAGCAGCGTTTGAGAAGGCCGTGGAAGAGGTGTGCGGAGGACTGGAATGTTTTGAAAATTGGTTCAGACGCATGATACGTGGTATAGAGGCTGGTGGAGAGTGCTCTGAAAAGATTAAATAATAATAGTTTTTAGGTATAATGTGAAATTTTATTCTCTACAATTTTTGTCTTATGGGTATTTCAATAGAAGTAAGAGTATCAGTTTCAAAGAAATATGGTCTTGAAAATTCGCAAAATGTAAATTTGCACGTAAATAAGTTCCGATTCACAACTTTTGATTTCGGCTATACCAATAAATCGAATTTAAAGTTTTAGACAATCATGCTGTGTGGTTTCGGCTTAAAGAATAGCACCAACCCAAATTCTTCCCGCGGGTGTCGTAAAAGGTGACTAAGGGACACAAACCGGGGGGTGGGCAGCAGCGCCCCCTGCAGTACAATGCCACCAATCTGCGATCCTCAACCCGCATGCCCAGCGTGGGGATTATGGGCATTAACCCCCAATGATGGTATAAGACAGGCTGCTCTGGTCATCATTAGGGGAGGGCTATGTCCAGCAGTGGACTTCATAATATAGCCTGAAGAAGAAGATAATCATACAACGCAAAATTTAACTCTCTTTAATATTGCAATAACGAAGTTTCCAGTCCAAAGTACCGTTTCCGAGCTAGAAGCACAAAACTGAAAGAAAGTGTGATAATTTCGCGGTTTTTTGGCCCCCAAAAGTTGAGCTCACCCCCTGGGACCGTGCGAATTCGCATTACACGCATTTAAGATCAAATGATGGTATAAAATGATATCCAGCTTTCTGGAAATTAATTCCTGGATTTTTTTTAATTTGATTGACCTATTATATTAACATCAAGAATTTAAAATGTCAAGAAAATAAAAAAAAACAACATTCCATGCGATAATAAGTAAAAATGTCAAACAAGAGAGGTCACGGGGATAATATCAAATAGTATATCATTGTTATACTTATTTTAATCAATATAATTATCAGTCAGAAATTCGATTATTGTATTATAGGAGTTTTTAAATAATATATTTTTTATTTGTGCTTGAACAAGCCTAAGTCCAGTTCTCTTAATGCACTAGACAGCTTATTATAAATTACAGGGCCCATGCAAAATATACTTTTGTGCACCAGCGCTGTATTTGTCCTCTGCGTAAACATATTTTCGTTTTATACCGTTTTAATCACGGACTGACTTGTGAAACTCGTATGAAACTAAATAGATATTGTGACTTTTATAACTACGCATGCCTATAGTATATTTTTGACTAAGGAACTAATAACCACGACAGTAAAATTGTATATTTTGACTTAAATTCTGGTTAACTAAAAACGGCATATTTCTATCTAGATTAGAAACTTAAAACCTCTCAAGAACTACATTCGAGCTGATGAACTTCGTAACAATGTCCACCAGATAATGTGTTACTTAATGAAAGTATTTGATGAACAAAGTGTTTGTAACATCAAAACTTAACTTAATTTTTTTTTACTTAATTTTGAAGTTCTAAATTCCCATCTCTGAAAGTCTTCATCAGAACATCACCAAATTACCCTGGGACAGCTTTTATATTATATTTTATGAAACATATTATTTATGAATGGGCCTCATTAGGCCTTATTTGCTGCTGTCCATTGAAAAGTTCTTTTCTCCATCTCTCAAAGTCTTCATTACATCTTCACCAAATTAAAATGGGACCAATGAGACGCTATACCTAGTAGAACAAAAAAATATATCGAAATAGGTTAAGATTTGACGAAGATAATGCGAAAACATAGTGAAAAATAATTAACATACCGATTCATCCGTAGAACAAAGTCCGATGTGAAGGATTGCTATTTTTTAGTACAGAGGACCAAAGCTATAAAGTCATGTAACTCCAGAACTATAAGATTTGAGATTTTGATTTTTTGATATGTTTTCTTAAAACCCAAGCTTAATTAAATACCGTTATGCATATTTCACTAATTATTTTGATTACTGATTTAGGGAGTCTGAAATTGACATAGGACGTTTTACAGTGAAACAACAGGTGTCCGTTGTGAACATAGTGCGTTTTACGGCGGAGGAGCAGGAGTCCTTAGTCAACATAGTACGTTGTTTTGCGGAAAGTTTAAAATAAATGACGTCTCATATTAATACAGTTTGTTTTTCATTCAAAATTGTTCTTCTCTTTCCAGTCCCATTTTCAGAGTTACCAACTCAGATGTTCGACAAGTAATACAAAAAAGTTTATTGTTATTACAAATCGTTTATTAAAATTCTCAACATAGGTAACAAAGCTTTAGAGCTGGTGTTTCTTTATCACAGCACTTTTTGGCACATACTTGGAAATAGGTACAGTTTTTTGGCACTGACTTAGAAAGAGTATGCAGCTTATTTATTAAATACTACTAGGTAGGAACATAATTAAAGTAGTTTAAACACCATTAATTAGTAGGTTTTTATACTAATGATTAACAATCAGTCTCTATTATTTATCAGTCTTTTACATAGCTAACAACAATAAAACAGTAGGTATCTAAGGTATGGCATATGGCACTTATTTGTTATAATTATTGTTAGGTATAGGTACTCGTAGCAAGGTTAGTTAGTTGAGTAGGTAAGAAAGATGAACTTTTATCAACAGGAGTAGCAAAAACGGATACAAGTCTGAGATTACTCCAACAGCTCCTCATCAGATTCTTCTTCTGTATCATTCACAGTGATGTGATGTGGTAAAGAGTTAAAAAATGAATGATACTCAGTAGGAATAACCTCAGATCGGCACATATCAACAAGATCTTTATATTTAGTGACGGGCAATTTTATAGGTCCGGAATAGGCAGGTTTCAGTTCAGTTTGTACAGAGTTTCTTGTGTTACCGCGGATAACCAAAATGTCATAGTTAGATTCAGTCAGATCATATTTGAAAAACAATTTGTTAGGGTCACTACCATCTGTATGAACTTCACGAATGTTACTCCAGTAGATCTTCTTTCCCTTAATGTCTTTCATCCAAACCTTGTTATTAACAAGGCATTTAAAGTCAAAGACGTCATTCTGAGTCACGTTGCGAACCACATACGGCTCTCCTTCACTTTTAGCCCATCTCACTAACAAACGCCATTCATCTGGACTGTAAATAGTTTTGGGTTGGGATGCTCTCTCGATCACGGAGTGGACACTGTCCCCTTCATTCTGTGTGTGTCCCTTCTGTAGAAATCGGTGTGTTATGCGTATCTTGAACTTTTTTGCGGCGTAAACATATAGCGAAAACACAAAGCGGTTCCGATTTTGGCCAGCACAATTGTCAGACCAAAATCGGATCTCTTTAGCACCTTGCTCAACGTTAGCCTCTATAAACTTTAGGAGGCAACTGGAAACTTCATTAGCTCCACGTTTGGCTACTGTCTCGTCCCACATAAAGCAAACCGCCTTCTTTTTTCCCATGTCGAAAACCGTGAAATTTAAACAAGATAGTTTCCTTTTGTAATAAAACGTGCTTATATTTCCGTGAGGGCAAGTCAAAACCTTCTCAAAATCAAACACAGCAGCAATGATGCTTCCATTTGATTCTTCAGCGTCTTTCTTGTCCTTGCTCTTCAAGTCTCTTGCTACCGTTTTGTTGGACTGATGCTGCAGATAAGCTTCTTTTTCTTGGTCCGTTGGATTTTTTTTCATGCGAAACACGTGACATTCGTCGCATTGATCTTTTTTGGGAATATGAAAACCAATGTTGAAATTCGAATTGACGATGTCTCGATACTGGCGCTCTTTTGTAGCCTTGGTGCTGTATTTTTCTAGATCAAACCAATCTTGGTACATTTTGAACATTTTTCCAATAGTTAAGTCTCCTGGTAGGTATAGCTTTTTGCTATTCTTGCGAATATAGTGTGATTCGACAGGATCGAATGCCTGGACATGGTCACAAACGCTTCGTTTCATGTCGTCATTCATTACGACTTTGTGATTATCGTGCCGGCCCCGTCTGTCCTCTTCGACAATGGCACTGCCATCGTACTTCTTCCATGCTGTTTTTAGGATACGGGTTGAAACTGCAAAAGTATTTACAAACATAGTTTGGCAAACTTCAACTCTTTCGCAGTGGGATTCGCTCGAGCCTGTAATCAGCGGCAAATTGTATTTGAATGTGTATTTCCTGTTGTTTGGAGTATCCTGATTGAGACATCTTTTCTTTTTCATTTTAATGGAATATTTCACTATGAAATTCCATTGCAAGGCGCGATCCCCCAGTTGCCAAAATTTGGCAAAACAGGCCAATCTTTGTTCTTGGGATATCTTTTCACAGCATTTGTTACGGCATTTGCATGATGGTCCCATCGTTTTCTCATCCATGGCTTTGCCCTTTTTGGTAACGTACTTTTTACCCAAATTCTTAAGGCATTTACGTTTAACATCTGTCCATTCGTTTGGGCGCCTTTGTCGTTTCCTTGTGGTTTTAGGTGTATTTTTGCAGTCACTTGAATGCGATACAGCAGGTGAATTGGCGGAGCTAAGCAACGCAGAAGAAATTGTAGAGAAACTGTCTTCATGCTCCGAGCAAAAGTTACTGTCGCAGATGGAATGAGAATTTATAGGTGATGGCATAGGTGTTGGTATTGATAATTCCATATTAACTGGGGTCGTCCTGTGAGACTTTTCTAACTCTTCAATTTGAATCAGTGGTGAATTTTCGTAGCTAGAAGGTACTTCAAAAGAAAACGGCGTAGGTTGATTGCTGTCAATATCCTCGTGCGGTTGAGTAGAGCTGATATACAGAGGCTGGCTGGTTGAGTGGGTTGGGTTTGTATATTTGCTGGGGACAGTTTCCCTACCCCCATCATCGTCACATTGTAAATCTTCCTCCTCTAATATGCCACTAAGTTGTTGGCTTATTTCTTCTGCCCCAGGTGGTAAGGGCGATAACGTGCCGTTTTCTTCGACAATCACGTCAACTGCAAAGAAAAAATAACATAATTATGTATTTTTTTTATAGTAAATTAAAATAAAGTAGCTTATTAATCTACTGTAATAAAACAACTTGGATTTTTTTCATGATAAACTGGTCTTTCAATGCGAATAATGGCCTAAGAGAAATGACGATCCCATTAACAACGTTCTATCTTAAGATAGAACGCACAAATCGATATACAGATTCCGTACAAAAACGTCCTATATAAACACGTAACCCCTAAAAGCAACAACAAGTGCGTACAATAACGTCTCAGGATTTCTTAGGATATACATTTGTAAACTGATTAAATTATCAATTATTACATTAAAAAGATTCCACTGCGAATCAAAAAAGTCGTTTATATCGTATTTTAAAGCTGTAATTCATCATCAAAGTAGTCCGACAAATAACGTCGTATTTTTACATCGATTGCTCACAACGACTTTTTATGTTTATAAGGGAATATGTGGTGAAATCGGATTAATTAAGAGATTAATAGTATGTAAAATGATGTAAAATAGTTGAAATTAGTCTACTTACCGGCGTTTACACCCTCATTGTTGTCAACAACTTGAACATTTGAAAATGAGTAATACTGGTCAGACACTTTTCCGTCTTCTTTTATCATATTTAATATTTTCTGTGACCGAGACATCTTCAACAAAACTATTTTAAAGCCAAAACCATAATAGTTACCACAATTATCGTCTTTAAATTAAAAAAAGCAAAGAGCATCACCAAAATCGTCCTCTTTCTAACGAACAGCGACCGGACTGACGATCGGACGCGGCGCGCGTGTCGCCCCCGCACCCCGCGCGGCGCACCATGTGATCTTCGGCCATTGTTGTGCGGAATGAAAGTCAGAACGAACATTATTCGATTTATTATCTCCGAAACTAAACAAGATGCAAAAAAATTAAAAACACACGTTTGTAGATCTTTGAATCCCTGATAAGATTAGCTGTTCAGCTCATTTTGGTTATATATTTACAACGGACTTTGTTCTACGGATGAGTCGATACGCGTCGATGTGATAACCTTTTTTGAAGTCGGTTAAAATGGAAATGACTCATTAAATAAATATGTACATCATCTATAAAAATATCAACTGTAGCTACACGGTTCATGATAGTTTACGTTCAGCTTGGGGACAGACCGACAGACGGACATACCATCTTAGCAATTGGGTCCCGTTTTTACCCTCTGGTACGGAACCCTAAAATCTATGTTTTAGTTGGAAGTTATACTTAAAGGGCTATAGTTAATTATTGTTTATGTAGTTAATTATTCCAAGACATTATAAAATGTAAAGGTGATATGCTGTCGACTGTTCCTCAACAGCAAGTTGCGAATTCAAAAACTAGGGGGTACAAACTGCGACCACGAGTTCTTATAGGAAGCTGCCATAATAATCGGTACCGTTTTTAGTAAAGTTTTAAGCAACTTATTTGTCAATAAATCACATAAAAATTAAAAGATTTACCAACATAGCTTAATCGATCTTGTACTAGAAACCTTAAAAAAAATTTATTTTTTCCACCTATTTTGCAAAATATGAAATATCTGTGAACCATCCATGAGGTATATTTTCGTGTATCGTTTTCGAAAATTTCTATACATTTACCACGGATATCCGTGACATTTACTATCTGCGGTTTAATCAGTGATGTCTGCGCGCGCCCCCGTCCCTTCTGTGTGGCCCAATTATTTATTTATATTAGCGCCATCTAACGTGGAGTAGCATAGACTAGTGAGATTGGGCACAAGCAACTCATTATCAAGTACGGTAGCTGACTGGGTTACGAAAGATTGATTAAAATAATTAAGTTATCTCGATTTTAATAACTTATTGATTAAATCATTAGATTTTTTAATATTAATTTATAAAAAAAATAAACTATTAGGGAAATGTGGTTCAATTTCGTTATTTCACAGAAAATGTAATAAGTTAGTCACAAATTTTACCGACAAGCGACGTCAGCGCCAGGATCCGAAAAAAGCTATTGAATGATCTTCTATCCTTACTTCAAATTCAATGATATTACTAACTTAAGTTTGGATTAACTTACTTTCCAGGTTTCGATCAAGTAAGTTGATCCGGAACCTACGTCAATAATGTATAGTGTTCACAAAAAGTTTAGTTCACAAAGCAAATTGGTCTATTTGAGTTACTGTACTTTTGTCTGCCTTGGAGGTCCAAAACGTGGATAAGATAAAATGAAACCGGTGTTTCGGGGCGCCACCAATGGAAAAAAAAACATAACTTGTTTCATAAAACGTTTAAAAACCTATTTAGAGGCTAAAAATTTCACCCATGCCGGGATTCGAACCCGCAACCTCTGGCTATACGTACCAGCGCTCTACCAATTGAGCCAATGGGCGACTCACGGCATCAGTGAAATTTGAGTCGCCCATTGGCTCAATTGGTAGAGCGCTGGTACGGATAGCCAGAGGTTGCGGGTTCGAATCCCGGCATGGGTGAAATTTTTAGCCTCTAAATAGGTTTTTAAATTTGTTCCTTAGCACGGGTTAGTGCATTAAAAATAAAAATAGTGTAATCATGTGGGTACAGTGATATCGTTCCGATGTTAAACCTAACTGCAAAGTAGGTAGTCGGGGCTGTAAGTAATGCAATTTGCTTAAGTCAGATGTCGCTGCCTGTACGTAATACAGAGAATATTGTAGAGGTTCGAAATTTCACTGATGCCGTGAGTCGCCCATTGGCTCAATTGGTAGAGCGCTGGTACGAATAGCCAGAGGTTGCGGGTTCGAATCCCGGCATGGGTGAAATTTTTAGCCTCTAAATAGGTTTTTAAATTTGTTCCTTAGCACGGGTTAGTGCATTAAAAATAAAAATAGTGTAATCATAATACGTTTTTATCTAAAAGTGTAAAAAAAGTTATGATTTTTTTTTCATTGATGGCGCTATTTAGCACCATGAAGCGCCTTAAACTGTGAGATTCAGAGCGAAACCTGTTCGAATACTTGCGACAAATATTCAATTAAGTTAGCCGGGATTTAGGTGAATAATGTGTAGGGCTTACGAAAGTTATAACACGCATCGTTTTCAAGAGAATGATATATAGGTACACTATAACAGTCAATTAGCTTCAATTGGGTAGTCTACAAAGCAATAGCAGAACAGTGTCGTTCCAAACGAGCGCGGGTAGGCAGTTGACTCCCGTGTAGCGGCGGTATCTACATATCAGTCAAAATGGTCAGCATGGTACAAAGAGAGAAAATTTAAAAACCTATTTAGAGGCTAAAAATTTCACCCATGCCGGGATTCGAACCCGCAACCTCTGGCTATCCGTATGGCTATCTGGTACGGATAGCCAGAGGTTGCGGGTTCGAATCCCGGCATGGGTGAAATTTTTAGCCTCTAAATAGGTTTTTAAATTTGTTCCTTAGCACGGGTTAGTGCATTAAAAATAAAAATAGTGTAAAGAGAGAAAAGTTGAGAAAAGATAGTCAGAGTGAAGATTTTTTGCCCGCTGCCTTTTTCTCCACTATACTACGGCCCGAAGGCAGCGGCTTTCACTTTCAAGTTACATTGTACTTTCTTTATCTTCTACAGGCTATATTATATAGTCCACTGCTGGATATAGCCGTCCCCTAATGAGCGCCATAGCGCCCTGTCTTCAGCTTGCCGCATCCAGCATCTGCCGGCAGTTTTTCCACAGATCGTCATCCCACCTGGTCGGAGGGCGTCCTACACTACGTTTGCCGAGTCGCGGTCTCCTCTCAAGAACACGTTTACTCCAACGGTTGTCGGTTCATCGCGAGATATGGCCAGCCCACTGCCACTTCAGCTTGCTGATTCTCTTAGCTATATTGATAACTATGGTTCTCTGTCGGATGCATTCGTTACGAATCCTATCCTTCAGAGAAACTCCGAGCATAGCTCTCTCCTTAGCTCGCTGAGCGACTTGTACTTTGACATTCAGCAAATAGAATGTATTTTTTTTTTACGTTGAAATAAATTGAATTGAATGAGGCGTTTTCAAAAAAAAAAACTAGTTCCACAACACTTACTAGATGGCGTGAAAGTCACAAAAATTTATGTGTCAAATCAATCCGACAAAACATTTTATGTAAAAAGGATGCCAAGACACAAGCTCATGATATGATATGCGTACAGTTTAAAAAGTTATCACAACTCATGATGAGCCAAGCCCCCAACTCTACAAGGCCTAACTAAACAAGCCCTAACTCTATCAATGTTACATAATTTTATTATCATTTTATTACCTTACCATAATAATAGGACTTGGCCCTTACGCGGCCGTCGCACAGACTCTCCTATGGTCTTAATTAAGGAAAGAAATTGGGTATGTAAAACTTCCAAGTCCTATTTTTTACCATGATGTATAATTGGTAAAATTAGGGCTTGTCTTGTCATACTTTACATGAAATGTTTTTTGGATTTTTTTTTTGTAGGATGGTTTGTTTATTCGGGCTGTGTAAAATCCCATTCAAAAGTTTTCGTTGATTTCTGATTTTTTCTAGTAATGTGACCTAATTTGGCCCCATACACTTTCTATCCCTATCAACAGCAAAATTAGATGGCATGATGCATGATGCATGGTAATACGAAACACTTCAAAAAGAGGTAGGTCATCTAAACAACTACACGGTCGCAATAAAGTTATGAATTATTAGGTAGTGCCCTACCCATCTTCTGCGCGTCTTGGCGAGGGCACTCCCGTGCCCCTAGAAGAGTGCACAGACTAAGTAGGAGATACTGTGTTTGGGTTTCGATACTTGTAAATTAGGAAGTTTCTTTTTATTATGAGTATACAAAAATGCGTACCTGTGCCGTTGTTACGTGCAAAAATACAGGAGATCATACATTCCCCAGTACCAATGAAACCCTAAAGCGACAGTGGATGCAAATGCAAACAGAACGGTCGACCAAACCAACACCTGCGTCAAGAAGCGAGCGGTCACAACCACAGATTAAATAAAAAATGCTACGTTGATGACAGAACTATTTTCGCCAACTAAGCGCCATCTATTGAGTTTTTGTGTTATTAACTTTTTTTAGCCGCTATGAACAATAGAGGCATGAGTATCAAAATGTGCTCTAATGCCCTTTGTTACTTTTATGAGACCTAACAATCAGTAGCTTCCCATTGTTTATTTTCTTAAAATATGCAGGTAAAACAGATGTGATGATTTTCCGCTACCTCAACGTTCCATAGGAATACCGTTAACACTGTATGGATTCAGGCGTTACTTTGCGAAAATCCATAATACTTGGAAAATACTTGGTAGTGTGTTCGTGTGTTGGTTCTGCTTGAAAGTGGGACTGAGGGCGGTGCATTAACTAACCGCATGGTGCTTCTGGGATTTTCGGCGAATTTAGCAAAGTATTTTTCATTTTTCACATTTTAATACCGCTAACACTATTGTTAACGATACTCCAACGTTGGTATCAACCCATTGTATGTTCCCATTGCTGGGGCACGGTTCTCTTCCAGCATCGCAGGAGGGTTAGGCCAGGCCATACTCCTCCACGGAGGCCAAGCCCAGGTTGGTGGAGGATTGTATAACAGTGGCGGGCCATACTGTCAGAAGTTATCAAGCCGCCCATAGTTAGTTAGTTATACCTGAGATTTCCGCACTTAGCCTCGTAGTTGGGCCATTGTACGTAGCAAGCGCTGAGGTACGTTAACACTTCAGACACTAGGGTTTCCTTACGATGTTTTCCTTCACCGTCGGCGAGTGGTATTGCTACTATATTTCACAAATGTACATAACTTAGAAAACAAAGTCAATGATACATGCCGGGGTTTGAACCCACGACCTCCCGATTGAAAGGCCGGCGTTCTACACCGCTCCGCTACCACCGCCGCCCATAAGGCCCATGACATGGCTTATCGACTGCTATTTCTACGTAAGTACTTATTTAGTAAGTAGAGAACATTGGGCCTTAGAAGGTTAAGGATTGTGTTTTTATAAATAAGGCCTAGGTGAGAGGCCTATTTAGAGGCTAAAAATTCCGCCCACGCCGGGACTCGAACCCGCGACCTCTGGCTAACCGTACCAACGCTCTCCCAACTGAGCTAATGGGCAAGTGCCGGCATCAGCGAAATTTCGAAGCTCTTTCTTTACTATATTCTCTCCATTATTTACAGGCAGCGACATCTGGTTGAAGTAATTTGCAACACTTGCAGCCCCGGGTACCTACTTTGCAGTTAGGTTTTACATCGGATTTCGGATTTTACATGAGAAAAATTAATTACTTTAGGCAACGTAGCCAGCATACTGGGGACCCTTCCCAGAGGCAGCCATGATCTCGTTGCAGCTTTTTATATTTAGTTATGGGTAGTTTATTTTATTTCATTTAAGATTTTAGGACGCCCTCCGACTAGGTGGGATGACGATCAGATGCTGGATGTGGCAAGCTGAAGACAGGGCGCTATGGCGCTCATTAGGGGAGGGCTATGTCCAGCAGTGGACTAGTATAGCCTGACGACGACGACGTCGACGAAGATTTTAGTGTACATAGTTAAATTTTTTATTATTCATCAATTATTATAGTAAATAAATTCTGTTTTAAATAAAAAGCCATATTATAATTACTTTTGTCTATATTTAATGTTTTTCATTTATTCGTTGAAGGGTTCCTCGGCTACGGTGTGTACCTCTACAATTGAGTCCCTTAATTTACCCGACCGGATCACCGACCTCGGTTGCTGAAAAAAGTAAACATCTTTCGTATAAGTTTTGTCACAGCACCACTGAGCTATCAAGACAAGATTTAGATGGAATTGAACGACATGTTATAAAAACACTTTGTAGGATTGGTCAACAAGGGTCGACTACCGACTGTCTAACGACAGCGCCATCTTTTGCATGCCATTGTAATTAAATCATTAATTGCCATCTGTAAATTCATAATTGTACTAGAGTAGCCAATGCAACGAAATATTGTTGATTCGGAATTAAATTGCCAACGAAAAAACCTCTCGTCTTTGAATGTGCTCCACTAAATCTTCCACATCGACCGGGGACGATCACCGACCCTTAAAGTTTCGCCAAGTCCGTATTTCTGTTTGTCCGTCAGTCCGTCGGTCCGTTCATACGTCCATCCGTCCGTCCGTCCGTCTATTTGTCTGTCTGCTTATCCTCCTTTCTGTCAGTCTGCTTGAAGATATATTAAGCTTGCCTGAAACGCGGTTCAAAAAATATGTTAAGCACACTTTAGGCCAAAAGGGCTACTACAACATACTCGTAAATGTTTATTTAGATGACAATGATGTCTGGAATTAAACCCAGTGCGTGCAAACCCAGTACAATGCATGACATCTATGTTTTATAATAATTACGTAAACTATTTTAATTAAGGACTTTGAAAAGACTAAGCTTGGAATTTATTTGGCAATTTTTTCTCCAAAATGATCTACATTTTGAAATGGACACCTAGTTTGTATTGTAGCGTTCATCGAGCCGCAGTTGCTGAGCTACTTTGAATAAACCTTTTCATTTCATTTCTTGTTCCTCTGTCTAACTCTCTGATTGTCCTTCTGTCTGTCTGCTTGACCTTCTGTCTGTCTGTAAACAAGTGGTACTGGCAACACCAATTCATAGATAGATACCTACATAACTTAAATAACAAAGTCATTGGTAGATTCGATTCCACGATGATGAATGAAAAATTTTTTATTGCACTAAAACTAATTTGTACAAAGGCGAGCTTAATACTAAATAGTATTTTCTTCCAGCTAACCGACGATAATGCGGACAGTGGAAGGGTTAGTGCCAGTAAACAATATAATGTAAGAGTGATTTATTACATAACCTAGGCTAACTAAATATGACAAATAAAATTTAAATACGCATACGTATATAAAATAGCACAAAATATATAAAATTATACTCAAATACATATTTACTGCAATCTACATACCTACATACTAATAATACACGATCATGGCGGAGTGAGACCAACGGCCTACCATTGCGCTGCTGTCACAGAAAGGCCAAGGATCTACTTACGGCAAGCGTCCGTGGGCACGCAAATTCCATTATCTCTCGCGTAGCCTTCATTGCATTCACATTTCGGGGTACACTCTCGTCTCAACAGGTTGAATGGGCAGAGGCCCCCGTATTGGAGATCCGCGCAGCTGTCAGTCGGGCAATAGGGCGGGCAGGCGACGTAGTGCTCGTTAGCGCCGCAGTGAAAGGAGCTAAAAACGCAATGTAGAGCATACTTCAGAAAAGTTCTTCGATTCCCATACAAACGTTGATAGACAGATAGATAGAATCGTTATCGTTATCAACCCTTGTATGTACCCACTGCTGGGGAACGGGTTTCTTCCTGCATCGCAGGAAGGTTAGGCCATACTTCACCACGGGGGCCAAGTCCGGGTTGGTGGAGGATTGTGAGACAGTGGCGGGCCTTACTGTCAGAAGTTATCAAGCCGCCCATAAGGCCTCTGACATGGCTTAACGACTGCTATTGCATGACAGCCGGCACCAACGGCTTAACGTGCCTTGCGAAGCACGGAAGCGCTCGGAAAAATGCCACTAGCGGTAGTCACGGGACGGTCACCCATCCTGCACCTAACCGCGCCTGTTGTTGATTAACTTAGCTCAAGTAATTGACCCATGCCCCAGCAGTGGGGACATACAAGAGTTGATAACTATAGTAGGTACAAAAGTGCCCAAGTTTGCTACTTGATGGTGTTCTTGCAAATGGCGTGTATCTTGAACAACGATATTTTTCAGTAGTAAGCATTTAAACGCATTGAAGTTTCATTGCGTATCAACATCTATACAAATAAGAAACCGAACTATGTTGCATGGGATTCCCCTAGAGGAATACTTTAAAAGGCTGCTTTTTTACGTTCTTAGTACGCTCGAGCAGAGTCTGCTTTTCGTATCGTGGACAGTGGCTTAGTATGAAAATCAACCATTTTCATCAGTGTACTAAGATGGCAGGTATAATATACGATACGCCACTCGTATCGTGTTTTTAAACATAGAAGCCAGGTTTTCACGGTCTTAGTACGCTCGGACCGAGTGCGCCATCCGAGTAAACTAATGCTTCTGATTGGACGGTTTTTCGTGACAACACCAAAATAGCCAATCAGAAGCATTTACTCGGATGGCGCACTCGATCCGAGTCCACTAAGACCGTGAAAACGCGGCTTTAGTTAGACCTGAGACTTCCGCGCTTAGGTTCATAGTTAGCCATTGTACGTAGCAAAGTTGTGAGTTAACTCCAGTCAGCCTGTATCTTTTCAGAAAGCCAGCAGTGCTCTCATGTTTTCCACGCTTTCGCCGTGAATGGTCACTTGGGTGTCCTCTCCTTTGAGGCATCCTCGGCAAAGCGGGCTGTCTGTTAGTCCCATGTTGTAGAAGTCACTCGAACGCACTGAGTTTTTCACCACCTTAGTACGCTCAGATCTTAGACCTAAAATTCTCGGATTGTGAAGCATATATTTTAGTGAATACGGATTATTTGTCAGTTTACTGGCTTTTTGTTGCAGATGATAGCGTTGCCCGTGCCAAAAAAGACCACAGATTTATACCTCGTGAGAAAGGAAGCGGTGACAAATATGCTTCGTCATCATCATCATCCCACCGCTGTCCAATGCTGGGTATAAGCCTTTTTCCCACAGATGCCATCTCTCACGGTCCCCATCCACGGACCCTTCGCCGACTCAACTATATAATTGGACCATCGTTTATCAACAAACTTCAGAAGTGCTTAGTTGATTAAATAGAAGAGAAACATGTTT
The DNA here is from genome assembly GCA_934045075.1 of Yponomeuta sedellus. NCBI lineage: Eukaryota > Metazoa > Arthropoda > Insecta > Lepidoptera > Yponomeutidae > Yponomeuta > Yponomeuta sedellus. The sequence continues at coordinate 18,428,349 of OW203726.1, forward strand.
ATACGTAAAAATGGCAACTAATTGACATTTTCATAACACTTCTTTCGTATGAAAAACCAATAAGATGTAAAATCATGACAAGAAATGTATCTCTTAGAAAATTGGTCATACCTAGAATTTAAAAACCTATTTAGAGGCAAAAAATTTCACCCATGCCGGGATTCGAACCCGCAACCTCTGGCTATCCGTGCCAGCGCTCTACTTTTTAGCCTCTAAATAGGTTTTTAAATTTGTTCCTTAGCACGGGTTAGTGCATAAAAAATAAAAATAGTATAATCATGTGGGTACAGTGATATCGTTGTTCCGATGTTAAACCTAACTGCAAAGTAGGTAGTAAGGGGCTGTAAGTAATGCAATTTGCTTAAGTCAGATGTCGGTGCCTGTACGTAATACAGAGAATAGTGTAAAGAGGTTCGAAATTTCACTGATGCCGTGAGTCGCCCATTGGCTCAATTGGTAGAGCGCTGGCACGGATAGCCAGAGGTTGCGGGTTCGAATCCCGGCATGGGTGAAATTTTTAGCCTCTAAATAGGTTTTTAAATTTGTTCCTTAGCACGGGTTAGTGCATAAAAAATAAAAATAGTATAATCATACCTAGAATTATTATGGTATGCGCGTGAGATAATATCTCATTCCGAAAATATTAAACGATTTTCCAGTAACTTTAAGATGTGAGAATGTCTGTATTTCTGTTGAGTGAATTGTAGTCAATGTGTATGTAGGTAGTTGGCTAGTTTTGATTCTGCCCGGCGGCACACTGACCTCTTGTTCGTGGCAATGTCATGTGACTGACCGAACCCAAGCTTTAGGCGTAGCAAGAAGGTAGGTAGTGTGTAGGGAGTCTTCAAATATCTTTTTTAGTATTTATATGTACCTAGCATATAAAAAAACTTTAATTTGTAGTATTTTCTAAGGTTGACACGAGTACTAGACATAATTAAAACTGTTTTTACACGGATTTCACTCGTTTATTATATTTTTTTTTACAATTTTCCGACGTTCCGGCACTTTTACAGGTGCCGTGGTCTCGGATGACTGAGGTGATAGGCGTCTTTTAGAAAGCATTAACTGTTAGTACCCTCGGCAAGAATTACAAAAGTTAATTATGAAGTAACGTTCCAAAATAGTTAAATCATTTTATATAAAGTCAACAATATTTATTATTAGTAATTGAAGTTAAAAATTAAATTTATAAACCAATTATTTTACATGAACTAAAAATATTGATTATTAATTGAAATTAAAATTAACTCCCTATTGAAATTTGGATGCCGGCGTAAATTTCAGTAGACATCGTGGTTGGAATATACCGGCAGCATGAGAACCAGTGCTTAAGTGCATGAGACCCCCTTGCTAGAAGTGTTACTGTAGAGTTAATTTTAATTTTTTTCTTAATTAAAGGTATCTTACGACAATCTTCAGTCCTGATGCATCTCCCATCCTTAGCTCTCCTATAATTAAATTCACATGCACAGACTACAACGTTCGGATTGCAAGGCGGCTCGTAGCAAGTCTGGTTTTCGTTCGGCGATGTAGGACAAAAATCCGTCGAGCAATACTCCGGGCACACGACTTTGATCTCGTGACGCCCGCATTGGACGTCTTGACCTTAAATGAAAAGAAACAAATTGAAGTTCTCAATCCCTCAGCCTCCGAGGCACTTAACTGGCCGACGGTAGCGATTTGTCCTGAATTTTCTACTTATTTTTTTGTTTCTTTAACTATACGACTACTTTGAATATTTGACGGCCTCGGTGGCGCATCGGTTTGGCACGCTGACTGTAAAACCGAAGGTGTCTGGTTCCATCCCCGGCCGGGTCAAACTAGGAAACGAACTTTTCTAGTTTGTCTCGGGTCTTGGCCGTTATCTAAGTATTTATTATGTTAATTCTATCGTCAAGTTAGCACCTGTGACACAAGGCATTTAATTGTAGTTAGTATGGGGTTAACGAGATCTGTGTTATATGTCCATGAATATTTATAAAAAAAAATTAAAATAGTCGCAACATTAAAGCAAGAAAGTAGAATTAATGCAGTGGAAATTAGGTCCTTGAGAAATATATGAAATATGTGTTACTTTGAATGACATACGCAATAGTCTGATTGGAGTGGAAGGGTTGGTAAGGGACGTCCAAGCCGGACATACATCGACCAAATAGGGGATATATTAGCAAAGGGGAAGATATGTACCCGGAACCGACGTGCGTGCATGCAACGACTTATGAACGTTGATGAAGTGAAGTTAATCTGACAGGATCGTGGCAAGTGGCAGTCCCTGGTCTCTACCTACCCCTCTGGGATACAGGCGGGAGGTTATGTTTACATTGCAACATGGTGTAAATAGTTATTTAATTAGATATTAGCAAATAGACCTAGATTTAAACCAAGCACAAGTAGGTTAAACTTGACTGCTGATTTAAACCATCAGCACAGACTACAGAAAAGCCCCTCTTAAAAAAAACTTATCTTAGTGAAACAAAACTTACAGGGATTCTCGTGAATTACTACAATTAGAATTGTTCTTAGTACAATATAGAATGGATGTACTTTGTGTCACAAGCACTGGCTACTAGTCTCAAATGCTTTTTTCTGTACATAATTATGAAATAGCCAGTTGCTTCAATAGAAAGTCGGCATTGCACGGGGATCCTTGATTATAGTAAAAAGTAGTTTGAAATATAAAGAGCGGAAAGATATGTGCAGACTTCCTGTTGAAAAAGTTGTTGAACTGTGTCAAACTGGCAAAGCATATTGTAGTAAGCGTATACAGGCCCCCCGCCAGTGACTATAGTTTATTTGAATCAGTACCAGGGGATGTTTTAAAGGTAGCTTCAAGTAGTAGCAAGAAAGTTATAGTCTGTGGAGATTTTAATGTCGACTTGCTGGTAGACTCCACTTTAAATACCACATTAAAACTTATTTTCAAGTATTTTAATTTAGTAATATTTTCTTGGAGCCTTCTAGGATTACCAAAAACACAGCCGCATGCCTTGATAATGTATTCTGTGACTGAATTTTCGAATTACTCCACAAAAAATTGCTTGTCAGATCACAGTGGTCAAATTGTACACTTTGAAGCAGATTAAAAACAAAAAGAACAAGATGTAATGTATCGGCCCGTTACAACAAAAAAGTCAAAATTATTTAAAAGTGACTTACAAAGTAGCCTACCTGCCTACCCAAAATAATAAATCCCTTAATGCAAATGTTCATTATGGAGATTTCTTCAAGGTTGTTACAAGGTTGTTAAAATGAAAAAGTTTTCATCAAAAGGGAACAAAGTAGGACTAAAGTGAATGGGCTACTGCCGGCACCCGAAAAAGTAGAGACACACTATATTCACTATATGAGAAAAAAACATACACATATGACCCCACTTTTGTACAGTATCGATATCAACCCTTGTATGTCCCCACTGTTGGGGCACGGGTCACTTCCTGCATCGCAGGAAATTTAGGTCATACTCCACCACGGGGGCCAAGTCCGGGTTGGCGGAGGGTTGTAGGACGGTGGAGGGTTGTAAGACAGTGGCGGGTTTTACCGTCAGAATTTATCAAGCCGCCCATGAGGCCTCTGACATGGCCTAACGACTGTCATTACATGACTGCCGGCACCAACGGCTTAACGTGCCTTGCGAAGCACGGAAGCGCTCGGAAAAATGCCACTAGCGGTAGTCACAGGACGGTCACCCATCCTGCACCTTAACGCGCCTGTTGTTGATTAACTCAAGTGATTGATTCCAATCACTCGGTTCGACTAGGCCACGAGTGCTTTGTACAGTAAACTATATTCAAAATTATTTAAGGCCGTCTGCCACAAAGCAAAATGCGAGCACATAAAATCCAAAATCCTTCAATCTTCTAATAAATTAAAAAAAAAATGGGCTATTATAAATAAGGAAACGGTAAATCCAAATTGGGAGATCGCGAATTTGCACTTTAGATGATAAATTAATAACCTCAAATGAAGACATTGCTACGGCTTTTGAACAGTTCTTTACAAATGTTCCAATTGTAACGACAGCTCCTTTAGACTCTTCTCCAGTATTTTAGTAGAGATTCGTTAACAGATTTATCTAAAGAAACTAACATCCTGACAGTTGCCAGTGAGTATATCTATGAAAACATTATGTACGTCAGGAAAAATATCAGTATCTTTAGTAGCCAACGCAATGTAAATACTAGAAATTAACATGAACTCTGGCTCCCACTATTTAGGCTGGCAAAGGTTAATACATCCTTCATGCCGCTTTTATAATAAAATCCCTGATAAAACGCGGTTCAAAAATGTGTTAAGTACACTTTGTGCCAAAAGGGCTACTATAACATAAAGCATTATTTAGATGACAATGATGTCTGGAATTAAAGCCAGTACAATGCATGAGTTCTAGGTTTTAAAATAATTATGTAAACTCTGTTATTTAAGGACTTTGAACAGAGTTTGAGTTTCTTTAATAATTTTTCCTCCAAAATGATCTAGATTTTGAAATGGACACCTAGTTTGAATTGTAACGTTCATTAAGCCGCAGTTTCTGCGCTACTTTGAATAAAACCTTTTCATTTCATTTCAAAGATGAAACCCCTTGTTTTAACGGCGTTGTAAACTCCGAATCTTATACAGTGACCAATAAAATATGCATTAACTTTAGTGAAAATCGTGGATATGACGATACGGTGGTTATATACTCTTTGACGATACGTTTATTCCTCGTATGCATTTTGATGCCAATATTTACAGAATTACTTATTTTTTCTAGCTTAAATATTTTTTTTATAAATGTATTAGCTTGCGAGAAGCGCTCGTGGCCTAGTCGAACCGAGAGATTTGAATCAATCACTTAAGTAAGGCAACAACAGGTGTGAACAGGTGAAGGTTGGATGACCGTCCCGTGACTACCGCTAGTGGCATTTATGCAAGCGCTTCCGTGCCTTGCAAGGCTCGTTAAGCCGTTGGTGCCGGCTGTCATGTAATGGCAGTCGCTAAGCCATGTCAGAGGCTTCATAGGAGGCTTGATAACTTCACCAACCCGGATTTGCCCCCCACGGTGGAGTATAGTATAACCTTCCTGCGATTCAGGAAGAGACCCGTGCCCCAGCAGTGGGTACATACAAGGGTTGATATCGATTGACTTGCAAGTGGTACGATGTTAGTTTCTACCAATCAATTTTAAGTAGAGACAATGGTGCTTCCACAAAAAGCGGGTCGCTCTCTTCTTCAAAATAAAGATAGTTTTAATGTCTCCTGCCCAATCCCATTGTAATATGCCATACGACATAATACTTAGTACGAAAGTAACCATAATAAATAATTTTTTACCTGCCTATCTGTTGCAAGGTCCATGAGAGTTAGTTTGTATGTGGTACGAATTGTGAAAAAAAAATTGTTCATTACTCATATGCGGAAAGTAGGTCTGAAGTTGCCTGAGAAGCGAATTGAAAGTACCTAATGCTTTTCACGACTTGGGAGAACCGTTTTCAACTGACATCGGTCAAATTATAAAAAAAAAACAATTCAATTTTTTCTCATTTCTGTTAAAAGACGATGAAATAAAACCGTTCAATAAAAGCTCGCTGTAAAATTGAAATAAAATAAATTGAAGTATTAGGTAAAGTATAATATCATTTAAATGACTTTATTATAAATTCAGTTTTTTCTTTAAAATAGGTTAATGAAAAATATTTACCACTTTTTCAACGATGAATATTTTAAAAAAGTAATATAACGCGTTGAATTGATAGCCTCCTCCTTTTTTGCAGTCGCTTAAAAATGATGGTTAAATAGCTGGTCGGCGGCAGAAAAATATAGATAGTAAAGAGGCAATCCAACATTCATTTGTTATTTCAAGTTAGAGAGTCAAAACTCTGCAACTTGAAAAAGCAAATGAAAGAAAGTATAAACAAATGACTTGTATCCTTATATTCCATGAAGGACAGTATAAACAAATTTATACTTTCCTTATATTCGTAATGAAAAGCAGTTACCTCGGGTTCTCGACTTATTTAGCCCCTAGGCTAATAATGCACTATTTTGCAATCTTTCACACAACTAAAAAAGGAAACTACTTACTTTTGGTCCTACGTACCTGAACTGATGCAACAAAGCGACAATTGACTGTCTGGTAGAATATGAAAATAAAGAAAACTACCACTAATTTACGTTCCATGTTGCCAGCGTCACTAACACAACTGAGAAAATCGAATGTGTTGCAAATGGTGTAAAGCACTTTTTTATCGAGTATTTTTGTAGGGTGACCAAGTTTCTATAGCCCAACTGGCACCGCTTCATATTCCGGATTTTAAAATTTAACAGTTATGACATTTGATTCTGAATTTCACTTATTAAAATTATGCTTCGATATTTAGGCACTTATTTATGGAATTTCTTAAATCGGAAAAGGGTGGTTAGATTCAATACGGAGATCAGAGGCGACTAGCCACCTAAATGGAATAAGTAATATCAACTATTATCTGTCGTATTTTGCACTTTGTTGATGAAAAGATAGTCGAATAATCTTAAAAAAATATGGTTAGTATAATCCAGAGAACAAAAGTCTGCGCAGTCGCAATAACTTTGCAATAGGATAAAAACAATTTTTTTTTTGTTATAGGTATGGTAAGTTATAATCGGAAGATTTCTAAGTCTCATCCCGCAGTCAATGAAACCGGAAAAAGTCAAAGAAATTTGGTGTAGTTATGGTCAGGCACGCAGGCACGCACAGAAGCGCTCGTGGCCTAGTCAAACCGAGTCATTGGAATCAGTCACTTGAGTTAAGCAACAACAGGCGCGGTCAGGTGCTGGACAGGTGACCGTCCCGTGACTACCGCTAGTGCCATTCCTTCCGAGCGCTTCCGTACTTCGCAAGGCACGCTAAGCCGTTGGTGCCGGCTGTCATGTAATGGCAGTCGTTGAGCCATGTCAGAGGCCTTATGGGCGGCTGGATAACTTCAGACAGTAAGGCCTGCCGCTAACATACAATCCTCCACAAACACGGGCTTGGCCCCAGTGGGGGAGTATGGCCTAACCTTTCTGCGATGCAGGAAGAAACCCGTTCCCCAGCAGGGGAAACATACGAAGGTTGATATTAAGAAAATGCATATATTATTATAATAATATGCATTTTCTTAATCGAATAATTCACTACATTATTTGTAGATTAGTTATTATTACGGGCCTAATGGCGATTATTTAAGGTAATTAAATTTTATCAAACGTATTATTAGGATTTTACCTGTTAATGTATGTCATTAAAAAACACCATTAAAATAAAATCATTAAAATAATATTGGTTACACTACTTTTAACAGATACGTCACATCGCCGCTTCATGAATCGTGACAGTAAGTCAAGGACGCTAATGCAGATAATTTGTGGTTTCACAGCCCACGTGGGAATGACATGCGGTGTTATTAATACAAATACAATAAATTCCTTAGTGGTGTAGGGAAAGTCGTTACCACAAATTATTGAAACTACCTTTGAGGAGTGCATGGAGATGCATACTAGTGGTCAACTAAAAGTTAGTCAATTGTTGACCAGCAGTATGCATTTTGGCTAACTAAAATGCACACTGCTGGTCCACAACTGACAGTTTCCCAAAACGCATACTACTAGTCAACAACTGATAGTTGACCAAAACGCCTACTACCAGTCAACAATTGATGTTGGCCAAAACGCATATTACTGGTCAACAACTGACATGGACAAAACGCATACTACTGGTCAACAACTGATAGTTGGCCTAAATGCATACTACTGGTCAAGAACTAATAGTTGCCCCAAATGCATACTGCTGGTCAAGAACAGACAGTTGGCCCAAATGCATAATGCTGGTCAACAACTGGCACTTGGCCAAAATGCTTACTACTGGTTAACCACTGACACTTAGCTACAGTGCATAATGTTTGTCAACAGCTGATATTTGGCCAAAATGCTTATTATTGGTTAACCACTGACACTTAGAAAGTGTTCTCTAGCTCTATCTATCTTAGCTAAAATGCAGAATGCGTGTCAACAGCTGACACTTGGCCAAAATGCTTACTACTGGTTAACCACTGACACCTGTGAACGGTAGATTATGGTTAATGTATTACATTATGAGAAGTTGCCGTCGACGATCTACCATTCCAAAGACCGTGTTTTGATTCATTAAAAAAGAGTACTGTCTTTGTCCTTTTAAAACATAAACAGCTCGCTCATCCGGAGCAACATCGACGGAATTGCATTTCTGAAAAATTCTAACAATAAAAAATTACATGTTTGCATATTTAACCGGAGAACCATGCTACAATGGTTTCACAGAAACTAGAATGAATCCAGTAGATAATGCGTAGTAGGTACGTAACTTGACTGAAATTAATAGAAATTTAATTTTCTTAATGTTATTTCGCGTTTAACTTAGTTTTAGGGATGTTAGGTATATTATAATATAACATAATTTTAACTTACGTTTAACTTACTTTTAGGGGATGTTATATTATATAAATTTGTACACATGTATTGTTTTGACAGCCTCGGTGGCGCAGCGGTTGGGCACGCTGACTGTAAAACCGCAGGTCTCGGGTTCGATCCCCGGCCGGGTCAAACTAGGAAACGAACTTTTCTAGTTTGTCTCGGGTCTTGGACGTTATCTATGTATTTATTGTATTAAATACATAGATAATGAAGGTTAGGCCACACTCCACCACGGGGGCCAAGTCCGGGTTGGCGGAGGATTGCAAGACAGTGGCGGGCCTTACTGTCAGAAGTTATCAAGCCGCCCATAAGGCCTCTGACATGGCTTAATTACTGCCATTATTATGACAGCCGACACAAACGGCTTAACGTGCCTTGCGAAGCACGGAAGCGCTCGGATCAAAATGCTAATAGCGGTAGTCACGGGACGCTCACCCATCCTGTACCAGACCGCGCCTGTTGTTGTTTTTTTTTTGCTTATTTTCATTTATTTTCATATTTTATTTAAAAACTATTTGTTTTCATTGTATAATTCAGTGTGAAACGCCTTTACAGCAGTATACACCTAACAAGATTATGTGTTCATTTAAAGGAAAATTAGATTATCAAAGTTCTAATTAAATTAGTTATTTACGAATCACATTAGCTTAATTTGCATTACATTGCTGACTTTTTTCAACATTAATTTAATTATGTTAGAAATACTTCAAATTCATAATCACTTTCTAAAGTAGATTTTATATTTCAATAATATTAGCTTAATTGTTAGCTAGGTTAATTAAGGCATTTAAATTTGAATTCTCATCCAGTTTTCCCTAAATAGATAGAATGGAATTCCAAAAATGTCAAGGTCAACTAATAACACCGCGTGTCGTGTAAAATGCGATTCAACTATTCCACTAACCTAATTAGTTTAGTTGCATATCCATGTCGAATCATATCGGTACACGGGGAGCCTTTCTGGGACTAATCCTCTGAATCACAAGATTCCGTGACCTCTAAGTTTTAATGTTCACCCATCCCCGGAGACCCGCCTGTCATTAAGACTTAGCATGGCTCCTTTAACTAGACCTAGATATTCTACGACTTATTTAAGGGTGGTTTTTGTGTCTAAAGCACTTGCTTATTCAGACAGGTAGACGTCAAGGGGTCTACTTCAAGATTAGTAGAGTACAGGGAAAAATAAGAAGGAAATAAGAATAAGAAGACAGGGCGCTATGGCGCTCATTAGGCGAGGGCTATGTCCAGCAGTGGACTACATACTCGTAATATAGCCTGAAGATGAAGAAGAATAAGAAGCGGCCGTGGATTAGACGAACCGAATGATTTGAATCAATCACTTGAGTTAAGCAACAACACGCGTGGTCAGATATAGGATGGGTGACCGTCCCAAGACTATCACTAGTGGCATTGTTCCGAGCGCTTCCGTGCTTCGCAAGGCATCCTAAGCCGTTGGCGCCGGTTGTCATGTAATGGCAGTCATTAGGCATGTCACGGCAGTCATTAAGGCATTATGGGCGGCTAGATAACTTCTGACTGTAAGGCCCGCCACTGTCTTACAATCCTCCACCAACCCGAACTTGGTCCCCGTGGTGGAATATGGGCTAACCTTCCTGCGATGCAGGAAGAGACCCGTGCCCCAGCAGTGGGGACATACGAGCGTTGATATCGACGCTTAAGATATTCTTAGCCTCATTCTTACGGCTAATACAATTTTTTTAAAGGTGGTAACTTCAATTATAAAAAAACCTATTTAGAGGCTAAAAATTCCACCCATGCCGGGATTCGAACACGCGACCTCTGGCTATCCTTGCCAGCGCTCTTTCCAACTGAGCTAATGGACGACTCACCGGCATTTCGAACCTCTTTACACTATTCTCTGTATTACGTACAGGCAGCGACGTCTGGCTTAAGTAAATTGCATCACTTACAGCCCCGACTACCTACTTTGCAGTTAGGTTTTTACATCGGAATAGGTTTTTAAAATTGTCCTTAGCACGGGTTAGTGCATTAAAAGTAAAAATAGTATAACTTAAGTTATGGTAACAACATTGGCCCCTATGAGATGATTTATACAGCGTCCAGTGGCGTCTTCACTCACTAGATGGGTAAAGTATTACACGGATGCTGTAGTGCCTGGGACATGGTTTTAGATGGTGTAGGCTTGCCCAGCACCTATACCATTCTGACAGCTTACTCGGCCTAGCCCACAGGAAAGTCTGGTCAATAAGTGCGGAGCCAACCAAGTCACGGGTTTCCTCACGATGTTTTCCTTCACGGTTAGCGTGTGGTATTGCGAGTACTTACGAATTCGTAAATGTACGTAACTTTGAAATTAAACAAAGTTATTGGTACAGGGTGCTATGGCGCTCATCAGGGGAGGGCTATGTCCAGCAGTGGACTACATAATACGTGGGACACTCAGAAAGTTTTGAGAAACTAAAAAACTAACTTCTATGAAAAAAATATTTTATTAAATCTTTTCAAAGAACTCTCCACCAGCGTCTATACAAAGTATCATGCGTATGAACCAATTTTCAAACCATTTTTTTCAGTCCTCCGCAGACACCTCTTTCACGGCCTTCTCAAACGCTGCTGTATCCCTTTGAGCTGATTTTTAATATTATTTAGGGAATAAAAAGAAGTCACACGGAGCCAAATCAGGACTGTAAGGAGAGTGTCCCAAGACTCTGACCGGTGTGGAGTCCAGGAAGTCCCTCGTTTTGATCGCAGAGTGCGCGGGCGCGTTGTCGTGGTGAAGCTCGGTGTTCGGTCGCTTGTTGCTCAATTCAGAAAAAACTTCTGGCAGGTATTTTGTGCTATACCATTCAGCGTTGATGCTGCTTTGGTCTCGAAGTGGAATTGAAATTAGTTACCCCGTCAAAGTGAAGAAACTAGCGATCAAAATTTTTCCTCCTCGATCGCTTCACTTTCGTAGGCGTTGGTTCATTTTGAAACAGCCAAACCGTCGACTGACGCTTTGTTTCTGGATCATATTGATAAATCCAGGATTTGTCGCCTGTCACAATGTCGTAAACGCGCCGTGACGAGCCAGCATCAAATTTTTGTAACATATCACGGCACCAATCCACACGGGCCTGCTTCTGAGCTTCGGTGAGGTTGTGCGGCACCCAGCGGGAAACTATTCTCCTTACGGGAAGGTGCTCGTGCAAAATCTTGTGAACACTTCCTGAACCAATCTGCAGTGTATGCTGAATCTCTTCGTTTTTTTGAATTATTTTTTTACTGCCAGCACACTTTCTTCGGTGACAGCCGTCGTAGGACGACCACTCCTTTGTTCATCCGCCAAAGTAAGACGACCGCGTTTGAACTCGCTATACCAGCGGTAGATGGTTGCTTTTGAAGGTCCTTCATCCATAAAAGCAATTAGAAGTCGATCACATGACTCATCAGGCCACATTTGAAATCGTAAAAAATGTTAGCACGAAAATGTTCTCGATGCAGATCCATTTTTTAATAAGACAAAAAAAATTGATTTGGCTCTCAAAAAAATGCGAAAGGAAATATGAAAATCGAACAGTAGTATTTTTACTTTTAAATAATCGACCTTTTCAAAACAATTATAAGTGGCCAGTGACATATACATAAGAACTTTTTTTCGAAAAACTTTCTGAGTGGCCTGGTAAAGAAGAAGAAGATTGGTACATGCCAGCACTGGGGATCGAACTTATGTATCTCGCTTGCAAGTTCATTGTACTCCCCACTAAACTACCATTACTGTAGTGGTACTGCCATGATCAAATCCTCAGGGTGCACAAATTTTACTTTTGTGTAATAGTAGACATAATAAATCGATAGCATGTCAACCTTCATATTTTCGTTTTAAAGTCGCCCGTTAGTAGTTACTTTACGCCAACCTTTACGTCAACCTTCACACGTGTGCACACTACTTAGTTGTGTAGAGTGCACACGAGTAATGGTTGATGTGCTGTCGACTGTACAGTGACAGATGACAGTGACAGGTCGGGTGAAGTGATGTGTTTTTCATACAATTGACATCTTGGTAGATATTTCTATCTTATCTAATTTGAAAGAAATGAAAGAGCAGAAGAATATTAATCTGAGTTTGCAGTAGTGTTTCTTAATGATTCGCGATACCTACTCATACATAGTTATATATTTCAATTCCAAGACGCATTAGCAATAAACATCGAACATCAAACGTTAGTAGTCATTTACACAAAAGCTGAAACAAATTAAACTTAACATGAGTAGAAGCCCAGAGTTTATGAGCTCTAGATGGGTGCTCCGAAAAAGGAGCACTAAAATATACGGTGGTATGCTGCTTTCACAACAAACGAGTCTTTGTTCCGAGTTACAACGCGTTACTAACTAAGGTCGAGGTAGCCGTCAGGTGAATGAGGCTGCCATTTCATAAGGCGGAGTATTTTCACGCCTTACAGTTGTAGGGGCTATGCCGTACAGGTGTTGTTATGTTGTATGTTCGATGGTCGTAATATTAGGTATGTTCAATGAATGACACGTCTGTCCCGTAAGATCGTTTTAACCGGCTCGAAGGACCAAAATGTAGGGACTATGCCGTACAGGTGTTGTTATGTTGGATGTTCGATGTTCGTAATGTTAGGTATGTTTAATGAATGACACGTCCGTCCCGTAAGATCGTTTTATCCGGCTCGAAGGACCAAAATGTAGGGGCTACGCCGTACAGGTATTGTTATGTTGTATGTTCGTAATGTTAGGTATGTTCAATGAATGACACGTCTGTCGCGTAAGATCGTTTTATTGTCACTGAATTGTGTTCACAAAATTGCTTTAGTCAACAAAATAAGTAAGTAGAAGAAAATGTATGTGCTTGCTCGTACAACAGTTTTGCTCTCTGTATCTTCTCTGACCATTTATGGAAATGCAGCTTTGTATGTCCCACTGTAGAGCACAGCCATTCTCTTAGCGAGGGAATATGGGCCACACGTACAGTCTGTTAGCTTTTAGAACATACCTCGGCTACTGGGCCCATAACCTATCGGAAATAAAACAAGCTTGCGGACTTTACAGCATTTTAATTCGCAGAGCCCTTGCAGTCGGCAGGCTGCCTTGACAGACGAGAGCACATATTTATATCACACAGAGTAATTCCAATAACATGACTCTTAATTTTACATAACTTTTCAAAATACTGAGGAAAATTTTATACAGAGCAGGAAGTAGCGTTACACTTGTGTGCTTTCGGCGAAAACCGAAGCCTACTCTAGAGCCCGAGGTATATTCTAAAAGCAAATAAACTGTACCTTCTGTTATTGCCAATCATAAGTGCTGAAGGATGTGAACACGTCTCTCAGGTTTCTTCGCGATTTTATTCTTCAAGGCTACATCAATTTAAAAATGTTTGCGACCGCGCTACCACCGCTCCTGGCCATTTTGATTCGTATATTCTTTGAGCTGTTCCAATAAAGCTATTAATCATACTCATGACTAGTAGGCGGTAGTAATATAACGGAACCACCATCAAACCTCCCGATCTAATTATACAGTGAACCTGACCAAAAATATTATTATTAGTATTAAATTCTTTACTGTACCAGTGAAGATTGTACAATTGACGGGCTCAATACTAATTTTACATAATACTTTTATTCTAGCCAACCAACAGGTGACGTGGAGAAGGTGGATAATACCCCTGTAGCCATCAATAGTTTCATTATATTTGTTTTCTTTTCTTTTTTACCCCGGCTTCTGATTCAAGATTCTGATCTTAACTGAAAGACTGCGGGGATCAGGAAATGGCCGGAATAGTTAGCGTTAAAGGCCTGTGGGCGGCTTGGTAACTTCTGACAGTACCTAAGGCCTGCCACTGTCTAACAATCCTCCACCAACCCGGACTTGGCCCCCGTGGTGAGTAGGGCCTAATCTTCGTGCGATGCAGGGAGAGACCCGTGCCCCAACAGTAGAGACATACAAGGGTTGATATTGACAGATAAACATTGACTATTCTTCATACGTAAAATTAGTAGACTAAATATAACGACACCACCATCAAACCTCCAGACCTGGTTACACAGTGCACCTGCCTAAAAATGCTCCTGTCGCCATCAATAATTTCATTATATTTCATTTTCTTTTGTTTTTTACACCGGCTTCTGATCTAACATTCTGATCTTAACTGACAGGCTGCGTACATCAGAAAATATCGGAATAGTCGGCGTTGAAGGGCTGTTTCGCTTGGCAAGAAACAAAGAAGAATATGGAGAGACAACCCCCCATTACTGGAGAGAAAGAAGAAGTAAATTAACTGGTACCATCTGATACCTATATCGGTCTCAAACGTTCTCAAACTAATTGTTTGAGTCATAACTGAGTCAAGATTCTTGAAAGAATCTTCTTTTCTTGACAGAATCTTGACTGCCTCGTTGTTCTAGTGGTATCATAGCAGATTACTAGCCGCAGATAATGGTTTAGTTCTTACCGGAGCCGCCGGAACATTTGTACAAATTGCTGCAGTCTGGGTGTATTATGATGTTTGTGATCTCCTTGACTGGTTACCATAGCACAGGGTATCCTAGTTTGGGACCGGGACAAGTCGTCTTGTGTGGATGGAAGTTATATTGCGTCGAAGAAACAAGGATTTGTGATTAAATGTGTAAGTTTCACGTCATTGTTTTAAAATAGACTAGATTCCTTTTTTGCGCTTAAAGATAATTGTTTCAGCTACCCCAAATTGGACCACGTAGGAGCACCGAACAATGAGTCGTCAGAAAAGGCCAAATTTAATTCGACAACCTTCTTCTAGCTCTATCTTGGTACAAGTAGAAAAGGGTTCTTCTTAATTCTACAGTATTCTTTGTACACTCGTCCCATGACGCGGTAGACCCAAGTGAAGATAGTATTGGTTGTGGGCCGACCCTCAAATATTTCTTCACGAATAAAAAATCTCGCCATCCTGAAATTTTAAAATACACATTTTTACTCAATGTTCGGGTATCTCAGGATCACAAAGCCAGTTATAGCGCAGCTCAAGCTTTCGCCAAGTTGGCTACAGACATTTTTAGCAGAGGTCAATAAAGGGCAATTTTCTGGCCCACCGAGTCCTATAAAAAGGGTGGCGCATCTGCCTACCATTCGAAAGGTCCCGGGTTCGAACCCCGACTGGGGATAAAAAAACCCCAGGTCTTGGATGTTTACATGTTTGTGGTGTCGCTGTTTCTAGTTCGCACGACACAGCGTATCCTACTGCGGGGCCAGACGTGTGTGCCAGTATGTAAATGTTATATTACGTTATGTATTCGGCTTCTGGATATAGGCTCACCGCTCAGCGCTCACCTTTTTTTGGCTCTCGGCCATCCTTATATCAATTTTTGGAGCCGTTCACGACATTGAAAAATTTACTAAAACTGCTTATTGAATGTGCAACATTTACTGTTGAGTTAGGAAACCCCAGCATAGTCGTTAGTCGATGACGCAGCATCCCAGAACCTTTTGTTGGGAAAGGAAAATTCCCTCTTTTTCCTTGCACCCTCCTATTTCTTGTTAAACGTCTTCTTCCATAGTGAATTTAGGTAATTTGTCATTTCGAGAAGGTTCCACAACATGAAAACTACTGACGTGCCGTGTATGTCTATACATTTTCAGCTGTAGCGTGCAGTCTTTTGCACAAAGATGAGGTAACTAAAGTATGTGAGTATGTTATGAGTTTCTCTTAATGATTCGCGATACTCATACATAGTTATATATTAAACGGGTCTAATGGCGATTATTTATTAGGTAAAACGTAATTACCTTATTTCCCGACGTTTCGGCAAAGTTACAGTTGCCGTGGTCTCGGGAAGACTGAAGTGGCGAGTTAGGTACATTCAGTTATTGTGGGTAGTCACGTTTGATTTTTCGCAGCTGGCCGACACACAACACTCACAACGTCCACGGACAGGTTTGATGGCTTTACCTTATAAATAATCGCGATTAAAACATATTTAAACCCGTTTAATATACAACTATGTTACGAGTTTCTCTGTAATTAAAGTTAAATGAACGCATGCTATACGGAAATTAATCAATTAATTCGTTAACTGCCGGTTTCCAAATAGCTAATTACTTTTTTTCTTCTCTTTGGATGACAGTACGATACTTACGAGATCCGAGAACAGTGCGAAAATTAAAAAGAAATGTGCAAAATGCGCCCTGCCGGTTTCCAAATTGCTAATTACTTTTTTTCTTCTCTTTGGATGACAGTACGATACTTACGAGATCCGAGAACAATGCGAAAATAAAAAAAGAAATGTGCAAAATACGTATTATGGTATGATTACCCGAAAGAGACCCGTGCCCCAGCAGTGGGGAACTAATCGTACAAAGGGTCGACATCGACATCATACACTTGACTGACATTACAATTTATGATTTTTTGCAGGCAATGTTGTAAATAATTTATAAATGAATATTTGCATGCTACACAAGCCATAAGCTACAGCCGTCAACAATTTCGCATACTCCTGATAAGTTGTAGAATACATTTACTTTATTGCAATAATCAATTTGAGAGTGTACAAGAAAAGTACCAGTTATATTCATTTGTATAAATTATGAATTTTGAAACTGATTTAAGCTTAACTGATTTTTTTTTTATAATTTCTGCAAAAAATCGGCATGAAACTTGATAATTTTGTATCTGTAGCAATTTTATCGAAAACTGCCCGGATTAGTAGCATCTAGTTGACTTGACACTGACCAGTGACGTCACTAATTCGTGTGCGACGCCATAATGCTCCAAAGCGTTTTGGCGACTTACTTAAAAAAAATTTATGACACGAAAGATTTAAAAATTATCACTTTCTGAGCACTTTTCACCAAAAATCTGAGTTGGTTACCAGAAAATTAAATAGCCTATTAACCTGTTAAATGATTTTACTTTGAGCTTATAATATACTAGCTGTGCTCCGCGGTGTTACCCGCGGGAATAAAATTCTATTCGATTTTCCGTGGGAATAAAATATTTTCCCGCAGTAAAACGTAGCCTATGTATTTATCTACGGTGTCAGCTCTCCTTACAAAATAGTGTGATATAAACGACAGATTAAATATAAAAGTATAAACACCCTCAGAACTAGCACCAGCTGCAGATTCCTCACGAATACAAAACAACAATTTGAAATAACACAGCGATATTAATCTAGCTCGCCGACAAATGATAGAAATAATTTATTACAACAAAACGTTGCCTCCAGACTTTGTTTCAAAAAAACACTGTACGAAGTAAAATTTGTAGGTTTGTAACACAATCAATTGATAGATTGATTTTGATTTTTTAAGTTCTTTGTTAGCTTAATACTTACAAACATGCGTGGTGTAAACACAGTCAACACACACAAAAGATATGATTATGAAGCTATGGCGCCTTTCTATTTTTTTCATAGAATCGCTCGTAGCCCCGGCTGCCTGAGTGATCTCAAACGATCACGAAGGTTAAGCAACACAGGGCGCGTTCAGTGCATAAATGGGTAAACCGTCTATTACTAACGCTAGTGGCATTTTTCTGAGCGTTTCCGTGCTTCGCAAGGTACGTTAACCAGTTGGTACCGGCTGCCGTCGATAGATGGCAGTTGTTAAGCCAAGTCAGAGGCCTTAGGGCGGCTTGAAAACGTCTGACAGTAAGACCAGCCACTAGTCTTCCAAGCCTCCACCAATCCGGACTAGGCCCCTGTGGTGGAGTATGGCCTATATCTTCCTCAGGGAAGAGACCCGTGCCCCTTTGTGGGGACATAGTAGGTTGATGATGATGGCGCCTTTCAAAACAGTGGCCTAAATGGTACGACATTATATTATCACAAAAGACAACAATAGTTAGGTACGTTCTTAATGTTCTAATGTACATTAACTTGCAGAATTTTGCTACTAATAAAATATAAAAAACACATGCTAGATGAAGGACTAGCTTGGGGGTAGTTATAAAAATACACTTCTAAGGAATGAATGTAATGGAATGCAGGCGGAACGGACAGTTGCCTAGAACCTAGTGATGGGGTAAGTGATGTTATGTTTATATTTTAATAGAGACAATCAATTGTGTCTATTACAATGTAAACGGGTTCCCTATTTCATACCGAAACTTCTTTGTTCGAAATTCGGCTCACCTACGAATGATTCTTCGAACGATTGATTGTTCGACGCCTTATTCAATCGAATGTTTATAAACCGACTGCTTGTTGGTTACATCGAAAACTTTACTGCGGTGCTTTTTAATGCGACGGTTAATTTTATCGAATGTATTAACATTATGCATTAGCACCGACTGCTGTTAGTTCGGTGCCTTGTTACATCATTATCATCTAGTGCTGAATTATTGTAAAAGTACCTACATAGAAGTTTTAATGCTTAAATCCTTTTAATGTTTCATTGACATACTTGAGAGTAGTTCCCATTCTCTTCGCGATCGGATGTCGTGAAGAATGTTTATTCATTAAGAAATTCGGCGATCATTTAAATTATGTATTTTATTCCACAGAGATGAAAAAATACTCTAATAAAAATAAATAGGTCTTCAAAGTTATACATTAATTTAGGTATCATCCAATCGTAAAAGCGCTTACTCAAAAGTAAAAAACTCCCAGAAAGTCAACCCCTTAAATATGTAACATTATAATATTCTAATAATACGGAGGCGGATAGGGAGCCACTTGAGATTTAAGCGATATTCGGAGATATGGTCATATTTACGCAAGCCAAATATGAACCGGATAGAGAAGTTTTGGAGGCGCTCAAGTTTATTTAGTTGCTCTTTGGTAAGGTCAACATAGCTGGCATCAGCATAGTCGAGGATAGGAAGTAAGAGAGACTGGGAAAGCGCAATCTTGGTTGAAGTTGGCTGGAAATTACGTAACCTTTTCAGAGAAGCCGCTGAAGCGAACATTTTCCGGCTCAACTCCGCTAGGTGTGGCGACCAGGACAAACACTTATTTTGATTGTATCCGTATTTTTGGAAAATATCGCTAAAATTATTATAGTTGGCTTTCGGAATTCAATACCTATCGCAAAGTCGTGACGAACACCAAGTTGACATCAGCATCATCAGCGCACATACCAAAAGGGTAGAACAATTTTTCTATTATTTATTCGTTGAAACGGGGAAGGTTAGGTGGCTAGGGTTAACGATTGCCATTATACGACAGACACGACCAACAGCTGAATGTACCTTGTGAAGCACGGTAGCGCTCGGAAAAAACGCCACAAGGGGTAATCACGGGATCGTCACCCATCCAGTACCTGACCGCGCCTGTTGTTGTTACGCACCAGGTCCCACTAGGTACGAGCGCTTCGCCATGGAGGTAGAAATAAACGATACAAAATTTATAAAAAATGGTGTACCTATGAAATTTGATTTTGTTTGATTCCAATCACTCGGTTCCACTAGGCCACGAGCGCTTCCAAGTTTGTTTACGACCAAGGAAGTAAGTAAACGACTTTTGCCCTCAAGCAACCCTGCCGAAAACCAGACGCTGAAAATGTGTGAAAGTCGTAAAAAATCTGTAAGGCGATAAAAACAAAGTCTCTTTATAGAGATTTTATGTAAACACGGTTACTAGGACTGATAACAAAGATGGCACTTCTCCAACATTGTTTTATTTACCAAGAATAGATTGGACTTATACTCTTTGTGGCATACCATACATTTTGAAAGTATATGAAAAACTTAAATATCCAAGTTACGTAGTATACATAGTTGTATACAAAAAAAGAAGAAGAAAAAGCATTTTAGACACAGTACAAACAACTCAATAACAAAAAAAAAACTTTAAACAAATCACTACATAATATTTATAAAAATAAAAGAACACGAAAGGTCACGGCGTGTCACTGCTACGGCAACTGACTCAGCAATATTATGCTGATGGGCAAGCCTTCAGCGCTGATTTTCAGTCAGTGCCAGGTGCTCCGCGAGGGTTACTGACTGCGTGTGGCGCAACCGTGGGAAATACCATACTGAATAAAATACAAAACGATCTCTTCCAAACTTAGGATTGAAAGATTAAGAAAGTAGGTAGGTGTAGGTACATGAAATATACGAGGTACATATATAGTGAGGTTGTGATACGACAGACGACGCGTTTGCTCTTTCAAAGCGAATTTTAAGATAGCAATCCCTAATAAAAACTGTATTTGCTACTCCTTTAATTTTCATTTTTACAATTTTCCGACGTTTCGGTACTTTTGCAAGTACCGTGTACTTGCGTGCACCGTGTACCTGAACACGGTACTAAAATAATTTAAACCGGTAAATATCCGTGCAAATACAGTTTTAATTATGTCTAGTGCTTGTGTTAACCTTACAAAATACTACAGCAATCCCTGTTCGCTTTGCATGCCACGCTCGAGAAATGGCCTTCTCTATGCAAAAATGTCCATTTTTCTGTCGAGCCCGAAATGTTTCGACGTTAACACGGCGACCGCGAACGAGGTGGAGTCGACCGAGACTTGTCGGGACTTGTCTACAACGGGATAACATGGCGGCATTGGCGAGACGATTTCGGCTAAGTTAGACAATAATTTTGACAAATAAGACAGACAAGTCTAAGGAGGAGAAGCAAGAGGGAGGAACAGAGGCAAGGACAAGGTATCATGTATAAATTCCGGGTCACACAATGCATAGGCTCTGTCCACCAATGAATATACTACGGATGCTAAATGCATAGGGTGGTGGTGCGTCGTAGCATGTGGGTACTTGTCAGTGTGTGTAAGTTTTCTTTAAACACAGTGAGTTAGGGATCCATCCGTTCTCGCCATAACTTAAACATCCAGAAATGGTAAGGCGCAATCACTTTGGAGTTCAAAAGTAAACCTTATTTTGTGGTGTAATGAGTTTAAGTGATTCAAGAACTGTTCAACTTCCGGTTTGTTACCTTTCATAATGCAAAACACATCGTCCACATCGTTTCCATAATTTTAAACCGGATGGAAATTGTATCAGCGACTCGATGTGCTCCATCCAGATATTAGCCATCACGGGTCCTAAAGGACTCCCCATAGCAACGCCATCTATCTGTAGGTAATGCTGCCCTCTATAGAGAAAATAAGCGATTAAGCCCCGAAAATATTGTAACAAAGTGACTTGTGTTACAGGTGCCAACTCAACGATAGATTTAATACAGTAGATACATAGATAACATCCAAGACCCGAGACAAACTAGAAAAGTTCGTTTCCTGGTTTGACCCGGCCGGGGATCCAACCCGAGAACTTCGGTTTTACAGTCAGCGTGCCAAACCGCTGCGCCACCGAGGTCGTCAAATATTATTATTCTTTTTTTGGTACTTGCTGTATAATCACTTCTTTTTGAGTTGTTTTCTTAATTTTACCTTATTTAATGCACACAACTATTTATCAGTAACAATTCTAAAAATGTTATCAGATAAAATACAACACTTTTTTAAAAAATGGTAATAACTACTGTTAGGTAGACAAGACCGCAGTCTATTGGCTATATCAAGTCTCGGCTGCGATGGACGTACATTGGACATGGCAAGTACTCCTAAGTTTCTTACTCAGCGTCGAGAGAGAGACAAAACGTGCATGCTTGACGGCCATGATTGACCGCCTCGGTGTCGCAGCGGTTTGGCACGCTGACTGTAAAACCGAAGGTCTCGGGTTCGATCCCCGGCCGGGTCAAACTAGGAAACGAACTTTTCTAGTTTGTCTCGGGTCTTGGATGTTATCTTTGTATATATAATATATATATATATATATATATATATATATATATATATATATATATATATATATATAGTTACGTACATTTGCGAATTTGCAGTCGCAATACCACACGCTAACGGTGAAGGAAAACATCGTGAGGAAACCCGCGACTTGGTTGGCTCCGCACGTATTGACTAGTCTTTCCTGTGGACTAAGCTGTCAGGATGGTATAGGTGCTGGGCAAGCCTACACCATCTATAAAACCATGACCCAGGCACTACAGCGTCGGAGTGGTCCCTTCACCCATCTAGTGTGAGTGAAGATACCACTGGACGCTGTATAAATCATCTCATTACGTAGATGCAAAAAGGCCAATATTATTATTATTATAGTATTAAATCTATCGTCGAGTTAGCACCTATAACACAAGTCATTTAGTTGTACTTAGTAAAGAGCTAAAGAGATCTGTGTAATATGTCCATGAATTTTTATTTATTTATTACTTATGCTACGCGTAACGGTCTCTACCGACATCCCGGTTAAACGGGCGTGGGTTTGTGTTTACTTAGGTACTAATTTATGACTTAACATAGGCTATGAACGCTAATTCGATACTACCGCGTTCATATTATTATACTTAGGACGGTACACAGGAAAAACCAAACGTTCGCACGAAGAAATTGTACAAATTCTTATAGGTATATTTTAAAATAATTTTGAATGAAGAACACAAAAATTTAATGTTCTGATTTCATATTATTTATTTCTTGGCCTCGATCTAGGTGTAATGCGATGTTTGTGATGTCATCAAGTGGTTACCTTAAGATAGTTTGTATGTATCTGTCGATAATTTTATTTATTCGCACTGTTATTTAGGCATGTAGTTATTTATATAGGTACCTCTGAAATTATCATTTACTATGTTTTTTGTACATCTACTTTTTCTCTAATGTATTAGTATTCCAGTTCATCCAAAGGTTGTCTAGAAGAGATCACTTTTATTGATAAGGCCGCTGTCTGTACTCTTAGGTTAAGAAATATCTGTGAAATTTCCATTTTTATGTACAATAAAGTGTTCTCTATCTATCTATAGATCCTAATTTGGGACCAGGGGGGCGAGTCTCTAAAATGCATAGTTATTCAATAGACTCGTATAATAATAATAAATATTCATGGACTTATTACATAGATCTCGTTAGCACTACACTAAATACAACTAAATTACTTGTGTTATAGGTGCTAACTCGACGATAGATTTAATACAATAAATACCTACATAGATAACATCCAAGTTAGTTCAAGAAATCCAATATTAGTCCGGTAATGGTCGTTTCATTCTCACTATCGGTAGTCTGGTAACCAATCGCATTGTAATGGTATAACCCGTGCAACTCAATTCGGCGCCCGTCGCGTTTCGAACTTCTTCACGTGAGATTTTGAGATTATTGAATTGATTTCAATAATCTCAATCAATTTTATATCAAATTATTCTCATCAATTTAAATAATCGTGAGATTATTTAAATTGCACGAATTATACCCCTGGAATAACATTGTACTGCTATTGCCTTGTAGACTACCAATTTGAGGCAAATATCAACCATTGTCATGCTTATTTCATTCTATAGAAAAACTATGTAAGAGTAAGTAGGGCCACGATAAAGTGATGGAGTTGTATATTAATATTATGTTATGTAGTAGCTCGGCTGGTGCTGACCCGGGGCAGTCCCGGACAGCACTAGTTTTCAGCCACAGCCTTCTCTCTAGTAACATTACTCCAACCTATTTAGAGGCTAAAAGTTTCACCCATGCCGGGACTCGAACCCGTGACCTCTGGCTAACCGCACGCTAACCGTGCCAGTGCTCTCCCAACTGAGCTAATGGGCGACTTCCCGGCATCAGTGAAATTTCGAACCTCTTTACAATACTCTCTGTATTACGTACAGGCATCAAATTCAGCTCCGAGTTACTTCAGCCAGATGTCGCTGCCTGTACGTAATAAGGAGTGTATTGTAAAGAGGTTCGAAACACTGATGCCGGTAGTCGCCCATTAGCTCAGTTGGGAGAGCGCTGGTACGGTTAACCAGAGGTCGCGGGTCGAGTCCCGGCCTTGGTGGAATTTTAGCCTCTAAATAGGTTTTTAAAAAAATGTCCTTAGCACGGGTTAGTGCAATAAAAAGACCATAACATTACTCCATTCTCTCGTGGGGAGTAAAGTTACTTGGACTAAATCAGTTAACAAGGTAACTAATAAAGATCAGGGAGCCCGTGCGAATGGAAAGCGTAGACGCCAAATATTCGAAGGATTAGACATTTGTCGCATAAAATTCAGATCATATAACTCGACAGAGTCATTCATTAGACATTAATTTTCTCATTTGAATTCAATCTAGCATGGCGTTCAGAATACAGATTTTGGCTGTTGCTCGAGTTACCTTATCTTATTTTTATGCGACATAATAATATGTATAAAGGGTCTGTTTGACAATCTGCAGATAAAGTTCCGGATAAGCTATCCGCAACCAGGGCTGCCGTTTGTTCTAAATTTGAAGCCATTAACGAACACACGCAATATAGGAAAAATATTTAAATTTAGAACAACCGGCAGCCCTGGTTGCGGATAGCTTATCTGGAACTTTATTTGAACATTGTGAAACAGGGGCTTAGTATTCGAAAATATGGCGTCTACGCTTTCAATTCGCATGGGAGAGAATCGGCCCCTGAACAGTGAATTAATTTCAACCTAGATACCTAAATCTACAGCAGATAATGTCCTAAGCCACTTCTTATGTGAATACATTACGTCGGCGCAGATTCCAGCTTAATATTCATCAAGGTACCTCCCAACACTTTTGTCGCAATAAAATTATCATCTTATTATTCTCAAGGGCCAAATTTACATTTAGCGATTTCGCCCTTTTATTTTTCGCTAAGATGCTTTCCTTGCCTCCGTGTGAAAGCTGGTTCACATTACTAAAAAGCGAAAGTTTTAATATTAGCACAGCTTAACAGCGAGTAAAATAGCTCGCCAAGATTTACAAGCTATGATCTTGTTACCTCTTTACGTTTTCGTTCTTAAGTAGTTTGTTTTAGAACTAGTTAACATCTGATCGTAATTCGCCTGGAGCAATTTATCGACGGCTTTTTGACAAAGAAAAGGTTTTCCCCCCTTGTAGGGTATTTATTTTCATTCATTACTGCACTTATTACATGAGTAAATGTACAAGGGCGTGCTTAATGCAAGAAGCATTCTCTTCCAGCAAACCTTTGGTGTTGAAGAGACTCGCAAAGGGTAGTGCAGGAAAAGAAGGTGAACTACAATAATAAACTTGCATAAACATAGGAAGATACAATAACTTATACCTACAGGGGCAAGGGGAGGGGGGACTGAACAAATAAAAATTATGATAAACCTACACAAACGATAATACAAAAAAAAATATATTAAGGTAGGGTTGTGTAGGGGGGAAAACCTGGGACTTTAAAGCGTTTTGCCAAAATGGACGTTTTTAACGGACATTGGTTAATTTTACGAAATAATTGACCATGGGTCACATGTATGCTGTAGTTTCTAGAAAGATGTATCATAATTACTTATTTAAATGTACTTTTGTTGAAAAGTTAGTCGGTCAGTTAGTTAGCACCGGGTCACAACCTTATTTTGTCTTCAGTGCCGAATTGAAGAAACTATTTGTATGTTTCGCTTTAATGTTCTGCACCTGAATTACGCAACTTTTAACGTACACATCTGTGTGCGAAAGCGGAATGTTTACATCGCTATGCCGCATAGATGTGACACATGATATGTATCACACAAAGTGGAAACCGCATTTCAGTGAATATCTAAGACATGGAAGTGATACACATAATTGTACGAAAAAGACCAGTAGATATTTCGTTTACGCAAACAGATCATATTTTAAAAGATACATATTTAGGGCGACTGCTAGAAGATAAGCAAGAGCTCTCTTGCACAATAAAAATAGTGTCAACGTTACGTATGCATGTTTACGTACAAATGTTTACGTACAACGTTACGTACAAATATTACGTATGCATGTTTTCCTAAAAAAATATATAAGAGGTTTATACCAGTAGGTATTTTGGTATTCTGGTCATCTGTCCAGTAAATTAAATATTAAATTAGTTCCTGAATTCAAAGTTACCCTTTCGGCCTTAAAGTCACTTAAAAGTCACGTCGCAAAGCCGACACAATGGAGTCTCTAGTACTCCTTTGCATAAATTATTCCTTCAGTCAACGTTCTACCTTTCCCAATATTTTCACGGCTTCATGAGCTCTGGCGTTGTAAGCTAAAACGAGTGGTCTGTAGGTCTGAAAGATGGTCATAGTGGAGTCCTTTTTTGCTGCTTTTTTCTCCACCACAACTCGGCAAGAAGACAGCGGGCCACGCCGTATATTGGCATTCCACAAAAAGAATCTTAAGTGTTTACGTTGTACTTAATAGATTTCTCATTTGTATCTGACACTATTTGAAAAATCACACAGTAAAATCAATCCGCCGGACGTACGGAGTTATGTCTCTAGAGCTAGGTGTGTACTTAGTTACAAACTCAGAAATAAATGGTAGGTGGATGCCAATTCACTTGATTTTTTTACATCGTTAATTCCAAATTGTTTAGTCATAATTATAATGGGAAACCAACTTTTATACTATTTTTAATGTACTAACCCATGCAAAGGACAATTTTAAAAACCTATTTAGAGGCTAAAAAATCCACCCATGCCGGGATTCGAACCCGCGACCTCTGGCTATCCGTGCCAGCGCTCTACCCAACTGAGCTAATGGGCGACTCACCGGCATCAGTGAAATTTCGAACCTCTTTACACTATTCTCTGTATTACGTACAGGCAGCGACATCTGGCTGAAGTAGATTGCATCACTTACAGCCCCAACTACCTACTTTGCAGTTAGGTTTTTACATCGGAATGATATTGCTGTACCCACATGATTATACTATTTTTATTTTTAATGCACTAACCCGTGCTAAGGACAATTTTAAAAACCTATTTAGAGGCTAAAAATTCCACCCATGCTGGGATTCGAACCCTCGACCTCTGGCTATCCGTGCCAGCGCTCTATCCAACTGAGCTAATGAGCGACTCACCGGCATCAGTGAAATTTCGAACCTCTTTATTACACTATTCTCTATATTACGTACAGACAGCGACATCTGGCTGAAGTAGATTGCATCACTTACAGCCCCGACTACCTACTTTGCAGTTAGGTTTTTACATCGGAATGATATCGCTGTACCCACATGATTATACTATTTTTTATTTTTAATGCACTAACCCGTGCTAAGGATAATTTTAAAAACCTATTTAGAGCCTAAAAATTCCACCCGGGTGGAATTTTTAGCCTGTAAGTGATGCAATCTACTTCAGCCAGATGTCACTACCTGTACGTAATTCAGAGAATAGTGTATAGAGGTTCGAAATTTCACTGCTGCCGGTGAGTCACCCATTAGCTCAGTTGGATAGAGCGCTGGCACGGATAGCCAGAGGTCGCGGGTTCGAATCCCGGCATGGGTGGAATTTTTAGCCTCTAAATAGGTTTTTAAAACCAACTTTTACTCTTTTCAGAAGAGCTGAGCTTTCAACCTCACTATGTTATTTTCTGGTTCACCCTGAGAGGAACTTAATTCCCCTTAGAGCAACACTCTCGCTGGCATATCTAATTAAAAATGTCAAATAAATATACTTTTTACCTACTTTTGACAAAATGAGAATGATTACACATTAATACACACTAACCGACAGTATTTTTTAGTACCGTCTAGGAAATAAAATTACGAGACGGAATTTTATACATTTTTTTTTTTTTTTTTATCTTCCTCGTTTTATTGCAACTGTTAGCTGGAACATTTAGCAATAGTTTTGTTTGAATTTATCCGGGCTTGCAGGGAATGAGGCCACTGTCTCATTCTCTATATAAATTTTTATTGTTTTAGTTGGCTTTCAGCATATCTTGGGGTGCTCTCCTTTTCAGCCTGTTGAAGGTAACTGGGTTTGTCATCAGTTTTGATACCAGGGCATTTGGGTGGTTACTCAGTCTGTCTCTATACCGTGTAAGGTTGGATTTTATTTCCTGTTCCACTGTAGGCATGTTTAGATCTCGGTGAATGCGCTCGTTTGTGACATACCAAGGAGCGTTTATTATTAATCTTAGTGTTTTGGACTGAAATCTCTGTAATATGTCAGTGTTAGATTTTGCAGCTGTGCCCCAAAGTTGGATACCATAACTCCAGATAGGCTTCAGAATACATTTGTAGATAAGCAGTTTACATTCTAACGACATTTGTGATTTACTGTTGAGGAGCCAGTGAAGGTTTCTGAGTTTCAGACCTAGGGCTTTGCGCTTTGTAAATATATGTTTCCTCCATGTAAGACGTCTATCCAGGTAAATTCCTAGGTATCTGATGTCATCTTCCTGTGGGATATGTTTTCCATTTAGTGTAACTGGAGGACATGTGTCTCTTCTGGTAGTGAAGGTAACCTGAACTGACTTTGTTTCATTTGCTTTGATTCTCCAATCTTTAAGCCAGGAGGCTATTGCGTCTATACTAGATTGGAGTTTTTTAGAGGCATTTATGGGATCAGCATCAGAAGCAAGTACAGCTGTGTCATCTGCAAATGTACCTGTTACGACTTCACTACTGACAGGAAGGTCCGCCGTATACAAGATGTAGAGGACCGGTCCCAGGACGCTTCCCTGAGGCACTCCCGCCAATATAGGGTGTAGGTTTGTCAAATCTTGTCCATGCTTTGCAAGAAAGAATCTGTCACTAAGGTAGGCTTTGAGAAACTGGTAGAAGTTGATGGGGAGTGATACCCTGATTTTGTACAGTAGACCCTGGTGCCAGACTCTGTCAAAAGCCTGTGAAATATCTAGGAATACCGCTGAGCAGTATTCTTTTCTTTCAAAGGTATCGTTTATTTTCTCCACCAGTCTGTGTACTTGTTCAATAGTGCTATGCCTTTGCCTGAATCCAAATTGATGTTCTGGTATCAGATTTCTTTCATAGATAATAGGCATTAGTCTCTTTAGGAATAATGTCTCAAGAAGTTTAGACGCAATTGGCAGCAGGCTTATGGGACGGTATGATTTCACATCATCCACAGGTTTACCAGGCTTCACTACCATGATAATTTGGGCAACTTTCCATTGCATTGGAATGTATGTTCGCTGAAGAATAGCATTGAAGAGATATGTGAGGAAGTAAACTCCCTCCTCAGGTAACTGTTTCAGTGTAGTTGGCGTTATCAGGTCGTATTCAGGAGATTTGTGGTTGACTAGGTTTTTTATTGCTGCAAGTATCTCGCGTTTAGCAAACTTCTGTATCGGGGGATCTAGCTGATATGGTATGGCTAGCGTGTCCGCCACATCCTGTCTCTTAGTAGATCCTTCGTCTGGGTGAGGAATAAACACACGCTCTAGGTGGTTAGCAAATGTATTTGCTTTGTCCATGTCATCATTTGCCCATGTGCCATTTGATTTTCGGATTGGAGGTTGTTGAAGATGGGGATGATTAAGTTTTTTGGTCACTTTCCATAGTGAGTAGTCACTACCTGCTGTGCCATCTAGGCTCCTAAGGTATTTTTGAACGCCTTCATTTCGCACTTCCTCCAATACTGATTTTAGTTTAGCCGTGATGTAGTTAAGATTCTTTTTATTACTGGGATACCTATTTGTTTGCCAGATTTTTCTTAATCTGCGTTTTTCAGCAATCAAGTCTCGAACTTTCTGGGAACATTGAGGAGCTTGTCTTTCTTTGGGTTCCGGAGTAGCTTCCCAACATGATTGTTGTACAGTTTGATTGAAGTGTTCTACAGCGTTATCTATATCTGCATCACTTTGAAGACTAACTTTGGTATCCAGTCTTAGGGAAAGTAGGTGTCGAAAAAGCTCCCAGTCCGTTTTTCGGTGGTGTAGTTTGCAAGGACGGGGCATTTGAACAACATTCATATTTAGCGTAACAAAAACTGGTGAGTGATCTGATGAGAGTTCACAACTACTGCTGCATAGAACTTTTTCTGTATTTATTCCTCTTGTTATGCAAAAATCAATGAGATCAGGCACCTTCTTGCGGTCAGTCGGCCAATAAGTAGGTTTGCCGGATGTTACTACTTTTAGTTTTAGAGCGCCAATGGTTTGTAGCAATTTTCGTCCTTTGGTGGTTGTAATTCTTGAAGCCCAGTGAGTATGCTTAGCGTTATAGTCGCCGCCGGCTACAAATCTTCTGCCAAGATGGTTAAAAAACTCGCTGTATTCAGCTACTGTAGGATTGTGCTTGGGAGGGCTGTACACAGCACTTATTACTACAGGGCCTTTCCAATCCTCTATTGTGATGTTTGTAGCTTGGATAATTTCCGTACAGTATGGTTCCATTTCGAAGTGCCGAATGTTGTTTCTCACAAGTATAGCACTTCCTCCATGTGCTGTTCTATCTGGATGCATGGTATGGAAGAGTTTATACCCTGGCATGTTAAAGTGACTTTTTTCTGTAAAGTGAGTCTCCGCTATTAACATAATGTCAATATTGTGTTGATTAAGAAAAGTTTTTACTTCAAGGAAGTGTTTGGATAGCCCATTGGCGTTCCATAGGACTAGTTTAATCGAATCGAACTTGATAGCTTTGACGTCATTGAAACCAAGAGGTTTGTTACTGAGGTTAGTTGCTGCATGATTTGCTGCATCATTGTCATCAATTCCTTCAGTTCGTTTGGTTGGTTTCTACTGTCTTCACCAGCGCTGTAGCATTTCGGTTGTGATTCCTGCGAGTTTTTCACAGCTTTAGCATAAGAATAGGTAATTGGCTTAGTGTTTGAAGGTTGGGCTGTGTCGTGTGTTGTTTTTTGTCTTAGTGCAGGATATTTAATTTTTAGAAGGTCTTGATATACTATACATCCCTTATAGTTAGCTGGATGGTTTCCATTGCATAGGATGCATTTAACATCATCAGATCTTGTTTTTCTTTGGCAGTCTGCCGAAGAATGGTCGCCAGCGCATTTAATGCATTTCGGCTGTCTCCGACAATAAGCTTTTGTGTGTCCATATTGTTGGCATTTGGAACACTGCGGTATCTCACGTTTTGTCCTTGGTTCTTCAACTTTTACTTGACAGTGTAGGAGGTATTTTATTTGGAATATTTCTTTGTTGTTACCACTTGGTAGTAATTCAATAAAAAATATAGGTAGACGTATTTTGGTCACTCTCGCTTTGACATTCCAGATATTTGTAACTGAGTGCCCAAGTTCAGTTAAAGCGTCTTTTATTTCATGTAAGGAGGTAGACGGATGAATATTTTTTAAGACTGCTTTGTAGGCTCTTTCTTGTTTAGGCTTATAGGTGTAGAACTCTGTTCCTTTTTGTTCTAGTTCTTTCACTATAACTGTGTACATTTCAGGTATTTTTGGTTGAATCTTCACTTGATCATTACGCAGCACCTTCAGGACATAGTTGTCTTTGGCATGTACATTGAGTAGTTCAAGTAAGGGTTGAATATTGCTTACTTTGTCTACAAAAATTGGAGGTGGTCTTGGTGTTTTTTCTGTGTTTTCTGATTGTTTCATTGGGTTATTTTGAACATATGGTGCTTCTTGCTCCAATTGAGAAAAACTATTTGAAAGTGTGACAGGTTGACTCAGCCAGTATGTATCTGCTTTGGGTTGTTTGGATTGCGGCTTTTGTCTATCTTCCGGACTACTGAGGGGTCTCTTTTTGTTTACTACCGTTTGCCACTGTTCATGTGTTGAAACACTTACGGTCGTCTCATTGTTTCCAGTGCTGTTTTCGCCCAGGGACTGAGTACGTGGGCGAGTATGAAAAAGCCCTTTATGCAAGGCTTGTTGCACCATTTGTTTGTTGTTAGCCATAGTCGTCGTTTCGAGTTTACTTCATGTTGGTAGTTTAGATTGAGTGGAGCGGAACGCGATGACAGGTGTTCGTCAATCTTTCTTCAGTTAAGCGCTATGCTCGGCGAACATTTAAGGAGACTTTTAATATGGTTCTGTAAGAACCAAACGCAGTGACAGATGTCAGACAATTTTCGGTTCTATTTGCGGGTATTTCTGTTTATGACTCAAATATGACAGTTACAAGTGTAACCTCAAACTACTATATAGATTTTCGAGGCTGAAAATTCACTTTCACGGTCACTTTTTTGCCCCACAAACATATGAGATGGTTTCGGAATACACTGAGGATCGCCAATAAAGGCACAATAGAGCACTAGGTACACTTTTAACACGCTTTTTGGGTTAAATTAGTAGGAGTACTTCACAATACGTCTCGCCGATTTGACAGCTCTGTTACTCCTGTGTACATATTTTATACATAATAATTTTTATTTTTATATTCGCAGCTTAGTTTTTGATAGAGAAACGATGCATATGAACTTTACATTTCATTTACCCATTTTCTTGAAAAAATATTTTAATTTTCATATACTTTTTTTTCATCAACCCATTATGTCCCCACCGAGGGGCACGGGTCTCTTCCCTGAGGAAGGTATAGGCCATGCTCCACCACGGGGGCCAGGTCCGGGTTGGTGGAGTATTGTAAGACAGTGGCAAGCCTTACTGTCAGAAGTTATCAAGCCGCCCATAAGGCCTCTGACATGGCTTAACGACTGCCATTATATGACAGCCGGCACCAACGGCTTAACGTGCCTTGCGAACCACGGAAGCGCTCGGAAAAATGCCACTAGCGTTAGTCACGGGACGCTCACCCATCCCATACCTGACCGCGCCTGTTATTGCTTAACCCAGTGATTGATTCCAATCACTCGGTTCGCCTAGGCCACGAGCGCTTCGCACCACGATACTTAAGTATATGGAAATTAAAATATGTCTTAGATGCCCGTTTTTACAAAAAAATATAGGATGTGCAAGCGGGCTGCCATGCAAGAAGTAAATGGTCTATTAACCTTTAAAATGCTTTAATTCCAACGACAAAGCGTGTTTAATCAGGATAATACGGCGCATCAGCTGGTACCATGAAGAAATATATCACGCCGAGTACTTTGTCTTTGCCCAGGAGCTTTTCCAAGAAATCTGGGTCTTGCGTGCTGAACCAAGCGTAAGGTCGGTCTTTGTCAACGGTTTCTGAAATTAGTGTAAAGAATATAACTTAAATCTCACCGACACCGTAAGCCACCAGCTAAGCTGGTGCATTACTCCAGTGCTACATAATAGTTGTTTTGTCCGAAAGAGAGTATCGGTTTGATCACTACCACAACGGATTTGCGAATGCGGGATATAGCACTAGATTATTTCAAAACAATATCGTACGAGTATATGGAGTCCTACGCGTAAGCCCCAAGGAGAGAAAGTAATGAAGATATTGAAAATTTGAGAAATTTTACTGAAAAACCCTATTTATAAACCTATTTAGAGGCCAAAAATTCCAAATTCCATTTTACTGAAAGTTTGTTAATAAAGGCTACTACGCAAATTCAGTTCTGATTATTTTTAAGTTAAATTGTGAAATTCAGAACATAATAGCCGTAGGACATCCTCTATATGAAAGGAATCTGCAGGCAAATGGTAGGAAGAGTTTTTTAAAAGGAGACCGAATATTTACCTGAACTCGCATTATTCAGTTGCGTGTTGGATTGCAATTGCGACTCGCTCTGAGATTGCGAAGATGCCGTATTATCTGAATTTAAACGTGTTTCCTCATCCTGTCCTTCTCCAGTTGTTTGTGTATAAGCCTGCTCATCCTCGATATCATCTCGACTCGATGTCACTGGCTCAGATGGCTTACTGAAGGGTTGTTCCTGCTCGGTGGATGATGTTGAAGAATTTACTTGCATCTGTACTTCTGAACTCGAGGCAGATTCGATTTGGTCAGATTTACTTGTATTCGTTGATGCCAAGCTTTGTGTTTGAGTCTGTGTGTTTGTAGTAGATTCATTTTTTTGAGATTGGTGTGTACTTGGTGCAAATTGCGCTGAGCTTAGACTTTCTGTTGAGGGTTTTGATAGTTCTTGAACAATTTGAGTTTGTTGCTGTTCGTTGTCCGAATGGTCATCTCCTACGAAATTTGTTTCGCTTTGCTCCTGAGACTGGTTCTCTAATAAAGTGTAAATAGTTTCAGTTTGAACAATAGTGTCGTCTTCTTCTTCGTAACTTGATTGTGAATGAATGGTATTTTGCGTTTGGTTGTGGCTTTCATTTGAAATTTTTTCAGACTGCGCTGGAACTTGCGTTGAGCTCTGGATAGTTTGTGATTCGTTTTCGTTATTTAACACGTCACTACCTGATTTCGAGTTTTCAGCTTCAGAATTTCCTTCGCTCCGTGAAATTGCCGTAGAATAAGATGCATTCACAAATTGGGTTTCTTTTTTATCGTCTCTTTTAATTACGAAATTATTAGAACCCTCTGGTCCTGTTTCAACAGCGTCAAATGGAATCTCTTCAACGTCAAATTCGGGCGGAAAAGAGACGATCTCAATAGCTGGTGTCACAGCTGGAGATGACGCTTGTTCAATGGCCGTAATTGGAGTGTTCGAAGATTCAGTCTGAACTAAGTCAACTTCCTGCGGTTTTGATTGACTTTGGGTTACGCCATGAGTTTGAATTTGCAATTGCTCAATATTATTATGACGTGGTATTTGTTGGACGTTATTTTGAGTTTGTGTTTGCTGAACTTCATTTTGAGTTTGTCTTTGGGCTTCGTTGTGATATTGGACGTTGTTGATTACTGGGGCTTGGGTTTCAACCTTGGTAAGATACTGTGCCGGGATCGACGGTTGTTTAACATTTTGAATTGGAGGTGCTAGAGGTCCCACTAATACATTAGTGGGCGCAATAGCACTGTTACCATTCATCATCACGTAATTGGGGTACTTTTTAGCGATTGGCTCCAACTGATCGACGTATTCAACAGATCCATTTGGATAAACTACTATGAAACGACTTTTTGTTTTAGCTGCCGCAGCCTTTATCAATTCGTTGTTTGTAACAATTTGTTGCAAATTCACACCTGCAACATTTTTTACAGTTTAAATTAAATGTCTACTTACCTATATAAATCATGTGAGACTTAATTAATCACACCAAAACAGAGCAATGAATTATCATGCCGATGCAATGGCGTGATTTAATTCGGGAAGTTTAGTTTAACTTCGGATCCGTAACGGTAAATATAACATGCACTATTCTACATACCTTGTGGTGGTCCAGTATTTATTTGAGGTCTCATCTGTTGGTTGTTGAGATTATGTGTAAAAAACTGTCGATTTTTCGAAGTCTCAACTGGTGTAAATAATGGTTTTTCAAAAGTTTGTGCGGGTCGACTAGAAAACATAAAATGATTCGCAGGAATCTGTTCTCCGAGTTGCTGATTATGCAATGGTACTAAGGGTTGTCTTGAAAATTCCACATTTGGAGGCCCTTCGTACCGCTGGTTGGAAATTGACTGGACAGATTGGCCTGCCACAGTGTGTTTGATAAATGGCATTCGCACTTTCTCCAGTTGTCTGATAAAAGGTAGTTGATTTGATTGCGTTTCGACAGCTTGCCTAACAACCGGTTGCTTCGCTAAGGGTATTTGATTCAATTGTATATTTGCGGGTTGCCTTATGAAAGACTGTTGCATTTGTGCTTCTGCAGGTGGCTTCAGAATTTGTTGAATATGTGGCACATGTGGTGTCTTAGTCACTTCTGGTCTGAAGTTTCCACTTCTGTAGGGTATTGGCAGGCCTTGGTAGCGTGCAGAGGAGTTCAGTTCTTGAGGGCTTGCTGGAAAATTATTTGCTCTACTCAGCGCATGCCACCGCGTATCTCCCCGTTGTTCCAGCGTTACTGCCCGCTCTTGCTCCATACTGCCGACTTCTCTTGGGTAATTAATGTTGGGGTTGAATGTGTGGCTCAGAGCTACGAGGTTTTCTTGTTGAGAGTGTGCATTCTTATTCTCTAGAACCTTGGACGCTAATCCAGAAGCCTGTTGTGCTCTGACATTTCGAGCTGAATCCTCATAAACAGGAATAGAAGCTGAAAAATATAATCGTTTATATTTTAAACTAAAATATGGCGAAATTTCGTATTCTACGTTTTGTTTGTAAGGAATTTTACGTTCGAGATAAATGAGTCACTGTAAAATTTACTGTGAATCAGACTTATTTTAATTTAATTACCCGCAAGTTTTGAGCAAAGGTTGATGTACCACAGCACTAATACCAATTTAGACTTCATTGTGTGTTCTCTACATCGAGACTGATCCACAGCACTCTGGTAGCTCTCTACAATTCCTTGCTATTATAGCTACGTGAGTTAAAATAAACAGAACAATCGAAAAACCTGAATAAACACCAGCCCTATTGTGTTATTGGGTTCATTATGTTTCACGTTACGCTCAAGTATAATAATTCTTTTGTTTGCGTCATTTTTGTTAAATCAAAGAGGCTACCTACATTCCGTGAAAATAGGGCAAACAAAAATATCGTTGTAAAATAAGTTGATAAGATAAATATTTAAAAACCTATTTAGAGGCTAACAATTTCACCCATTCCGGGATTCGAACCCGCAACCTCTGGCTATCCGTGCCAGAGGTTGCGGGTTCGAATCCCGGCATGAGTGAAAAAAAATTTTTAGCCTCTAAATAGGTTTTTTGTCCTTAGCACGGGTTAGTGCATTAAAAATAAAAATAGTATAAGATAAATATTGTTTCATGTCAATAGTGAGTGCAGTCATTTTGCGTCCTAATTTTCTTTCATACATTTCAAGAGAATCGCTCGTGGCCTAGTCGAACCGTGGTGGAGTATAGTCTAACCTTCCTGCGATGCAGGAAGAGTCCCGTGCCCCAGCAGTGGGTTACAAGGGTTGATATCCATTTCAAGAGTATGCTCGTAGAAACTTTTATTTTGTGTGATGTTGTTGTTCGCAGTATTTTAAAAACATATTCTTTTCGGTAGTATACCAATTATATAACATTAATCTACTTAATATATAAAATGTCATGTCATTGCTCTTGTCTTGGCTCTCAGAATAGGTCGTAGGCTAATTAATATGGAAAAACCACGTTTGCGGGGTCAGCCAGTAATTTACAAAGATATACTATGTGTATAATGTACCTACCTATACGTGACTTTAAAACAGTACCTTCCGTGAATATCAGTCCAAAGTGGTAGTATACAGGGTGTCTCATTCAAATCGGTCAGTATGGGAAAGTCTGAAACTATAAGACATACGAAGATCTGTTCTGAGGAACCATGTCATCGATTTTAATAATAAGAAAAACTGCATTCATACATTTTAAAAAACATCTGTACTCCGTTCAGGAATCGAACCCGGTTGTTTTGAAAAAAAACCTACACTATTTCTATTTAGATATCGATTGTGTAGGTCTTAAGTAGTAAATGTCTGTATGAAACATGATGGCTAAAATGAATAAAATGCATTGTTAAAATAAAATGCATGATGGCTAAACTGAATAAAATGATGCACACTTTAATTTATTTTAGTAGGTGCTCAAAGTGACCCGCCGCCTTTTTCAATACAATATTCAACACGTTTAGGTAACGATCTTACGATTGCATTTTGTATCTTGGTCTCTATGGTCTAATGGTCATTAATCATTAATGGTCTCTATGGCCACTTTTGGTTCTTCAACGGTGTCATAGCTTGTCTTTTCAATTGATTGTTAGTGTTTGATTAATAGAAGTTTTTTTTTTCAAAACATCCGGATTCGATTCCCGAATGGAGTACAGATGTTTTTTAAAATGTCTGAATGCAGTTTTTCTTGTTATTAAAATCGATGGCATGGTTCCTCAGAACAGATCGTCGTATGTCTTATAGTTTCAGACTTTCCCATACTGACCGATTTGAATGAGACACCCTGTATAGGTACCCAAGTATTTTTTGCAGCATAAACGTTTCTCACTAGATACCTATATTTTTGTAAGCTAAGACAACAAAAACTTGTTTTTTTCACAACTAAAAGCTACTGTAGACCTGAGGTTACGGTTTTAATTTCAACTCGATACCTCCATGCCTTTTAGAGATATAGGGTATTGACAGACGGACGGGTGAACAACAAAGTGATCCATGGTTTTTCCGTTTCGTTTTTAGATACGGAACCCTATGAAACCGGAAGCGCTCGTGGCCTAGGCGAACCGAGTGATTGGAATCAATCATTTGGTTAAGCAACAACAGGCGCGGTCAAGTACAGGATGGGTGAGCGTCCCGTGACTAACGCTAGTGGAATTTTTACGAGCGCTTCCGTGGTTCGCAAGGCACGTTAAGCCGTTGGTGCCGGCTGTCATATAATGGCAGTCGTTAAGCCATGTCGGAGGCCTTATGGGCGGCTTGATAACTTCTGACAATAAGGTCCGCCACTGTCTTACAATCCTCCACCAACCCGGAATGGCCCCCGTGGTCGAGTATGGCCCAACCTTCCTGCGATGCAGGAAGAGCCCGTGCCCCAGCAGTGGGGACATACAAGAGTTGATAACGATAACGAACACTATAAATCGTTTAAAGTAAAGTACAATCATTTATTAGCCAGAACATAATTATCTACCTATGGAAAATGATAAGTACCTACTAACTCAATAATGAATTTTATTAATGGTTTTTACTAGAAAGCAAACGGACAGCTGCCACATTCACCTAATAATTAATCATATACTTACTTTGCCGCTGTTTACAGTAACAGGAATGACGTAGATACTAACTGCGTTACCTATTCATTTGTTTTTCATGGAAATCAAACTGTGTTATTCGTAGCTTACAAAGGTTTGTCGTTCTTGGTATTGAAATATCGGTCTCAGTATCGTTAATTAATATGTACCTAGATTAAACCACTTCCAATGATTACCT
Source organism: Yponomeuta sedellus (assembly GCA_934045075.1). Lineage (NCBI taxonomy): Eukaryota > Metazoa > Arthropoda > Insecta > Lepidoptera > Yponomeutidae > Yponomeuta > Yponomeuta sedellus. The sequence goes on from OW203726.1 coordinate 18,467,296, forward strand.
ATATTCTTTTTAATGTGCTAACCCTTTCTAAGGACACTTATAAAAAACCTATTTAGAGGCTAAAAATTCCACCCATGACGGGACTCGATCCTAAAAACGCTTTTCCTCTAAAACTCTCCTTAACAGGCATTTTAAATAATCTCTGGTTAAGTCTCTCCCTTTACCACAGATTTTTAAACTTCATAGAAGGAGTGTTTTAGTGACTGTGAAACTGCAATTTTACTTCATGAGGTTTGATGGACTCAACTTCCTATAAATTGCTTCAGCATCGGTAGCATAACGGCGCGCGTCGCACTTGTATGGCTCTAAAATGTAAGAATTGTATTTTTTTATGTAGCCTCCATTGTGTCCCACTGCTGGGCAAAAGGCCTTCCTTTTGGCTTTCCACCCCTCTCTGCAAAAAGGTCATGTGGTCTTCTCGCCATCATTATTATTATTATTATAAACCAATTTATCGAAATTTTATATGGAAGTTCTGATGTTTTTTTTTTCAAAATTTCGTTGTTGGTTTGAATAGTTAAGTCGTATTTATTGATGTGTATGTTATATGACTTCGTATCGTGTTTATCAATTCCCTTCCATGTCATAATTTATGAATTGATAAACACATATTATAACCGCAACCTCTGGCTATCCGTGCTAGCGCTCTACCAATTGAGCCAATGGGCGACTCACCGGCATCAGTGAAATTTCGAACCTCTTTACACTATTCTCTGATAGCCAGAGGTTGCGGGTTCGAATCCCGGCATGGGTGAAATTTTTAGCCTCTAAATAGGTTTTTAAATTTGTCCTTAGCACGGGTTAGTGCATTAAAAATAAAAATAGTATAATCATGTGGGTACAGTGATATCGTTCCGATGTAAAACCTAACTGCAAAGTAGGTAGTCGGGGCTGTAAGTGATGCAATTTGCTTAAGCCAGATGTCGCTGCCTGTACGTTATACAGAGAATAGTGTAAAGAAGTTCGAAATTTCACTGATGCCGGTGAGTCGCCCATTGGCTCAATTGGTAGAGCGCTGGCACGGATAGCCAGAGGTTGCGGGTTCGAATCCCGGCATGGGTGAAATTTTTAGCCTCTAAATAGGTTTTTAAACAGTCGTATTATGATTATGACCCATAATAAACGGATTCTACTGTAGTTGTATTTATTGATATCTTAAGTTTCACCGAAATTTCAAGTATAGTGTATCGCTTTAGGAAATTATAAGGCGTAACAAACTAAGTCGCGCGTAGTCATGCTAAGGCGCCAACATGCAGGATTGTATGAAAAATAAAAGGCATTGTTGCACTCTGGACTAGAAATTATCTAAATGCGGCCGGCCAATCCAAAGGATGATGGGCGTTTTGGTCCTTATGTCCAATCAAGATGAGTCATATGTCGTTGGATAGCTCTTTTCAAGTGAAAAAATAAATTCTATGAAGACGAATCCGTATGAATTGTCCATTTTGAAATATGCTCGTCGGAAAGTACCATTTTTTGCTCTAAATAGAAATTAGAAAAATTCATATCTCTGGTTTAACTCAACCGATGCTCATGATTTTTACGAAAATCACATCTATGCATACTCTGTCATAAATCATTAGAGCGAGACAGCGACATTGCGCTCTCTCTCCCACTCACGGTCACGGGTAACGCTGGAATTCGGTTTTGACCCCTCTCGCGCTCCGGGACACGGCGCGGGGGCAGGTATGTTAGGGTGAGGAACGCTTGGCCGCTTGCGCAGGTAGTCAGTCGTTTGCTGATATTGTGTTAAGTGCTACGTTATTACGCTCCTCATTGTTCACATCGACTTTGACCTTGGCATCATTTTGGACTCTGTTACCCGTTTTATTTGTTGACCGTGGCTTTATATTGGACTTGGGTGCTTAACGATTGGATTGTTTCGTTGCAATGGAACGTTACCGTAACTGTGTAATGTGCCGAAGAGGGCTATACCGAGGCAGATATCAAGTACGCGTTCTGTCGGAAGCCTTGACAAGAACACACGTGGAGCTAGTAACATTTATACGAGAAAACGCTGCTCTGGAGGTTTGTACCTATTGCACTTTTTTTTTCCACTCGATCCTCACTGAACCTTCGATATAAAAGGAAACCAATTGAAATCATGTGCAACTGCATCCCAGATCTATTCTAGTAGTAAATGAGGTAACGAAGACGTAAAAGTGAAAACCGATTGATAAGTGATTCTGGTCGCTTAAAGAACATTCAAGTGATTCCTTTTTCACTTTTACGTCTTCCACGATGTATTTACCACCAAAACAAGGCCTACACAAAACCACAACCAATTACTGTGGTTGCGGTTTTGTGTGGTTGTGTGTATGCCTTGTTTTCGTACACACAACTACAGAAAACCGCAACCAGATCTCTGAGAAATCTGTGAATCTGTGGCATATATTTGACGATTCGCACACCTTCTGACAGAAAAACAAATCCCTCCCACAAATGACCCCCAATGCGTTATTTTGTTAGGTATTTTTCGGAAACCAAAGTTGTTTTTCTTTTCCTTACATTTTCATATATCATTTTCAGGTCGTGTTTGACAACACCCGAAGAGTATGTTACCGATGCTGGCAAAGAGCCGAAAATGCGACTAGAGGTCATGCAAACCCTCAACCCGAGCCGGAGCCGCAAGAACAAGCAGAACCGCAAGAACAACTACAACCGCAAGAACAACTACAACCGCAATTAGAAGAAATGCTTCATATTCCTGAATATATGAGAGCACCTAATACCGCGACGCATTGTATCTTTCATGGCTGCGCTAATGAAACCCGCCATCGAATTCCAAATGTTGTTAAAATCCACGTATTTTCTCAACATAAATTGTATATCCCCGACAGTGCCAGAGTATGTCACGATCACCTTAATGGGAATGATTGGGATGATTTGCCCCAACATTGCAACATTTCCCATGACTTTACGGCTGCCCACTTCAGGGATGTTTGTGACCTAATGCGAAATGCCTTAAACTCACCCAGATTACGTTTTAGCGACCGAGGCATATATATTATTAGACAGAAATAGTAGAAACATATTACAACATTATTGCACATGTTTGACAGGACGCCGCACGATAGGTTCCTGTGCGCATATTATATCTATTGTGTGGTATTTAGGATATGCTAGACATGAAGGCTTTACTGAACCAGCACTATTTTTAAATAACATTATCATGGATGAAACACATTAAACGATAAAACTTACTCTGAACTTGTTTTATTTACTTCGATAATAAACAAACAATGATAATATAATAATCAATGCTGATCATTTGTAATTAAAATCGATATACAATGTCGAAAAAATATCAAAAAGAATTAAAACAACAGAAAAAAAATTAAATAAAAAAAAACTTTTAACGTATGATTACTCAAATTGGACAGAAAATTGGGACAGCGCTTCGATTATTCTTATTCTACAAAAAAATACCTTTTCAACGACGTATTACTCATTCCGATTGGTGCCAGGACCAGGTTCCATACATTTGTGCCCATCATCCTTTAAAGCGCCCTTACAACTGCTGACAAAAGGACAAACTGATGATGAAGGTTGTTATTTTGATATATTAAAAAGTTGTGGCGATAGTTTGAAGTCACCATTTACCTGGATGAAGTCACACGCAAAAACTAGTAACAAATATTAATATTATTTTTTCTAAAATGGTTGATTTTATAAAAACTGTATTTACACTATTCACTAGTCCAATTTTACATTTTACAATTTTCCGACGTTTCGGCACTTTTGCAAGTACCGTTATCCCGGAAGGTTATATAAATAACAGTCTTTTCTTTTAAGAATAAATACATTTATTTCAACTTATATGGTAATACTTTTTATCATCTTCACTAATAGCATTTGGAGCCCCAGAGAGTGGGTCTTTTCCTTCGTGTGACTTAGGAAATGCTATGACGTCTCTTATGGACTCAGCACTACAAGCTAATGCCATTAGTCGGTCTATACCTAGAGCTATACCAGCATGTGGTGGACAACCACATTTCAAGGCATTCAGAAAGTGTGTAAGAGTCACTGGATCTATATTTAGCATTCTGAGCATATTTTCCTGTAATTCTGCATTGTGGATTCTTACAGATCCACCTCCGACCTCATTTCCATTCAGCACTAGGTCATAGGCCAAAGATCGTACTTCTAAAGGTGCAGTTTCTAACAGGTGTAGATCTTCTGGATGTGGAGCTGTGAATGGATGATGGCACGTCTCTAATCTTTCATCTTGGCCTTTTAGAAACAATGGGAAGTCTACCACCCATAAGGGATGCATGTTTTCATTTTGCTGCAGTAAGTTTTTAGATTTTAGTAAGGCAGCTAGCATTTCTCGTATTCCTCCTAGGCTTTGGCAACTGTCGTCATTATTTCCAAGAGATATTATAGCTGAATTTCCAACTCCAACAATTTCTATTATTTTCTCAAATATATCCGTACCAAATTCTTTAGTTAAGTTTTCATTCAAAACAATTTTGGCATGGTGTTTCTTTGCAAGATCTCTGATAATGTCTTTTGATTTAGCTGTTAGCTTGCCTAGTTCCTTTGGGTATGCTATGCAATATGCTCCAAAATTACTATCTTTGTTTTCAAACAGTTCAGTCAGTTTTACCAACTTTAAATCGAAAGTCAAGTTTGGTTTGTCACTGCCATAAGTCTCTATTGCATCTCTGTAGGTAATCCTTCTAAACGGTGGTTTGGGTAGATCTAACAAGTAGGTGTTGTATAGCAAACTTTCAATCAGGCCTAATACCCCATCAAGATTCGTAAATGATAATTCAATATCTAGTTGGGTGAACTCAGGCTGTCGGTCTGGTCTCGTTGATTCATCTCGATAGCACCGTGCTATTTGAAAGTACCGGTCCACAGCACCAGCCATCAACATTTGCTTGAACTGTTGTGGGCTTTGCACTAATGAATAGAAGAGTCCCAAATGATGTGTGGGTACAACAAACTCCCTTGCTCCACCTGGAGTGCGGCAAAACAAGGTCGGTGTCTCAACTTCAACAAAACTGTTACCCTCAATCAGAAACCTTCTCATATTGTGAAGCATTGCCGACCTTTGCCTCAGATTAGTCTGCATCTCGGAAAATCTCAAGTCAAGGTACCTGTACTGCAGTCTCAACTGTTCTTTTGGTTTCTGATAGTCTCTCAAGTTAAATGGAAGTTTATCAACAGAGTTTAGTACTTCTAAGCTGCTTATGACGACTTCTACTTCCCCAGTACTCAATTTATTGTTTATCATGTCTTTTGGCCGAGATACTACAACACCATCTATCTTTACAACAGTTTCTAATGGTATATCTGATAAAATTATGTTGTTCTCGCCGACAATGCATTGCGTTATACCGTAGCCATCCCGAAGTAGAAGAAACTTCGATAATCGTGAAAATTGTACCCAGCCACACAGCGTAACTCTTTGGCCGGCGTGTTCCGGCCGTAATTCGCCACAAGTATGCGTCCTGTACGTGAACGTATTGTGATCTAGACTGTGGATATCTATTGCGGAACTATCCTTCACGATATCTTGGTTAGTACTTAATTTCTGAGAGTAAGAAAGTTGTCTTGGCGAGTTTGAGGTTAAGATACGTAATCTTGAGTTGCTGGTAGTAAAGGTACAAATCAATGCATGCCTGGTTAGTGAGCTAAATAAACTCCTTTCAACGAGTTCTGCAGCAGTTTTATGCAATAAACACGCATTTTTACGCCACATTCTTCTTTGGTATTTTCACAGATTCTAAAACTTCCGTGATTCAGTGACATACGCAATCACTCGAGTTTGACGAGCTCAATATGATAGGAAACACCTGTGATATATAATAGAATTCCAAATACACTTGCTATTCTTGCTAAACTAAACAAAATTTGTATTTACTCAAAACCTCAGAGAAAGGACATTCTGAGCTCAAAACCAATGCACAATGTTTAGTTGTTTACATTTCTTTATATCACAGACTAAAATAATTTGACAGTTTTTCTTTTTTTATTGCCACAGAGTAAATTATTGCGCTTTGTCGCCGGGCGCCGCCGCCCGCAAGCTCAAAAGAATAATATTCTGAGGCCGCAAGTCGTGATTTATTAAGGTGTAGTGTATTTGATCACCATTTTTAATTTGATCAAAAGATCTTAGTCAAGATTCTGCTATCATGATCCAGCGATACGCTGATATTATATTATCAGTGAGTCCATCCACCCATCTAACTATAAACGGCTCTCTTGAAGCATAACTACACATTAATTATAAAAGGTACCTATTAGCCTACGCAGAAAACAAATAAAAAATCTTGAATATTATTTTATACCAACTTTATGTAAAAAATACAAAGTTTCTTATTACCTGGAAGCGTAGACAGACGACCTGGAAGCGCTCGTGGCCTCGTTGAACCCAGTGATTGGATTCATTCATTCACTTGAGTTAACATAACAGAGAAATAGAGATGAATTTAGAACAGTTCTGTTGAAAAACGTGACGCGTCGCGTCGCTTCGACTCTGCGCCAGCGCCAGTGTGAGTGTGAATTGAGCCTTACCGCGTACCAAAAGTCCCTCGAATAACCGAGCTAACCGAGGACATGCAGAGAGCGGACTGTACGAACTCGTGTGGCTGTGACTAGGCGAAGTCGGCGAAGTGTTATCTAAAAGTGTTCCAGATTACTTCATTTATGGAAATATGGCAGTTTTGGACTAAAAAGTCACAGTTTAAGCCTTTTAAGGGTAGAATCTTGTTTACTAAATTGGACAAGTAAGAATAAATAGACTTGTACCTACTTACATGGAGGACTTTATCCGAATCCGCTTTGACAATGACTAATAGTAGGTTCCACAAATGGAGATAGACCCAGTATTTCTTTTTAATGTTCTCTTTTTGTCTAACTTCATGTAAATTTCAACACAACGTAACCTCTGAATATTTTTTAACATAGCGTGCATTTTTCACCGTGTGCGTTGAGTTTGTGGTAAATCCGCGGCGGACTTTTTATTCGCGGAACTTAGTTTTTTCTCCGGCGCTGAGAAAAGTCGGCCGTCTATGCAGGCCCTTATTCATACCTAAATTGGACAAAGGACGAACAGTACCTCGTAGAAAACTCAAATTACCGAGGACACCGAGAGACTAGACAGAATAAAAGTACCTACCTATACGAGGAATCCCGTAAAAAAAATAGTAACGTATTTTAAAAACCTATTTAGAGGCTAAAAATTCCACCCATGCCGGGATTCGGACCCGCGACCTCTGGCTATCCGTGCCAGCGCTCTATCCAACAGAGTGCTTAGTGCGAGTTTGACAGATCCAATCGAATAACTTAATCGAGCATTGAGTAGTGAGTATTGAGTAAGTTAACCGTAGATAGAGTCCCTCTACGAAGTTAACCGTTCGAATCGAACTGGCAAAACGCTGTCACAGTACAACTCGCACTCGCGTTTATTCGTGTTTTGGCTGGTAAACGTGTTCACTTCTCAACGTAAACCATTACAACTCGCACTCGGCAATTTTAATTTCCATACTTGTCGCTAGGTGGCGCTTCCTCGACGCCATAGAAATACGAGTTTACGTTAACGCGATCGAGTAGTTAAAAAACTCGCACTAAGCACTCAGAGTGCTTAGTGCGAGTTTTTTAACTACTCGATGCCATAGAAATATGAGTTTACGTTAACGCGATCGAGTAGTTAAAAAAATCGCACTAAGCACTCAGAGTGCTTAGTGAGAGTTTTTTAACTACTCGATCGCGTTAACGTAAACTCATATTTCTATGGCATCGAGGAAGCGCCACCTAGCGACAAGTATGGAAATTAAAATTGCTGAGTGGGAGTTGTAATGGTTTACGTTGAGAAGTGAACACGTTTCCCAGCCAAAACACGAATAAACGCGAGTGCGAGTTGTACTGTGACAGCGTTTTGCCAGTTCGAACGGTTAACTTACTCATACTCACTACTCAATGCTCGATTAACGCGGTAGTAAAGTTATTCGATTGGATCTGTCAAACTCGCACTAAGCACTCTGAGCTAATGGGCGACCTCAGATCATAGAAAGAAGTGGGCGACTTACCGGCATCAGTGAAATTTCGAACCTCTTTACACTATTCTCTGTATTACGTACAGGCAGCGACATCTGGCTGAAGTAGATTGCATCACTTACAGCCCCGACTACCTACTTTGCAGTTAGGTTTTAACATCGGCATGGTATCGCTGTACCCACATGATTATACTATTTTTATTTTTAATGCACTAACCCGTGCTTAAGACAATTTTAAAAAGTTATTTAGAGGCTAAAAATTCCACCCATGCCGGGATTCGAACCCGCGAACTCTGGCTATCCGTGCCAGCGCTCTATCCAACTGAGCTAAGTTACGTTAGTTGGCACGGAAAGCCAGAGGTCGCGGGTTCGAATCCCGGCATGGGTGGAATTTTTAGCCTCTAAATAGGTTTTTAAAATTGTCCTAAGCACGGGTTAGTGCATTAAAACTAAAAATAGTATAATAGTAACGTAACTAGGCGTAACAAATTGAAATATGCATTGTACTCAAAAGATGTACTCAAAGGTGTTATTGGGCGTTGATTATAGAAATTAAGGGTTGGGGTATAATTCCCAGAACGGAAACCTAAACAAGGGTGCGCAAGAAGTGGTTTGATCAGTTTGGCTAGGCACTCACGTACTCAACAACGCGCATCAGCGTAAATTCAGGGTATCCAGACGGCACTAAGTCCACTAGGCACAGCACAAAGCAGTGGAAGCGTCGAGTCTGGAGAAAGTCTCAGGGACAGCACTATTTTCGCTTTAAAAGCACATAAGTTCGGAAGCGTGCACAAAGCGTGGCGATCCAAGGAGGACAACAGGTTACGCTTCTCATCGCGAGGCGGCGCTGGGTTAGGTACCTAGGCGTGTCAGTCAGTCAGCTAAGGAGTCTTGAGGAAATTCTCACAAGAGTAACGGACTTAACTCAAGTTGGGTTTGTTTCCGAATTGAAAATTTCGCTAAGAAATTCTCAATTCAGAAACAAACCCAAAATGAGGAAGCTGATAGAAATTATCTCTACGCCAAACGCTTAAATGAGAAGTTAAGAAAACAAAAGTACATTTGAGAGCAAATTATTTATTGAGATCAAATAGAATCTTAAAGAAAAAAAATAATCAAAAACAGCTAGGAACAATGAGAAACTACTCTAAAGTGTCAGAATGGCCGCAGTATGCAGAGTACATATTTTAAATTTTATCAATGACTTTTCTCTGAATATACTGGAGTATAAGCACAAGCAAGTCATTGCGTTAAAGTGGCTAGGTTTACATAGTGTAATAATGCCATCAAATAAAAATAAGCCTCTGCTACTTTGTGACCACTTTTTAAAATAATTGAAACCGATTTGCAATTTTGCAAGCAAAATTTTATCCTATTTTTATTTTTTAATGCACTAACCCGTGCTAAGGAACAAATTTAAAAACCTATTTAGAGGCTAAAAATTTCACCCATGCCGGGATTCGAACCCGCAACCTCTGGCTATCCGTACCACGTACGGTACGGATACGGATAGCCAGAGGTTGCGGGTTCGAATCCCGGCATGGGTGAAATTTTTAGCCTCTAAATAGGTTTTCAAAATTTTATCTTCAAGTAGGTACCTACTTATCACCATTTAGCAATTCTGATAGACTTAAATCAACCCGGTTGTCAGTTATCTATTGCTTATCTAATAAATCAGCTTTAGTACTTACTCGTAACTCTGGGCAGTCGATAAGCAGGTAATGCAAGAAAATTGCCTCATGATGTAATAATCAGCAAATCCAAGATCAAATTGAAATCTACTTGGTCATAAAGGTCAATTGAAGATCTTTCATAAGTGCGTCTATAAATTAGTCAAGAAATAAACTTATCTTTTGGATACAATGGGGGTAAAAAAAAAACTTAGTCCATGAACATTTGGGGAAGTCCTTACACAGCTTGCAACTAACTAGCTGCGCGGAAATGTAAATAAAGTATGTAGGTACTTGAGTACTTAGTCCTTAAAATCTAGATAAATTATAAAATAAATGCCTCTACAACTTTAACTCATCAGCTCATCAAAAAAACAAGTCAACTCAATAACTTTTACAATCATTATGATTGCAAGAGATTATTGCAGTTCCTAAATTCATGAGCCTTCCTATCACCGACTCTGAACACAAATCCTTTCCTATTCACTCAGTAATAGGGAAATGTTTGCTACAGAGAGAACACACACTCGACCAAGGCCAACATGATTTCTATCAAACGCAGATAAAACCATATAAATTGTATAATCTATACCACAGTATAAGATTGCAACTCATACAGCCATATATAATCATGTCAAACCTCAGCCTCCCTACTTCCGAGAAAAAATACAAATACTTATTACAGCCCAGGGTACAGCCAGGCAGGGACAGTTTATAGAGAAAGGGGAAGAAACGCATTCTCCCGCTTTCAGCCTCTATGTACTAGTCATGTCATAGTGCCCTATGTCTTAAGCCTATAACCTAACATAAACATCTCAAGCGGTTCTCCACATTGGGGACATGGCGAACGGTATAGGGGTTGGCGGCGGTCTATTGAACATCGAGGTGTAGTCGTATGGTATAGTTATGCCCATCTGCATGGGAGAGACGATAGTGGAGTACATCGGAGGTGGCAAAGGCGCAGGTAGGGTCGTCGGTGGTGGCATGCGCGCTTGGGTCGATCGCTGGATAAGGTCCGCGCGGAGGATCTGGAATGGCAGAAGTTTGATTTGATTTTAGATGAAAAAGGCAGGCATCTTAAATTTTCATGGAATGTTGATCAAAAAAAAAAACATCTATGGCAAATGACAGAAAATCTTGGTCCAGAAGGGGGAAGGCTTTGCCCTGCAGTGGAATGCCCATGTTATGGAGGCTCTGAAAACTTATCAAGTGGTCCGGATATTGTGATCTAATTACATGTGGACCACACCTTAAAGAAAAAAAATATAATTTGTATGTACCAGACCAGGCACAGAACATAAAAAAAAGAGTAGAAGTCCAAGTGGGCGGTGGCCGCGTGCCTCGCATTAGCAATGTATTGCCTATGCGTAGTCACCGACAGTTCTTCTCGCCTCAGTATTAGTTTGTTCTAGCAAAGAAAACGATCTTAAAAACTACTACAATGCCTTCTTGTGCTGTGTTACAATACAAAAATAAATATACCCAGCTCTTATTACAAAAATAAGAGTTGGGTACTAAAATTTACCAATCATACCGAAACAGTTCATCGGCGTGTAGTATTTTATTGTAATTTTTTTAAATTACATTGATAAACAAGGAAACCAATCATGCTAAGTAGCAACATTTCAGACTTGTTTTTCAATTGTCGACTTTATGGTCTATCACATATAACTTCTTGAAGATCAGACGCAGTGGTAGTTCCATCTAGTGCAGAGTATTGATACTACAAGAGAAGCCCACCGCCCACTTACGACTTCTACTCTTTTTTTATGTTCTGTGGTTAAACTTAATTTCAATCTTTGTTCATTGATTTTGATCCTTGTTCATATTTAACTGGATCTTTTATGATAAACTTTTAGGCATTGTCTTTATTTACCAATAGCAGTACTATGGCATTCATTTTGTGGGTTTGGTGTATAGGTAACCAGTGTGACCAAACTCGCACCATGGATGTAAATTTACATCCGTGACTAGCACATAGGTATGGCTCATGTCACTAGTACTCTTTTTTTATGTTCTGTGGTACCAAGGTAGGCATTTATTTTTGAAAAAGAATTTCAGTTTCGTGTGAATGAAAAGTTAGATTTTATAGTATCGTAAAGTAGCCTACTATTTTTTAAGTACTCTGACTAAGCCTTCCGGCTTATGCTACAAAAATGCAGAAACAGAAAAATGCAGAAACAGAACAATGCAGTTGATGTGATGTACGACTGTATGTGACCTAAGTTTCGCAAGTCAGACTCACACTTGGCTACTTTTGGACGATCTGTCCTCAATGAATCTTTAGATTTTCAAGTGTTGTGTTGCACCGCCCTTACAGGTCTGTGTTCCAGTCCCATACAGGTCTCTGTTGAGAACTATGATTAATTTACTTTGACAAAATTTATGTACTTGCCACACAAGTATTTCTTAGACTCGCGATGCTCATACATAGTTCTACAAGTATTCATCAGGTGTACTCGCAACCTTTTACAATGTAAAACGTAATTACCTTAATTCCAGACTCGCAATACAAATGAAAAGTTTTCAGGGCACAAAAAACTGTCTGTAGGATATGTAGGACATGATGCCTTTTTTGCAGTAAACAAAACTCTTAGCACGACGTCACACTATTAATTTTAGCGACAGTCGTTTCTTTTTTACAGTAAACGATGTAATTTCCCCTTTTATAACATTTTTGACAGAAACGCAATTTCGCCGCTGTGCACACATGTTTCCTTTCTGCAGTAAGCGGTTCAAATAATGCTCCTTATGACCAGACCTGTCCACAGACAGTCAGGAGTGTTACGCGTCTGCCTGCTGCGAAAAACTAAAAGTAACTCGAGGGTAGACCACCCGCCCTTACTACAATAATTGACAGTACTCGGCGTGTACAGTTTCGCTACTTCAGTCTACCAGTGACAAGAGCAACTACAACGTTACCGAAACGTCGGGAATTAAGGTGGTTCAGTTTTATCTAAGATTGGACCCTTTTAATATTAAGCAGTGCCTTGCACTCCATTGTGTGCAGCCGAAACATCTCCAAAAGAGCTTGATTGGCTATTCATACATAGAGGCGTGCTGGTCCCAACACTAACTTATATTTATCTTATCAGATGTCATGAAATACATGTCATAGGACTCCACGGGTAAACAAACTCCTAGCATAATTTAAATTTATCATGAAGTTTTAATATCGATAGACATGAGGTATGGTATGGTATCACCTCACTCATTATTATGTGATAAAAGGTGTTGTATTGGGTCTGGGTCATTACATACAATTTTATTTACATCCTAAGGCCGTTTCATTCTTTTCCCATTTCATCAAAGTGCAGTTTTAACCAAATTCCGATTCAGCAAATTTTCGTTACATACTAATGCCATTTCATCAAAGTGCAGTTTTACCCAAATCCCCGATACGGCAAGGTTTTTACCCGACTGTGAAACAAAGGAGGGTTATGCTTTTCGCGCGTATGTATGTAGCTATGTTTCTTTATGACGACGACGTAGAGGCCAAACGGCTTTGTTGGTTTGAGATGTCTTTAGATTCGTCTTGAGAATGAGAGTGACATAGGATAGGTGACGTCACCAAATAAGCATTATGTTTTTCTTTTTGCCAATCTGAAACTACTATATATATATATATATATATATATATATATATATATATATATATATATATATATATATATATATATATATATATATATATATATATATATATACACATACATATATATATATGTATATATATACATATATATATATATAGTAGTTTCAGATTGGCAAAAAGAAAAACATAATGCTTATTTGGTGACGTCACCTATCCTATGTCACTCTCATTGTCAAGACGAATCTAATCTGAATCTCGGAAATGGCCCCAACGATTTTCATGAAATTTAGTATGCAGGGGGTTTCGCGGGCGATAAATCGATCTAGCTAGGTTTCATTCTTAGAAAACGTCAATTTTATTTGAACTGACTTTTGGTTTTTTGGGACGCAAACATTCTATCATTCAACACGATTTAAATAGTTTTCTTCTTGACAATGTCAAATCAGGCACTTCAATATTAATAAAGCAGCAAAGAGGATTTTTTTAAAAAAGAACATTGGATGAAAACGGGACTTACGTGAAATGGAAATTTTATAAAAAAGTAATTGTGTGAAATGGGAATTGTGTAAAATGGGAATTGGTTGAAACGCATATTGGGTGAAATGGGAATTGGATCAATAATGAACTTGGATCTATAAAAAACTTGTATCTAATGGTCCGGAGCGGTTGTATTATTGGCGGTGTGACAATCAAGAAAAAAAATCCCAATTCTCACACTGGTGTGACCACGAGTCCAGACTCATGGTAGCGAGACTTGGGCGTGGCAAATGAAGCAAGAAAGTAGAATTAATGCAGTAGAAATGAGGTCCTTGAGAAGTAGGTTGTGTAGTGTTACTTTGAATGACAGGATGCGCAATAGTCCGATTAGAGAATGTTTTGGACTGAAAGAGGATGTACTTAGCGACTAGAATTGAGAAAGGACTGTTGCGTTGGTTTGGACATGTGGAGAGGATGAAGGAAGAAAGACCGACGGAACAAACATTGCGAATGTGAGTGGAAGGGCTGGTAAGGGACGTCCCAGACGGACATACATCGACTAATTAGGGGATGTATTAGCAAAGGGAAAGATAAAAAGTACCCGTAACCGGAGTGTGCGCATGCCGTTTTGTTGATTGAAATAAAAACTTTTTTTTCAAAAATATAAATGTTGATGAAGCGAAGGTGATCTGTCAGAATTGTGGCAAGTGGCAGTCCCTGGTCTCTGCCTACCCCTCTGGGATACAGGCGTGATGTTATGTATGTAATATTAAGCAATAAACGATTGAACTTAAAAGGAGAAACGCACCTTGATACAATGCAACGAGTACTCTGCCGCCGAAACGTAGGCGTCTTGCTTAGTGTAGCACACGCGTGACTCGAGCGGGCCGATGCGGCGCGGCGTGGTCAGGAGCGGCAAACCGACTTGGGGCAGCGTGACGCGGCATATCCACAGCTCTGCACCGCTCGCGTCGCACAGCTTCTGATATTCGTACGACGGCGGCGCCCACGTGTACCTAGAATGCGAAATAGACGGTGTTTTTTTACATCATCATCATTTCAGCCTATTGCAGTCCACTGCTGGACATAAGCCTCCCCCAGGGTGCGCTACAAGACCCGATCTCCAAATTTCGCCATCCAGTCACCACCAGCATAGACAAAGAAGGCATTCCTTGTCTGTGCCACCAGCCACCTTTTATGTTTTTTTATATGCTTTTTAATTTTTAAATCTGCCTTTTAAAATTGCGCAACGGCACATTTCATTAACACTTGAAGCCGCAATGAAATTAATGAAATCGCCGCGTTCGCAATTGCCGTAGAGCAATTATAGCAGTTTAGTAATAATAGTAGTGGTAGCAGAGCGGTAGAACCCCAGCTTTTCAATCGGGAGGTCAGGGGATCGAATCCTGGCATGAACCAATGACAGAGTTCTAGTAGCAATACCACTCGCTAATGGTGAAGTGTTAACATACCTAAGGACCTGCTACGTATGTACAATGGCCCCACTATGAGGTTAAGCGCATAATCTCACTATACTACCTATGTAATTGCCATTGATCTATAATAAATTAAGAATGCATTAACAGAATTTGACCCCTGTCCCCAAAGTATCCTATACTTTGTGCTAATACACCTAACCAGAGGCCATAAGTACAAATTGAGTAGGCACCTACAGCGGGAATCGAACCTCGGTAAAGTCGATTGTAAATTTAAGGAGTTTGTCCATATTTTCAATAAAACAATGACAGCTAAGCTCTAATTTAGGAGTGGGACAAAAAAAAAGTCTTTTTTTTATGGTACTTAACAGCAAATTATTTTATATGAATTGAATTTTACTAAAGAGAGAAACCAAAAACCATACCTTTTGCACATAGAGTCCAGCTTTGCTGGAGCCATGGTGTAGTCATTCATTGCCATACATGGGAAATCCATCATCTTAGGGTCTGTGGGCGAATCGCAAGGGGATTCCCCGGCGCACGCAGAACCGATGCCTTCGTCGTCTTTCGGAGAGTATACGTACTCTCGCTTGTCCAGATGCTGTTTGTACAAAAGCAGAGTCTGAGACAAGTCCAAGCCGTTGTTGAATTTCGCATTGCCGCGATTCATTTTCTGTATACGGTACAGTTCTCTATCCACAGGCTTTGCCCATCTAATCTCAATGTTGACACCGTCAACGTCTGCATTCTGCAGTAAACTCATCGCTAGCTCTGCATGTGCTCGCTCATAGAAATGTATAAAGACATAGTCATAGATTTTCTTTATGCGCTCGATTTTGTGGTTAATAGCCTTCTCAAAGATCCCTTGAATGGTCTCAGGAGTGGTACTTATGAGAAAGTTTCGCACATAGAGGACTTTGACCTGAAATGGAGAAGTGAAGATATAAAATTCGCATTTAGTTAGCTTGTGCTGTATATGTTAAGCTTGAGAAATCTAATCCATATCAGGACAAAGTAAACAAATTAAGTGTTCAGTTGCTAGCCTAAACAAACAAGGTACATAAAGACATTTGATACACAGCTGAGAAACACCATGTAATACAGGGTTAAAAAATATGCATACTGGATATCAAATCTAACTACTTTATCCGAAAAATACTGCTGGGAAAACAAATAATAAAAGTTGTAACGGTGCAAACCTCTACACCATTATTTTTATACTTCTTTAATCATGTCTCATTTTCAAAATTTACATCACCCATTTGAGATTTCCTTGATTTTTTTGGCATTAATACCTACTTTACGTTTCATCTAGACCGGACGACAAAAATAGTCCTTTACTAAATAAACTGGAACAACTTCAACTCTGTTTTATTTATAACAATAAACAGAAAAACTTGATAGAATAGAATAAACAGGTGAAGGATGATTTATGTCATCTGGTCTAGTTGACACATAATTGAAATGTAAACCAAAGTCGAAGTGTCACTCCCATGACTTACTCGTCATTGGCAGAAATTGTCATTCAAATTAAAAAAATTAGGATAGATTTGAGTTGCCAGTACTAATGCCAATAAATCAAGGAAATCTCAATAGTGGCAGACATAATTTTAGATTTTGAAAATTCTAGACAGATTTAAAAAAATATAAAAAAAAAATGCTTTGAAGAGCTTTGCCCTGTTACACTACCTGGGTACAACCAGTAAGAAAAATAATTTTTCTATATTAATTAAAAAAATATATTTAAGTTAAGTCCAGAGTAAGGTTGATGAAGGTGGGGGATGGCGGATGGGTTGTAAGGGTATTTAAATAAATGCGATGGAGAAAATTTAAATATAATACAAATAAAACAAAGCATAGCACAATAACTTTCAGTGTGTTTATGGAATGGAGCAAAAATAAAGGGCTAAGCTTGAGCATTATACATTAGAATTTTTTATTAGTTTCTTAAAAGCCTAAAATTCAGATAAGATTCCTAAGGAAGAAAAGAAAAGCGGTGTTAGCCTAGTGGGTAGAACAATGGACTCTGAGGCGGGAGACCCAGGTTCGATTCCCAATGTGGCAATGTACCAGTTACTTTGGCTTCTAAGCTATGTTCATTTGTGAAGTTATAGTAACAATACCACTTGCTAATGTGAACAAACACATCGTGAGGAAACCCTCCCAACTTTGAGGCTAAATGTATAGAGTGAAAAGATATTCTTAATCACCATTAAAAATGGTTGGTGAGTAAAGTTGGGGGCGGGCAAGAGAACTTTACCCACCAAACAAATTGTTGGCAGGTGGGGTAGCAAAGGCACAGCACTCTTTGGTACCTAATTCAAACCAAAACCCACCAACCATAAATTTATCAGCGCAGTTATCAGTTCGCCAACAATCGCAATGCTCAGCGAGTAGTAAAAAAAACCGCAAAACGTACACCGAAAACTAGAAAAATCGTTACGCACCTTCCTCATCTGATCGTCATCCACGTCAGGCTCCGGCTCGGCCCAGTCCACCATCACATCCTGGTCCCAGAGCTTCACGGAGCCAGGGACAAGCGCGCGACGCGCCATCGCTGCCGCTCGGTGAGACGTAAACTCCACGAACGCAAACCCCCGGTTAAGCCTACGATCGAAGCAGTTCTTGTACAGGATCACATCAACAATGCCGGCCACGTGCTGCCTCAACTCTTCGAGCACCTCCTCCCTGGATTTGTTCTTCGGTACACCGCCCACAAACAGGCGGCAGTTGTCCACAGATTTGACCACGCCGATGTTACGGCCCTTGCGGATTTCGTAGCCGTTCAGCTGCTTCACGGCCGCCGCTGCCTCGGCACGCGTGCAGAAGGTCACGAAGGCGTACCCTCGGTTGGAGCCCGAGAAATCCATCATGAGACGCATCTCGTAGATCTTCCCGACTTTGGAGAATATGGGAACCAGTTCGTCTTCGTAGACTTCGCGTGGAAGTTTGCCGATGAAGACCTCGCAACCCTTCGGCGGGGGAGGCCCGGTCCAGTCCGGGGGCGGCCCGAATTTCCTTTGTCCGTTGACCTGGATAATCGGGTATCCTGTCTTCTGGATCAGGTCCAGGAGTTTCAGCGTTAGATCGTTGCTCGGCTCCACCATTTTCGCGTGATTTCTGATCGGAGAATCGAAATAATTTGTCTGATTGAGACGCGCGTCCAGAATCAAAAGTTTTCGCAAAAGGGCGGCACTTCAAAGTGGCGGCCGGTTTTATACCTTTGTATTTTGCCGACAAGCCGGCGCCGCTAAGGATGTGACGTAGGCGGTAGGCGTTCGTTTGAATTTTGAATCGTTTTCTTACTTTTAAATGCTTTTGATCATTTTATTATGAATGTGGTTCAATAAATTAATTTGTGTTCAACCATACTAATTAAATTAAACTTACAGAATAAATCCGACAAAAAAGTTATTAGGTATAGTTTTTGCTGACTTGTATGAAAGAAAAATCACACGGAAGTTCAAGTTGAAAGGGAAGTAAACAAGAAAGTTCCCCTTTTGAGGGAAAAACAATATTGGATTTCTTAAAAATATCTTTTACCATAGAAGTTTTAATAATTCATAACTACCACAGAAAATTGCATATAACACAAGTATTGAAATGATTGCAAGATGCGTTTTATTATTGGTCGTTGTACGATGAAAAAATATATATTTTGTGTTTGTAATTTAACACTTATTACTAAGCAACTAAAGACTACGAGACCAGGGGCATTATTACGTAAGTATCCACTGAGTTGAGTGACGTTGATTTTTACTTTTTTTAAGCTACTCCAGCTGTAAAATGCATAATTTTTTTGATACTTAGTAGTCGTCTAAAGCTTCACTCGATAGAGTGGAAGCTACGTAGGTAATAGGAGGGCAGGAAAACCATAATTTAATTTGAACAGGTTCCACGTCTTTAGTCAACATATGCGTTGATAGATGGCGCTACTACAACACCCTAATTATCTGAGCGATTTCCACCTCTATGGCTAATGAAGGCTATGAATAAAACTATGAATGTTAACAAATGTTCGGATTTTAATAAGGTCTTCATTACACTATTTTTATTTTTAATGCTCTAACCCGTGCTAAGGAACAAATTTAAAAACCTATTTAGAGGCTAAAAATTTCACCCATGCCGGGATTCGAACCCGCAACCTCTGGCTATCCGTGCCAGCGCTCTACCAATTGAGCCAATGGGCTCAAAGGTCTTCATTGATTAGTCGTTATTGGGCGAGGACTCATAGGCTAAGGGCCAGTTTCTGAATTGAGAATTTCAGTACGTAAATACTTAAGAAACGTTCTGTCACGCTCTTTTCTGACAAATTCGAAGAGATAGCACTACACTGTTGAAATCACAGATCCTCAATTCTGAAACTGGCCCTATATTAACTGACCCGCCGGCTTAGTAGTTAATGCTAAGCAGACGATTTTAAGTTTTTTTAACTATCACCCCGTAAAGGTAAGTATCATTGACTGGCTTTTGTTACTGATAGGATTCGGTTCTGAAGATTATGAAAAAGTATTAACCTCTTGGTTACACCACACAAGCGGCAGTTCTGGATAAACAAGAGGCCATTGCTTTCTTTAAAGTTGTGTACAAGTTGATAAAGAAGGAAATAAAAATGCAGTTGATTCATATTTCATACAGTGTTCACAAACAATAGTCACCTGTTTTTTATTTTTTAAATATTATACTTAGGCACAGAAAAAGCTGACACAATCACAACATCTCTATCTATACAAAAATATCACAATATTCCAATACAAAGCAGATCGTTAATAAAAATATTCACAGCATGGCAAAAACTGTAGAAGACGTAAGTAACGTCTGGCTAATATTTTATGAGAAAACCAGTTAATATATTACTTTTATTTGATTACATCACTATTTCAAATAGAATAATTTTGTATTAGTAACCGACTCGGCAAACATCGTATCTCCTCAGAATCAAGATTATTTTTTGGATTTGTTTTCCAGGTTTGAATATTTAGATACCTATTCTGTTTTTCGTACGGTGATAAATCCCAACTCAGAGAAAATTTAAGATCAATCCAGCGGTTCTCTAATCGTAAAATAAATACAACGTAAACAACTTCCATAGAACACAATCACTCGTCCTGGTCCCAGATTAGGATACCCTGTGCTATGGTAACCAGACAAGGAGATCACAAACATGGAGATACACACAGACTGACATTTGTAGTAATGTACGGCGGCCCCAGTGGGAATCGAACCCACAAACTCCGGCACGGTAAGCGTGATACTGTTAGACCAGTGACAGTAAATGGTGTATGCAATGGACTCAAAAGTTTGATATAATAGGTATGGTTTTAGCTTATGAAAAAAAAAAAGGAAAATAATTGACAGACTAAAGTCGTAGCAAAATCATACTTATTTTGCCAAGCTGTAGTCGACTTAAAAAGAGACACATTAACCGAAATTATAATTCCTGTGTTATAAAACATCTTGGTGATCGTAGCTCTCGCCCATACGAATTGAAAAGCAGACGTAAAATATTCAAAGGATTAGACATTTGTCGCAAAAATATAAGATAACATTGACATTAAACAAACGTATAGTTATACAGTTATAAGGGACACAAACCGGGGGGTTTAGCAGTACAATTCCACCAAACTGCGATCCCCAACCCGCATGCCCAGCGTGGGGATTATGGGCATTACCCTCCCATGATGGCACAACCTTGCGCTCATTAGGGGAGGGCTATGTCCAGCAGTGGACTAATATAGCCTGAAGAAGAAGAAGAAGAGATAGTTATACAAGTTTAGGAACTTAAAATTATCATTCGGAACTACAACACTGTCCATCAACCACGCCACGGTATTTTTTATAATTTATATTTATAGGACTTTATTTATTCTAGAGGAGAGCGGTAGCCCAGACACGGAAGCGGGAGACTCAAGTTCGATTCCCACTGCGCTTGCTAACCGTGACGGAAAACATCGTGACGAAACGTGAATGTCTTAAGTGTTCAAATACCTCAGCGCTTGGAATTGCCAATCCGCGGTGGGCACGCGTGGTAATTAAGCCCGTACTCTCTCTCCGAGAGAAAGCCAGTGCCTTGCAGTGGGACGTTTATAGGCTAGGTACATAAAAAAATATAGTACGTAATAATCTTATACACCTGTCTCATATATTGTATGGAATCAGGCGTTACTTTGCGGAAATCCATAATAGCATTAAAATGTGAAAAATACTTTGCTAAATTCCGCCAAACATCCCACAATCGCGTCGCGTATTTTCTCACACAAATATTGGTGTCGGTGGTGGTTTGTTCGTGTCTTGCTTCTGCTTGAAAAAGTGGGAGGGAGGGCGGTGCATTAACTAACCGCATGGTGCTCGTGAGATTTTTGGCGGAATTCAGCAAAGTAATTTTCACATTTTAATACCTGTCTCGGTCCCAAATCTACATTTCAGTGTTGCCATCCATGACTTTGTTCGTGTACGCGTAACTGGCGCCATCTAGCGTCGTGGTGACGGACGTGGCGTCGGTGTCAAAGCTCGGGTCACTGTGCATCTCGACCACCCACGGTTGCTTCTCGGCCGAGCAAAACAAACCGTAAACTATACCGCCAGCCAGGTAGATGGCGCTGCTTATAAAGAAGACTGTACGCCATTCCTCCGCCGTCTGTAATGGAATACGATAAATAATAGAATTTTTCCTCTGTGACAATAGCAATTCCACATAACAAAGCATCACATAACATAACATTTACATACAGGCAGGCACATACATTGCTTCTGGCCACACACTAGGATACCCTGTGTCGTGGGAACCAGAAACAACGACATCACAAACATGTAAACATCCAAGACCTGGGGTTTTTCTTTTGTCCACAGCCGGGGTTCGAACCCGGGACTTCTTGGATGGTAGGCAGACGCGCTATGTTTCCATTTATTATGCTTCCACAAGTATATCGTGTTGCATGTTCGGTATGTTTTTGGTTATTAGTAATATTTCTAATGTAATAAAAATGGCTGCCACGATACTGGGTTTCCTAGTGTGGGCCCCGCCAGAAAATGTTAACTTGGATTAAGCTACTGCAATATTTTTTATTTTATAACAAACCATACGATAAAGAATAATATTTGCTTTTATTTTATCTATACACGCAGAAATCAGGGTGGTTTGAAAGCCGCGGTTATCACATCACACTAATATTACAAAGGCGAATGTTTGTGAGTGTGTATGTTAAACGGATCAACACATAGGCTACGTTTTACTGGGGGGAAATATCTTATTCTCATGGGAAAATCGATAAACCGCGGGTAACACTGCGGGGGCACAGATAGTAATAAAAATGCCATGCCAATGGCTTTTGTAAGTAAATAAAATATCTATTTCGACTACCTATTGCTTTTCAGTATAGACATTAAATTATATAAACATTGAGTCTAAAAATGCGTGTTTTGAAAGACTCGCAAACAATTCAGTAGAGCATTCCGTCAATCAGAATCATTGAATGAACGAGTGAGTGAGTAAGTGTGCGAGTGAGTGAGTTGTGAATGAATGATGAAGTATACCTTATTAGTGACGATGAAACCGGCCAGGGGCGGACTGATGATGCCAGGCAGCGTCGCCACGGTGTTGGAAAGACCCATCAGGACGCCCGCATGGGGCGGGGCGATGTCCAAGTGATTCACTCTGGAAGGGAGAGCGAGAAACAGAGTGAATTCCGCTGATAATAAGATGAAATAAATATATTTACGCCCCACCACGCCCCGCCCACCAAGCACACATTGTTGGCAACTCTAGTATGACTGTGTACCAACATTGACAAATTCATTCCCTCCAAAGAAGCACGAATGTGTCACATGTTAATACCTTGTTTTATTTATGTTGAGTTTGTCGTCAATATCTTGGTTTTCATCATTAACTCTCCGCCTCCATCAGCAACATACAGTCTACGCTCAAAAACACATGTCTTCTCTCAGAGAGAATGGGTATATTCACTTCACGTACCCACCGCGGCTTACCGATTTTAAGCGCTGAGGCATATAAACACCTCAGACGCTCAAGATGCCAAGTCCGGGTTGGTGGAGGATTGTAAGACAGTAACGAGCCTTACCATCAATTGTTATCAAGCCGCCCATAAGGCCTCTGACATGGCTCCAGGTGTAACAGGTTAACGACTGCTATTACATGACAGCCGGCACCAACGGCTTAACGTGCCTTGCGAAGCACGGAAGATTCATGACATCAAATTCATAAGGACACGTAACTTAGCCAACGAGAAAATGAAAGAAAATATCGTCAAGAAACCTGAGTATCTGAGGTGCACAAAAATACCCCAGCGCTGGAAATTGCCAATCCGCGGTGGGCACGCGTGGAAATTAAGCCCATTCTCACTCTCTAAGAGAAGGCCTCTACCCTGCAGTGGGACGTTTATAGGCTACATAAAAAACGAGTACTAGCACACTTTGATTTAGATGTGATTGGTAAATTTTGGCTCTTATGCCACAGAAAATAAGGCCCAACTCACCCGAATCCGGCCCAAGCGA
The DNA here is from genome assembly GCA_934045075.1 of Yponomeuta sedellus. Taxonomy (NCBI): domain Eukaryota; kingdom Metazoa; phylum Arthropoda; class Insecta; order Lepidoptera; family Yponomeutidae; genus Yponomeuta; species Yponomeuta sedellus. The sequence goes on from OW203726.1 coordinate 18,490,991, forward strand.
ACCCGCCCAGCCCGACGGCGATGGAGAGATACACCAAGCAGCTGACAACAGAAGTCGCATATGCCGCCATCACCATAAATATTGTCTGGAAATAGTGAGTAGGACGTCGTTTAAAAAACTTAGGTAAAAGTCGTTCTTTTGGGACGTACAGGGCCTTGATTATATAACTTTTCACGTGTATGCGTGTGTCTTCTCTTCTTCTTCTTCTGGTTATATTAGTTCACTGCTGGACATAGCCGTCCCCTAATGAGCGCCATAGCGCCCTGTCTTCAGCTTGCCGCATCCAGCATCTGCCTGCAGTTTTTTCGCAGATCGTCATCGCACCTAGTCGGACGGCTTCCTACACTACGTTTGCCGAAGCGGTCTCCACTCACGAATACGTTTACTCTAACGGTTGTCAGTTCTTCGCGAGATATGGCCAGCCCAATGCCACTTCAGCTGGCTAATTCTCTGAGCTATGTCGATCTAACTTTGGTATAAGTGTGTGCGGAAGCGGAATGTTTAACTAGCTCTGCCGTATAGATATGTGGCGTAATATGTATGACACAGCGGATACCGCATTACATTGAATATCTGACACGTGACATTGATATTGAGCCACATAATTGTACGACAAAATCCAGTACATATTTCGTTTTTGCACACAGATGTAACCGTGGAAGGTTAATAATCATGGCGAGGTGAAATAATGTGAAAAGTTCCGACAAGGTTGTGCTCTAATTCGCAGAGCTTAATCGAATCAGACAATTAGGTTGACCCCCGAAAATATTCTAATAATGAGTTCAAATCGCGAAAGTTTAAAATGTGTTATAATTAGGTAAACACCACGTCAACAGTGAAAGGACACGCCTGCGCCAAGAAACATTCACAGTTGAACAGCTTCCTAATGAAAGGTTAGGTTAGGTTAACATTTCGATTAGGTTAACATCACATCAACAAGGAATGAACAGACGTGCGAAAAGGAAGCGCCACAGTTGAACATCTTCCTAGTGAAAGGTATTAACATTTAGATTAGGTTAACATCCCATGATAGGGGAATGAACAAACCTGCGAAAAGATAGCGCCACAGTTGAACGTTTTCCTAATGAAAAGTGAGGTTAGGTTAGATAAGATTAACATCACATTAACAGTAGGTAAATGAACGAACCTGAGCCAAGAAAGCGCCACAGTTGAACAGCTTTCTAATGTGCGTCCGGGACAGGATGTCGCGTTTCAACAACCAGTCGGCTAAGTGTCCCGCGAACTGTAGCACTATTGCCATGGCGAGATATGGCACAGCGGCAAGGAAGCCCGTTTGCGACGTCTCGAACTTGAACACGTCTGTGGGTTGAGGAATTCAGAGAAAATTATTTTGCCTCTAGCTTACGTCATATGTACAAATCAATTATGACAGCCTCCAGTAGGAATAGAGCCAAACCTTACCACAGACCGTTTAAGGCGCTATGCAGTGCTAACTAGTGCCAGCAATGGAAAAAAAACCACAAGTTGTTTTATAACACGTTTTTTCAAAAAGTGAACATTTTAAAACTTAACAACTGTGATCACTATTTTTAGTACCTAAGATCAACAACCTAAGACTTTAATCGGTTTCCGCGTTAAACGGCCGCTTAAAACCTCCTCCTGCACTCTTGTCAGTAAGTTTTAAAAGCCTAGTCTATCCTAGTCGAACCGAGTGATTGGAATCAATTACTTGGGTTAAGCAACAACAAGCCTTACAATCCTCCACCAACCTGGACTTGGCCCCCATGGTGCAGTATGGCCTAACCAGGAAGATACTCATGCCCCGGGGACACACATATACAAAGAGTCGATATCACTCACCCTTCATAAAAGTGGGCAGGAAGGTGAGCAGCGTGTAAAAGCCCCAGTTCTCGCTGAAGTGTGCAGCCACGATGGCCCAGACTGGCGCTGAAGTGAGAATGGCGCGCCACGGGTGCCGTATCTTCGACCCCTCCAGGCCGACCGAGCCACGCGATTCCTGAAAAATTATTTGGTTACAAATATACGTAAGTATCGTTATCAACCCTTGTATGTCCGAACTGCTGGGGCACGGGTCTCTTCCTGCATCGCAGGACGGTTAGGCCATACTCCACCACGGGGGCCAACTCCGGGTTGGTGGAGGATTGTAAGAGAGTGGCGGGCCTTATTGTCAGTAGTTATCAAGCCGCCCATAAGGCTTCTGACATGGCTTAACGACTGCCATTATATGACAACCGGCACCAACGGCTTAACGTGCTTTGCGAAGCACGGAAGCGCTCGGAAAAATGCCACTAGCGGTAGTTACGGGACGCTCACCCATTCTGTACCTGACCGCGTCTGTTGTTGCTTAACCAAGAATTGTTTCCAATCACTCGATTCCCCTGGGCCACGAGCGCTTCATACGTAAGTATGTTAAAGTGAAAAAAATTCTCGGTCTCAACCGGTGGCTAGTGGTTCACAGTCATATGTAGTAATGACGACTGTTCAATTTTGCGTACGTAAGTTAATTTGGTGCGCTAAAAATTCAACGAATGCATTTAGACCTTGTTAAACAGACAGACATACGGGACCAAAACTGTAAAATAATAGTAATCTTAAGTTAAAAGAGCGCGACATCAACGTTTGGCGACATTTGTTATGAAATGTAAAGGTTTTTATAAGTAATACAAAAAATACATCAACTCTCACGAATTTCACGCAGAGTCACCGCCATCTGACAAATAAAGACTTGAAACTTGAAACATCAAGTGCTGTTATTTTTGTCTGTCACTGAAGATACGTCACAGGAACTACATCATTAGAGGAGTCGTATTAATCTAGTGAAAGCTGTATTTGCCAACCTTGGCTGCACTTGACCTAAAATAGATTTAAAAAGCATTCGCTTATCCATCAGCTGTGATCTGTATTGACGACGCTGTTTTATATGAAAGTACCTGGATGTATTTGAGTTCTGCAGCTGAGATGTGAGGATCATTCTCCGGCGAGTCCTTAACGACGAGCCACCACACTGTAGTCCACACTAGACCCATGATGCCTAAAATAGAAACAAAATAGTTTCAACTTCCAGAATATGTGATATAAGTGAAGATAACAAAACGACCTGAATGACACATTTCCTGATGTAAACAAGAATATTATTTTCTGTTAGGATTTGATCCCACTGCGCCCTCCATGGATGAAACGAAGCAAGCTCGTTCAGCATGGCTGGCTAGGAGTAAAGCTTCCCATCCCCTCAGCTTTGTAGATTTCTTTTGAACGGCAGTTGCATTTCAATTTAAAGGTGGTAGCGATCCAAAGTGGAAGTTAGTCTCACTGGACAGATAAGATGCTGGTATACTGCGCCAGTAAGGAGCACAGCGGCATGGAGTGCACTCATCTACAATTGGTTTCAAACTAAAGTCTTAGCGAAGAATAAGAAGATCCTGGACCACCCGGTATACTGGGCAGTAGAGAGCTGAAAAACATGGAAACCATCCTTCTAAAATTTGTTTTAAATCTAAAGTCTTACCGGGGACAGAATATCCCAGGTCAGCCGGTATAGTGCGCCGGTAGGAAGCACAATGGCATGGAGACCACCCATGTAACATTTTGTTCAATCTAAAGTAAGTACCGACAACTCTCTAATGTAACTGCTTGAAGACGTCGAAGATCCGGGCCAGTGGACCAAGTATTTCAACTTGAAATTGGCTTCAATCTGAAGTAGAAGTTAGTCTCACCGAAGACGTAGAATATCCCAGGTCAGCAGGTATAGTGCGCCGGTAGGAAGCACAGTGGCATGGAGACCACCCATGTAACATTTTGTTGAATCTAAAGTAAGTACCGACAACTCTCTAATGTAACTGCTTGAAGACGTCGAAGATCCGGGCCAGTGGACCAAGTATGGCAACTTGGAATTGGCGCCAATCTGAAGTAGAAGTTAGTCTCACCGAAGACGTAGAATATCCCGGGCCAGCCCGTATAGTGCGCCAGTAGGGAACACAGCGGCATTGAGACCACAGTGCCTGCGTAGCTGCCGCTGAACGCAAACGTCGCAAGGCGCGCGCGCTCTCCACTGGGCGCCCACTGCGCCCACACCGCATGGATGCACGGGTAGGTAACGCCCTGGAACGAGAACTTTATCTGTAGCGAGAACTTCAATGTAAAACCTAACTGCAAAGTAGGTACTCTGGGCTGCCAGTGATGCAAATTACTTCAGCCAGATGTCGCTGCCTGTACGTATTGTAAAGAGGTTCGAAATTTCACTGATGCCGGTTACTTGCCGATTAGCTCAGTTGGGAGAGCGCTGGCAGGGTTAGCCAGAGGTTGCGGGTTTGAGTCCCGGCATGGGTGGATTTGTTGGCCTCTAAATAGGTTTTTAAAAATTGTCCTTAGCACGGGTTAGTGCAACGAAAAGAATGTTGTCAATTCAATTTATTTCGACGTAAAGAATATACATTCTGTTTGCTGAATGCCAAAGTACAATGTAACATGAAAGCAGCTGCCTTCGGGCCGTAGTGTAGTGGAGATAAAGGCAGCGGGAAAATAACTCCACTCTGACCATCTTTTCTCAAGTCGTCTTAAATCTAATATGTACATTAGTTATTTTTATTTTTAATGCACTAACCCGTGCTAAGGAACTAATTTAAAAACCTATTTAGAGGCTAAAAATTTCACCCATGCCGGGATTAAAACCCGCAACCTCTGGCTATCCGTGCCAGCGCTCTACCAATTGAGCCAATGGGCGACTCACGGCATCAGTGAAACAAACCTCTTTACACTATTCTCTGTATTACGTACAGGCAGCGACATCTGACTTAAGCAAATTTCATTGCTTATAGCCCCGACTACCTACTTTGCAGTTAGGTTTAACATCGGGACGATATCACTGTTACATGATTATACTATTTTTATTTTTAATGCACTAACCCGTGCTAAGGAACAAATTTAAAAACCTATTTAGAGGCTAAAAATTTCACCCATGCCGGGATTCGAACCCGCAACCGATGTTAAACCTAACTGCAATGTAGGTAGTCGGGGCTATAAGTAATGAAATTTGCTTAAGTCAGATGTCGCTGCCTGTACGTAATACAGAGAATAGTGTAAAGAGGTTTGAAATTTCACTGATGCCGTGAGTCGCCCATTGGCTCAATTGGTAGAGCGCTGGCACGGATAGCCAGAGGTTGCGGGTTCGAATCCCGGCATGGGTGAAATTTTTAGCCTCTAAATAGGTTTTTAAATGTACATTAGTTACCACCTATATGTATAAGATTCCATGATTGCCATTAATAACTTCAAATGCCAAGCGTTATTTGTTTGACGTAGTCCGTGAAAACATAACAAGTGCTGCGGCCAGACACACGAACAGCACTCGTTCACGAGCATAACGCTGAGGCCAGAGTGCTTAGTGCGAGTTTGACAGATCCAATCGAATAACTTTACTACAGCGTTAATCGAGCATTGAGTAGAGTTAACCGTTCGAACTGGCAAAACTCTGTCACAGTACAACTCGCACTCGCGTTCATTCGTGTTTTGGCTGGTAAACGTGTTCACTTCTCAACGTAAAGCATTACAACTCGCACTCAGCAATTTTAATTTCCATACTTGTCGCTGGGTGGCGCTTCCTCGATGTCATAGAAATATGAGTTTACGTTAACGCGATCGAGTAGTTAAAAAACTCACACTAAGCACTCTGAGATCATCAGTTTCGATCTCAACCACAGTCATACCTGCCTAGGTAGTGCGATGAAGCGAGTCACGCGTTTTGTGGCGATGAATTGTCAGAATTTAACAATTAATTTACTACATTCTTTTCATTGCACTAATAGGGTTCTTGTGCCTACTGCACTTATATGGATTGGCACGGTAATTGATTTCATCGCATCTCGGAATGCACCCTTTGACTGACGTGTCGACGTTCTTTTATTTGCACGCCTATATGCGCCATCTAGTGCTTTCTGTATTTGTGCTGCAAACGGCTCATTGCTTGTACCACAAGGCGTTAGTAGAATCTACGCCCAGCCTGGATAGTACGACGATGCGAGTCGCGCCTTTTAACGTCAAAAGTAGCGACTTTCCAGTACATTATTTTTTTTAAATCTATTTAGAGGCTAAAAATTCCACCCATGCCGGGACTCGAACCAGTGACCTGTGGCTAACCGTGCCGGCGCTCTCCCAACTGAGCCAATGGGCGACTGCCAGCTTCTCAGTTGGGAGAGCGCCGGCACGGTTAGCCAGGGGTCGCGGGTTCGAATCCCGGATTGGGTAGAATTTTTAGCCTCCAAATAGGTTTTTAAAAGTTGTCCTTAGCATGGGTTAGTGCATTAAAAAGAATGTAAATAAGTATTATACAAAAAAAACACACTATCAAGCCTGTAGGGCCCATGCTAACAATCAGTTAAGAAAATTACTTCGAACAATCCCTCGATGACTCTGACGGCGATGAGTAGCGCCGTACTCGTGTGCGCAAGCGGCGGCGTAAAGAGGGTCAGCAGTGACGTCACACCTATGCCTATCGCGAACACCCTGCAACGAGAAAAGATAGCTTAAAATGTACCACTCTTTTTTCATGTACCTACCTCATCAACTTCTCACTGTAGGGCTTAGGCCTTCTCTCAGAGAGAGAGAGTTGTACGTCACGTATTCATGGGACTGGTAATGAAATCCGAAATACGAGTAGGTACATGTGAAGTCAAAGTTAATAATTTCTCTGAAATTATATCTGAGATTTCACGCATGTACCGTTTACACAACGGTAAAATAAAACGATACTTATACGCGTAGGAAAGTGTATGTTAATAATATGGTATCGATAAACTGAGCCATGCCGCTGTTTGAATAAAGAGATTTAGAGTGTGACTGACGTTTAGCGGAAAGTGTGACTTTCTTATTTACATTCATGGTTATTTAGTTAGACAAGGTTTCTGCACTTAGGACCGGTTTCTGTTCTGTCACGCTCTTTTCTGGGGGATTCGAAGAGGTATCAACCCTTGTATGTCCCCACTGCTGGGGCACGGGTCTCTTCCTGCATCGCATGAAGGTTAGGCCACACTCCACCACGAGGGCCAAGTCCGGGTTGGTGGAGGCATGTGGAGGATTGTAAGACTGTGGCAGGCCTTACAGTCAGAAGTTATCAAGCCGCCCGTAAGGCCTCTGACATGGCTTAACGACTGCCATTAGATGCCAACCGGCACCTACGACTTAACGTGCCTTGCGAAGCACGGAAGCGCTCGGAAAAAAAGCCACTAACGGTAGTCGCGGAACGGTCACCCATCCTGCACCTGACCGCGCCTATTGTTGCTTAACCAAGTGATTGATTCCAATCACTCGGTTCGACAAGGCCACGAGCGCTTCATCACTTTCGAAGAGACATCACTTTGATTAAGTAACGAAATGCTCAATTCAGAAACCAGCCCCTAGCCTATTAGTTGGGTCATTTTACATAGCAAGCGTGAAGGCTGAAGCACGTTAACACTTCTATACAAATAAAAAAAATCTTTGCGAATATTTAAAAATCAACCATTTGGAAAAGTTAAAGATAAAACATTTTAATTGCTCAAGCATGGTAAATACATTAAGTAGCTGTTAAAGGTAATAAAATAACATACAAAAAATGTACTATATGAGAAACGTGCCGCAAATAAGACGTTTTTAGCAAAGTATGTATTTTAAATTTAGCAAAGTATGTATTTTAAATCTTTAAATATGTATACATAACATAACATTTGCACAGGCACATACATTGCTTCTGGCCCCACAACAGGATACACTGTGTCGTGGGAACCAGAAACAACGACACCACAAACATGTAAACATCCAACAACAAAATTATGTTAGCAGAGTTTTCTCTGTGGTATTAGTCTTATTTCATCACTAGCTGATCCAGCGAACTATGTACCCCCTAACAATCGATCGACTCTTTAATTTTTTTTAATTTTTCGTTCCGTGTACTTCAAGGAATATTCTAAAATAAGAATTAGCGAAATCGGTTCAGCTGCTCTCGAGATTTGCGCTTACCAACACATTCAGCGATTCATTTTTATATTATGGAGAAGATTATTATCATTATCAGCCCACACTTGGATAGGTAAGAGTTTAGGCATTTTCCCCTTAAATTCCATCTCTCACGATCCCCTTGCCAGCCGCAGCCACGAAAGTTTTATTTATCTTCTGTCTGGACAATAACGAAAGCTGAATAATAATATTCTCGGGCTCGAAGAATCATCAAGATCTAGCTACCGCCCACGATTCCGTTCGCGAAGAAATTTTGATAATTATGTATTTTTTTCAGGATAAAAAGTAGTCTATGAGCTATTCCAGACTATGTATCTGTCTTCAACCTTTAGGGCGTGATTGAGTGAGAAACATCCGTAGACGCGTACAAACTTTCATATCTATCAGCATCATCAACCCGTTATGACCCCACCGATGGGCACGGGTTTCTTTCTTAGGGAAGGTAAGGTAAGGAAGGCCACACTCCACCACGCGGGCCAAGTCCGGATTGGTGGAGGCTTGCAAGAATAATGGCTGGTCTTACTGTCAGAAGTTTTCAAGCCGCCCTACGGCCTCTGACTTGGCTTGACGACTGCCATCTGTCGACGGCAGCTGATAGTTGGCAGCTAAGTAAGATAGTACTCCCAGCCATGCACTCTTCGTGACTAGGACCATTTTAAAACCCGTACACTCCAGATCAAAGCCGGAGAGATAAGAGGCAGATAGATAGATAAAATCACAACATCACGTCACACTAATTTTGTAAAGGCGATAGTTTGTGAGTTTGTTACTTAATTCACTTCTAAACGGCCGGAGCGATTTTAAATAAAATTTGGTATGGAGTTAGCTGACACGCTGAGTTAACACATAGGCTTCGTTTTACTGCGGGAAAATATCTTATCGCGGGATACACCGCTCAGCTAGTATTGGATAAGTGCCAGCCTTAAGTGTAGGGGCGTGTGGTGTGCGTATAAAGCGGAACGAACCTGTTACCTCCGATCTTAGTCGCCAGCCAGCCACCAGGCAGCTGCGTGACCAGGTAGCCGTAGAAGAAGGAGCTCAGCACCCACCCCTTGGTCTGGGAGCTCCATTCGAACTCCGGGATCTGAAATAAGATTATATTCTTTTTAATGCACTAGCCCGTGCTAAGACAATTTTAAAAAGCTATTTAGAGGCTAAAAATTCCACCCATGCCGGGATTCGAACTTGCAACCTCTGGCTATCCGTGCCAGCGCAGTTCCAACTGAGCGAATGGGCGACTCACCGGCATCAGTGAAATTTCGAACCTCTTTACAATACTCTCTGTATTACGTACAGGCAGCGACATCTGGCTGAAGTAATTTACATCACTTGCAGCCCCGAGTACCTACTTTGCAGTTAGCTTTTACATCGGAATGATATCGCTGTACCCACATGATTATATTCTTTTTAATGCACTAACCCGTGCTAAGGACCATTTTAAAAACCTATTTAGAGGCTGAAATAAGAGTTTAGATGACCGATAAAAACATTGAAATATAGTGGGTTCTATTCCCATTGGGGGCTGCTGCCGGTCCTCCGCTCCTCTGTTGGGTCACCTCTGTCTGGGTGTATTTACAGGTTTATGTTGTCCTTGCCTGTTTCGATATCAACCCTTGTACGTCCCCATTGCTGGGGCACAGGTCTCTTCCTGCATCGCAGGAAGGTTAGGCCATCCTCCACCACGGGGCCCAAGTCCGGGTTGATGAAGGATTATAAGACAGTGGCGAGCCTTACTGTCAGAAGTTATCAAGACGCCCATAGGCCTCTGACATGGCTTAACGACTGCCATTACATGACAGCCGGCACCAAAGGCTTAACGTGCCTTGCGAAGCACGGAAGTGCTCGGAAAAAATGCCACTAGCGGTAGTCCTAGTTTGGGACCAGGACAAATGATTGTGATGTGTGAAGTTATTAAAAAGTTATTAAAGTACCTTTGGTCTTAGCATCGACTTAGTGAGCTGATTCAGCGTCCAGTGGCACCTTCACTCAGACTAAATGGGTGAAAGGAGCACTCGGATGCTGCAGTGCCTGGGATATTTAAAGCTGATGATGATGATACTTATGTAAAAATACTTGAATACGTAGAAAATTATTTGAATACTTTATACGTTAACTTCCTGTGCCCCGCAGTGTTACGAGCGGTTTATTAGGGAAAATAAATTGTGTATTAACTGTAAAATATATTTTCCCGCAGTAAAACGTAGCCTATGTGTTAAAATCCAGGGTGTCAGCTAACCCCATACCAAATTTTATTAAAATCGCTCCAGCTGTTTAGACGTGAAGAAGTAACAAACATACACACTCACAAACTTTCGTCTTTGTAATATAAGTGTGATGTGATAGTGTGATTAATGTGATGTCATATGATAATGAAGTGTGATGTGATATTTATAAAGTCGAGCACAAAAAAATCGTAAAATTCACTTGATGCCACACGCACGCACGCACGCACGAAAAAGCCGCTTTCTGGCCAGGTGTAGACATAAAAAGATGTACACAACACGGGAGGTAATAAAGAAAGCTCTCGATCGCATATTTACGTCCCTCGCTTGCGCTCGGGCCGCAAACTTCTGCGATCTCGCCCTTTCTTTGTATTACCACCCTAGTTGTGAAATGTACTATTTTAATACAGTTGCTCAAAAAGTGGCGTATTGCAGGGACGCATAGCGTGCGGGATGTGGGCTATACACACTCGTGCTTTTTTTTACCTTTCCCGCACTAGTGCGTTCTCTTTCCCAACTGTGAAAATAATGTCTATTAAAAAAAACCGACGATGAAGTTTTTACTTAAAAAATTCATAGAATTCATTTTTCCTTATGTCAAATATAGTTGGGAGTGAGTTGGAACCACTGTCAAACTCCGTGCACCCTATGGTTTATAAGGAAACCACAGATAATAGACCGATTTTGACAGTTATTGCTACAGAATTTATCTGTGAGGAAAAACGCCCATTGTTATGTATGATTCACATTTACGATTTGTTATGGTTACCTACTTAACTGTTTAGTTATTAAGTGTGCGAACAGATGGCGTTAGTGTTGCAAATAATTAAATCTACATCGCGCAATCATTTTGTTATAGTGAAACTATATGTATCTGACAATTTAATATTAATACACGATCATTTTCACCTCTATTGCTTGTTTTATTACAAGCTTTTTATTGAGGGATTTTTGGGGCTTATTCAGATTTGAAAACAAATATGATTCAAGCAAATACGTATATTTCTAAAAAGAAGCTACTAATTTGTTTCATTACTTTAAAAATAGGTTTTTTTTTTTCATTTCATCTCATTAAATTTTATATCAATAAAAAAATTCTACTGAAGACTTGGATGTATGGGCATAGTTCCCTTTGCCTACCAGAATGGGTGAAGAAAAAAAAATCTCTGCTTATATTCTTTTACGGTTGGCTCCATTTTCCAAATAATTTTATTTTAATAAATTGCTTAATTTTTTCGCAACTGTATTAAAAATAGTCGTTCAGTACACGTGCGGAACCGTCAATGCAACTTGTTCCGACTGTCAACCGGAACAGTCGGAACTCTTTGCAATGACAGCCTTTCCGCACTTGTAATGAAATACCGAAATACCTATACTATTTCTTGTATCGTGAGTTGAGACGGCTTAATTTTTTAATTTTATATTATTTTTTGGATTGGCCATAATAAAATAATCATACAATTTTAACTTTTAATGCACTAACCCGTGCTAAGGACAATTTTAAAAACCTATTAAGAGGCTAAAAATTCCACCCATGCCGGGATTCGAACCCGCGACCTCTGGCTATCTGTGCCAGCGCTCTTTCCAACTGAGCTAATGGGCGACTGACAGGCATCAGTGAAATTTCGAACCTCTTTACACTATTCTCTGTATTACGTACAGACAGCGACATCTGGCTGAAGTAATTTGCATCACTTGCAGCCCCGAGTACCTGCTTTGCAGTTAGGTTTTACATCGGAATGATATCGCTGTACCCACATGATTATACAATTTTAATTTTTAATGCACTAACCCGTGCTAAGGACAATTTTAAAAACTCATTTACAGGCTAAAAATTCCACCCATGAGCGCTGGCACGGATAGCCAGAGGTCGCGGGTTCGAATTACGGCATGGGTGGAATTTTTAGCCTCTAAATAGGTTTTCATAATAAAATAATTTAATTCTATGAAAATTTTACCTGTTTCCCTTCTACCTGTTAAGAGATAAAGCCCATTATACAAACAGACATACCGTCGGTTTGTAGGCACTAATAAAGTTCCGTTTGCAACCTTCAGTGCGAGGGAAGGAACCCTAAAAGGTATACAAATTACTTGGCGCCGTATTATGTTTACCCTGCGTCATACGAGTCTGTCTAGACAAAATTTGTTCGGAACAAAGCCTTTAGAAATTACAATCTAAAATACTTTGTAACGTATCAAAGAGAAAACCTTTGTTAGAAGATTTCCCATAATTATTAAAGTTTTGCATTTGTGGATTTACTAAATTATTTTTCCGGCTTCTGTACACTGAGGCACTAAAAACGCAGAAATAATTTAAACGCATATCTATAATATAAAAATGAATCGCTGAATGTGTTGGTACAAATCTCGAGATCAGCTGAACCGATTTCGCTAATTCTTTTTTTAGAATATTACTCGAAGAACGAGGATCGTTCTTACGGAGATAAAAATAAAATTAAAAAAAAGAATCGACTGTTAGGCGGTACGAAGTTCGCTGGGTCAGCTAGTAACCTATAAAAATAAAATTCGTATAAGTCTAGATATAGTAGAAGTATATCTTGGAGTCGATGCCCAAAATGTATCTGCTGGTCTGGAACTTGGCACCGACTCTAAGATATACTTCTACAATACCTAGATATAATTAACAAAATCGGTTATGATTTCACGAAGATATGCGAAAAGATAGTAAACAAAAGTAATATAGGTACGCATCGAATTGATAACCTTCTTTTTGAAGTCGGTTAAAAGGATTAGGTACTTTACTTAGTCTTACTGTCACTAAAATAACACGCTTTTTATTTTTAATTTCTTAATGACTCGCGACGCTCATACATAGTTAACGTCAGGACTTAAGGTAATTATGTTTTAGCTAACAAATAATTGCCACAAACAAGCAATTAGCACATAAGACATTACGAAGAGCACGGCAAAAATAGAAAATCATATAATAATATATCTACACGGTAACCGGATTATGTTGTACAAAAATTTTGAAAGAAATAAAGATATTATTATTATTATTATCTTCTCCTTCTTCTTCAGGCTTTATTATGTAGTCCATTGCTGGACATAGCTCTCCCCTAATGAGCGCCATAGCGCCCTGTCTTCAGCTTGCCGCATTCATCATCTGCCGGCAGTTTTTCGCCGGATTATACAGGGTCGTCAATTGAGACGAATTAGTCTATAATATAAAAATAATCAGTCTAGGACGGATTCAACGAATGTTCTGCCTCATCTCAAACGCAGAATTTACGACCGTACTAATGTGTACAGTCTCGAGCACCAACAAGTATGTACTTCAATACCTTGTCAAAGTCAAAAAGTCACATTCTCATACATCAGGCTAGAAGAAGTTAATGCGACAAGGTTCTAAGGTGTTTACATGTTAGTGCACGCTACTGTACATGCGACGAGAAGTAGACCAGTTTTTTTACATTTATTTTTTAGTGGGTTCAACGTTGTTCTAAATGTTACTTCAGCGACATTTGAGCTTACCCCAAAGTATCACTTATGTCACACGACATAATTACGTTTTATCGATCAATATATATGTATATTTATTTATTTATAATGTTATTAAACAATACACATTTCATTCGTTTACTGACCCGTCAAACAATTGCTGATTTGTCTGGAATCTAGAGACAATCCAGGAATGGTTTAAAAACACCTCCAGCTAGGGGAGTACAACGTCACGATAAAAGTTTTATCCCATTATCGGCTAGCGCCATCTTGCTTTATTTGATGCCACTATCCGATAGTGGAATCAAACTCTCATCTTGATCTTGTGCTTCCCTAGCTGGTTTTTCTGACTGTACAGAAAAAGATAAGATAAGATAATTGTTCATTTGAACACAAAAAGATGAAATTTGTTACAATATGATTATTGTGCCCTGACTTCTGAACTAAGGGAACCTATATCTCAGGAGCCAGTGTTGTCCTAATACAATGCTAATCTGTGGAAAATTCACATATAAAACAATCAAAAACATAGCAAATGTTATGTAAAAAACCTATATAAAGTCTCAATGTAACGAACAACATCTTATATTGGAAAAATCCACCGCTCCGACTTACGCCCACATATAGGGGCCATAGAGCCTCTACTATCTAACCTAATGCAGGGAGATTTTCTTTTACGGTAACTACTGACAGTACAGCAGAACAGATTACGCAAAGGTCAGAGACCCAGCCCACAAAGCCCATCTCTTGGCAGTGATACAAACTTTGGCAGGGGCGAATTTGAAGAAACACAATTGTTTTCTTAAAACAATTTTTTGAAACTTGAAATTTTCTTGAAACTATTTTTTCGCGCAATTCGAAATGACACACTTTCGCTACTTTATCTACAGATCCGTGGTATTCGTATGGACGCAGGCGTTCTCAGATAGTGTTGATATGTATGTAAGGGGAGACGGGGCACAATGACACAAGGGGCTCGTCTCTGCGGGAAGAATGATGCAAAACCGAGTTTTCTTACGTCCTCGTAAGCTAATTAACATGGCAAAATGGCGATTTTCGGGTCAGGTAGTAAATATATAAATATCCAAAAGCACGCCGCTCTTCTATGTCTCTTTCCTCCTTCATCTAACATACACTACCCCAACTTAAGATCGTCAGTGCAGCGAGCTGGGATTCCTACTCTGCGTCTACAGAAACAGTGCAGTTTATTAGCTTTTAGAACATACCTTAGCTACTATGGGATAGAACGGATTATATTGCAATACGGTAAGGTTTATTTTGTATTGTTATTTATAACTTTACATAACTTTTCAAAATAGTGAAGAAAAGTTTTATACAGAGCAGTAAATAGTATTACAGTCGTGAACTTTCGGCGAAAATCGAAGCCTACTCTAGAGCCCGAGGTATATTCTAAAAGCTAACAGACTGTTTGTATGTGGATTCTTATATTAGATTTGCTGTTTTGTATGCTGAATTTGTGTTGAATATTAGGATAGTCAATCATTCATTATACCTAGTTTAGTCCCGTCTGTTTTATATTTAATAACTCTAAAGGGTTATAGGTGATCATAGCAATACCGGAAGGGGAAACGAATTAAGGGTGGCGGCGTGTGAGTGGCGACTGATAAGGGTGTAGAGAGATAAAAGAAGAGGAAAATGGCGTTTTTCAGTGTAGAGTGTTAATCTGGGATTGAAAGGAAAACGTGACTGGTTTTAATAATCGTTTTTTTAAGTAATACAGGTTACACTTGAACCCAGACACGCCGGAGTTCTTGAGTTTAGTGTGTCTTTTTGTGTTATTTAATATTAATGATATTTATTTGTACTTCTCTTGACGAAACCACTCCACTGCTATGCCGGGTCCGGTACGTAGTTTCGAATGAAGCGAAAAACGTTGAAAAATGAAATTTTGACTTCACGTGTTTTATTTTCTACATTATCTTTCCCCTCTCTAACTAATATATAGCATTCAATTCAATTATTCGATCTCGTGAATTACGCTTCAGTAATTTTTCGCCCAGCGTACCATGCTATGAAAGTTTTTCGCTCCGGTGTCATTTGTTGACCTCATGGATTTCTCTTCAATATTTTTTCGCCCCAGAGTACCACGCTGAAAGTTTTCGCCACAACGTTTGTCGCTACAGCGTCTATCGAAACTATGTATCGGACCCGCTATGCCACCGTGCTGATACATTATCTTCGTTCGCAAACTACACCTGAGAACCTACCCTAGTCTAGCGCTTATCAATTTTATATTCACACAAAATTCCATCGTCGCGCACCCAACTTTTGATGGCTCATTGCTCATTAACTACTAAAGGAAAATCTGGCACCCCATCGCGGCCGCCGTCGTTTTAGGGCGATAACCAGACTTTCTCTACTAAAAAAATATAGGACGAGATACTTAGCATTTACTGTTTGTAAAATATTTGGGTCAAATACTAGGCTACCTAGGTGTAGTACTCTGCAGCAAGATTGTTCGATAAGATTGTTCGTATCTTGCTGTTTCGTAACGGAAGTGGTCTTAAGTACTAAAGATCTCTTCCGTTAGAAGACGTTTTAAGTACTTAAGACCTCTTCGTTGAAGAAAGCGTCCGACAGATTATTTTATGATTGTATAGTATTTAAATTTATTAAAGTTGAACAACTTTAGTAAATTTCAAATAAAATCATTGAATAAAAATAGCTTTTTAAGGAATTTATCACTATTCAGCTGATCTACGAATGGTTACCAGTGCTAGAATCGGCGTGCAATTGCCAATTGGGCTATCTCAATCGGCCAATTTTTGTCTACTTAGGAAATCAGAACAAATTATGTGTTATACGATTTTTATTTATCGATTTAATTAATTTATCTTGTTAATTTATTTATCGATTTAATTTATTTGTGGATTTGTCGTGGCGCTGTAAGGTTGAAATGCTGAAAATTAAGGCGATTTGGACTACAAGAACTTAGGTACTTTGCGACTGTTTTACCTAATTTTGGCGACATTGGCCGGCCGGCGTCTGGCAACACTGGTGTGAACGAGAGTTAATAAAATGGTTTTAATCACGTTTTCAGCTGTTTGTCGAGTACATATTTTGTAATTAGAAATCTCAAAGATAACACCGCTGAAACTCTAGAACATAATATTAGAATTTATTAAAGGGAATGCCCTAGAAGTGGGGTCCCGAATAAAATTGGATCCTCTTCGATATATTTAATTCCATCCAGTTTTTTATTTGGAGGTAGAACAAATTTTTTTTTTTTTAAACTATCAAATTCCGGAAATTGATAATAAGAATTGATATTTCTTGAAATAATAAGATAGATGTGTGACTTCACGGTCAATATACTTAATAGACATTCATTATTGCTTCCCGTATTCTATCAATTTCTATCATATTGTAAAACCAAAAGCCAACAAACTGCAAATGCAGTTTGACAGAAACCAACTTCCGTATTTTTGTTTGAATAAGCATCTTCAATCAATCAATCAGTCAACGGGAATGATATTAAATCTGAGAGGGAAGAAATGAAGCGGAACAGATGGCGTCTTGGCAATACTTACAGCGAACTCCTGTACTTTCTAATCCCTATCGGAATAAGGTCGTGTTTTTATCGCCCATGGGACAGCGGCTGCGTTACAGGGCCCCGGTGAGCAATTCTGCCCAAAGTTCTACAAGGTCGTGTCGGTTTTTACGATCTCGAGTTCGTAAATCGCCCTGTATAGGCGGAAGACGGAGTGAATGATTAATCTCCGATTTATCGTACCCCTATACTAACAATCTGTTACCTAGTAGTCTGGTAAGGGAGCGGTCCGAGCGAAAAAAACATGGTCGTTTTCATCAGTGTCATTTTTTTAATATGATGGCCGATGTACACGAGTAGCTCCCGAGTAGCAAAAATGGTCGTTCTGACCGCGTCTACTGAGATTGTGAAAACGCGGCTTAAACAAATTTATTTTAAGGTGCAAAGAAAACAGAATGTTTTGTGTATTTTTTAGCAGGTGACGTGGCTTCATTTAGTCTTAATTCAGGATTATGGCAAACATCTTTTGAGAGACAAGGCCTATTACAGTGTTAATGAGTATCTAGCTGACAATGACTTAGAAAATCATATTTGATTATTTAACGGGAACTATATTTTGTGTTATCAAAGTTTATATTGTAATCAACTTGTATCATCTAATTAATAGATCTATCGCTACGAAGTATTTTCATTCTAAGAAAAAAAAGTGTCGCCCGGTACAAATTACCAAATTAATGTCAATATGTAGAAAAAGAGATGGATTATCTATTTAATCGTAGTCCAAAGACAAAGACAAAAATTGTCTTTGTCTTTGATGTACGTAGAAAAAGAGATGGATTGTATTTAATCGTAGTTCATCGATTGAATAAAAAACAAGTACCTTATGTAAGATAAGAGTTAAATTCATAGGTGCAAAAACATTCTTTTTCTGTATCTTTATGATTTTTTACATACTATTTCACTTTGTTAATGTCCGTTTTTCCTTAATTTGTTTATACACTTATCAGGAAAACCCTATTAAAATAAGTACAAACCTATTTTTTTGATACTTTATAATATATCCCAATGATTATAGGTGATTTATTATGAAATTATTTTTATATTATTTGGCGACTACACTTTGATGACATCTATTATTTTACGGACCAACCTTTATTTAAAACATTCAAAACTAAATAAATTGATGATCGCTTAAATCATACTCGTATTTAACACACGAACGTAACAAATAGTATAACAATACATTTGGACATGTACTTAACTGACATTATAATTTTTTTTTGTTGGTATGGTTGTAAATAAATATTCGCATGCTAGGTAAGTAATACCTGTCAACAATTTTGCATACTGCTGCTAAATAGCGGAATACATTTACTTTATGGTAATTAAATCTGTGTAACTGTATGAGGACATGTTATGTATTCGCAAATAATGATTTGAGTTTAAGTTTATAGTCTGAACTTTCGGATCTCAATACGCAGCCATCGAATGTTATTTGAAATGAAATTGTGCGACGGTAGTTGCCTCTATGACGCTAACCAACGCAAACGCATGAAAGCAACACGGAGCAAAAGGTGTAAGTAAACAATTCATTAATTAAACGGTACGCAAATGAATGAATCGATTACTCGATTTCATTTCCTAAGCAACATTCGAATGTATCGCTCCCCTAGGGCTTTTAACGTCATCGAATAGGAAATTCTACCTAATATTAGGTAACCCACTGAAATAATACTCCTCAGCAGAGCTGTGATCAAATACAAATCATTTACTTTCTTCGGCACTAATCAAAATTAACAATTTTTTGTGCAACAAAGCCAACCTTCAGCGGTGACGTTTCTACCGGGTGTGGCCGCCAAAGCGCTCTTTTTTAAAAATCAAACCAGAGTGCTTAGTGCGAGTTTTTTAACTACTCGATCGCGTTAACGTAAACTCATATTTCTATGGCATCGAGGAAGCGCCACCTAGCGACAAGTATGGAAATTAAAATTGCTGAGTGCGAGTTGTAATGGTTTACGTTGAGAATTGAACACGTTTACCAGCCAAAACACGAATAAACGCGAGTGCGAGTTGTACTGTGACAGCGTTTTGCCAGTTCGAACGGTTAACTTACTCATACTCACTACTCAATGCTCGATTAACGCGGTAGTAAAGTTATTCGATTGGATCTGTCAAACTCGCACTAAGCACTCTGAGTGCTTAGTGCGAGTTTTTTAACTACTCGATCGCGTTAACGTAAACTCATATTTCTATGGCATCGAGGAAGCGCCACCTAGCGACAACTATGGAAATAAAAATTTCTGAGTGCGAGTTGTAATGGTTTACGTTGAGAAGTGAACACGTTTACCAGCCAAAACACGAATAAACGCGAGTGCGAGTTGTACTGTGACAGCGTTTTGCCAGTTCGAACGGTTAACTTACTCGTACTCATACTCACTACTCAATACTCGATTAACGCGGTAGTAAAGTTATTCGATTGGATCTGTCAAACTCGCACTAAGCACTCCGTATTGAGTACTTATCACAACAAAGTAAAAACATTCAGCCATTATTAATATTATTTTAGGAATCGTTCATAAGTGATTTTTAATAGAAATAAAAACTAATCACGTAAATCCCTAACACTATGCAGTGACGTAAAGGTACCCTACCGCCAACTAATGAACTAAACTCATGGAAGCGTTACATATCGTTTGATTTTCTCTCGCGCGAAACTTGCCGCTATTTGTAGAAACGAGGTTAACCACGTGCTCTCTACATGCGCACTTATTTTGTTTACTACCTGCAAGTACAGACGTCTAAGTGTTTTAGACTACCTATTTAAACTATCTATCACTCGAGTTAAGCAACAACAGGCGCGGTCAGGTGCTGGATGGGTGACTGTCCCGTTACTACCACTAGTGGCATTTTTCGGCACGTTAATCCGTCCGTGGGTGCCGGCTGTCATGTAATGACAGTCGTTAAGCCATATCAGACGCTTTGTGGGCTGCTTGATAACTTCTGACAGTAAGGCCCACGACTGTATTACAAACCTCCACCAAACCGGACTTGGCCCTCGTGGTGGAGTATGGCCCCAGCAGTGGAGACCCGTGCCCCAGCAGTGGGGACATACAGGGTTGCAATCGCAAACTATTTTGCAGGCAAAATAAGTTTGCTCTTTGGTCCAAATAGAAAAGGCACAAAAAGCGGAATTACACAGTTCCTACATTAAAAGTTACAATAAAACTGTGTCCCGTTTGAGTTGAAATCAAGTAATCCCGCGAGAAAGCGGAAATATTCCCAAATTGACTTTTCACGACGAGCGTTTTTCCTGGAGAATTTGAGACGAGACGGGAAAAGGATTTATTACCTTCTCCACTTCGATGATTTCATTCGACGATTATTTATTGGTACTTTGGTGCTTTACCCACAAGGCATAATGCTTGGTAGTTTTAAATTTGAGAGAGTTTATTCTGTACAATATTTTTTACTAATATTAGGGGTTAAAGTATGAAATTGCCGTTTTACTGCAATAGGTTCTTTGAATTGACATAGAATCTTCATGATTTGAGGTTTTCGAATGAAACTTTTTTCAAATGGTTTCTATGATGTTCTTTTTTTAAAAAATGTGAAACATTTGAATATCGACTTTCAATTGTTTTTGTTATTCAATTTAGACAAGAAAGATGGATAGGTACGCGTTTCTTTCTGCAGATCAGTCAAATCATGAGGCACCCATTTTTCGTATTTTTTTATTTTGAATGAAAAAAGTTTCATTCGAAAACCTCAAACCATGAAGATTCTATGTCAATTCAAAGAACCTATTGCAATAAAACGGCAATTTCATACTTTAACCCCTATTATTTGTCTACTACGACGTAGAATGTTTTCTAGGTCGAAAATCCAATGCAAAAACAGATAAAATATATTGGTAGTTTTATCGAACTCGTGAGCATCTTGAAGGAAATGAATAAGAATAATGAAATGTGTTATTGAAGTGACGCTAAAACCTAAAGAGCGTTTCCTCAAGATCAATAAATACAACCATTTCTATCCTGACTTTCTTTTGTTTCATCAACGTTCATTAGTTTACATGCACGCACGCTGAGTTCGGGTACTTTTGTTCCATTCGCTCCATTTGTTCTATATTTTATTTTCTTAATAAATTTATCTACTCTGATACTAATAATAATAATAATAATAATATTGGCCTTTTTGCATCTACTTAATGAGATGATTTATACAGCGTCCCGTGGTATCTTCACTCACACTAGATGGGTGAAGGGACCACTCCGACGCTCCGACGCTGTAGTGCCTGGGTCATAGTTTTATAGATGGTGTAGGCTTGCCCAGCACCTATACCATCCTGACAGCTTAGTCGGCCTAGCCCACAGGAAAGACTAGTAAATACGTGCGGAGCCAACCAAGCCGCGGGTTTCCTCACGATGTTTTCCTTCACCGTTAGCGTGTGGTATTGCGACTGCAAATTCGCAAATGTACGTAACTTTGAAATTAAACAAAGTCATTGGTACATGCCCGCACTCGGGATCGAACCTGGGGCTCTCGCTTGCCAGTCTATGGTTCTACCCACTGAGCTACCAACGCTGTGCCTGTGCTACTCTGATACTATAATACAAAGATTCTAAACAAAACTCTAATGGCAAACATTACGCATAGGCCAAAACTTATTGTGCACCAGTATCATGAACTACTACTAAATAACAGAGTTTTACTGGTAGTACGCGCGTAGTCATCCAGGACAGTGCACCGCGCGCGTGGTTCTGATAGACGGACAGGCGGTATTAATTAGCTAAGTACTACAGTTTTAAAAACCTATTTAGAGTGGAACGTTGTATAATTATAATTTTATTATGTTATAATTATTATGTTATAATATAATTTTATTATAATTTATGGAACGACTTCAGATGTGGTTTTATTTGTAGATTTAGTATAATATTTTAATAAAACAGAAAAAACTGGATAAAAACGGATAATCAGGTAATCTGGTCAAAGGGTAAAGTGGTAGTGATGAAAAATGAGGGAAATCGAAGAATGTGTGACGTAGGTACATAATTTAAATATTTGAAAATGATAGATGGAAAAAGAAATAAAAATGGTGTGAAGAGGTTTGCACCGTTACAAGAGGCTGAAAATTCCACCCACGCTGGGATTCGAACACGCGACCTCTGGCTATCCGTGCCAGCGCTCTTTCCAACTGAGCTAATGGGCGACTCACCGGCATCAGTGAAATTTGGAACCTCTTTACAATATTCCCTGTATTACGTACAGGCAGCGACATCTGGCTGAAGTAATTTACAAGAAAGAGCGCTGGCCCGGATAGCCAGAGGTCACGGGTTCGAATCTCAGCATGGGTGGAATTTTTTGCCTCTAAATAGGTTTTTAAAATTGTCCTTAGCACGGGTTAGTGCATTAAAAATAATATTTTAAGTACTACAGTTGCGCAGCAGCAGCAGAGCGGTGGCAGCTCAGTGGGTAGAACCAGGGACTGGCAAGCGAGAGCCCCAGGTTCGATCCCGAGTGCGGGCATGTACCAATGACTTTGTTTAATTTCAAAGTTACGTACATTTGCGAATTTGTAGTCGCAATACCACACGCTAACGGTGAAGGAAAACATCGTGAGGAAACCCGCAGATTGGTTGGCTCCGCACGTATTGACTAGTCTTTCCTGTGGGCTAGGCCGACTAAGCTGTCAGGATGGTATAGGTGCTGGGCAAGCCTACACCATCTATAAAATCATGTCCCAGGCACTACAGCGTCGGAGTGGTCCCTTCACCCATCTAGTGTGAGTGAAGATACCACTGGACGCTGTATAAATCATCTCATTAAGTAGATGCAAAAAGGCCAATATTATTATTACAGTTGCAATTTTGTTGTATCCTAAACTACCAAAAAAAGTGGTGTATTTTAGCCATGTCTTAAAAGGTTAGCTACTATGGAGATCTACTACACAAAATTAAACTCCTTTGTGAGTCCTTTTTATTTCGAAAGTATATCTTGTGCACTTAAAAAGTTAAAAAGTATTGTACTTACTTAGTTTTGCCGGTCAGTGTATTATAACCTTGCGTTCCGAGATGCGATGAAATCGATTACAGCGCGAATCCGACCAAATTTAGTAGTCCCAAAGTATCTCGCACGAAATAAGGTTTTTGTGCCTAATACACTTATATGGATTGGCAGTGTAATCGTTTTTTTTACCCTACGTCTATTTATTTATTATTTTATCTATACTCATAAACTAATAGTCTAAGTCTAAACATATCACCTTTCTACACAATGATAATCCACTCACATTGACCACGGTACCATTCTCGAGCTTGGTCGCGATGGGCTCAGTCATGGCCACCACAGCCACGGACAGGTTGACCCTCAGCGCGTACACGTTGAAGAACCCGAAGAAGGCGAGGAGCGCCACGACCAGCCGCCGCCGGCGCCAGAAGCACCAGGAGGCCGGCTCCGGCTCCGATGACTCTTGTCTGATGGAAAGGGATAAAATAAATAACTTCCACTAGACCTGGGCCTCGAGTCTGTTAAGTGCTAATCATCATCATGAACCGATTATGTCTCCACCGAGGGGCTCGGGTCTCTTCCCTGAGGAAGGTATAGGCCATACTCCACCCAGAGGGCCTAGTCCGGATTGGTGGAGGCTTGCAAGTCTAGTAGCTGGTCTCACTGTCAAAGTTTTCAGGCCAGCCTCTGACTAATGCTCTAACAGAATCGAGGTACCATAGCAGATACAAGATTGGGTCACGTGGGGTGTTTTTCATAACATTGACGCCTAGAAGGTTCGAAAGTTCGACGCGCGCGTAGACTTGAAGCACCAACTAAATTAAATCCTGCAGTTGTCATTATACCATAATGCATTAGCAGAAACAAAGGACTGACCGGGGTAGGTAACTATTATGCTATTATGTAAGTATCCACTGGGTTGAGTGACCTTTATTTTTTTTAAGCTGCTCTCTTTGGGAGAAGGCCTGTGTTTAACAGTGGGACGTATATAGGCTGCATTATAAATTTATTACTATTGTTATTTTTTAAGATACTCTAGAAGTCAAATGAACCTATTTTGCCACTTCCGAAACGTTAAGGTGGACAACCCAACACCGACCGTTACTTAATAGGGGTATAGGCCCTAGATTTGTCTGACACAATGACATCTGAATCAACGCGTTGATTTTATTACATTACCGCTTCAAGTCTATGCGCCTTATTTGAAGTCGGTTAAAAAGTTCCAGCCAGCTATTATTCTATTTGTTTGCAATGTTCCACAAAAATAGTGGGCAACGGTTCTTATAATGGAAAGGTCGTAGATTCGATTCCCTCAGTCTGAGTGTATTCTCATGTCTGTGATGTCTTTGCCTTCTTATCCTCACAGGTTATCCTAGTGTGGTACCAAGATAAGTGATTGTGTTATGTGGAAGTTATTTATTTATTTAATTCACCGGACACAAGTCAACGCTGCATGCAATCCCTTTGGGGGTAATACCTACTACCAAAGCAACAACATCGTAAAGGGGCCGCAGTGTTTTTCCTCTCATTGAGCACAAATAAGAGTTGTATCAGAATAACAACTTTGTGTTCATAATAAATTGATCCTTCTGTCTGGATGGTCTGGATTCTTAAGTCCTCCTCCTGCTAATTTTAAAATACTATAGAATGGTAGGCAGTAGCTGATAAGACACGTAGGCCGTTGAAAGTTTTAACTCTCTCAATTAACTACTATTTCACAAACATTATTATTTCATATTTAGCAATTTGAGGACTCATCCTAGGTAATTGTTAGTTACGAAATGGTTTGATGTGGTAGTCGCTGGCAATAGCGTCTTGCCGTCTAGGCTAAAGAAATCTTCGCATTTTTCTGTACAGTGAAAACGGTCATAACTGTCATACTTGGAATGATACAGGGTAAACAAAATACCCATACACACCCAAAAATATCATATTTACCATACCGAGTTCTGTCTTCTGTGAGACGCCAAGGATATCTATCGGTCCAATGCCTAACCACAAGCATTAAATTCTGATATAATTCTGACGTTTCCGATAGCAGAATGGAATTTCTCACCTAGACAATAGGAGCGCGGTCAGGTGCAGGATGGGTGACCGTGCCGTAACCACCGCTAGTGGAATTTATCCGAGCGCTTCCCTGCTTCTCAAGGCACGTTAAGCCCTTGGTGCCAGCTGTAATGTTATGGCAATTGTTAAGCCATGTCAGAGGCCTTTTGAGCTTGATAAATGCTGACAGTAAGGCCCGCCACTAGGCTGTCTTACAATCCTCCACCAACCCGTACTTGGCCCTCGTGGTGGAGTATGGCCTAACCTTCATGCGATGCAGGAAAAGACACGTGCCCCAGCAGTAGGGACATCTTCTTCAGGCTATATTATGTAGTCCACTGCTGGACATAGCCCTCCCCTAATGAGCGCCATAGCGCCCTGTCTTCAGCTTGCCTTGTAGGGACATACAAGGGTTGATATCGATAAAAGGAATCCTTCATGATTTGGTGCACATTCCGACTTCTGTTTCGTTCGCTTTCGACTCTTCAAAACTCCTGACGTGACCGATACAGGAAATCCCTACGGGGGCATCTGTTTTGAGGGCAACCGCGAGAAGTAAGCTTGTCATTAGTAGCCGCTGCCCTAATTAACGGCCTGGTGACCCAATTTCGGGACCACTGCGGCGAAGAAAGTTTTTTCTATCGAATCCTGTTTGATTGGATCCTATTCTAGGGGAGGGTATGTACCTAAATGTTTGAGCATCCCAAAGTTTTCCGCGAAACAAAAAACGTAGTCAAGTCTGTTGAATTTTCAAACTCATCTGGCGGGCCTTTGATTTTTTATAGGTAGTATGGTTTGGGACTATTTGTTGTTGAAGTTTTTCATCTAGGTTGCTTAACAGACTGTTGTTGTACAAGAAACAGGATTTTGTTTCGTAACGGCGAAGAAGCTTTGCCTTAAGAAGTAATTTATGATCTTGAAAATGCCCGGAAAGGGTTAACATAGTAAATTGAGCTGTCAATAACACCGTTTACATAATTTCACTTCACAGGGAAAGTTATTTACGTCCGGTAGCTAGCTAAAATTATGAAACACGTTAGTTCCGTAGCAAACTAACCTAGCTACCGTTGAAGCTTCGTATATTCGACATCGATATCAATCCTTGCATGACCCCACTGCTGGGGCACGGGTCTGTTGCTCCATCGCAGTAAGATTAGACCATACTCCGCCATGGCAGCCAAGTCCGGGTAGGTGGAGGATTGTAAGACAGTGACATTATTATCAGAAGTTATCAAAACGCCCATAAGGCCTCTCACATGGCTCAACGACTGTCATTACATGACGTCGAATAAAAAAAAGAAATACAATACGGCCTTATTTAATTTCATAAATACACGATTTCTCCAGATCACTCCTTTTTGTTATGTAGATAGCCTATAAACGTCCCACCGTAGGGCGTAGGCCTTCTCACAGGTTCTTCTCTCCATCTGGGCTTAATTACCTCGCGGGCCTACCGCGGATTGGCAACTTCATGCGTTGAACACCTCAAACACTCATTTCATCACGATGTTTAAGGCACTCTTCAGTCTTTAGTCCCCCATATAAGTGTAACTGAGGCGTGTTTTAGTGAATTGTTTTTTTTTATGAGACTAGATGTTTATGTCATCAGCGCTTTAATGACACGAGGTTTGCAGTTTTTTTTGGTTGTTTTGCTCTATCGTAAAATCGTACTGCAAGTGTTATACTAACTACGATGTTGGAGTAGTCTTTATAGTCCAACAATAAATAACGATAAAAGGTCAAGTGCGTACGGAAGCATTCTACTTCATATTATTTGCTTTTCTTGGTTGTTAGGTAATAAATAACCACGATGGGATAAAGAGAGTGGATCAAAGTAGATAATCTTCTTTATGTAGATCAAAGGGTGGTACAGCGTGAAAACTCTGTCATTTCAAAAAATATAAATCAGAGAAATAAACCTACACATCATAATTTATTGTAAAACATTAGCTTTAATTAGGGTGTTTTGGGTATTCCGCATTTTAGATAGCATTTCATTTATAGGCAAATCTTACACTTTCTTGTACCGAAATTGGCCCATATTTTGCATGTACGTTTTAGTGATATCATTATTTTCATACAATGGATTTAGAATGCGGCGTACCGGTTACCATGGCAACAGAATACGTGGATACCACAATGCTTTGACTTCAAACACCCAACTACTTAATTAAAATCAGACCCATGTCATTACAACAAACACTGGTTCTGGCAGATGCTAACTAACCTAATCTTTGGCCATGAAATTTGTTATTAGTTATCAAGTAAGACTGTACGAAAATACAGTCGACAGCATGTTAGCCTTTACATTTTTGTTGCAAAGTCATCCGTAATGTAATTGTGTATTGTACACACATGTAATGCTTGATTTGCTGTACACTACTATGACAGGAAGTTCTATTTTAAGCCAAAAGTGTTTTTTAAATTCTCTTTGTCAAATCGTTAGTTCGTTTAGTTCCAAACAAATTTAACGTTTAGTTCCTTTATGTTGACATTATAATGTTTTTGGTCATTTTAATATCCATTTAAGCTTTAGATGTTTTCCATTTGAAGTGTTCCGGAGTTTGTTATATTTAATATTACTGACTTATAACCGGATCCACTAAATAGACTTTTTGTCGGAAGTGTGTATTTCATGTCATCACACAAATATATAATTTCAAAACAAGCTACTCATATTTTAATTTAAATTCCAACAACAATCGTTATCAGCACGAAGAATAACCTCAAAAATATAATTTCACGAGCA
Organism: Yponomeuta sedellus; assembly: GCA_934045075.1. Lineage (NCBI taxonomy): Eukaryota > Metazoa > Arthropoda > Insecta > Lepidoptera > Yponomeutidae > Yponomeuta > Yponomeuta sedellus. Next base: position 18,518,958 of record OW203726.1, read on the forward strand.
AGCCATGTTTTCAATTAAAATTCCAACAGTGTCTGATATTTCGTAGAAATTCCATTGAATATTACGTTTATGAATTTGTTAGTGTTGTGTACGTATAGCACCCTTCTACCTATATAACCCTACTTACGCACTTGACCCGTCTATTTAAAAACAAGTGCTTTTAAGGGTTAACTATATTTTTTTAAAGGGATTTAGATCGTAACTAGCTGTGCCCGGAGGTGTTACCCGCGGTTAATCAATTTTCCCATGGGAATAAGATATTTTCCGCAGTAAAACGTAGCCTGTGTTAATCCAGGATGTCAGCCAAATTTTAAACTTTCGCGACTTGTAAGTACACATAATATTTTCGGGGCTTAATCGCGTAGTAATTTATTGCTATTTTACCTCGACGTTTCGACTACGTTACAGTCATCGTGGTCACGAGAAGACTGCCCCCGAAAATATTCTAACTATATCAAATTTTATTAAAACCGCTCCAGAGTGCTTAGTGCGAGTTTGACAGATCCAATCGAATAACTTTACTACCAATCGAGCATTGAGTAGTGAGTATGAGTAAGTTAACCGTTCGAACTGGCAAAACGCTGTCACAGTACAACTCGCACTCGCGTTTATTCGTGTTTTGGCTGGCAAACGTGTTCACTTCTCAACGTAAACCATTACAACTCGCACTCAGCAATTTTAATTTCCATACTTGTCGCTAGGTGGCGCTTCCTCGATGCCATAGAAATATGAGTTTACATTAACGCGATCGAGTAGTTAAAAAAACTCGCACTAAGCACTCAGCTGTTTAGACGTGAAGAAGTAACAACAATAAGCCAGGGTTTCACGGTCTTAGTGCGGTCGGTCCGAGTGCGCCTTTCGAGTAAACTAATGCTTCTGATTGGCTATTTTGGTGTTGTCACGAAAAACCGTCCAATCAGAAGAATTAGTTTAATCGAATGGCGCACTCGGTCCGAGCGTACTAAGACCGTGAAAACGCGCACACTCATAAGCTATTGTGATACTTGTTTGATAGTGTGATGATGTTGTTTCAGAGACAAATTCGTTTCGAGAAATTAACCGTGCCTTGGAGCGAGGACGTTCAAAGCGGTGGTTTAAAAGAATATTTCACAATAGTATATTACACCGCGTCTCTTACTCGTAATTTTCTTGAAACATTAAACAAAACAACTGATATTCAATATTTGTTTTTTATACTGCATCCCCTACCAACAAAAATGTTTCGCGCTATGAATGAAAACCGATGGCTTTGTGTACGAGTAATAATTCAAGTAAAACCATTGCGCCTCTATGTGCGGAGTTTTTTAATAGATTCACCATTGTAATGAAATACCCAGTGCATGTTATTTTAGTAAAGTGTAGTTTTTTATGACGTCCTCGGTGGCGCAGCGGTTTGGCACGCTGACTGTAAAACCGAAGGGCTCGATCCCCGGTCGGATCAAACTAGGAAAGGAACTTTTCTAGTTTGTCTTGGGTCTTGGATGTTATCTTGTATTCATCCAGCCTAGCGCAAGTAGGAACTTTGAAATTTTTGTTCGCATTTAGCCCCGTTTTAATGGCGGACATATTTTTGTCTCACTCTATTACTACTTACTCTTTCTTTGCTGTCAATGTCAAACTGAAAACATAACAAATATGGCGGAACGCGGCACATATTAGAACGTTTTCTAGTTAAAATTTTTGTGTTTTAAGTTTGTTCAATATCTAGCTGTGTGTATCTTGTTGTACAGTGTTTAGTGATTTTCTTTTAATATTGGCATTGATCGGATGGTGTCGAACTTGTGCCATTTGTAAAATAAGATGCAGCCGGTCAAAGGGTACCAAAAGAAAGTTTATGGGTAAATTTCCTAGGGATGAAGACCGGTAAGTATTTCTGGCTACAATTTTTGTCATCTTGCACAAGAGCAAGATCATAAATTATGTTAAATAACGTAATTAATATACTATGAGAAAAATACTCAGATGTTTCAATGTCATAGTGATGTGCCATACACATATTCAATATCGATAAAAAAATATCTGATAAGTACCTTGGTCAGAATTACTACTCAGTGTATGACGGGTGAATTGCTGTAAGCCATAACAATGTTTCAACGATGCACTATTAGTGGCTGCATTGAATGTTGTTTTTTTTTTTAGATGCAGACAATGGGTGAAAATTGTGGAAGATCTTATATCGTATATCCCCATCGAAAAACTCCACCAACATAAATATGTTTGTAGAGATCATTTCCGGCCGAAAGATTTTTACAACTATTTTAAAAGGAAGCCGATTAAAGAAATGGTGAGTTGTGTTATAAACTTATAATGTAACACTTACTACATTTCATGAATAATTATGTAATAAAACACAAAATACGCCTTGCTTTACGTCGAACATTTGAATATATTTTGCTCCGTCATTTAGAACGCAATATTATTATTACGTCTTAATACGTAAATGACATACTTTGATAAACATTTTTTTACAGGGCTGTATCTTCTCTACTTATAAATGCGCCTCCTCTTCCTGATTACTTACTAGCTGAGTTTCCTTACCACGTAGCCACGTCGCATCACTTGAAACTGGTTAGTGATTGGAATTACTAAAATATTTTTTTTACTAATTTTTAACTTAAAATATTTTTTTATAAAAATGTATTTGATAGTTACATAGTCAATTATGCAGTTATGTGGTAAACAGGAACAAACTATTTTTTTTCGGACTATTCTTGCAATTGTTTATTTTCAGATTCAGCTATACAAAAACCTATTAGTTGTCGAGCTTCACAAAACAACTCTGGTACGTAGACTTTTCATGTATCGCTGAAGTTTTTTGTAACTAGAGTTTGTTTACTTTGATAAATTGCAAAGTGTTATCATTTTCAGCACCTTGTACAGCAGCCAAAATATCAGCTGTTGCTATTGGTCCAGTAGGGTTTACCACAATTATTGTGGCCTGGAATCTCAGCATATTTATCAGAACTATCCCGGTAAGTAGCATAGTTTACCAACAAATTAATAATCAATAACGACTCAACTTAACTTTTTTTGACGATTTCAGCACCTGAATCCAAACCACCGATTGATGAAGTTCGCTCAGATTGGACACCTCTAAGAAAAAACCAAATAGCTGCTGAAATAAATTCAATAGACCTTGACCACAATTATTGTGATTTGATAATCAATAATAAAATACTAATTTCATTTGTCGTTTTATTGAAAACATTGATTTTTATTACTTTTATTAGGCTAACTGCGGAGCCCCTGGATGAAAATTTATCGATATCGATAAATGTAGTACCAATGTAAGTGGACGTCCCTAATGCACAGACAAGTTGTTATGTTGGTAGCACTTTTGACATTGCATTTTTGCTCTATTGGTTGGTATTGCTAACGGGGCTAAACTCATTACAAAAGCTTATAGGGAGGTCCCGTCTCTTATTTATATGCTCTGTGATTCATCGTAATCTATCGTCGAGTTAGCACCTATACCAAAAGTCATTTAGTTTTTTTTTTTAATCTTATTTTTATTTAGAGGCTTTGATCACCATGTGATCATGTCAGCCCCATCAGACCAAATCACAATGTTTTTTAACACTACCTTATCTGAATACAAGTACTTACATAAATTATATATTGCTGTTTAATAACTAGCTTATAATATTTTACTGTACATTTTAGGTATATATTAATAAGGCTGCACTTGAGGTGGGATTGTGCAATAGGCTCTGGAATGTACCAACATCCATTACATTTAAACTTAACTCTGCTATTATATCTGCTCTTTGCACTGAATACTTGGTACACTCCAACAGTATATGTTGCACGTCTTCTACTGTGTTACAAGTTTCACAGTTTGGGCTAATGACTTTACCTGAGGAAGTTGAACTTGTTTAATGGCATATGACCAGTTCTGAGTCTGTGTGCAGTTATAATATAACATCTTTTCAGTCTCACATTGGCAAACCAGGGAACATGAGGTGGCTCTGTTTGCATAGTCTTATACCAAATACCTTTCTCTCTGGATTTTTCGTCAAAGTAGTCTTTCCACATTCCATAACACAAGCCTTTGTATTTCGGTAGCATTTCGGAGTAACAAGCCTTCACAAGTCATTTAGTTGTACTTAGTATAGGGCAAACGAGATCTGTGTAATATGTCCATGAATATTTATTGTTATTATTATTTATGTAGCCGACCACGTCCACTCAGGGGCACAAGCCTTTTCTCAGAGAGAGAGATAATTTATACGGATTGGCAACTTCAAACGCTGAGGTATCTGAACTCCTCAAATCAGACATACAGGTTTCCTCACGTCGAGTACAGTGCTACTCATAAATTATTGCTATTTTACCTCGTCGTCGTTTCGACGACGTTACAGTCATCGTGGTCACGAGAAGACTGATGGCTGGTACCCGTTCGCATTTTCGGCTGATAAGGTTTCAGACTACCCTCAATCAGCCATCACAAAACTATGTTTTCAAGTCGCGAAAGTTTAAAACATGTTACTCATAAATAATTGCCGAACAGACCTTTACCTATGGGTTAAGAGATAGGAGATAGATATCCAGAAAAATACTCCTAAGTCAGACATTTTTGGAAGATATGGGCGACAAAATGTGCACAAATTGCGCTTGAACGTACTTCTGAAAACACATTTGTCTCCGAAACATATCCCCCGATAGACCATTTCTAACGTTACACCATAAGATAACAATTTACTCCTCTTATCTATTTCAGTCTATCGGGAAGATTAAGCAAAGCGCACTAAAAACATCGATGTTTACTTTTTGTACTACGTCACGTACTGGCGAAGCGTTTTTATACCACACTTAAAAAAAAGGAGAAAGTTGTCAATTCATCGGGATCTTTTATTTATTTATGTATGTTTATGTGAAGTGTGAATAAATTTGCAAAAATACTTTTTCTTTCAAAGATAAGAAAGGACTTCACAAGTGGTAACAAACTCAGCATCTGGTGATGGGATCCCGGAGAAATCGAGGGAACTTTTTTCTGTCTGAAATTGTCTCAAATTTCAAAGGCACACTTGGAGCGATTTGGATGTTTTTGATTTGGGCATTTGCTTACGGAAAACACAATTCGCGGAGTCGAAGTGACTGAAAAAAAAGTAAAACATAAATATGTTTTACATTAAAAATTAAAACTATATAAGTATTTCTTCTTTCGTTTGTTTCGAATGCCTACCATTTAATTCTTGCACCACCTGTGGTTGACTGGTAGAAAATGCTTATAGCATTAAGTCCGCCACATTGCCATTGTATTTTTTTTATGTGCAATAAACGTATTAATAATAATAATAAACCGTTTTCAATGCACTATTGCCTAAAAAGAGATAAGAAATTATTTCTCTGACAGCTCAGATATTTCATTTTTTTTTAATTAATCAATTTATTTATTAAATTTCGGTCTTTTTATTTATATTTTTTAAATTGGGAGATAGGACTCCCAATTTCCTTCATTGACTTTCCTTCGTTCATTTTTATTTATTATTTTACATTCAAATTCAGACCGACAGTGCCTGCTGTCAGCCTCTTAAGGGCAGGTCAAGTGGGCGACACTGTAAACCTAGGACACTTAAGTAGGGTAGGTTCCTAATATGAATGGAAGTGTCGTTAGGATACCCGGGAAAGACCAGTGAAAAGAGGAGTCTACGCATTTCTGTGGACACTTCTGCAATAGCGCCACTTAAGTCGATTTGGGGTGCCAACAAAAATCATAACTCGTTTTACAAAAGGGAACTAGGTACCTCAGAAGAATAAAGTAGTTATTAGATTATTAGAATAAAATTTATAGAAATTTATTTGTTAGATTTAAGTTAGTGTCTTAATGTGAGTCAATTAAATGGATTAAAATTTTATAATGTATTTAATTTGCTGTGAAAAATCAATAAATCGGACTATTTCAGCACTGCACGTCTAAATTGATAACACTTTTTGTGCAAAATTTCGTCGCCCACTGCCCAGCCTAGTGTAGGGACAAGGTCACCACGACTTAATGTTATTTAAATGTAACTGTTAACCCTGTTTATTAGGGAAAATAAACTGTGTATTAACAGTAATGTCCTTTCAACTATTAAGCCACATGCATGTAACATAATTAATTTGGTAATAAATAATTTTTACTTTTACTTTTTATAATACGTTATCTTTTTCAAAAAGTAAACATCAGTAAATCTTAATATCTGTGAGAGCTATTTTTAGACCCTCTAGTCTAGAACCCAGGATCAACATCCTAGGACTAATCGATTTCGGCCGTACCGATGACCGGCGGTTTTTTACATACATACAATACATACATACTATGTATGTATTGTATGTATGTATGTATGTATGTATGTATGTATGTATGTATGTATGTATGTATGTATGTATGTATGTATGTATGTATGTATGTATGTATGTATGTATGTATGTATGTATGTATGTATGTATGTATGTATGTATGTATGTATGTATGTATGTATGTATGTATGTATGTATGTATGTATGTATGTATGTATGTATGTATGTATGTATGTATGTATGTATGTATGTATGTATGTATGTATGTATGTTTTATGTTTTTTTATTATAAAGGGTGTAATTTTATTATTTTGTATTGACATTTTTATCATAACAATAAATGTAATCATGACTTTGATTCTAAGTTATGTGCATTTGTGATTATTTGGCCTTTTGCATCTACTGGCCTGCACTCACACTAGATGGGTGAAGGGACCACTGCGACGCTGTAGTGCCTGGGACATGATTTTATAGATGGTGTAGGCATGCCCAGCACCTATACCATCCTGACAGCTTCGTTGGCCTAGCCCACAGGAAAGACTAGTCAATACGTGCATTTGTGATAGTATATCTATATATGTATAGCTATAGGTGACAAACTAACAGTAGTTTGTTACTTGACATTTCTGCACTTAGGGTCATATTTGGTCTATTGTACGTGGCAAGCGCTGAGGCACTTCAACACTTCAGACACTAGGGTTTCCTCACGATGTTTTCCTTTGCAGTTAGCGTTAGTTATTAAGCAAGTCTTATATAATAGTGAGTCAGTAGATACATTGCGCGTCAAACAACACAACGCAATCGTGTTTGGTCGCGGTTATGTTGTGTTTACAAATTACCTACATCACGATATCGATAAGTGATTAGTTATGGACAAGAAACATTCTCCGTTATGAGTCGACTCAGTTTTTGCAAAGATGAAATTGTAAGGATCCTCATAATATCTTACTTTATTCCTAAACCATAATGACAGATTCTGTCGGCTTAAGCCAAAGGGAACAAGTCAAAACGTGCCGGGGAAAACCAAGCGCGGGTTTCCTCACGATGTTTTCTTTCACCGTTAGCATTATTCGCTGGACTTGTCTACTGCATCTAAAACGCAATGTCCGGCACTGCAGCGGCCGAGTGGTCCCTTCACTCATCTGAACGTGCCACTGGACGCTGTGTAAACTTCATTAGGTACGTAGATGCGAAGGCCATTATGTATTTCTGTAGCCTATATACGTCCCACTCATTGCAAAGCACAGACCTTCTCTCAGAAAGAGAGAGAGAGACACAGAGAGAGAGGGAGAGAGTGACTTGAGGTATGTGAACACCTCAGACACTCACGATGTTTCCCTTCACCGTTAGCGAGTGGTCCTACTAAAACTTCATGAATGTAACTTAGAAAACAAAGTCATTCGTACATGCCGGCACTCGAACCCACGACCTCTCGAATGAGAAGCCGGCCTCCTACCATGCACCAACACCGCTCCTATACATATTATGTTTAGAAACCTATTTAGAGGCTAAAAATTCCACCCATGCCGGGACTCGAACCCGCGACCTCTGGCTAACCGTGCCAGTGCTCTGCCAACTGGGCGACTCACCGGCATCAGTGAAATTTCGAACCTCTTTACAATACTCTCTGTTTACGTACAGTACAGTATATGTTTAGACTTAAAATTTTGTTAACTGCTTAAAATGCACGTGTAAACAAGACAATGTGACTGCGTTTGTGGCCTAGTCGAACCGAGTGATTGCAACCAATCACTTGAGTTAAGTAACAACTCGTGACATGGGTGACCGTCCCGTAACTGCCGTTAGTAGCATTTTTCAAAACGCTTCCGTGTTTCGCAAAGCACGCTAAGCCGTTGGTGCCGGCTGTCATTTAATTGCAGTCGTTTAGCCATATTAGAGGCCTTACGGGTGGCTTGAGAACTTCAGACACTAAGGCCCGCCACTGTCTTACAATCCTCCACCAACCCGGACTTGGCCCCCGTGCTCGGGGACGGGGACGCTGCAAGAAACCCGTGCCCGAGCAGTGGGGACATACAGGGGGTTCATCGAAACAAGCCATTAGACCTACTCCAATAGGTACTGTTGCACGATGACATAAACTTATCGAGACCTTAATCTGGGCAGATAGAAAAGTAATTGGTAGCAATTTTATTACGCAGACGACAGATAATAAATCCCTTCCAGCGGCAGTGCTCCCGCCCCGTGCTCTTGGAGGAAATTATTGACCATTCAAGTTCAAGAAGGACTTCGCGTCAAGGTGGTAGTCGATTCATAAAGAAAACAGGGTCCCAGGGCTCCCAAAAACCCAATTCTCACTTCATTAGCAGATAAGTCGTAGGTATACGACTCTAAGGCGCTCGCTTTGAGGTGTCATAGTGTCGCAAGATAATTACCATGCGACTCTAAAAGGCGTATGTAATTTCAACGCATTCATTGACAGTCGACGTTCGTATTTTGTTGCAAAATGTGACAATTTAAAAGTGAATTTGTAGATAGAATGTCCACGAAAACACTACCTACTGTTACGCAGTGGACTCTCTGCTGTAAGGTACACTACATACATATTGTTATTATTTTCCCCACCCACACCTTCATAATGACAAAATACTTTTCCAACATCGTGAGCATAGCAATGTTATTACTGGAATTTTATTAGACAAAATTCTGAGAATACTAACGTCATAAAAACAGCGGCAGAGAGAAGAAACAGAATTAACGTAGGTACATAATAACCTATGGTACAGTCGACACCAGATCAATTTTTACATTTTCGATAAAAAATTAAATTAACAGAATAAAAAAATATCAGTAATAAAGTCAATAGTCGAATTTAAGGGGGTTTGTGCCCACAGGTGGAAAATAAACGGTTTTGATGTATGCTGGTTAGAAGTGGGGTCTTAATAAAAAGCCCAGTTTCCGACTTTAGGGCCAACTTGCATCGAATCCCGCAAACATTGACTTTTAAATGGCTAAAGTGTCTTTAGGGTGTCTTGCGCCTAGCCACTGGATAAGTAAGTACAAGATAAAAACTTATCCTGGAATATATCAGTTGTCTTTAAAAGCAAGGTTAAGGATTTTTATCTTTTCCTGCAAGTTTAGTATTAGTATTTTGTCTTTTCCGTATGTCTCCATATAGGTACACAATATTGTATTTATTTCCTCATCGCGTAGATTGTTATTATAAAGTATTTATGTAAGTTTATCATAACTATATAAGTAACTTTTTATGTATATTGTTATTTATATAAGTAGTGTATTAATATATTCATATTTGCACCGACTACCCGTCTCTTATTTCCTTCAGCAACTGTCCGTCGTAAAGTTGTCTGGAGGAAATTGATTTTAGCAATAAGGCCGCCAATTGTACTTTGTATCTTTACATATTTTATAATGTGCTCTGGTGTACAATAAAGAATATTCTTATCTTATAAATAGATGAAGGGTTTTGAAGGACACGTTTTATCTAATTCATCTACGAAAATGTCATGGCGCAGGTTTTTTATCACCTATACACTGCCGATAACTATTAATTACCTACTGTAAGATAGCCTTGGCTCAAGGTAGTTTAAAGGGAGTATCAGAATGCTCCCTTAAAATTTCGCTCTGTGTTTAATTCATGAGGGAAATTTTGAGCGTTTGTTTTGGGCCCGTGCCTCGCAAGGCGCGTTGGTGCCGGCTGTCATGTAAGGGCAGTCGTTAAGCCATGTCAGAGGCCGTACGAGTATGAGCGGCTCCATAACTTCTGACAGTAAGGCCCGCCACTGTCATACAAACCTCCATGGGATAGGGACTAGGACATTCAAGTGAGCTAATAATTTTATTGAAGAGCGACAATAAAAAAAAGCCTTTTATTTGTCCATTTAAAAGAGTATGTTTACATGTCAATTGTTTTCTAAAATAAAGTAATTCAATAATATAGTTTTAATAACTCATTGAACTAGTTTTTATCGTATTTAGTTATTATTTATTGTTATTATTTAGTCATGTGGTTTTTTTTTTTAAAGGACCCCGTCGCGGGTAAAGGCCTCCTCCAACCTATTCCATGTATCCCTGTCCATAGCCTTTTTCTTCCACCCCCTTGCCACCCTCTCGAGCTCATCTGCCCATTTTATTTTTGGCCTGCCTCTTGCCCTAGTGCCTGGAGGGCCACGCCAGTTTATAACTTTATTTGCCCACTTATTACTGTGCATCCGAACCACGTGACCTGCCCATTTCCAGTTGAGTTTCCTTGCGAACGTTAGAGCATCGATAACTTTAGAAGAGCGACAACAAAGTATATTTTTTATTAAAAATTAGTATTACTTTTTACCTGGGCATTTCTTTAATTTAGGTACTTATAGCATTGACCGTGGAATTTTTTGGCCGCAGCCCCGACCTCGACTAGAAGCTGCAAGACGTTTCTTTGGTACTTTTTTGTTTCTTACTGTTTACTACTTTGTCATCGTTAGTTGCTTGGTTACATTATTAAGTAGTTAAGTAAAAGGTAGCTACGTAGTATGTGGGCAGTCTGGCTAACAATGTGACCGTGAAATTATTTTTGAGCTATCCAGCTGAAGACGGACTTTGCAGCCAAACGATATCAACCCTTTTTATGTCCCCACTGCTGAGGCACGGATCTCTTCCTGCATCACGGGAAGGTTAGGCCATACTCCACCACGGGAGCCAAGTCCGAGTTGGTGGAGCATTGTAAGACAGTGGCTGGCCTTACTGTCAAAAGTTAACAGGCCGCCCATAAGGTCTTTGACATAGCATAACGACGATAGTGGGACGTCTATATACGCTAAAAAAAAACAATGCGTATAAACCTTAATTTATAATAACCAACAACAGTCTGTTAGCTTTTAGAATATACCTCGGGCTCTAGAGTAGGCTTCGGTTTTCGCAGAAAGCACACGAGTCTAATACAACTTCCTGCTCTGTATAAAACTTTTCTTCACTATTTTGAAAAGTTATGGAAAGTTATGAATAACAAACAAAATAAACGAATACATCCGATTCTACCCGATAGTAGCCGAGGCATATTCTAAAAGCTAACAGACTATAGTTGGTTATAAATTAAGGTTTATACGCAGCAGTAGAGATAACAGTTCACCACAAATCACGAATACCTGTAACTCGGCCAAATTTCAACCAAAGGTAAAGACAAACATTCTTGCGGTCGTTCGAATAATCTGTCTGCTGTTTCTCCCCGCAAGCGAACTAACTGAGCAGTGTATAAACCTGCAGAAGACCGGCCTAGCAAAGAGAATAATACTAATAAGTATTTGCTTTCAGCTAACCACCAGCAAATGTCTCGATCGATCAACTCGCTGATAGCCATAATTCAAAATGGCAGCACTGAAAGGGAATGTCATTGGTTGTGGTTGAGTTGTTATTCTATAAGAAGTATCGCGTTAAATGTAAATATATCTAATAAGTACTGTAAAACTTATTCAATGGTTTGATTCTTATATACTGCCAATATCGACTACTAAACTACTTAGCACGGGTTAGTGCATTAAAAATAATATAATCATGTGGGTACAGCGATGTCATTCCGATGTAAAACCTAAATGCAAAGTAGGTAGGTACTCGGGGCTGCAAGTGATGCAAATTGCTTCAGCCAGATGTTGCTGCCTGTACGTAATACATAGAATATTGTAAATAGGTTCGAAATTTCACTGATGCCAGGTAGTCGCCCATTAACTGAGTTGGGAGAGCTCTGGCACGGTTAGCCAGAGGTCGCTGGTTCGAGTCCCGGCATGGGTGGCATTTTTAGCCTCTAAATAGGTTTTTAATAGTTAAGCTCAGTTGGGTCAGGCACTCGGTAACGATTCATTATTCTGATACAGGATACAGGAAATCGATCACTGTAGGTTTCGTGCCATAAGGCATGGGGCTGTTAGGAAGGTTGTGGGACGAGGCGTCACTTGTCCGAGGTTCTTCCTGTGTGCTCCAGTCTATCTACAGTAAGTTTATCTTTACTTGTCCAATTTAGTAAACAGGATTCTAACCTCAAAATTTATGGGACTTTAGCAGTTTTCGACTAAAAAGTCGTCCTTTCCCGGTAGAATCTTGTTTACTAAAATGGTCAAGTAATGATAATTAGACTGTACCGACGGACGGACTCCAATATATAATTATAGACACAGACAGAAGCCTAGACTTAGTAATAGGCTTCCGTAGGCTTTTTCGGGGTGGGGGGGGAAGGCTATATCCAGCAGCAGCGGGCTATGGACTGCATAATATAGCCTGAAGAAGAAAAAGGCTTTTTCGGGCAAGAAACCCTGCAAACTACCCTCAATACTTACGATAAGAAAGCCTAATTGAGCTTATATTAGGGGTTAAAGTATGAAATTGCCGTTTTATTGCAATAGGTTCTTTGAATTGACATAAAATCTTCATGGTTTGAGGTTTTCGAATGAAACTTTTTTCAAAAGGTTTCTATGATGTTCTTTTTTTAATAAAATGTGAAACATTTGAATATCGACTTTCAATTGTTTTTGTTATTCAATTTAGACAAGAAAGATGGAGACTGCGAAAATTCGAGTGATTTTTGAATACGAGTTCCGACGCGGAACTAACGCGGCAGAAACAGCCCGCAATATCAATGCTGCGTTTGGAGAGGGGTCTACTAATGCCGTACCATGCCGCTAATTCCTGGGTAGTTTGACTAGGATCGGCTTCCACTATCTCTCTTAATTCATCGTTATTCACCTTTGTGGACGGTCTTCCTCGTGGCTCGTTCTTTAAGTCGAAATTTCCATCACGAAAGCGTTTAAACCAAAATCGCACGGTGCGTTCATTATTAGACCCCTCTCCAAACGCAGCATTGATATTGCGGGCTGTTTCTGCCGCGTTAGTTCCGCGTCGGAACTCGTATTCAAAAATCAAAATTAGGTTTAATATCTGTGTTATTTCCACTTTTATGTAGAACTAGCTGACCCAGCGAACTTCATAAAGTCTAACAGTCGATTCTTTAATTATTATTTTTTATTTTTCTCTCCGTAAGAACCATCCTCGTACTTCAAGCAATATTCTAAAAAAAGAATTACTGAAATAGGTTAAGCTGCTCATAACACAATCAGCGATTCATTTTTATATTATAGATAGATAAAGCGTTTTCTATCTATCTAAGTTTCTCAGTTGATCGGTAAATACTTGAAAGTATCTACCGTATATAAATACTCTGCAATTTCTTTTCTGGAGTACACGTTTCTGTTTCGTAGTGCGATCGATCAACCTTGCGAGGGCTTACGGACCCTCAACAACAATGTAAAATACCCGCAGGGATCTCTTATTAGAATGTCGAATAGATTGTTGGCGATAGGGATAATCTTTGGTGTTTCACGCTGCTGCCTGTAGCCCGCACGTGATCATAATAGGATGAAGCGTCGAAGTGAATTCAAAATTCGAATTCCGGTATGCAATAACAGGGAACTTGCTTCAAAATTTGATCCGAATGACACTTATTTACGTCGCAATAACTTTGTCAATCTCCGGCGTTTACAAAAGGGCGTCGACGGTTCGTAAGAGCCTCTAAAAAGTTACGTAGGTTTAGTATTTCATTTCATGAAAATAATTCTTAACAAAGCAATAGAAATAAAATTTTATTGACATTCAATTCGATTTCAATTAGTTGATGTTTTATTTAGATGGCTATTTCTGGCCGTTCATTATTGCCCAAACAAAAATTCAAATTTCGAATTGACTTGGCTCGGTTCCACCGCAATTAGATTGCGCGCGGATAATATAAAAGTTCAAATCGATGCCGTTGACGTCACACCAATCGAGATAACACACGGCCACCCTTGGGTGCCTACACACTTGAAGAGTAGGTACTCAATCAACTTTCCGAGGGTTGCCAGCTGGCTGGAACCCACCGGGATTGGCCGGTTTCGTGTTGGACAATGACAGGAACGACCAGAAATCATCGGACATGTAGTTCAAAAATTTATAAAGACCGGTTTGTGAACTATGTGTGAACGTGAAAACTAAAATGTTGCAACGTTTGACTATGAAAGTCTATAATAAGATAAGAATATTCTTTATTGTACACCAGGAAAAAACAAACGTTATTAGCATCCCTAAGCGCCTTAATGAACGTTGCCGCATCTTATTGGTTTTGATATGTGCAACACAACACCATCATGGTGATATTGTGTGTCACTTATAAGTTACACATAGGATCCATTTCAAGATCTACATCGTTTCGGCGAAAAAATAAGAAAATATTTTATTCTAAAAGCGTTCATTGAACTGCACACACGTGCATTGGACTGGTTTTAATGCCAGACATAGTTGTCATATAAATAATATTTAATCTTACAGTAGCCTTTGTTTCAATATGCATTACAAATTTATTTGAAGGGCGTCTCTGGTAAGTTCAACCAATATACAGGGTCATATATTTTATATCAATGCCCTACAAAGGATTTATTAACCTTTCCAACCAGTCGTGCAGTTGCTGCAAGGATTTTTTAACGGTCTAGAGTAACTGTCATCTTCCGACGTGAAACTGGCCATTGACCCGGCATTTATCTACTGCATGGACAGCAAGGAAGCTGATGTTCGTAAAGTAATTGTTGCTGCCCAAAGTAATCTATAATATAAAAATGAATCGCTGAATGGGTTGGTAAGCGCAAATCTCGAGAGCAGCTTAACCGATTTCGCTATCTCTTTTTTTAGAATATTCCTTGAAATACGAGGATGAATATTACGGAGAGATTGTTTTATAAAAAACCGGCCAAGTGCGAGTCAGACTCACGCACCGAGGGTTCCGTACAAACCTGTATTATAGACCTGAGTATTTGGTATGAATTTCAATTTAATACCTCTACGCGTTTATGAGGAAATGGGTAGTAAGTTTAAAATTATTAAAAAAAAATATATTATGTGATGTAACTAAAAATTTATGGTTTTCGTAATTTTTCCTTTATCTATGCTATAAGACGTTGCTTCGTACCAAATTTCAAGATTCTGAGTTCACGGGAAGCACCCTGTAGGTTTTGATTCCCTTGCAAGTGTCGAAAATTTGCGGCATAAACGGCTGTATCTTTTGATTGCGTTGGCTTAGAAGTTTGATTTTTTCACAGCTTCAAGGGACAGTAGACCTGAGTAATTGATATAAATTTCAGCTTCATACCTCCACGCGTTCCTGAGAAAAAGGGTCTTGACAGACGGATGGACGGACGGACAGACGGACAACAAAGTGATCCTATAAGGGTTCCGTTTTTTCCCTTTGAGGTACGGAACCCTAAAAATTAAAAAATTAACTGGTAGGCGGTACGAAGTTCGCTAGATCAGCTAGTAAAATAGTAAGCTACTAGTAAACACTTAATTAAGAACCAGCAAAAAGAATTAAAATTTCAATTATGATTGTGGGTTACTTAGGTAGTGGTAAGACTTTCGGTTTTATTAAGCCGTTAACTAAATAAACACAAGAGTCCTTTCAAGCACTCCTTAGAGTCCGTTTCTTTAATCAGTCTAACCGTAACGCCTTTTCCTTGTAAAATCTCCACACAGACTATTTTCGTCAACGTTTTGGGAATGTTCTAAGGAATTGTATATATTTTTTGTTATGACTGTAAAGTGAAGAACAGTAAAAATAAGTAGCCTAGCGACGGGACCATTGCCTATATTCTGCTAATGCATTAGGTAGGTACCACTACAATGAAAATTGCCCGAAGATGGAGATTTTATTTCGTTGCTGCTTTAACTCTACGCGCGCACATACATCGAGGCTTTTAGGTGTCATGGGTATGAAAAAACACCCCTCGTGACCCGACCATCTATCTGTCATGGTACTGTAATGCACTAACAGAATCGAGGCCCAGGGTTGCACCGACTCTATTCACGTTACGGGTGGAACTTAGTGGGCTACTAATTTTAACACCAAAAAACCTACCTTTTGTTTTAAATCGTTAATTTTATGCTTACTCAATTACCCATTTCACAAAGAAGGAAATAAATTAATAGTATGCAATTAACAGTTTGTATGTCCCTACTCCTGGGGCACGGGTTCTGCATCGCAGGAAGGTTAGGCCATACTGCACCACGGCGGCCAAGACCGGGTTGGTGGAGTATTGTAAGACAGTAGCGGGACTTACTGTCAGAAGTTATCAAGCCGCCCGTAAGGCCTCTGACATGGCTTAAGTACAGTATTATTCAAAAATCTAGCGGTATGAAGCCATTCCGCTCTCGAAAATCGCGGTAACTGGTTCTTCAGAATAAACTACTAGGCTCTTACTAATAAACACCGTATACGCCTGGTATAGTTACACAGTGTTTTGTTCACGACATTTGAATGTAATTTTCAGTTGGAAGAAAAGAGACAAAACACTGCATAGTTATACAATACTTACAACAAGTTTATTAGTAAGGCTGCTAGGGTTTATACGGTATAGGCACAGAACGAGGTTTAGAAATAAAATAAAGGTTTGTGCCTACCGTATACTTTTAGGGATTTTCAATTAGCCGTTTTCAGTATAAATTCACAAAGCAATCCAAAGATTACAGGCGTGGCCATAGAAGAACCGGAATGCGTCAGTCAAAATAAATCTTAATAAATAAATTAAACCTTACCGCGCTCGGACCCCGGAAAGTTTTAAGTGCCCTATAGCGCCTGGCCATTTCATACTACCATTTTTTTGCAATTTTTTTTTGGACACAGTACCGCATTTCTCAAATTAGAGAAAGTACTACGTAATTATTCAATAAGTGTTATATATTGTAGACTTTTAGTCCGGATCTATTTACGTCTACAATGTGTTGTGCTTACGAAAGTTTTAGTTCAAAAAGTGTTATACAGAGCGTCCCAAAGTTATGGGCCATGAAGGGAAAGTACCTTAAATATCGTAGATAGGGTTATTTGCTGAAAGAAGACTTTATGTTATTTTTAAAAGCTAGTAATTTTGCATTCAAAGATTTTCTAAAAATTACTTGCCTTGTCTGGGAATCGAACCGACTTAAATGTAAAAAAAACACCACTACTTTTATGATGCCAATAGAAGTAATGGCCAAAAACTAATAACACTTCTTAAGTAACATGGTATTTTAAAAGAAAGGAACAGCGTGAAATTAATCATTTTAATCAAATTAAAAAAATACATGAAACTGCCATAGTCTATAAATTGGGTATTTTTTTTTTGTAGATTAATTAATTAAATGCTCAAAATGTGATCCCTCATGTCTAACGCAAATCGCCAATCTTTTAATGAGTTCGCTGCCTGTTGATTTTCATTTTTCATTTTCAACTTAATTGACTACGACAGTTTCATGTATGTTTTTAATTTGATTAAAATGATTAATTTCACGCTGTTCCTTTCTTTTAAAATACTATGTTACTTAAGAAGAGTTCTTAGTTTTTGGCCATTATTTCGATTGGCATCATAAAAAAGGTGTGTTTTTTTTTAATTTATGACGGTTCGATTCCCAGTCAAGGCAAGTAATTTTTAGAAAATCTTTGAATGCAGAATTACTAGCTTTTAAAAATAACACAAAGTCTTCTTTCAGCAAAATACCCTATCTACGATATTTAAGGTACTTTCCCTTCATGGCCCATAACTTTGGGACGCCCTGTATATCGCTACGATCTGCAAAAAAATCCCTATCCGATTATTATACACGCAATGCTAATAAAATTGTGAAACAACTTACATTATTTTCAAATGACGTCATGAATTTCATTATCCACACCATTTTCTTAAATTAAAAGCAATTACGCCTACAAGCGCCACCGTGCTTTGTGAATTTGGGCTGAAAACGGCTCACTTTCATTCTTTCGTCCCGGAATTTGCTCCAGCAAATCCGCCAACCCTACTGACAGCGAAAGTATGATAACAATCCGAGAAAAAAAGTTTCTAAAGAGGGCTAAATCCGAGTTGTTTGAACAAGTGATCGAGTCCACGCTAGTATTACACTCCGGCAAACGGTAAGTATTTTCTTTCCTCTGTAAGTAGCGGTAGAGCGGTGGTAGAACCTTGGCCTAACATTCGGGTTCGAGGCATGTGCAGTACAGTCGATAACACATCAACCTGTACATTTTAGTTAAGCTTTGGGCTTTGCATCTACGTAATGAGATGATTTATACAGCGCCCAGTGGCACCTTCACCCATAATATATGGGTGCAGGCACCACTCGGACGCTGCAGTTCCTGGAAGTGGGTAATTGGGTTAAGGCGCTTAGGGGTGCCAACTAGCGCCACAGTTTTATAATATAAGAATATTCTTTATTGTACACTGGAAAACCAACAAATACAAAATATTTGCAAATATACCTAGTACAATATTTGCGGCTTTATTAAGAAAAGCAATTTCTTCCAGACAACCTTACGATGGAACGTTGCTGAAGGAAATTAGAAAGACAGGTAGCCAGTGCAAATTTGAATATTGATACATACTTACCCCCTTATTCATAAATTATGAATAAGGGTTTTTTTTAAGTTTTATTTTAAGTTATGATTCATAATGGTCCGCTAACTTAAAACAACTGCTAAGGAGTGTTCTTTTTCATTCTGACTTAGGTCAATAGAAGATGACAGCAGAGTGAGAATTAGCAATGCTTTAAGTTAGCAGACTATTATGAATAAGGGGATTATACTTATAATAATACACTTACATGTCATTACTTATATAAACTTATAATTTATTATAAACATACATATATATCTTACAATAAAGTTCTACACAAGACAAGGAAAGTAAAACACCAATCGTAAAATAGTAAACAAATCGTAACAACTGTTATACTATTTTTATCTTTAATGCACTAACCCGTGCTAAGGACAATTTTAAAAAACCTATATAACCTGGCACGGATAGCCAGACGTCGCGGGTTTTAATCCCGGCATGGGTGGTATTTTTAGCCTCTAAATTTTTTAAAATCGTAACAACTATGATAACTATTTTTAGAACCTACGGTCTAGAACCTAGGTTCAACAATCTAGGACTTTAATCGATTTGAACGGCCGTTTTTAGTGGAAATCGATTAAAGTCCTAGGATATTAATACAAAATTCCACTAGGATGTATGTTCTAAAAATAGTTACCACAGGTATTAAGATTTCACATGTTTACTTACGGTATAAACTGTTTAGCAAGGGTATGTAAGTGTATTATTATTAAGTATAAGTATGTATCAATATTCAAATTTGCACTGGCTACCCGTCTTTCTAATTTCCTTCAGCAACTTTCCATCGTAAGGTTGCCTGGAAGAAGTTGCTTTTAGCAATAAGGCCGCCGATTGTACTATGTATATTTGCAATTGTTTTGTATTTGTTTTTTTTTTCAGTGTACAATAAAGAATAATCTTATCTTATCTTACTTTTTTAAAAAAACATATAAAATAAGTTATGATTTTTATTCCATTGGTGGCGCTACTTAGCGCCCCTGCGCCTTTTATGTAATGTCTAAATTTAAGTATGTCATGTCACTAGTACTTAAACTTTTTTTGTAAATAGGTAGTTAAAAGAATAGTCTCTATTAAACTCTTTCAGAAAAGGCCTGCAGTGTAACACAGATAGGGTGTATCCGATGCTCATACTTTTCGATATAGGTATTTTAAAGTTTTCCCTACAAAAAAAATATGCTCGTATTCTTGTTCGTTAGTTACATTTTACGCTCTACTCAGTTGATGTGCTGTCGCTTTCATCCGGCTTTTGACTATGGGACGTAATTTAATAATATTTTATCTTGAGATATGATAGGTATACTTTATCGCTTGTCGCATATTTTTTTATTTAGCTATAATATTAGTATAGCACAGTGTGAACCGGTCTCGTAGAAAATGTATGAAGAGCGATAAATTATTATACCTCAAGATGTGATACCTATATTTTATATTAGTCTGTTCACTTTTAGAATATACCTCGGCTACTATCTACAATATTCGTGTAGTAGAAATATCGGAACTAATGTGAAACTAAAATTTTCAAAATAGTGAAGAAAATTTTAAACAGAGCAGGAAGTAGTATTACACTCGTGTGCTTTCGGCAAAAACCGAAGCCTACTCTAGACCCCGAGGTATATTCTAAAAGCTAACAGACTGTAGTACCTAAGTAAATTATTTTTTTAATGATTCTGGAGAAAATACTGAAATACCACTGCTGGGGCACGGGTCTCTTCCTGCATCGCAGAAAATACCAACTGTTAATAAAACCGTTCTAATAAAAATAACAACTTCCACACGAAACAATCACTTCTGGTCAGACTGTACATAGTCAAAAGGCGGCGTGACAGGCGGGCCGTGGGTGGACCGACGACACTGAAATCGTCTATTGTGGCGTCATTTATTGTCAGAATCACTCCGAGAGGCGTCAATAGCACATGAGTAAGGCTGGGCGCATGCTGAGACCCAGGCGACGCAGCACAGCGCAGATTTTGTAAAGCATGGAACGTCATTGAGCTACGTGCGACGCAGACATGTGTCTGCCTTGCTCTGCGTCTCGTAGTGCCGGCACAGAATCCTGCGCGACGCGTGCAAGTCGAGGCGTGTTTACTTACAATTTTGTTACAATGACAGAACATTTAATTGAATTAGTTCGCGGTGAACCTTGTTTGTGTGACACAAATCATCCAGACTATTAAAAAAAAGACGTTGAAAGAGTTAATATGGGTGAGAATTGCCAAGCGAAAGTGGGGGCCTATGTCTGCCTCAACTGCCCTGCCCTGTACTGAACTGTGCTGCGTCACCTGCGTCTCAGCATGCGCCCAGCCTTAACACTTGATCTTTGAAACGCGGGGGCGGCGCAACTTTTCACATGTGAAAGGTACAACCATTCATGGTTCGTTATGAAATTAAATTCTCCAACAGCAGCGTATTGATGTGACGAACGGTTTTGAAGTGACAATATTGTCAGACATGTTACTTTCACTTTTCACTGTAGAAGGAGGGTATATGCAGCTTGAATAACGTGTAAAACAGGTCAACAGTTTGTTGAGTATCGATCATTGTTTAATGGTAACTTAAAAAAGGAAAATATTTTTTTACTAGTTTACTCAACAAGAATTCGAACTGGTACAATTTAATGAAAAAAAAAACATACTTAATTTTCGTAAGAATCATCTCCTGGCAGTAACAAACTCAACAAAAAACACTGTAGTGTACTTGGACCATAAGCGCAACAAAAATCATGTCAGAATCCCGACGTTTGGGTGACAGTTTTTTTCTTTACCAAATTCCTACAACTACTTTACGCTGCGTAAAAAATAATTAAGATTTTTTTCTTATTATTTTTGCTTATCTGTCCCGCGTACCTATCGACTTCTTTTCCGATGAACTTGTAATGTTGTATAACTTTTGTAAATAATAAAACTGGAACGACTTGAACTGTTGCTTTATTTGTAGATACTGTTATTTTATAATAAAACAGAAAACTGGATAAAAACGGATGAGCAGGTAAAATAGTCAAGATCTAGTCAATGTGTGAGGTGGTAATGATGAAAAATGAAGGAATTTTAGATATGTGTGACATAATTTAAATATTTGAAAATGATAGCAAAAGAATGGTGTAAAGAGGTTTGCACCGTTACAAACTAACAAAAAAAAATACTTTCGACTGCAATAAAACTGTCAAATATTTTATACTGTTGTGTGTCAATCATAAGATAAGATAAAAATATTGTTTATTCTACACCAGCTAGGGGAATACAACGTCACGATTAAAGTTTTATCTCGTTATCGGCTAGCATCGTGCTTTATTTCACCGCGTAAATCAACATGCCGCTAACTCATAGTGGGATAAAACATTTAATAAAACCTATCGCAAATAGTGGGATAAACTTTTCTTTGTGCTCCCAAGCATAAAATAATAACAAAATTACATACAGTATTACTGGCAGCCTTATTGCTTTCAGCAATTTCTTCCACACAACCGACGATGGAGAGTTGCAAATTGTTAGAATAGTGGTACAAACCAACCAGTTTAAACTGTCATGTTAGTACTAAAGACCGCCGCTAGGTGCGCTTCTGTCATTGTCTTATGTCTCTCTTAATTAGACTTCCTTGTAATGTCTGACTGTGCAAAACTGCTCCTCTAAATAAATCCAAGTGAAACTATGTAATCCAGTTTGAATCGCCCCCAATCCAATACCAATTATGAGATATTAATATTATTTTTATTTCCTACATTTCTGCATAAACTTATGTATCGATTTCAGAACGTTTTCATAGCGATCGCGGTTTTTTTGTAATAATTTTCAGAGTTTAGTTTATTACAAGCTTACTTCGTCTAAAAAACAATGTCCTAGGCACTGCAGCGTTCTAGTGGTCCTTTCACCCATCTTATGTGAGTGTGCGAATGAAGGTGCCACTGGACGCGGTATAAATCATCTCATTACGTAGATGCAAAGGCTTTTATTACAATTCATTAAGTGAAACCTATATTATGTTGAAGTGTTATACTGTCAACGCTATATTATGTTGAAGTGTTATACTCGACTTTCAGCTTCACAATATTGTTTTTAAAACTTCCTCTTTGAGTGGAGTTAAATTGTGATCAGTCCGGCTTTTGAAACTCTATGAAACTATGAATCTCGGACTACGGCCGGCGGCCTTGCTGTGAAAGTCTGATAAAGAATGTGTTTCATTTGGCTTTGTCACATACGAGCTTTGCTCTTATCGAGCGCGATAAAGCGATGGAAAATAAGTAGTACCCATTGCTTTCCTCCATTTCCGTTTCTAAAGCTAAACGGTGAAACAGGGATAGCATCACCAAAGCACACAGCCAACAACTTAGTCACGATATGTCTAACGTACCATATCTCTGGCTACTCAGAGTAAGGCTCGGTGGGAGTGCTCCTGAACCCAATAGCAGCCCGGACCCTACCAAGGACATGTAGCGGGTCGTGTCTTTACCTTCTAAAAGCTTGTTCAAACGAAGGATTTGTGGTGTTACTGCAGATATTTCTTTTTTATGCAGCCTATGAAATGTCCTACTGCTGGGCGGTTACCAGAGTGCTCACAGCGGATTGGCAATTTGAAGCTCTGCGGTATTTGAACACTTCAGACACTCAGGTTTCCTCGCCATATTTCACTTCTCTGCAGATATGCTTTTTTAAAAACATATTTAGAGGCTTAACATTCCACCCATGCCGGGATCCGAACCCGCGACCTCTGGCTATCCGCGCCAGCGCACTTTCCAACTGAGCTAATGGGCGACTTACCGGCATCAGTGAAATTTCGAACCTCTTTACTGTACCTATTACGTGCGTAGACGTACGTAAATAGGTTTTGAATTAGTCCTTAGCACGGGTTAGTGCATTAAAAATAATATAAAGATATACTTATGTTCTTGGGCTTTAAAACATATAATATTAAACAACTATAAATGATTATACTATTTTTATTTTAATGCACTAACCCGTGCTAAGGAACAAATTTAAAAACCTATTTAGAGGCTAAAAATTTCACCCATGCCGGGATTCGAACCCGCAACCTCTGGCTATCCGTGCCAGCGCTCTACCAATTGAGCCAATGGGCGACTCACGGCATCAGTGAAATTTCGAACCAGTTTACACTATTCTCTGTATTACGTACAGGCAGCGACATCTGACTTAAGCAAATTGCATTACTTACAGCCCCGACTACCTACTTTGCAGTTAGGTTTAACATCGGAACGATATCACTGTACCCACATGATTATTCTATTTTTATTTTAATGCACTAACCCGTGCTAAGGAACAAATTTAAAAACCTATTTAGAGGCTAAAAATTTCACCCATGCCGGGATTCGAACCCGCAACCTCTGGCTATCCGTGCCAGCGCTCTACCAATTGAGCCAATGGGCGACTCACGGCATCAGTGAAATTTCGAACCTCTTTACACTATTCTCTGTATTACGTACAGGCAGCGACATCTGACTTAAGCAAATTGCATTACTTACAGCCCCGACTACCTACTTTGCAGTTAGGTCTAACATCGGAACGATATCACTGTACCCACATGATTATACTATTTTTATTTTAATGCACTAACCCGTGCTAAGGAAAAAATTTAAAAACCTATTTAGAGGCTAAAAATTTCACCCATGCCGGGATTCGAACCCGCAACCTCTGGCTATCCGTGCCAGCGCTCTACCAATTGAGCCAATGGGCGACTCACGGCATCAGTGAAATTTCGAACCTCTTTACACTATTCTCTGTATTACGTACAGGCAGCGACATCTGACTTAAGCAAATTGCATTACTTAATTTATTTACATTAATTTTTAGCCTCTAAATAGGTTTTTAAATTTGTTCCTTAGCACGGGTTAGTGCATTAAAATAAAAATAGTATAATCATGTGGGTACAGTGATATCGTTCCGATGTTAAACCTAACTGCAAAGTAGGTAGTCGGGGCTGGAAGTAATGCAATTTGCTTAAGTCAGACGTCGCTGCCTGTACGTAATACAGAGAATAGTGTAAAGAGGTTCGAAATTACACTGATGCCGTGAGTCGCCTATTGGCTCAATTGGTAGAGCGCTGGCACGGATAGCCAGAGGTTGAGGGTTCGAATCCCGGCATGGGTGAAATTTTTAGCCTCTAAATAGGTTTTTAAACTATAAATGACCCATTGTTAATTTTATATGGTTTTACAATTTCTCAGGTTTGTGGCACTGTTATCAGATGCTATTTAGTTTTATCTGCACTTCGGTTACTTATCTCAGTAATCGACATTCCTCAATATGAAAATTTCATATTAAGGTTAGCATGTAGCTAACCTTTGTGACGGTACAAACCTCTTCATACCATTTTTATTTCTTTTTCTATCTATCATTTTCAAACATTTAAATTACGTCACACATTCTTCGATTTCCCTCATTTTTCATCATTACTACTTTACTCTTTGACCAGATCTGACTTTTTTAGCTGCTTCTCCGCTTATCCGTTTTTATCCAGTTTTTCTGTTTTACTATTACTCCAAATATCTATAAATAAAACCACACCTGAAGTCGTTCCAGAGTTTTTATTATTTGTAAAGATATCCAATGTCACACCTTAATATGAAATAGAAGGTCTGATAGCCAGATTGAATGAGGAGAAAGGAGTGACTGAAAAAAATTGTAGGGGTCGGGCTGCCGCTAGACTAAATGATTTAGCTCGGGAAACAACCCCCCTCGGCACCTTGGATATCTTCCAGAAAAATGCTAATACATACTCGCTTTATAAAATTTTCGGGGGCACCGTCGCGCACCATTATCTTCCAGAAGCCTTTCTTCTTTATCGATAGCTTTTGTGGCGTTACATCAACATAGAATTGGAATGTTATTCATATGATTTTCTTATTTTTCTTTGTAGGATAATTCAGCGCAGGGCGTGATTTTCGTTTCGCACTATATACGCAAATTTCACAATGACAAGTTAACCTCATGATTCGAAAAACATTAATCAGAGCACTCCATTTGACATGTTCCAGAAATTGTGCACTTAAAAAAACCGTGTACACTATGCTGATAACTCTTTCCGGCCGTGGTTGCGCGCCTTTGCTGACTACACCTGCCAACCATTAATATAAGAAGATAATCAGCTGAGTTTTGAGCGTGCGTGACTTGTAAAACAAAGCTAATTTTACTTATTTGCCACAAAGTCCACCTTGATATCAAATACGGTGTTAATTTTTTGTAAAAACATGTTTGAGCCCATACATTAAACGGTAGGTTAAGACCCGTTTAATATAAAGAACTATGTTTGAATGCGTGTACGCTTCCTACAACACACTTCTTACTTCTTCCAGGTTCAATTGGAATTTGGGCCGTAAATGAAGGCTTAGCCTCGGTCAGCAGATAACAATTTCTTGGACTGAGGTCATGCTCTTCATCCATGTATATGTTCCATGTTCCAGAAGTGACATGGCGACTACCCCCAAATGCATGACATGTATCGTTATTGTGGATTAGGATGCATATAATAATTACCCGCGGGGCACAGATTTTCAAGATATTTTTCCGCAGTAAAATGTAACCTATGTGTTCATCCAGGGTGTCAGCTAACTCCATACCATATTAATTAAAATCGCTCCAGCTGTTTAGACGTGAAGAAGTTACAAACATACACACTCGCACACTCGCAAACTTTCGTCTTTATAATACCTATTAGTTCGTGATTCGTGGTGTGAACCAAAGTCACGGGCCGAAAATTTCAGCCACATTTATGTTGTGAAGACAGCCCACTGTACGTGGGCTGTTCACAAACTATAGGCAGTAGTTTAGTACCACGCTACAACATAAACGTTGGTAACAATATCCGGTAGTTTAGTAGCCGGCAGCCAGATTGTCTGATTATAAAATTACATATTATTTATAGTAATAACCTCGGTAGGTTCGCGAAACCGGAATTTTATTCGACATTCCGCAAGGTCAGAAGTAAATGTGAGTTTCACTTATTTAATTATTAATATCGTATCGTACGCGTTTAATCATGTACTCACTGATTTTTTATGCTAACTACCAGTACCAGTATTTCTATTTTTACTTCTAGTAAAAACAAACTAAGGCCCGGTTTTCACGGTCTTAGTACGCTCGGACCGAGTGCGCCATCCGAGGAAACTAATGCTTCTGATTGGACGGTTTATCGTGACAACACCAAAATAGCCAATCAGAAGCTTTAGTTTACTCGGATGGCGCACTCGGACCGAGCGCACTAAGATGTTTCTGGACCAAATCATGTAGGGAATACAGACAAACAGACGTAGACCGCGAGCGTAAGTTTTGTAAGAGGTTTTATTTATGTGCGAAACTCTAAAAATGGTCTCGGGCACTACAATCGTAGGACTTCTCCGTTTAGTGCAGGCATTACGTTTTTAGGGTCCCGTAGTCGACAAGGAACCTTTGCAATGCACCTTTCCTGGCTTAACGGTTGATCGTAGAAACGAAAAAAAAATCAGGGTAGTAGCACATATAACTTCAAAAGAAAACTATCTAACTAACAACCTAATAGGCGACCAACGTATAAGTGGAAAACTTAGTTCAAAATCCATAACAAATTACGTTTATGAAGTGGTTAGTGCTCTGCAGTGGGTCGTTTGTAGGCTATGCAAAAAAAGTTATTCGTTCAGTTAACAGGTAAAACCTTTCTTAGAGCGTTACTAGATAGCGGTGCGGTAGAACGGTTCTCAAACGGGAGGTCGTGGATTTAAATCCGGTCATGCATCAATTACTTAATTTTCTAAATTATGTACGATTGTGAAGTTATAGTAGCAATACCACTCGTTAACCGTGAAGGACAACATAATGAGGACTCCTGAGTATATAAAGTGTTAACACACTTCAGCGCTTACTGCGTACAATAGCCCAACTATGGCGAAGTGCGGAAATCTTAAGTATAACTAATTCCCTCCTACGGAACCCTATACTGCGAGTGGCCAACACGCACTTGGCGGTTTTTTATTACTTTTTTCTGCTGCCATTGTCCGGTTCACTTCCAGCGCCACGAAGTTTAAACAAAACAGTTTTTTCATTCCGGTAGAGACAATTAAGAAGCACAATGAGTAATGTTATCTGCTAGGTAATCTTCTTATGCATCCAATCTATAAGGAAGGTAATATATTTTATTACCTTATTAGACCGCCAATTGTATAACATTACTCAGATTTAAGAAGTTATGATTGTATTATTTTTAAAAACCTATTTAGAGGCTAAATATTCCACTCATTATTTTTTTCTGGTAGTGTAATAAACTGTTTTCTATCTACCCATCTCTATTTTACATAATTATGACAAAGGCTGTAATTTGTTTTTGAGAACTTTATTCTCAATACTATACACATTCAAACCTCAATTCATGTCCTCTAAGCATATTAGTAGCCATGTTTCATTTCGATCCGGCGGCGTTCCGTTTGTAAATATAAAGCTACGTTTGTTAGTCCCATACAAACGTTGTTTGTTTTTTATTTACAAACGCCACGCCGGGTTGAGGTGTGGAAGTGTTAAATTTGGATGATTACTGTGCAGCCCCTTTAGTATCATCATCATCAACCCATTATGTCCCCACCAAGGGGCACCGGTCTCGTCCCTGAGGAAGGTATAAGCCATACTACACCACTGGGGCCAAGTTCAGATTGGTGGAGGCTTGCAAAACTAGTGGCTGGTCTTACTGTTAGAAGTTTTCAAGCCGCCCTAAGGCCTCTGACTTGGCTTAACGACTATGATCTATTGACGGTAGCTGGCACCGACTGCTTAACGTGCCTTGCGAATAGGGTTGCCAGATGATAATTTGATAAAGTAGGGCAGATGGGTCTAAAAAGGAGGATTTTCTGTAGAAAAGGATGACATTTACAAATTAAACGATCTTTTTTATAAACAGTACATTTATTTTACCTGTTAAATTCCTACTAGATTCCAATTAGCGGAATTAGCGCACCGAAAAAATCCCCGTGACCAAACCGGTTTAGTCGCGCGCCTACCCCAATTTCTTATCATTGCTAGAATTTTAGTTCTGTAAAAAGATTTATCATCTTGAATATATGTACCCCATACTTAACTAATAATAATATGTAAACAACTACGAAACATTCACCAATAATCATATTTAGCTGAGCTGCCAATTTTTGCAAGAAGTTCTTGATATTTCAACAAATAATTATGAATACCACACGCTAACGGTGAAGGAAAACCATCGTGAGGAAACCCGCGGCTTGGTTGGCTCCGCACGTATTGACTAGTCTTTCCTTTGGGCTAGGCCGACTAAGCTGTCAGGATGGTATAGGTGCTGGGCAATCCTACACCATCTATAAAACCATGTCTCAGGCACTACAGCGTCGGAGTGGTCCCTTCACCTGTGAAGAGACTACTGGACGCTGTATAAATCATCTCTTTAAGTAGATGCAAAAAGGCCAATTATGAAAATCTTCACAAGTCATATAGTCTGTTCCTCTCTTTGCTCCATTCAGTATTCAAAAATTTCGTGTCACATGTCGCACGACACGATATTTTGAGCGTTTGCAAAAAGGAGGACTTACAAAAGGTAAAGGAGGACGGGAGGACAAAACATGGAGAATGACATGTCCTCCTTTTGGATACCATCTGGCAACCCTACTTGCGCAGCACGGAACCGCAGTATAACAACAACCAATTGTGAATCGGACTCTCAATGGTCCTCTGAACTGTATAACAGAAACAACAAAACATCAACGCACGCCTGTATCCCTGCCTTTTGTCACGATCCTGACAATGTTATTTGATTCACCAACATTCATTCATCGTTGCGCGCATGCCGATGTACAATACGGCGGACTTAATGCCTTAAGCATTTTCTACCAGTCAACCGGAGGAGGTGGAAGAGAACATTGGTAGGCGTGCAAAAAAAGAGCACGAGAAAAAGTAGAAATGCAATTTAAAATATACTTATATAAGGTATTTATATACTTATCTAGCCCTTGCCCAAATAAAACACATGGATTTCTAAATAGGTAAGCAATATTACACTGTGGGAAGAATTGGCCAGAGACAAGGAGGAGTTAAGATCTAAAGGGGGAGGCCTTTGCCCAGCAGTGGGACACAGTCGTGGCTAACTAAAAAAATAAATTACTATGCGAGTCCACTTGCACTTGGCCGGTGTTTAGTTTGCAGGCATGCCCAGCGCCTAAGCCATAAAACAATTTTGTTCTGCGACCTCTAAACTACCCGCGCAAACGCAGAAAAGACAATGTCAGAACACCAGACCGCACCCCTTGAGACTTCCCTTATGAAATCAGGCAAGATAATATACATTTATAATGCAGCACAGGCCCGCCACTGTCTTATAATAATATAATCCTCCATCAACCCGACTTGGCCCCCGTGGTGGAGTATGGCTTTACCTTCCTGCGATGCAGGAAGAGACCCGTGCCCCATGCAGTGGGGACATACAAAGGTGGATATCGAATGCAGCATTATATATACGCCTCACTGTAGAGCACAGCCGTTCTCTGAGGGAGAGAGTGTGGGCCACGCGTGCTCACCGATTTCTAGCGCTGATGTATGTGAGCAATTCTCTCTGAGAGAGAGTGTGGGCTTAATCACCACGCGTGCCCACCGATTTCAAGCGCTGAGGTATGTGAACAACTCCGACACTCAGGTTTACTCACAATTTCAAAAACTTATTTAGAGGCTAAAAAATTTCACCCATGCCGGGATTCGAACCCGCGACCTCTGGCTATCCGTGCCAATTGAAATTGAAATTGTCCTTAGCACGGGTTAGTGCATTAAAAAAAAAGTATAGTTTACTCACAATGTTTCCCTTTAGCGAGTGGTAGTGCTACTATAGCTTCACAAATGTACGTAACTTAGAAAACAGTCATCGGTAGGTATTGTCGAGATTCGAACCACGACCTCCCAACTGAGAAGCCGGCATTCTAACGCTCCGTTACCGCCAGTAAGATAAAGATAGAGTATAATTATTACAAAAAAAGGCTAGAGTAGTACAGAAAATGTAGACTGCATAAGAAAATTTACGTGTTTCATTAACACTTAACCGGTGTCAGTATGGAACAAGGCCCAATTATAGTTTTACCAACGAAACACAAAATAATCGCTGCCGACATTTCACTTCGGGGATTTCTGTTTAGCACAAAGCGGTGTCTGCAACGCATTTTATCCCACAAACATGTTTCAGAGTCTCGCTTGCGTCCGCGCTACTACGAGTTGAGGCGAGTCTCACATCCGCATTTCTACTCAAACCTTGTTGGTATCACTAGCCGATCTCAACACACCTCGGCGTAGAATTGTAGAACATGGCAGCTTGCCGTTTCAGGTCACTGGCCATCGCTCCGTTTGGTTCCTCAGCCATGGTAATTCACTTTTTCACAAACCGGCCACTTAGACGTCACGACCTTTAGATATTCAACGCCGGTCACTGGTCCTAGCAAAACGGAACTTATTTCTTAGCGTGCACAGTCGCGAATCCATTGGTCGGGTTGCATTTTTTTCCGTGGCGCGATTTTATGGCGACAGCGTCGGAATCGCCATACGTACTGAACCGTCAAGCTTAGCACCCACTCACGCGACCGCGAACGCCTACATTCTCCAAGTTACCCCCACTTGAGTGATTGTGTGCGTCTCCATTGACGCTTCGGTTTTGTTGATCTAGTAACGTGGCCAATTAGATTAGGTAAACCTACAGAGTTGCAAGAAGGTTCACCACATAAAATACTGTCACATTATTGTGATGTTTTTTCTCTCAAGAGTTGAGAATCAAAATGATGGGCTGCACTAACTTTAAACCACAATATTCCTGGGGGCACCTTGTGAAAGATGGAACAAAATATGGTATTTATCAATCTAGTTCTACAACAATAGGAGTTTTTTTAATGTACTGGTATAATATAGCAACATATTTTTATTAGCTGACCCCACGAACTTCGTACCGCCTAACAGTCGATTTTAATGGTTTTTTAATTTTTCTCTCCGTAAGAACCATCCTCGTATTTCAAGGAATACTCTACAGAATTAGCGAAATCGGTTCAGCTGCTCTCGAGATTTGCGCTTACCAACACATTTTTCATTTTTTATATTATAGAATATAAACAATATTTATTTATATTATAATAAACATTGTATCTATCTACCGATTTGATTAAACTATACTCATAATGTACTTTAAAATTCAGGTGTCCCGCTACAACTTGTGAGCTTTTAAATACATAAAATACTCCCATCGTGAGGAAACCCCAGTGGTTGAGTTATTCACATAATATTGCCTATCCGCGGTGGGCACACGTGGTTATTAAGCCCATAGGTATGCAGTAGGTGGTGATGTCCTGTTTATCAAAAAACAATTGATAAAATTACATAACAAAGCCTTTAAAAGTGCTATTTTTAACATTCTAACATCTACCTACATCAATTTATTGTTAGGCGACAGACGCAGATCCTTCACATTAGAATCTTGACACAATAACATTAATCTAACAAGACATTGGCATACTTCGCTGAAATTACGGTTGCTAAAATTTGTAAAGCGTCGAAATATTGTTTTAGGCATAGTGGAAATCATCTATTTTACAGGGTGTCATGAATATTGTTTAGTAAGTTTATTAATTAAAATAGCGATACAACATATTTTATAGTTGGACGTATTATTAATAATAATTTTTCACAGGTATAACTTTTTTCAGTTTTTTAATTTTTTTCATTCGAATTTCCATTAGCGAGTTTTATTATTTAAGTTACTTAATGTGGTTTTAATTTGGCGTTTGACTATGAAGTCAAGACGTTTATGACGTAGAGATACTTGTCAACTTTCACTTTTTATAATCCTTACTTTCCTCTGTGCTTTCGGTAGCTAGCTACAGTTGAAACCTCGCCTTTGGGCATTATGTTTAAAAATACACTGATATTCTGTATTACCACATTTTTAAAAATCTATTTAGAGGCTAAAAATTCCACCCATGCCGGGACTCGTACCCGCGACCTCTAGCTAAGCGTGCCAGCGCTCTTGCAACTGAGCTAATAGGCGACTAACGGCATATTGAAATTTCGAAAAGTTTTTAAAATTGTCCTTATCACGGGTTAGTGCATTAAAAACAATATAACCATATTTTGTTGTCTTTACTTTCAGTTCTTAGACAAGCAACATAACTATATATACGAGGGCTGCTACTTATGTATGCGGAATAGAAAAAATAAACAAATGTATATGGCTAAATATGCTTTTATTGTTTTTCAAAGTATTCTCCACTATGATCGATGCACTTTTGCATTCGATGAAGCCAATTTGTAAAACACTTTTTCCTCTCTGATTGAGGTATCTCCAAAACGTTCTGTTTGAACGCATCTACGGCATCTTCACGGGTCGAAAATCGTTGACCACGTAATTAATTCTTTACATTTGGGAATAAATAGAAATCATTGGGAGCCAAATCAGGGCTGTACGGTGGATGACCCAACAATACAATTTTTTGACAATCCAAAAATGTAGTTGTTTCCTGAGATGCTGGCATTGTCATGGTGAAGTATGATTCTGCGTCGCTGGTTGTTTTGGCGTATTTCTTCAAATACTTCCGGCAAACAAATGGTCGTGTACCACTCCGAATTAACCGTTCTGCGATTCTCCAGTGGTATTGTAGCTACATGGCCATTAATACCATAAAAGCAGCCCACCATTTGCTTTACAGTGCTTTTTGCACGAGCCACTTTCGTAGGGTTCGGCTCATTTTGAAACACCCAAACTGTTGATTGTTGTTTAGTTTCGGGGTCGTACGCGTAGATCCAGGATTCGTCACCTGTGTAGATATTATAAACAGATTTTGAGTCGCCTCCGTTGAATTTAAAAAAAAAAAGTTTTCTTGCACTATTCGACGCCAGCATCTTTTTGATCCTGAGTTAAGTTGTGCGGGATCCAACGCGAACAAATATTTTTTACAGACAAATGTTTATGTAATATCCTATGAATGCTCGTCATACATATGCCCAGAATAGCCTCTATCTCGCGATACGTAACATGGCGGTCTTGCATTATTAGTTTTCGCACAGCTTCAATATTTTGTGGCACAACCACCGATTTCGGGCGACCTTCTTTAACTTCGTCCGTGAGCTTACTGCGCCCGCGATTAAACTCACCAAACCAGTGATACACAGTCGTTTTTGATGGAGCTTCACCACCAAAAGTCTAAGTTAATTGAGCTACGCACTGTTGTTGCGTTAAACCACGTCGAAAATTGTAACAAATCATAGCAAGAATATTTTCACGAGTGAGTTCCATTTTTTCAGCGATATGACATTTTAAATCCAACAAAAACAAAACACTAACGTATATAAGAGAAAAATATTAGCGGCCAGTATTTAAAAAAGAACGAATTTGACCATGAAGGTCAGACATTGCGTTTAAAATCATTGGAATCCCAGATTCCGCATACATAAATAGCAGCCTATGTAAAAACAAAAGTAATAAATGCAAATCGTTAAAAAACTAACCATGTTGAAATACGTCATTTTAGTGGAATGGAAACAGAGCTCTATATTTTTTAATCAAAAGGTACGCTGGCCGTGCTACTGATAACTTCAAAGCGGAATGATTGCGAAATTCCAACGAAGAATGTTCTGTGTACATGATATACAAACCTACAGTCAGCGCCAAGCGGGTCTAAACGCACAGAGTGGTCTAGGCCAAGTTCTTGGCAGACCGGCGCTGTGCATAATTTATACTAACAGATTCGACCCTATTTTGTCGCCCCCTCGCGTCCTCCCGCTCCTCGTATATCGTATATATTCCCGTTATTAATTATACTTAGAAAATAAATGTGTAAACACTATCAGATATTTTAATACATGTATCTTGTTATTAATTGAATATCTTGTTTTTAAATAACTAAGGCCAGGTAACTCTGTTGCCTGCTCTGTGCTTCGTAAATAAGATTGGTTAAAAAAATATTAGTCCGTAATTGGCCTACATTAATTTACTTATTTTATATTGTTTTGTGTATTTTGGCTTTGATAAATTAAATTAATAAAATGAGCAATTTTGTCGTTCATACTTCGCTTCGAAGACACTTTAGTCGTGGCATGATTAAACAATTAAAATTTTGGCACAATATGGCTGAACACGTTCCTCCCACCCAGTATAAAAAAGAGCTGGATTTTTATTGCGATTTCATGACCAATTATTTCATATTAGCATCCTAAATTAGCTAAATCTATGAGTAAGTACTTAATCTAAGATAAAAAATGTGAAGTATTTTTTTTTACGTAGCCTCTATGTTTGTGTCCCACTGCTGGGCAAAGGTTGTGTTTAATAAATTAATATTATCAACTGTTTATTTACCATAGCAAAAATACATACAGTCTGTACTATAGCTCCGATGCCAGTTCAAATGCGAACGGTCTGAAAAGTTAGATGTTTAATGGTACCAAAAGAACAAAGTTTTTTTGGGACAAGACATTGGCGCATTTTGTTACTTTCATTTGTTCTAAGAAAATACACTAACTGTAATTAGATAAATTTACAGACTTATTTGCAAACAAAGAATAATAAAGAGTTTATGGATACAGTTCAGTACACAGGACTTACATTTATAAGGCTTTTCTGCTGCAGTTGCAATAGAAATACAGCTTTATGTACTGCAGAAGCTGGATTTTCATTACGATTGCATGAACAATAATTTCATATTAGCATCCCAAATTAGCTAAATTTTTGAGTAAGTACTAAATCTGAGATAAAATGTGTGAAGTACCTGCTTATGCTTATGCATACAGTCTGTACTATAGCTCCGATGCCAGTTTAAATGCAAGGTCTGAAAAGAAAAGGTCTGAAAAAAAAAGATGTTTAGTGGTACCAAAAATAAATAAAGTATTTTTTGGGACAAGAAATTGGCGCATTTTGCACATTCATGTTATAGTAATAAAGTACACTACCTGTAATTAGATAACTTTACAGACTTACTTGCAAACAAAGAACAATAAAGAGTTTATGGATACAGTTCAGTACACAGTTACATTGATAAGGCTTTTCTGTTACAGTTGTAATAGAAATACAGCTTCATGTATTGCAGAACAACATTCTACCCACTACAGACGAACGGTCAAGTCTTCTTCAAACTTTTTAACAAAAGTATAAAGCAAAGAAACATTTAACACTATTATTTTAAGAAAAGCTCCTACAGATTTTTGCTATCATTCTTTGATTTCAACAAACCTGATTGTGTTACATTTTTTATTTTGCTTGTAAACTTCCCACTGCAGAGCACAGGCCTTCTCGCAGAGAGAGAGTATAGGCTATTACCATATCACCGGATTGGTGATTTCAAGTGCTGAGGTATTTAAACACCTCAGACACTCAGGTTTTCTCACATTGTTTTCCTTCATAGTTTAGTGATTGGCATTGCTACAACCATTGTTGTAGCTTTTATACTTATACTCTTTTTAATGCACTAACCCGTGCATTTGTTTTAGCCTCTAAAAAGGATTTTTTTTAAATTGCTACAACAACTTTACAAATGTACATAGTTTAGAAAACAAAGTCATTGATACATGTCCGCACTGGGAATCGAACCTGGGTCTTTCGCTTCAGAGTTCATTGTTCTACCCACTGGACTAATGCTGCTGTAGGTAACTGTATTATAGTGCTAGTTTATTATACTGCGTCAGATTGGTAAAGTAGGTACCTGGATTGGTAAACCCTGATCTAGGTTGAGATTGTAGACTTTTAGTCCCGATCTACTTAGGGGTGTTGTTATATCGGAAGAGTCCGACCAGGTTTCGCACCGATTCGCAGAGCTTAATCATGGTAAGCAGAGACGGAGTTCGCGCCGTCGGTTGCTCGTCTCACACACTAAAAGTCTACAATGTTTTGTGCTTGCGAAAGTTTTAGTTCAAAAATTTTGATTTATTGTTATTATTGATAATTGAATTGCTCAAGGGCATGGTTATCAATTTTATGACTGACAAGGTTAAGTATCTAGTCTTTTATTTGCTCTCATTTGTTATCTACGTAGTAGAGTTGACGCCTGATCCCTACATCATAAGTATAGCCTAATAAGTGCCACCTGATTAAATAAATAGAACAACTATTTTATCAAATATTATTTATGTTGTAATAGTATTATTTTAATTTAGTATGTACTAGACATCAAATAATTTTAAAATATAAATTACTGACTTTATTTTGGTTTATTTTACTTTAAGTACGTGCCAGTTCTTGACACCGCTTAAGGCAACTGTAAGTAGCAAATATTTACAATTTTATTGGTTTTAGTACAAACAATTAAACTTGACTAATATAATATTCAAAGCAGTGGTAGCAGAGCTAAACACCGGCTTCTCAATCATCATCACTAGTTCATTCCCAGTTCTAAATATGATCAAACCTCAATGTTCATCCTCTAAATATCCTGATAAAGTTTTATTGCGGCTATTGCATCATTTCATAAAACTAAAACTGTAATTTATTATGACAATTCAAGGTACACTGTGCAGCAGCCTTCCTACTTGTTGATCAGTGGGTAAATCGACTTAACAATTTACATAGTTATATATTAAACAGCCATTATTTATTAGGTAAAACGTAATTACAGTTGCCGTGGTCTACCAGAGACTACGGCAACTGTAACACTGCCGAACATCAGGAAGTAAGGTAATTACATTTTACCTAAGAAATTATCGCAATTAGACCCTAGTTTAATATCTAACTATGTATAAGTATTGCAAATCATCAAGAAATACTTTAACAATGCATATCAAGTTTTTGTAGTAAGTCCTAAATTGTAGTGCTTTGAACCAGGCCTCTGGAAGGTTGAAAATTAGAAAGTACTGGTCTATTTACAAAACCACAATCCCTTGAAACACTTCATTGCTGTCTCAAATATGTCATCATGCTGACTGTTGTGCAGATTTTACAAGGAGAAAACGTAACCTCAAATTAAATAAATTGCCCCCAAGGACAGTTTCAGAGGAATTGTGTAATAAAACACGACTCCTCTAAACTAAAATTATTATTTATTGTAAAGACCGTAAGTTTCTACGTGAATTGCCTCTTGAGGCACTCTCATAAACGCCAACTCGCTAAACTACTCAATATAGAAGTCGGTATATTAATTACTTTGAAAAGAAAAGGTAAAAGTTTCATAATATTATAAAGTTTAGTATTTTCAAAGCCTGAAAAGTTTGTAAGACCCGCACAAATGTGTAGAGGAGTACTCATATAGAATTAAAAGAGTCACTTACGCGTTTTCTGACCATAGCGGTGCGTACTTGTAGTCATATCGCTGGCGATGGACCATATCACATAGGAAACAAGATTTTATTGAAATTAACATAAAAATCGAAAGAGAATGAGCTGAACAACAACAACAACAAAGCAGCAACACAGACTATATGTAGTACGGCTTAAATGACATTTGATTTGACGTTAATATTTTTTTAAGTTTCAGCTGCCGGCGCCGGCTTCTTATAAAGTAAACAAGAAAACATTAGTTCAGGCCGTCACAGAGTCACGGCTTTATCACAACCACAGAACGCCTATCCCGGAGGGATAGGCAGTGGTCTGGTCACGATCCTGAAAGATCACTTCATTAACGTTCTTTAGTCGTTGCACGCACCTAGGCCTGTTGCAGGAAGAGGGAGTAAATGCGTTTTGTAACCTGAAATAAATTCACTTTATTCAATAAAATACATTTCTGTTCATTGAATTTATGAAATGAAATTTATTTTTCGCTTGTTCAACGTTTACATGGTACAAAATAAGCCGTAACTATTATTTCATGCAAGAAAAGGTCCACCACCCTCCGTACTAGTATTAACTGTATTACGGCAGGGTAGTATCACATCTCCAACAAAAATATATAATTTCGGGCAAAACCTTTGCTCTAAACTAATCAAAACAGAAAAGAAAAGTAGTATTTTCTGATCAAAACTTAACAATTTTTGAAACATCAATTAATAACAATGCAGTTTTTGAGTATTCATACTCATTGTAGTACCCATAAATACCACAAAATAAAACGATGTATACAAACATATATATATTAGTATATAGATAGTGATATATTATTAATAGTAGCACGTAATACTTAGATATATTATAATTTAATATTTTCTAAATAGTTTTTAGTAAGTACCTATGTATAATATATTTGTAAGTTGTATGAACAGCGGTGGTAGCTCAGTGGGTAGAACCATAGACTGGCAAGCGAGAGCCCCAAGTTCGATCCCGAGTGCGGGCATGTACAAATGACTTTGTTTAATTTCAAAGTTACGTACATTTGCGAATTTGCAGTCGCAATACCACACGCTAACGGTGAAGGAAAACATCGTGAGGAAACCCGCGGCTTGGTTGGCTCCGCACCTATTGACTAGTCTTTCCTGTGGGCTAGGCCGACTAAGCTGTCAGGATGGTATAGGTGCTGGGCAAGCCTATACCATCTATAAAACCATGGCCCAGGCACTACAGCGTCGGAGTGGTCCCTTCACCCATCTAGTGTGAGTGAAGATACCACTGGACGCTGTATAAATCATCTCATCTCATTGTATAAATTAATTAATTAACATTAAGCATATTTTCCGTAGTATTATAGTCCATTTTTCTTAAATAAGAATTAAATTTTGTTTTGCGAATTTTGAATTGTCATTTATAGACAGGTCTTTGTTAATTTTATTGTATAGATATGGTCCAAGAAAATGAAAGAAGTCATGTGCAAATTAATGATGTTTTACAAGGCGGTACTCTGTATATAACATGTTTTCTTCTATGAGATATAGTTTTAGGGGGGTGTTTACTATGCTGTCGTAAAGTTATTGCTTTAATAAAAAGTTGACAGACCGTGAGAACATCAAATTCTTTGTATAAGTCTTTTGTTGCATAACGAAAGTTCTTGAAATTTGCCACTTTAATGATGGCCCTCTGAGCTCTCTCGATTTTTAAAGATAAGATTTCTTAGCCCCGCCCCAGCTTTCGATTCCGTAAGCTATCACTGATTGGCAAAGGGCAAAATAAACTGCTTTGATAGTATAAGTGTCTTTTAAGTGCCGGATTTTTTGAAAATATATATTAGTCTGCGGACTCTCCCATTTAGAATTTCAATATGTTGCTTCCAGCTCAAGTTCTGATCCACAACTACACCCAAGTATTTTATATATTCAACTTTGAACAGACTGTAACACGTGCAAGATGATGGAGTATTGCAGCTTAGGTGTAGCTTCAGATGGAAATCCGATCTGGGTTGCATATTATTCCTTATGCTAAAAGTTATGTATTTAGTTTTACTTAAGTTGAGAGTCAATAGATTTTGGTTCAAATAGTCAACAATTTGTTTGAATCCTGTTTCCGCCGCTGACTTGACCTCATTCCATGACTTTCCGCGCAAGATTAGAATAGTGTCATCTACAAATGTTACAATTTTTGCCTTTGCGAGTTCTTTTCTACACAGATCATATACATAAATGAGAAAAAGTGTTGGGCCAAGAACTGACCCTACGGTACACCAAACTTTGTGCATTCGGAACCACTTTGGACATCACCCAGTTTTACGGCTTGAGATCTATTTCTCAAATAGTCTTTAAGCAGTTCCAGTGGGACACCCCGCACACCAATGTACTCCAGCTTGCGAATTAACAAGGGGACAGAGACAGTGTCAAATGCCTTGGACAAGTCAAGGAAAATGCCAAGACATTTCTCCTTTGCATCCAGTGCCTGACCTACATTTGTAACCAAACTTTCAATAGCATCAGAGGTGGAACTAAAGCCAAATTGATTATCTGACAGCAACTTGTTTGCTTCAAGAAAGCCGAACAATCTTTTGTTTATTATCTTTTCCAGAATTTTGGCGGTAGGAAGCACTGAAATAGGTCTATAATTGCTGACACTGTCCCTGTCACCAGATTTGAAGATCGGTGTAACAATGGAATGTTTAAGCTGATCTGGGAACACACCACACGACAAACAAATGTTACAGAGGTGTGTTATGGGTTTTAAAATGTACATAACAACATTCTTCAAAAAATTGCAGAGATCCCATCATCTCCAGAAGAAGGAGTACTCTTCAACGACAAAATAATATTTCGTACTTCATTATCATCTGTCGGATGGAACTTTGCTGAATGTACGGGGCTATCGCTACTTTTGTATTTTAAGACTAGGTCTGATTCAGTAGAGTTTAAGTTAGAAAGTAAGTTATCTGCTAGACGTAAGTTTTAAGATTCTTCAGGGGATGGTTTTATGTCAATTAGCTCAGATGGCAGTTTTGCATTACCCTTAAGGTTGCAAATAGTTTTTATGAGGTTCCAAGTTTTTTTTTATGTCACCATTTCTTTTATTCAACTCAGATCTTTCGTAATTACCATTTATTTTATGTAATAAATAATTACAAAAATTTCGGTGACGCTTATAGGTTACCGGTAGCGCCTCATCGTAAGGGGACTTTTTAAGTTTTAAATGTAGTCTATCCCGGAACCTCATACACCGCACCAATCCAGGTGTAATCCAAGGCTTTAAGCTACATTTTCGGTTTGATACCTTAGGGTTCGTCGTGTGTTTTTGCAATATGTTCGACACTGTACGAAGGAAAATGCTTGTTACAATATTTGGATCCTCATTTGATAATAGGTTGTCCCAGTTTACTTCAAGGAGTTCTGCCGTGGCTTTTTTGTAGACTATTTTAGTTATAATTTGATTTTTATTATTATGTCTAGATGTACATTTTGCCATTGAAATGATAATAGTATAATGGTCGGTAACTGTGGTCTTACAGACGATTGTACTGGTCTTAGTAATAGTCTTAATAAAGCAGTGATCAATGCAGTTGAGGTCTCGCGTGGGAAAAGTATACCCCGGTAGGAGTCCGTGCATCGCCAGGAGATCAAGGTAGTCACCGGATCTGGTATCACTATTTCCATCCTTGATATCCACATTTATATCACCGAGCAGGACTACATGTTTTGACTTTTTAACGTCTGTTAGTAGCTTATCAAGAGATACAAGGAATCTATCTAATGACACCACTGAAGGCGACCTGTACACGCATAAGAATGTAAAGTCGGTTCCTACCTTTAAGACTAGGCAGTCTGCATCATTAAAATCCGGTTTGTATACACTAACATTTAACGATTTGTGTGCATATGTAACTACTCCACTATT
Organism: Yponomeuta sedellus; assembly: GCA_934045075.1. Taxonomy (NCBI): domain Eukaryota; kingdom Metazoa; phylum Arthropoda; class Insecta; order Lepidoptera; family Yponomeutidae; genus Yponomeuta; species Yponomeuta sedellus. The sequence goes on from OW203726.1 coordinate 18,560,735, forward strand.
CTGGTTTTTGTGATTTTGCGTTGAGAAGCAATTAAAGTTTGGAAGTGAAGGCAGTGTTTGAAGATGGGGTAGCCAACATTCTGTTAGCACAACTAGGTCTTGGTTTACTTTAAGCCTTGAAAGAAGAGTCTGGAAGTCGTTAAAGTTTTTATCGATGCTCCGTATATTTTGAACCACAACATTAAGTTTTTTATTTGACACGTCTATAAAATTCACGCACTGTTCCGGGTCATCAGCGATGAATGCATTGCCGACTTTGACTATGTCGTCAATATCGGCCGCGACTTGATCAATAATTTTACTAGCCATGCTCATGCGTGTAAAAGTGTGTTTTACATAGGGTTGTTACTCGCTGGTGACCGTGCTGTGCTTTTGTTTTCTTGAATCTTACGCAAATTATTGACCTTATGATTTTTGGAGTGTAATTACGGTATATAATATATAAATAAGCAGTATTTATTCGTAAATTCACAAACATAAGAGTATTTAAGTTATACGCAGGGTATATATATGAATACATTATTTCATAGAATACGATAATCAAGCTTATAGTGATATAGACAAGTATGGAGGAGACTAGTCATGTGGATGGTCTTGAAAGATTTTCCAAACATTCCTGGGACTTTATATAGGAGTTTATATAGGATGGATCTCTCATTCTTTTAATATACCTACCTATTTAACTTTATCTTTTTTCTTAATCCTGTCCATCCAAAAAGCGCGTAGGCAGTACTGGTTTCGATAGTAGATACCTAGTGCATATCTACTCTGATTTCCATAGTTGGAGCAAAAATCAACAAAATGATGTTTGGAATTACTGTGATATGATAAGACGCTCTTCCAAACATAATTGTCGAACGTTAACAAGAGTCCATTTTATATAAAAACTAGATAACCAAAGTGAAAAATGGACAAAGTAAGTACATCAATAATCCAACTTATTTAAAAAAAACCTCGATTTCTTGAAAGCAATCCTTAAATGCAATTTAAGTCATACTGTTAAACCACAGATGTTTAAATTGCATTCAGTTTAAAATTACCTGGGGTGTATTATATTATTTTCCTTAACAACCTTGGGCTTGTGGTTTCGACACATCCATCGAGACGTCATTTATTTTACAACATTCGGTTTCTAGGGTTCCTTAGTTCGACAAGGAACACTTATCCGCGTCCATCCGTCTGTCGATTTGTCTTTCTATCTGTCTGTCTGCCACAGCCTAGCTCAGAGTCGATTAGTATTATAATTTACAAAACCTTAAAACCTAAATTAGGGATGCATTTTGTTTTCACGCCTACACATTATTATATTAGGTATACGTAGCCTATAAATGTCCTACTGCACGGCACAGGCATTCTTTCTGCTCTGAGGTATTTCAACACCTCAGACACTTAGGTTTCCTCACGATGTTTTCCTTCACGGTTAACGAGTGGTATTGCACCTCTAACTTCACAAATGCCAACACATTAGTCCACAAGAGCAAACATTCTGGCAGTAGGAAGATAATTTTTGATGTAGAGTTCTGTTTTGTTAGGCCATACTCCACCACGGAGGCCAAGTCCGAGTTGGCGGAGTATTGTAAGACAGTGGCGGGCCTTTTCTGAGTGCTTAGTGCGAGTTTGACAGATCCAATCGAATAACTTTACTACCGGTTAATCGAACATTGAGTATGAGTAAGTTAACCATTCGAACTAGCAAAACGCTGTCACAGTACAACTCGCACTCGCGTTTATTCGTGTTTTGGCTGGTAAACGTGTTCACTTCTCAACGTAAACCATTACAACTCGCACTCAGCAATTTTAATTTCCATACTTGTCGCTAGGTGGCGCTTCCTCGATGCCATAGAAATATGAGTTTACGTTAACGCGATCGAGTAGTTAAAAAACTCGCACTAAGCACTCTGACCTACTGTCAGAAGTTATCAAGCCGCCCAAAGGCCTCTAACATGGCTTAACGACTGCCATTGCATGACAGCCGGTACCAACGGCTTAACGTGCCTTGCGAAGCACGGAAGCGGTCGGCAAAATGCCACTAGTGGTAGTCGCGGGACGGTCACCCATCCTGCACCAGACCGCGCCTGTTGTTGCTTTACTCAAGTGATTGATTCCAATCACTCGGTTCGATTAGGAGAGTTCTGTTTGTGACATAATAAACTTAGAACACGAATTCTTTGTACAAAATCCATTCTTCTCCTTATCGTGTTGGTGACAGACCATTCAGATTTTATTGGCTCAGAAGTCGGCCACGCTCTCACCAGCTTCCGAGGCCAGACCATAGAATCCATACGTTGATCGAGTAATTAATATGTACTGAAAAGCGGATAAAACCCCTGTATACGGAACCCTGCATTGCGCGTAGCCCGACGCGCAATGCAGGGTTCCATATACAGGGTTCTTTCCCGTGTAGGTACTCTTGTGAGTAAGACAATTTTGGCTAAGTAGATTCTTGAACTGAATTTTGTTATACCTACACGTGACTTTGGTTGTTGTTTACCTGGACATGGTTCTCTGATCACCTGTTTACCTCGGATTTGTCATTTGTCACAATATATACCTTTCCCGAACCTAAGCACATCAGGGCCGCACGTTGCTAAAAAATTATGGTTGATTTTGCTGACGTTACCTACATCAAAAGATAGCAGTGAATTCTTCCATGAATAATTTGCTCACTACATAAACTTCACATCACATAATATGGCTGTAGGTGAAACTAGGACAATAATACGTCCTTCGGAAACTTTATTTTCTTTTTAGGAACTTCACTCAGTTCATTTCCTTGCCGTTCCAATTCCAATCTTTCCTTTGTTTCCTGTCCCCCCCGTTTTTTCCTCTACCCCCCGAGCGGAACCAAAAATAAAAATCTAACCTACCTGACCTTCAACCCTCAATCTGAAAACGGCCAGTGACATCTAGAGGGCAGCGCAAATCACATGGTTTCGACGAGTTTTCAATGCTTTACATTGGTTCCTTAGTTCCCAGTTCCAAACTGTTACAAACCGGGATTTTTTTTCCAGTTTGTCACACAGCTGTGATACTGTGACATAATGGGATTTTTATAAGAATAAAATCCCTGTTTGTAACACCCTTTATGTCACATTGTTACCAAATGGGCATTTACAGACAACTAGTGTCATACTCATGACTCGCCGTTCCTCCCGGTTGCATCGGGAGGCTTCTACAATTCTTCGCTGGGAGGAGACTGTTACGGACGGCGGGTGTAGTCGAACGGCTTAGAATAATCTAGATGCAAGGCGCA